>JAMAFK010000008.1:322841-922841 GCA_023627375.1 Penicillium paneum
AGCCTGAGCCTGCTGCTGAGCCTGAGCCTGCTGCTGAGCCTGAGCCTGCTGCTGAGCCTGAGCCTGCTGCTGAGCCTGAGCCTGCTGCTGAGCCTGAAGCTCCTGCTGAACCTGAACCAGTAGTTGAGGAGGCGCCTGCTCCCGCCCCAGTGGAAGAGACACCAGTGGAAGAAGCGCCCGCTGTCGAGACACCTTCAGAACCCGTAGCAGAACCCGAAGTCGTACCCGATGAGGCACCAAAGGAGATTCCAGAGGAAACTCCAGAGGAAACTCCAGAGGAAGCCCCTGCTGACGAGCCAACGCCCGAAGAGCCAGCTCCTGTCGAAGCTGTCCCAGCTGAGATCCCAACACCTGAGGAATCCCCGGCTGAACCGGTTGTTCCGGACGAGGCTCCAGCCGAGACTCCAACGCCGGAAGAGGCAATGCCTGAGACGCCGCTAGAGGAGCCGACCCCTGAGCCAGAGACTGCTAGAGACCTCCCCACTGAAGACCCACCAGCAGAGCCAGAAGCTGTCCCGGAGGTCACTGTTCCCGATAGCGATGAAGTAGCGCCCGACGAGCTCGTGCCACCCCCAGGAGACGCCCAGCCAGAGGTGGAGTTCATCGATGCTGAGCCTCTTGACGAAAGCGCAGAGGCTGCAGCAGCCCGCCACAGCCGACGCCGCAGAAAGCGCAGTTCACCGATCGAGGGAGAGCGTCGGCATTCCAAGACATCATCCGACGGCCACCGGGATCAACTCCAGCGCCAGAAGAGCGAACGAAACATCCTCACCAACCGCTGGGCCAAAGCGCTGGAAGAAGCCCGACGCCAACATGACGAAAAAACCCAGTTGCAACGAAAGCAGCGCGCTCTTGCCGAGGAACGAGAGCGCAGCGGCATCCCCGCCCCCGACAAACTGAAGCGCTCGAAGAGCTCGTCCAAGGAGAAGGCGATGGAGCAGGAGAGAGCAATGGAGCCAGAAATGGAGGCCGAAGTCATTGAGCACAGATCCAGACGCCGCACCTCCGACACTCCGTCGAGCCAACCTCTGGACCGAACCCGCCCAACCAGGACCTCTTCATCGAGGCAGGTATCAACATCGGCACCGACGCCCAAGCCCCGTGCCTTCCTACGATACATGACAGAAGGCGTGTCGGATACCAATGGGCCTTTGCTGCGCCTAAATGCCACCAAGGCTGCACCCCCGATTGAAAAGCCGCGCCGATCATCGCCAAGTCATAGCAGTGGCAGCCGTCACGATCGGGCGGAGTATGAGGAGTCTGCTGGTCGGTCTAGTGGATCACGGTCACGACGCGAAGAGGAGCATCCTCGCAGTGAGCGTGTTGAGCGCACTGAGAGTAGGAGAGTGCGACACTCAACAGCTGAACATGGTCGAGAGCACGGTCGATCCAGGGAAGAGAGGAAAGAAAGGGAGAAGGAGAAAGATCGAGAGAGGGAGAGAGGGAGAGAAAAGCACGAGCGTGCGCATGAGCACGCACGTGAACGGGAAATTGAAGGTGATGCGGAGACGGAGACGGAGAGGGAGAGGGAGAGGGAGAGGAGGCATGAGGGCTCCTCCCGGCGTTCCAGGGAGTCAAGAGAGGAACGCTCTCATCGTCGCCACAAGCGCGAGGAATCACCTCCTCGAGAGGAGTCGAGACTCAAGACTATCTGGAGAACGATTGCTGCCCATTGAGACCATACGGATTTTTTGCGCTTTTGGTTTGCCTTCACTTCCAACCTTGTCTTTTACTTTAACGAAATGATCTATATGGGGCATTGTGCTTGATGAATTTGTGCTTGCATTGGGGAGCGAATCATTGCAGGAGTACTTGATTTTTCTTTTATTGGCTAGATTTAATTGAATATGCATCAACTCGACAAGGTTCCTGATTTGTGAGGTCGTCAAGAATTTGCACATCTCGCATAGCTTATTTGAGGCTATCTCGAGGCAATCGTAGAATTTATGTCCAATTTATGTCCAATTTGACTCCGTGTCATTGTCATGATATGTCTTAAATGCAAAGCTGGTATTTGCACCAGTTGCATCAGTCGTAATAGAAAAGTCGCAGAGCATCAAATGCAACATGCAACATGTGAAGCCCTAAACCAGACAGTCATAAGTAGCCAGATCAATCAAGTCTGCTCGCTCTTCGCCGGAATTACTCTAGAACACCAGCCACACCAACCGCGATACAAACCCTTCTCTTCCCTCTCAAGATAATTCCCCGTCTCCCTCTCATCCTCATACTCAACAACACAAGCACCAACATTGACCCTCTTCTTAGACTTATGCTTAACAACACCACCCAACCCAATGATTTCCTGCCTGCAATATCCGGGCTCCTCCTCGTCGTGGCTATCCATCGAGATACCAATCCCCTCATAACCAAACGACGGAGGAGCAGGACTCTGTATAGTACTGCTAGTGTCACTCCCAGATCCAGACCCCTCATCAGCCTCGCAATCAACCTCGAGCTCAATCTCCTGCGCAGCAAGACAGTGCTCACCACGCCCGCACTTAACACCTTGGCTGCCTTCACCAATGCCAGTACCCAGCCCGCCGCCGAGGTACGTACTGTAGCGCGTGCGCCACGCCCAGACACGACGGTATGTCGTGTCATTAGTGCGCAACGTCATTCCGCACTGCGTGCACAGCCATACGGCCTCCTCACAATTACAAGGATTGCGCGCGAACGCAATGGCCGCGACACTGTTCTCATCCAACGGGTCGGGGGTGTGCGGATCCGACGTTGTGTGGGAGAGGTGTGCGGAGAGCGGCGCTGTGCCGCAGGTTCGGCAGAGGCGGCGGATCCTGTTTCTAAGGGCTGGTTGGGAAGGGGGTTTGATTGTGCAGTTCTGCCAGCTGGGTTTAGCAACTGGTCGTTGTTTGGCGGGGGCGGATTTCCAGGCTTACTCTGCATACAACCTTGGCGCAGCGTCGACATTCGCCCACCATGTCGCGCGCGCATTTGCCCACCTTCCCGCGGGTCATACGTAAATGCTCGCCGCCGGGACGGCTCATGAGTCGTATGACTGATTTGACGCTGTCTGGGAGGACAGAGCCGCTGTCTAGCATCTCTGCTAGGGTTTCGATGTATTCATTGTCGCAGCGGAGGGTCTCTCTCGCTAGTTGCTGGCGAAACGGTGCCAGGTTCAGATGGAACTGGCGACATGTATTTGAGAGGGCGTAGAGGGTATTCAAGTCGATAGCACGAGCGATTTCCTTGACAATGCTATGGGGCGAACTGTTAGCGGGGTCTGTATCTTATTATTCGCTTGCTGTTAGCAAACAAAGACATACGGATAACAACTCAAAGCCGCCGAGAATCCATTCCGATTGGGGTTTAGGACCTCGTCGGTCTTTTTATTCGGGGAAGTATGCGATGTGGGTAGATCGGCTGACTCGTTGGGGTCAACCATCAAAGGGTATGGCTTCTCCAAGAAGGCCGATCCGTCAGCGAATGAATCATCGAGGTCGACAAATACCACCATGCTGCTCCATCAGAGGCCTTTCTCAAGATCAGTTTCATCAGATAAGATCGGCGTCATAGGAATTCAATGGTGGGATGATGGAACGAAGGATTAATTGCCGCTCCGAGGCCGGGGCGGTGAGTTACGTGATCATGTCTGACTGTTTTAGAATTAAGGTCTCTGATGATATAAAGTATGTGATAGAACAATGATAGAACGATAGAATGAGATGTGTATATTCTTCGCCAGTTAACCTCCGAATTACCGGGTATCTGTACATGCTCAGACCTTTCCTAATCGGGTAAGAGGAGTAGCCTCGGAGTATATAAGTGAGTAATTTACTTAGGTACGAAGTAGTTAACTCGGTACTTACATATGGAGTAGTTATTTGCTAATGACAAAGTCCAATTTGGAGTCAACAACTTTCTCCAACTCGAAGAACCTCGCTGTTCTTATCATTCGCGACAGCCCGGGGAAATTAGTGGGGTCGATAAGCGTCTGATATCCCCTCATATCCCCCGCTCTCCCACTTCTCCCTGGGGTCATCATCCAAGTCATGCCGCTCAACGCAAAAGCCGTATACTCGCGCTCCAATGCGGACTATGTCCCATTTCCCAGTCGACGGAGTACCGTTCACAGCACCAAGGGCATCGTATCATGCACTCAACCACTAGCCGCGGCTGCGGGTCACAAGATCCTGAGTCAGGGTGGAAATGCAGCGGTATGTACATTGTTCCATTCTACGTGTCACATTCAATTCAATAATACTGACTTATTCTCTTGCCCAGGATGCTGCTGTAGCCGTGGGTAAGCCTCGCCTCGAGTTGCAGAATCACAGCAGGAAACAATAAACAATGAACTGATCTCATACTTAAACAGCCGCCGGACTCAACATGACTGAGCCTGGCTCTACCGGCATCGGAGGTGACATGTTCTGTCTGTTCTACAATGCCAAGACGAAGAAAGTGCATGCGCTCAATGGCTCTGGTCGGTATCCTGGTAATGCCAGCCTGGAGAAAGTCCGCAAGGACCTCGGTCTGGCCCCTGGTGAGCCGGGCAACATGCCCATGTTGAATGCTCTATCTGTGACTACGCCTGGAGCGGCTGCGGGGTGGGTGGATACAATTGAGAAGTTTGGTAGCGGTAAGTTATCGCTCGAGCAGATTCTACAGCCTGCTATTGAGCTGGGAGAGGAAGGGTTCCCGGTGTCGGAGCTGTCGTCAAAGGGCGTAAGTGTAACTTCCAATCGCAATCGCACCTTCAACTAACCCCGCGCAGTGGAATGAGTCTGAGAAAGATATCCGCAATGCATCTCCGAATTTCCGTGAGATGTTGAAAGTCGATCCTTCAGCCAAAGATGGCGTGCGAGCCCCGCTTCCCGGCGAGATCATGAAGAATCCCACTCTAGCCAAGACCTTCCGCGCGCTCGCTGCAGATGGTAAGAAGGGATTCTACCAGGGCCGGATCGCGGAAGCCATCGTCAAGGTGGTGCAAGATCTGGGTGGCTACATGTCACTCGAGGATCTAGCCTATCACGCCGAAGTCGGGTCGCAGGAAGTCGATGCGATTTCCCTCAAGTTCACCGGCCAGGATATCGTCTCGAAATCAACACCCGGCACAGATGGAGAAGCCAACAAGGGCGTTGAGATCTGGGAGCACCCACCAAATGGCCAGGGTATTGTGGCGCTAATGGCACTGGGCATCATGGAGGAGCTCGAGAAAGCAGGCAAGATCCCCAAGTTCACCGAGGCTCAGCATAACTCAGCCGAATACCTACACGCCGTAATTGAGAGTCTGCGCATCGCCTTCGCCGACGCAGCCTGGTGGGTCACAGATCCAGACGTGGAGCGCGTGCCTTCGCAGGGCCTACTCGACCCCGCGTACCTCGCAGAGCGGGCGAAGCTATTCACACCCGAGCACGCAGCGGATATTCTAGACCACGGCAGTCCAGCGCACAACCACTGCGACACGGTGTATTTCGCAGTGACGGACCGCGAAGGCAACGGCATTTCTTTCATCAACAGTAACTATGCCGGGTTCGGAACGGCCATTATCCCTGCTGGCTGTGGCTTCACGCTGCAGAACCGCGGTGCCAATTTCTCGCTGCAGGAAGGCCACCCTAATGTCCTGGCTCCGCGCAAGCGGCCATATCACACTATCATCCCTGCCCTTATCACTAATATCGCCGATGGCTCCTTACATTCCGTTTACGGTGTCATGGGTGGCTTTATGCAGCCGCAGGGTCATGTGCAGGTCCTGCTCAACATGCTTGCCTTCGGGTATCATCCCCAGGCAGCGCTTGATTCCCCGCGCTTCTGTATTGCTGCGCCGAACGAGGAGAGTACTGACCGCACGATCTGGGTCGAGGAGGGTATTAGTGATGCTGCTGTGGAGGGGCTGCGTCGTCTTGGTCACAAGATTGAGGTGTTGAATGGTTGGAAGCGGGCTATGTTTGGTCGCGGCCAGATCATCCGTTCTTACTACGATGATGGGAAGCTGGTTTATGCCGCGGGCAGTGATCCTCGAGGCGATGGAATGGCGTTCCCTCTGCTGTAGAGACATTGTTGAGAGAGATCAAATCCATTTGCATACTATGTGCTGTACATAGTCAAAGTCAGCTATCACATGCTTTTTACTTTCCTCTTTGCTTCTGTTTCTTGGAATGACCTCATAACTCTTTATCATCGGATATTTCTTCCGAAGTACAACCGACTGCACCAATGAAGCAATCTTTGTGCTTATAATAAGTAGCCATCACTCCTACAACCTACAGCAACTGCGTCAGCATACAGCAACCCACCGTAAGACCACTTCACACCGAATCCAAGAATCCAAAACAAAGAGCAGATCCACATCACCAGTCAAGCAGGCAGGTCTGAACGAAAGCCTCGACCACAAAAAGCCGCGTGACTCCCACGAGAACCCCTGATCGACACGCCAGCCTAACATGCCCCACAGCCGAGTCGAGAGCCCTACCCACGGAGCGGAGAGCACGTACTCCGTACGAAGCAATCACTCACTAACTCACTCCGTCGGGGGAATAAGTACGTGAAGAATATATTCACATGCATACAACATAGAACATAACAAAAAGACAAAAGACACAAGCCCAACATCAATACACAAGATAGTCTATATCACCTATACAATCATAAACCAATCGAAAACCAGCCCTCAACCCCCCATCTCACCCCAATTCCGATCGAAACCCAAAAATATCTCCAAGACGAAAACAATTACAAATGTCAGCGAGAACACCCCGGGGCAGACAATCCAAATAACGATGGTCCTCCCCGAGACCCGGAATCAGTCTAGCGGGAATCGCCCAGGGACAGGTCCGTATACCACATCGAGAATAGGCTGTGTGAAGTGGAGCTAGCCAAGTCTTTTGTCCGAATGTTGGTACCTACAACTTACGGCCGAGAGGGAATTTGAGTGGTTGGAACCTCCGAATCCGACTCTTTCAGGTTGCCCCAGGTGAAGACCAGGTGAAGGTCGCTTTGTTCCGTCTTACATAAGCAGAAGGTTATCCGTGGAAGCTATTTCCGCTCCGATCGGAGATCGCTTATCTCGCTTGCGGTCTGCGGTGTACGGCCAGCCGAAGTACGGGTGGTGGTTTAATAGAGTTGAACTTTATACCGGGAGGTTTGGGAGATTGTTTTACTTGAATTTGGAGCTTTACTTTTGTAGAAAGATCGTATGTAATCATCTTGGAACGAGTTTTGAGGTACATTGGAATGGAATGGCCTGTAGGGGTATAATGGTGTAGTAGACAAATGAGACAGAAAAAGCAATCATGATCATGTCGTCGGAAATCTCACATAAGGAAAACGTTAAACAAAGAAGAGAAAAAACTTTGAGTCTAGGGCCCAGTTTGTGTCTGGATGCCAGACTAGAGAATTAACGAGCCGATATCGGCAGATCGATTATGTTCTTTCGCTTTTTTTCTTTGGAAGAATTGTGGCCGCGTGGTGAAAGCGACGGTGACCGACGGGCCCGGAGTCCAGGCGATCCTCCAGGCGGTCGCACTCCGGGCAAGAATGGGGACAGGTGGAGAGCGCTGCTAATGACGATTGAGCCATTTGTAGGGAGTCGAGACCACACCGGGCCTCCCGTTCCTTGGACCCACACCTGCTGTCTTTGTCATGGAGTTCAAGGTTTTCTAGGGCTGTTGGATCATGCGGGCTTCGTAAGGAACATGTTGTGGTCGTGTAGTCGTAAGATATTAAGCCATAGTCAATGTCATTTGGCCAAAGAGCTTCGATCTTTTCACATGGTCCAGCTCACCGGCTGGTACTGGTGCATGGAATGGACCTGGTCATCGTATGGAAGGCATTCTGCGCTGGACCACGAAGGAGAGGGATAGTGGCACTGAACAGGCTGGATCATGTTCTCCCCCATGGCCATGGGAACTAGATCCGACGGAGGCATGCCACCCTCAATACTCCAACGGAGCGGAGTGTGCATCTGAAGCGGGGACGAAGTGAGCTCGCTCTTCACGATATTGTTCGGGTACTGGTCGATGATAGACCCAGAAGCGGAAGACATAGAGGAGCTCGAGTATGGAGGAAGAGAAAAAGTCGCATCCGACAGAGGCGAGGGGCAGGTCTCTGGGGGGGAAGAATAGAACGGGCTGTCGTCGACAGACTCGGGCAGCTGGCTGTGGAAAGCCGGGCGGGGCTGTAGGGGCAAGTCAATGCCGCTCCACAGTAATGAGCAGTCGTTGTTGGCAAGATCCGGATGGATCCCAGGAGCCACGAGTGCGCCGATGGACATGGAGTGTGAATGGGAAGTTGTAGTCGATGGGATTCCGTGGTCCATTGACATACAGGGCGAGGCAACGGGCTCGGTTATGATAGGGTTTGGGGTGTTGGGTGCCAATGAGGGCTTTTCTGACTTCGATTCGAGTTCACTGCCGGCATTTTAGTATGCGCCATGTTACTAAGCTTCCAAGGTACTCACTGTCTCTCCATGTGGCGCAGAAGTAGATCAGCACGGTGAAATGCCTTGGTGCATCCTTGTGTTGCGCAGCGGTACGATGCCTCGGGATTGTGGTTCAACTCATGGCGTCTTCGGTGCTCAGCCCTGGTGAAGACCTGCAATGGAGTCAGTTTGGTTGTGCGATGGGTGAATATCATTGTGCTGACCTTTCCGCATGCTGGGTATTGGCAGGCATGTACACGTTTTCCCTTCTTGGCCTTGCTGATGCGATGGGTTGTTGGTGTATAGGTTACAGGAAGAGTCGCATCTGCCAAGTTTGGGCGCATGTTCTTCTTCCGGCGCACCGTGTTGGAGTTGGAAGCAGCTAGTTGTCGGGGTTCCGGTGAAGAAGAGGAAACGACAGGCGAGTTCAAGACAGAGATGTGCTTTGGACTGATGCGCCCTGTGGATTTCCGGGCCATGATGTGTAAGAATAGAATATAAGTGGAAGAGGGATAAGTATGAGGGAGTAGAATGATAGGATCGATACGAGGCTGGTTTGAATAAGATGTAAGAGAGAAGAGAAGAGACGAGGAAGAGAAGAGAGTGGACTGATATACAGTGTTCCTACAAGATCTACGAGGATTAATAAACTTTGAGCGAATTGGAAATTAATATACGCTAAAAGAATAATAAAAGAAAAAACAATTAATCCCCGATATCCAGGCTAATAATAATTCCAACCAAAATAAATCCAACATAAGGCTAACTAACGCCGACTAAGGCCAACTGAGATTAGATCCAGGGAAACAGCACGGGCGTGGAGGCGATGATCGCTCTGCGGGATGATCAGAGCATAAGCCGTACTAAATTTACACGACGGCATTGCATTAGAACATTGCGGCTGAAGCGCCCATTCCAAGCGCCCTTGAGGTATAATAAGAAATCGGAATAACCGTTGGCTGTGCTGGTTCGAGATGCAATATGGCTACCGTCGAGAATGGGATTACATACTGTGGATTATTTAGCGTTTACCCTAATCGAAGTATGTTGTAGGTGTATGTACTCGGTACTCCATTCACGAGCGGTGCGAGAATAAGCTAACTGGATTCCAAATCTCCCCATTCTTGTTCATGAAAGCCGCTAAAATGGCTCTGATATTCCAAATCCTGGAACGTGGAGGACCCGAGGCTGTGAGTCTAAGCTTCCACGGAATGTAACGGGTTTGCTCCATCAGAAAGCTAAGGGACATAAATATCAGTGGGGCTGCGCTGAGTTAGGCAACTCGCAGGTCCAGCATTCGCGCTATTCCGAATATGGGATGTAAGAGCCTCGCGACAGGGCTGGATCGATGTCGACTACTGACTAGGGGATTTCTGACTAGGAATACAGTCCAAGTATATAAAATGGGTATTTTCATACTCTCTATTTTGTGTCGCTTCAATACATATAGCGAAGAGAGGACACTTGAAATTCGGATATGACCTCAACGAGAACGGGAGCGGTGGATCCATGGATCCGACCAAAGCCTCAACCAAACTGGAAGGCGATTGAACCGAGCTAGACCGGATCCACTAGGCCCAAAAGGGAAAGGACAAAAGAAAAACAAAAAAGAAAAAAAAAAAAGAAAAGAGGACCCCGCGGACCTTGGCCGGTCTTGGCATTCGTTTTCTAAGGTTTACGCTTTTGTTTCAGCGCGCCGATCCTTGACTCTTGGGGGAGGGGACGGATGCCCTAACACTCCGGCCTCCGATCTCAAAACGTCAGAGTTCGTCCGGGGAACCTATACTTGCTACTGTTTCCTACCACATTGTATGTATATTGTACATCCTACGGAGCATATTGGTATGAATCCCCGTCCTCCGTACAACCATCTCCGTCCCGAGGGCCCAACACCGGGACAAAGTTGTCCTGCACGCCACCGCATGCAGGACCGGAGAATAGGTCCCTGTCACCCTCGTGGCAGGGCAAGCATCAGGAACTTAATGTGCTATCTAACTATAGCAAATTTAAATTCTTAGTATACATTGAAACACGCTATACCCCTGCTTCCCTGACTTTCTCGAAAGATCCTTCTGCCAAGCACATCCCTAAAAACAAGGAACAATAGACTCAAATAACAAGCGGGGGTGCACATTATGCAGGACTCCTCGAAGGATCATTCCAGGCTAGAATACGTCCCGTGCTGACGCCCGTCACTATCACCGTTGACCTATGCTGAACGGAAAGATCAGACAGATCACGGGCACTAGCGGTGGAGAGAACTATAGAAGTCCTTCTCGCACGATCCACCGTCTACAATGTATGTCGTAGTAGATCCTCGATTCAAGATTGTCAGGATCTGGACTGCAAGGCAGTTTTACAGGGGTCATGAAACGCGCTTCGTATTTGTAACTGGATGACCCGAAAACAGAAAGCGTCACATATGCAGCATGCGGGAACTGCCACAGCCTCTTTTTTTCCCAGGTTCCAAGTTTAGACACGCATGATGCATCCCGGCCTCTACGTCGTACCCTGCCCTATACTAACAAGCCAAGAGTGGGTCTTGTCCATGTTTGGTCGGCTGCTGCGGCTAGGGCCAGAATGCGGGCTTAGCCTGGGGTTTGTATAATTGCGGATTTTTTTTCTTTTCCTTTTTTTGGCCCTAGCGATCGTCTTGTTATTTGCTCTCACAGCCTTGTTGTGCATAATCTTGATCTAAGCCGCTTCGGGTGTAGGGACCCGATATTAATATGGAAGTGTACAAGTGTGGACCAATCGTGGTCGTGTTAAGAGGGAATTAAATTATGAGATCTCTTTCGCGCTATTTTTCGCCGTGCTTGTAATTTCCGATGTACCTAGCTCGTGGCTGTTAGCGTCTGTGTGGATCATGGAGGCTTCAAATCTTAGGATCGTGATGTCGCCAACTCACTTTTTTATTTATTTAAAAATCCAACAGCGCTTATTATTTCGTAGCGCTGTTGGATCGTCGGCCAATTGTCATTCAGATGATGTCGACAGCCACATTTGAGGGATTTAGATAGTATGGGTATGCCCAGGTGGGATGATGCTGCATTGGTAGTATCTTGTACTCCGTATGAGCTGCCAGTCTTCGGAATGTCAAATCTATAAAAAGCCCTTTTTCTTCAAGATGAAGATTACTCTGAATAAACCTTGTGCTTACAATAGTAACGGCTGCCATGCAGAACACGAAGAAAGGCATACATACAATTGACTATGTATACTTTGTGAAACGAGCCAGTCAGAGAGGCCGGTTTGATGTTGGTTCTTTTTTTAGATGCTTACTCCGTCCACGCGGGTGGACATACTAGGCCAGGCCATGCACGCTAGTCTACTTTCTATACTTCGTATTCTTATACTACTCTGTACAACATAGTGTTGTAGAGATATAAACACAGCCACAGCATAATTATGTATGGAGTGCATATACTCCCTAATTCGTTCTGATCGACAAAATAGTACCCGAAACTAATTTGCGGGTACGAAGTATGGAGTAGCAATTCACACTATGGCACAATTCGAAGTAAATTAAATTAAATTAGAGCATCCGCAACGTGCGCCCATGTCCAGAGCCCTTGAATCGATGGGCGCACCCAAGATTTAGAGTACCTGAAAAGTTAATATCTCATTTGGATGATTCCGATCTGGACAGAAGAGGGAAGAAAAAGAGACCGATTCGGATTAGAATATAACAGCGTGTATGCGTCCCCACTCAGCCCCGTCAAGCTTTAGAGGCTCCTTGATTTCAATCAGGTCACTTTGGCCAAGAGGTGGCCCTTCCGGGACCGGGATAGAGCAGGTCAATCGGTGAATCTGAAATCTGAAGCTCCTTTTTTAACGTCTCGTGATGGTGGATCGCACGATTTTCAGGATGGTTAAGCATTGGAGGTGGCAATGTTACGGGTCAGGCTGGTATGGCAATGATATAAGAGGAACGTGCTAACTAACTAACTAGTTATAACTACAATGTGCATCATAGGGGTCATGGATTATTCCATGGAAGAAGACGAATCTCACCTCAGATCTGGTGATATTTCTCTGATTGGTGGAAATGCTATTATTTCTGATTCGTTTGATCGAAGATAACCCGCTCCAAGTCTTGGCGGTGTTCCCTAGAAAAACGCTCTCTATATTGTACTATTGGAACTTTGGCTAATAAATAACTCGCAATTGTTACTGAAGTGAGAATGTGGCCCTGTGACTCGGGTGCGTCGGGTTCCAATCAACGCACGTTATTTGATTCTCTATACTCCGTACTCCGTATCCTGTTCCGTGATAAATAGCCGAAGCCTAGTATTTACCTTCGGAATTACTCCGTACGGCTATTCCCGATGTCCCGGTTGAACTACAAGGGTTCCTCGCTCGGGATTGGCCGAAAGAGATAGGAGACATCGGCTATACCCGAGCTTACCTCTTAGAGATACTCCGGCCGATGACTGCTAGGGTCTGGTGGTAACTACGCCCACGTGGAAAATGCACGAGCTGCTAGAAATCCACGATTGCACGATTGTAAGCGCGGGTGTACATTATATAAATCCGGTTAGTTCAGGTCCACTCGGCTATACGATTATCCCCACTAGCATCTCCATTATCCCTTTGATCTCGATCTTCTGTTATTGTTTCTGTTGTTGTTTCTGTTGGTGCAATCGAATTCTCTCTCATGTCAGATGCTGGTCAATAGTTCCACAATAATAATGACCGCCGCGATTATTCTCTTGCGGATGCAGCGGGTCTCAATTTGTACCTAGTATCTAGTCCAAAAGTCGAAAAGTATGATCGATCTGCACGGTCCAGTCCTGTCCAGCAGATCGTCGCTATCTTACCAATCTTTTTTTGCTCTATCGTCACTGGCGATCGTTAGTACTGAGGCATTTGTCTTCCGAGCGGGTACCGTTCCCCTGTCTTGACCAAAAGGAAGCATACCGTATACAGCACGCTTGCAGGGATCATTCGAGAGATTAACCGAAGATATGACGAGAACATGACTCGTCACCTGCATGCTCGACAATCCCTTTATTCATATCCCGAGATCTACCGCACCTAGTGTTGCCAGGGTACTGTGTACTGACATTATATACAACCTCATCAAGGAATCTACCTGGATTTCCTGTTCCTGGGGTATTTCCCCACACAGACTCAGATCGTAGCACTTCTTTAACATACTAAAAAAGTAAGAGAGTCGAGCCTGGACTCTAAAGTGGAGTAACGGTTTACCGAAGTCGGAAAAACGATGGTTTTCTCCTTATATGATCTTCGGCATAGCAAAGTCTCCATGCTTGCTTTTTCGACATTTACACCTTTCACGAGAACGCTAATGGGATGCCCCTGCGTCCTGGGCTTTTTAGATCCCGTTTCAGATAGACCCGTCGATCAGGCCATGCCATGTGGCCATGCTGGCGAGGCAGATTTCGGGTGCCTGACACCAATGCCTGTATCTGGTAATGATCGTTCTTTTTGGGTTATTTAATACAATATTGTTATGGCACTGCCATTATGATCACCATGCATACATCATGCAAGTAGAATTTCTCGGGAATTGATGTATAGCAAGATGAGTTTATTTCGATAAATTATTCGTCTTACCTCAGGGCTTTCTCTTGCTTAGAAATAAAAGATCTCTTTGATTTCAAAGCAAATCGCAGAGAAAATGCGTAGTACTTTGTACTCAGTACCCGTCCCATGTGGCTTAAAGAGGAAAAGAATTGCGAGCTAATTCAGGGCACGTAACCATGCAGGCACTACTGCAGCACTGCTGCAGCGTACGCTTGCAGATGGCAGCCTCTAGCTACTTCCAGGCAAGTTGTACTTGACTATTAACTAAAACAGAAATAGGCGACTCTGTTGTTTCATCTCCGTTCCCGATACCGTGTCCGTGGACAAACAGGTCAGTGGTTTGAACCTAGAGAGCGCTCGTGCGCATGCCTTTGTATCTCGTTATTTATAGTCATTAACTACATTATTTAGTTGATTATCACACTCCGTACAGAGTACAAGATATATCGGCTCGGAGTTGGTCAAGTTATCTGCCAATATCCTACAACATAGAGAAGCGGAAATTAACGCAAAATACTACCGGGTACTTTTGTAATCTAGTAATATGCCGGTACTGTCATCTCCCAGTCATGGGGTAGTAGCTGTAATGGCAATGTTGTAGATAAAAGATGTAACTCTAAGCTGAAACCAGAAGCCGACCTGCACAACAAAGGGGTTTGACGAGGTAACCCTGAAAATAGACCCTGAGATCCATCCATCTACTCCCGACCTTGCAGTTGCAAAGTATGGGGCAAAATAGATCTACAATATATATTGTACATGGCTCACGGTTCGTCGATTCTCCCAATTACCCCTTTTCTAATTTCCCTATACGGTTTTTTGGCTATACGGAGAGTCACAATTTCCGACGGCGAACGCTAATTCCCGCTCTACTCCGTTCCGTCGATGTCGCATGGCCAAAACTGTGGGCCTTGCAGATCACTTAACGGGTGTCTGTGCCCCAGTTCAGCTTGCTTAGGTGGGTTGCTTAGAGAGCATCGCACTAAATACCGCTTTAGTCTTTCCAGCATACGAAGTAGACTAGTCACTAGCCTGACTTCTGGGTTCCTCACAAAGCTAATTAGGGAACAATACACCGTCTTTTTATAATTTGCGGCTGGATATCTCATTCGCGGAGTAATTGCTATTCTGCAACTAACAACCAACAACAACAACCTCAAGCCAATCGGGGTTGTATTGCCCTAGCTGCATGCGCTCGAGTCCAGCTTTGCATGGCCATGGGCACTACCTGCATGACATCATGCGCACCCGGTGTTCTGGGCGCCAGCGTGCATCTGCTAGTCATGCTTGATGACGCTGTTGGTATTGCTGCAATTTCTATTGGTTGGTTGTCCTGCAATCTGGGGATGACTGTATCCTATAAAAATCATCCGATTGGAACGGGCTGGGAATAGGAATTGCTAGCGTGTTGTCGTTGCCCTCTATGTTGTGTGGAGTAGACTTTTTGAGATGCAGTATACGGTGTATATTTATATTCTATATCAATCTGCGCCTGTTCGAGCCCGGATCATTACGAGCCTGAAAATCTACTTCAGAATCCCCGCATGTGTAAACACCATATCTGACATGGATTCTGAAGAGAAATATGTGACCATGTACAGAATACTGTACCGAGCAGGGAAGTTGGCAAAGAGTGACTAGTGGCAATCTCAGGCTTCGATGCGTGTCAACTAGATCCAAACAGCTCGTTCGAGTAGTGACCTGCCCTATTCAGCCTAGTCTGCGGATGATTTCCAGCCCCAACGGGAAACACTCTATTCTCAGTTTGAACACGCCTGATTTATCAGCCATAACAGTCTATAACAGTCTACCAACCGGACCAGCATGATTGTAATCCTTCGATCTCTTTTCTCTCTCCTGCAGGTCTAGTTTGTCGCTAGATTAGCGTCGCATGAAGCCATGTGGCTGTCAAGTCCGGTCCAGTCCGTCTAGCCGCTGTTGGGTCTGGCGTTGGCTCACTTGGACCGTCGATCTCGACGAGTATGTTTGGGGAGAGGCTGTGCGGTAATAGACTAGCTAGTTAGCTATTGTTAGCTATTGTTGGGGCCAACTGGTAGTTATGACCCATGTAGCTTGAGGTCTGTGTGTATCTCTTTCCTGATATCGTGGGAAAGTGAGGGAATAGCATGCTAGGCATTAGCGAAGGGTAGCTGGAGGGTTTCCTGTCGTCTGAGCTTGATGGTTTGGTCCAAAGACAGAGACCGAACTGGATTGTTCTATGCTCAAGCATTTCTAGCCAGGAGCAATGGTCGAATAACCTCATTTTGGAAGGAAAGGAAAAGGAAGGATCGTGTTGTATTTTGGAAAGAGCGTTCCTTCCTCCTTTGCTCCTTCCAAGAAAAGAGGAATATCAGACTCATCTGATATGTTTGCTTTGTTTACCCTTTCAAGGTTTGTTTACCTCGAGACTGATGTTTTCATTCTTTCACTTTCTTGTCTTTTCTTCTTCACCTTTGCATCCTGCATACTGCCTCAATATCATTTTCTTTTCCATTAAACTCGTTTTCTTCATCATGCCTCCGAAAACGCCTGCTGAAGAACTTGCGAGTCTAGGTTTTGACCCGCAACTTCTTGAATACCCTTTTCCTGCAGAGACGGGGTGGTGCATCCACTGCTTCAGGGTGTCACTGCGTGCCTGGGACGAGACAAAGTGGGATCAACCCTTCAAGGTGAACTGCATTCGCAATCCAGTCACCTCAAAGCGTTGCCAGCGATGCTGCCATGCCCGCGACAGATGTGAACTTGTGGGTATTCCTTGAGGGTTTGTTATTATCCAGTCGTGTATTATACTCATCTCGAATGCTCTTTCCTAGCTATACGAAGGTATCCGGGGCCACGGTTTCGAACTGCAGGCATTGCTGGAATGGGTCCAGGAGATCTGGATCAACGAAGAGTCCGGGATTGGGGAAGGCGAGGATGTTGGCCTGGTGCATGACATCGAGATTGTCCACGCCGTCGCAGAGGCCGTGCGGGACCTCTGCTCGGCTCTCGATTGTCTGATCAAATCCCACGGCAAGGCCCATAGCCTCGCGGGCCGGCATGGTGGAGATGCCGTAAGTTTCATCGCTCTTTTCGTACACAGTCCACTGAAGTTTCGAGGGATTTAGGCAGATATGGCGGCATACGCTCAGTATTGCGCCCACCAGCGTGTCTCCTGGCATGCTTCGCTTCCGCTTGGTCTACAGAGCGATGGCACTCCGCACCCGAAGCTCGTCCAATTCGAGCATGCGGCTCGCCAGTACCTCCGTCGCGAGACCCAGTTTGCCCTGCCTTGGTACATCGAAGTCCTCGCGCTCAAGCAGACCATCGAGGCGCTGATTCGGGAGAAGTACGACCACAGCGACCCCAACATCGCCCGCTGGTATAAGGACATGCTGGCGACATTTCCCTTGGTTATTCCTCTGCTGTAAGTTAGGGTGCAGTTTGTTGTCTCGCTCCCTTCTCATATTCTCTTCATTTCAGGTGATCTTCGTGATCTGTTGCCTCCTGATGCTTTCTATGATGGTTTGCAAGGTTTCTCTATTTTGAGGGACCTCATCTGGTATTGAGCTCCCATACTGAATAAACTTGGAGTTTTTGCCTGTGTTTCTTGTACTTTGTAATGGTCTCTCAGGCGTAATAGCCTCTTTGTTTATATGAGAATCTAGGTTTAAAGTGAGGCGCGTGACGTAATACAAGGTTGGAAGGTGATGCCACAATATATACTTGACTTGGGACTGGTAATACCGATTTAGAGGAAGTGCAAATCAAATATCAATGGGTACCAACCGCTGGAAAAGATGATCAATGTAAATATCCTAATTGAATATACACCAAAGCACTAAGATATATCCAAGATATACATATCAACTGATGGCGAACCCAGCCTTAACCAATTGAAATCACCTTTAGTCCTAATTTACAAGCAAATGACCATAGACTGATGTGCATATCGATTCTCACATTAAGTACAGCTGAGTGATCTCACCTATCTACAGTCACCTATCCTTGAATCAGATCAGACCGGAGCAAATTGCAGAACACGAGAAGCTCATTATGGAACCGATGAGCAAAGATCTGACTGGAGATAGGAAAAGAGACCACATGGGAAAAAAAAAAAAAAAATAGTCACATAAAAGGAATGGATTGCTCATAAGAAGAAAAAAAAGTCGAGCATTGATGAAGTTGAAATAGAATCAAACGCCTTTTCGAACCCATCTCTATTTCAGAGACTTCACCGTGATTGAACAAGATACAATGACCGGGTCGTCGGCAGAGAAGGCCGATGGTGCGGTTGAATTCCCAATGTAGACACTAAGAGGTGCTGGACAGGCGGGGCAACCTGTCTGAGAGGCAGTCATGGAGCGGATTGGTAAAAAGAAACTTAGACGCAGCGAAGAGAACGGTCACCAGCTGGGGACACCGACTCGGGTCAAGCCATATGCCGTTCGGATATCATAACTCCGCTGAATAACCCGACAAAAAAACAATGACAACAGGATAGGAAGCTCTCATAAAGTAGTGCGATCGAGACAGAAATGACGTTGGGTTTCGCTAATACCAAGTAGAAAGAAGAAAGGGAGGGAGCATGAATGATTCGAAAATGGGTATTGGTTTAGCGATCAGGGTTCGTCACCTGTATCTCGAGTCAGCTTGGAAGCAATGCTATTAGGTGTTGGGCGTGTGTACCTGCAAGATCCGGCGAGAGAAGTCATGGTCATCATCGATGCTGCCATTGCTTTGGCGGCGCTGAGCCATGTAGTCGCCATCGAACCGAGAATCGGACATCGAGGGCGGGCCAGAGTCACGGCCATAGCCGCCACTAGCCCCACCCACAATACCGGTCCTGTTCTTCTTGGATCGCCACCAGAAGAAGACAGCACCGCAGAGAGCAGCGAATCCGACCACTCCGATTACGACTCCGGCCGCAATTGCGGCAGTATTCTTGCCCTTGGTGGACTTTTCATTGATATCGTTTTCAGGGAGACTGCTCGTGGTAGCCTGAGATGTCGCGGTTTCTGTGACTTCACTAACACTACTACTTGTAGTAGAAGCAGTTGAGGTAGACCCATCGCTTTGCGTCGTAGTTTTGCTGCCGGTACTGGTCGAGCTCGTGCTTGTTGTTGTGGTGGTAGACCCAGGTTCGGAGTATATGGGAACATTGTCTTCCAAATTGGTGGTATAGACAGAGTAGTAGCCGGAACCACCACCTATTTGAGACATTAGCAAGTCAATTCTTTGGATAGAGGAGGGGTATAGACATACACATATCATCGGGCCAGCCACTGCAGGATTTGTTGCATTTGTCGCTTGAAACTTTGGCACTGTCTGGTGGCATCGTATTACCACACACACAGTCAGAGCCTCCTGTCAAAGCGAATGTCGCGTAGTCTTTGGCGCAATGGTCCAGACACCATCCAGAACTCTGGTATGTCCAGCCTGTCGCCTTTCCATATCCAGGAATGCTAGAGTAACAACCCTGAAGTGTTCCTAACGGCGCACGACGAACTAACTTCAAGTCTTCTGGAACTGCCGCGGCGGCTGCCATTACCACACTAGACACCACGAGGGCGCCATGAGTGTTGAAAAACATGATGTGTTTGGAGAGTGGTGAATTCGAGTATCGAAATCAGCGAGGAGAATAGGCACCGCTGGACACAGTCGCAGGGGTGATGGATGAAGGACAGGGAACGGCCTGCGTAACCCTCAAGAACTTCTGTTTGAATGTATGCCGGTAGACGTCGTTTGTTCTCAAAGTGTGCACCAGGTTGGGTCTGAATTATTCGGTCAGATCCTCGGGGCGTATCCTCGAAAGTCGAAGTTTGACGGTCGGAAAAAGAGTGAAAAGAAGGTGATTTCGCGTTGTGTCGATGGGTACCTGGAGTACGTTGTCGAGTAGAGGATCACCCCCAAGTCGGGAGAGAGTGAGCGACCGTGAAGTGAGAGGTAGTTTAGTTGATAACCCCCGAAATAAGGGAGTAAACGAGCGAAGAAATCGGGTAACGAATGTGTGCAAAGGGGAGGAAGATCAGGAGGGCGAAGTGACGGATAATGGATCTCTTGAGAAAGGGACTGTTAAGGGGTCTGTGTTCCCCGGAGAAGTGACATTATGTATCAGGTACTTGACATACGGGGGGTCAGCCGCGGTGTTCCCGAGTACCAGGTACTTTCAGCCCACCTCTTTCACGGGTCGTTTCAAGGTTGTTTACTCCTTGTATGGTACAATACCAGGTACAAAGTATACAAACAAACAGCCCAGCCAATGAGACGTCGATATATATTTAGGTAATCAGGCACCTGCCCCGGCAAACCAGGGGACTGTGGTTGATCACTTTCCTATTTGGGTCAGACACGGGAGCTGATGGAGCCCTTGGACATCCCGCTAGTCTTCTTCGGGTGCCAAGCGGTGATTATGAGACCCTCATTGTGTGAACTTCGCCAGATATTCGATATTATTTGATGTACGTACAGAGCAGGTACGGTATTACTCCGTACTTTACAGAGTTTCATGCATCCTTTGCCACATGAAGACCCTTGATGACGGAGTGTTTTACCCCTCAAATTGGACAACGCACCCCTCGGCTAACGATGCTTTGTTCCGTCTCTGTTAGGTTTTCCATATAAATGACCGGTTACCATACGCCACGGTCTTTTGTGGCTGACATGTGCATCCTTGGCTGGTGTCGAGGGCAAATTTAGATCTCCATTTGATAGATTGCAGCCAGATTTTGCCGTTGAAAGAGATTTCATGGCTCATTTCCCAGGCGGAGCTAATTTAAACAATCCGTACGGAGACAGGGGATAATAACCTTCGTTCGTTACTCCGTACTCCGTACTCCATACAACATGAAACATGGAGGATTTAGCAATTAGAATCTAGCCTTATACTTCATGTAGTCGCAAGAACCCCGTACTCAATCTATCTCTTTTATATCCCTGTACATGCCCCTTTTTCGACGTATCCAAACAGTTTCCATGGGTGATGAGCGGCCACTCCCGGGTGGAGTATACCAAATTATGATCTGTCCCTACGTCAATACGCTGTACCGTTCCTGTATCAAAAAACGCATAAATTTGACTCTGTAAAATAGGGCTGCGGCTCAAGATCTCTTTGTATGATGTGCAAATCTATAAATGGCACGCATTAGGGTTGTGTTCAATCTTGTACTTTGTATATTGCATGTTATGTTGTATCCTTCGAGGCTTATGTGCTTCAAGTATTTTGTTCGTGACTAGCATAGTATGCATTATTAGCATTGCCTACTACTCCATACGTATTCTCATATAACAGACCCTGGAGATATCAGGGATTAACCCAACCACGTTACCATCATGCGAGGAATATACAAGCCCTTTACCGTACTGAATAGAGCGATAAAGTTACCAGTGGCCAAATGCGCTCTGGATCGAATGTGTATAATATATCGGCTGTACCTTGCAGATCTAGTCCCTTGCACCCTATTATGAGTCAGATTCTATTATTATTGCAACTACCAGATAAACCTCGTGACCTATGTGGGAATCAAAGTCCTCAACGGTCAACAGAATTGCCCGCGCAGGTAACTAAGCATCTCGTTGCCCACACTTGTAGATTATAGCCGATTCATGTCCTCGACACAATTTCCCTCTAAAGGCGCCCACGTCTATATAGCCCACACAGCAAACAACAAACAATAAAAGCTCAATAAAGAGCGATCTTCCAACAGTGAGACATTGCTCATAGTCGGGTCCGATCCGGCATCCGAGTATTGCCAGCTAAGAGCCTCCAAAAACACAGCGTGCATAGGCAATACAGGTCCGTACTGCGTACTCCAGTTATACTCCATACAGTAATATGTCAAGCACACATGCCTAGACCCTATCTCTAGACGGAAATACCGGCTGGACCACACTGAGATATTCCGGGACCAGTGGCGTCCACTAGGCCAGTTGGATTCTCCACCTGCCAAAGGGATCATGTATGCTGTAGAACCGAATTCCCTTACCAGTCCACAAGAGAATGAAAATCGAAAGAGAGAATCGGTTTCATTTGCTTGAATCTTTCGTATGTATTCGGCTGTCTCGAGAGCGAACCCTAGGTGGGTAAGGAAAATTCTCGAATTTAGATATCAAAGTGAAACTTGTGGGTCTAGACCCTGTGCCTCCTTGCCTGGCAAGCGTCAACACTATTCTATTCTAATTTTAAATGCTACAAATTCTGACTTCGCCTGTGACCTTCGATTATCATTCTATCTGCCATGTTCTAGAGCATGCGGATGGGCCGGCTCGATGCTTATCTCGGAAGAGAGAGGCTTACGGAGAAAGAATATAACCAGTTGGGTACTTAATTCAGGCTTCAACATTAAAACTAAAAATCACGACAAGCAGAAATAACAGAAACTTCAAGCTCAACACAAACTACCTTAAAAGAACGAACGCAATAACACCCTCAAACCCAAACCCAAACCTCAAATCTCAGATATAAGAGTAACTCGTACATATCCCCACCGACCTAGCAGGAACCTGTCGCTGGACACCACTCTGATCTAATTCCTTCTCGTAGAACCAACACCATCCCCGAGCACAAACATAATGAATCCAATGTGGTGCCCCCGATATCTGCCTACGAGTATACTCGCCGCATTGGCAGAGCGGGTTAGCGGGACTTATCCCACGTGCATCAGCGAAGCAGATGAATCGGTCACATGGGTAGCATATAGAGTATGGACGACCTGCATTGCCATTCGGGTTGTTGTCGTTGACGATCCGAATTATGCCATCTTCGTAGCATTGGTAGCATCTTGGGGGGTTCAGTCTGGTAAGGGTCATTGTTGTAGTTGTTCCACGGCTTGGTTCGCTATAGTGTCTGGATTAGATGCGATCTGACGAACTGGTATTAGGGAGGGTGTATACTTGCCTTTACTTCGGCTTGCGTGTGTTCAGAAATGGTTTGTTGTCGTATCGAAGTCCTCGTTGAAGGGACTGTAGAGATACTTAGTCGAGTGGTCATTATGACGATCTCTGTAGGTCAATATTGCGTGTATGTCTATACAATATCCCCAGGAATGATCACGATGAACAGTGGATAGATCTCCACACCGAATACTACACAAGAGTCTTCCCCTTCAGGGGAAAGTGTCAGTTTACATGGTGATATTTCTATCTTGCACCTGCTTCATTCTAGGATTGCTCAGAGTGTATTGAGTATGGCATTATGAAGGTGGTCAGCGCTGCTTGTGCATTTGCGCGTTGTTAATTTGACAGAGGATCCACGGCTCACTTGCTTAGGATAGTTGCACCTTTGTCGAAAGCTAGTTCAACATATTGACCTTGTTGATTACCCTACGCAGAAACCACAATGACTATAGCCAATCTATGCAATTGAAATTCAATTAAGCATCCTTATTTAAGTGCATCGAGATCATGCTATGCCTTACCTACAAACGAAACCCCTCTCGATATTTATTTTCAGTTGTCCGAGTTGAGAGAGACAACAGACTCGGGCATTTTTTTTTCAACAGTAAATGCGCGGCCAAATGTGGGTTGAGCTCATGGCTTAGGAATGTGTATCGTCTTGCTGACCATCATACATCCATGTAGAACGAACATCAAGACAACGGGGTGGAATTCGAAGATGGAACCCTCTGCGACAAGTCCGAGAGGGATGTTCTCGTGCGTCCAGCTTTGAGAGACCCAGTAGGCCATAATAGAAGCGATTGACAGAGTGGTCGGAATCGGTGTGCCTTCGAAGTACTTAGATTTACCGCTTTGGTCCTTGGGCAGTACGGCTACAGTCACGTTGAACCGAGCGAGGCGGGTCAGACCGCAGAGAACGAAGAATGTGAGGAAGACATGATCAAGCGAGGTCCGGATACCAAGAGCGAATGCGGCAGCGGCGGGAGCGAGACCGAAGGAGATCTAGTGGAGTAAGGGTGTTAGCAAAGACTCGCTTGTGGTTATTCACGGGATCCATTACCAAGTCAGCTAGCGAGTCGAGTTCTTGTCCCATGAGAGACGACTTCTTGCGCCACCTTGCGACTTTGCCATCCATAAAGTCGAAGAACAAACCGAAAGGCATGAATGCGAGGGCAGCCCAGATGGCACCGTATTCAGTTGGGTCTCCGAGGCAGTAGCGCATGGAGGAAAATACCGACATGACTGCTCAACATATTAGTCGCGGGTTGGAAAAATGGTTGGGGAACATGAGCTTGCCTCCACAGAAACCTAGAATAAAGTTAGCGAGTCAATTAAAACAAATTCCGAAGATCTCGCGATCTCTTACCATTCATTTCAGTAATCAGATCAGCAAGATGCATGGCCCTGTTGAGTGTTAGCTGAGCCGAGGGCAGAGGAGCGCGGGAAGCACGAGACTGACTTCACCAAGCTGAAATGACCATGATCCGAGGAAAGAAGCATTTTCTGTTTCTCCTGACCTGAAAAATGTCAGCTATATTGCCAATGCACGATCAGAGGGAGCTCAAACACACCTCCGTCACCTGAAGGTGGGACACCGCTGGAGGAATTGCTCGATGCCATGGTCGATGTCCGACGAGACATGCTCAAATAGATATCAGATTCGAAAATTTTTTACCGAGAAAGGATACTCTGTCTCAATAAGATGTCTAAAGGGCGAGATTGGGTAAAAAGAATAAAAATGCTGTCAATCCTGCTTGGGAGTGTTGACAGACGCACAGATTCGCTGAGCGGTCAACGTCATTTCAAACTGCAGGCAGGCAGAGGCGGTGCAGCTGCGCCACATCCACTAGCCACATCCACTAGCCACATCCCAACCAAATATCCAGCGAGCCGATTACCCTAAACGAGTGTCTATAGTTTAATACGCAATTGCAAGTTCTGGAAAATCCAATGAAAAATAACAGAAACATTTTTGACTGGTGATATTCTACAGCCTGCAGCCAGTGAAGTTGCAATTGCGCAGGATGCACAAGAAGACGGAAAGATATTCCTGAAAAAGCTCCCAGATCCCCCAAAACGCCATAAAGAGACAGTACATTGGATCGATCAGTAGCCGCGACCGCGGAAGCCACCGCCACCACGAGGGGCACCGCGACCACGTGAGAAGCCACCGCCGCCGCCGCGGGAAAAACCACCGCTACCACCACCACGACTGCCACCGAAGCCACCACGGCCACGAGGAGCACCACCACGGGCACCGAATCCACCGCGACCACGGGGAGCACCGAATCCACCACGGCCACGGGGAGCACCACCACCGGCGCGCTTGGGCTTAGCAGCTCCTGGGGGAGGTTTGGGCTTGGGGAGGAACCTAGGAGGTGGGTTAGTCAGAGCATATAAGAATGAGTAGAACAGCGCATCGTACTTCTCGAGAGGGAGCAGCTTATCTCCACCAATGTAGACCTTGTCACCAGCCTTGAAAGAAGTGGCGACAATCCCATCCTGGGGCTTGACGGTGAAGTAGACCTGGTTAATGGGACCGAGAATTTCGTCGACCTTTCCGATTTGAGTCTATAAACCAGTTAGGTCATGGACTTGTAAATTATATTGTTTTGCGGTAGTCATGGCGTACCTTGTTCTCCAGGTAGATAGGAGCGTTGAAGTAAGGAATCTTGGGGTTGACCGATTCGCAGACCATCTCACCCTCGCAAGAGTGCAGCACGGAACCCAACTCTATCGGCATATCAGCGACATGAATCAATTACAGTCAGGTTCAGAAGAATAATTACCCAGAACCTGGGCCGGGGGGCCGAATGACTGCTGGAAGCCTCCGCGACCTGCAACAAAAAAATTTCGTTAGCTCCTTTTAACTTCTGGCATCGCATTCAGGTTGGAAAATTCTCACCACCACGGCCACCACCGAAACCTCCCCGGTTGGCACCAGAAGCGTTACCTCGACCACGGAAAGACATTTTGTGGTGATAAAGGTGATTGACTTGTACAAAGCTGGAGAAGTTTTCGCTTGGTGGAAACTTGAAGCGGTAAAGCGTCGGCTAAGGGCAGAACCATCACGTGACCTCGAGACTTATCTTTCACCGCCCTCACAAAGAGTCATTTTCCCCTCCACGCCACGATCGGAGTTCTTACTCTTGCTCACAGTCCAGTCCCCTTGCGCCGTTGCTCCAAGGGTTTCAAAGATGGCATCCGAAACCCCCAAAGACCTCCCTGTACGGCCTGCCGCTGAAGCGCAGGCCAACAACGCCTCTGAAGCTGCGGCTCCCCCTCCAAAAGATGCGAAAGCGAAATCCAAGCAGGCTCCGAGCCCCGATACCCTCCCAGAAGTCATGCTTGAGCGAAACAAGCTCTTTGAAGAACTTTGGCAACAATATCTTGAGGAGACCAAGACTCGTCCCCACCCAGAGATCAACGTTACCCTTGACATTGGCGACGGCAACCCCCCCTCCTCAGTCCCCGCTAAAGCCTTTGAGACCACCCCTGGATCTTTCCTGCGCGATGTGCCCAAGGATATTAGCGCCAATATTGTTATCTCCAAGGTTGATGGAGAATTGTGGGATCTGAACCGGCCTCTAGAGAAGGACTGCAGTGTGCTTCTTGTTCCTTTCAGCAACCCCGAGGCCCGTGATGTATTCTGGCACTCCAGTGCTCACGCTCTGGGTGAGGCATGTGAATGCGAATATGGATGTCTTCTTTCCCACGGTCCCCCCACCCCTCAGGGTTTCTTCTACGACATGGCCATGCCTGATGGGTATGTTATCTTATCTTATCACCTACCATTCACAATCGCCCCAATGCTAATCTATATGACAAAACAGACGTGTTGTCCGCGAGGCTGACTGGAAGGCGCTTGACAACAAGGCGTCGCGTATCTTCAAGGAGAAGCAAAGCTTCGACCGATTGGAAGTTTCCAAGGAGAATCTCAAGAAGATGTTCGCCTACAGCAAATACAAGCTGCACTATATTGACAAGCTCGTCACCGGTGAAAGCAGCACCGTCTACCGCTGCGGTACCCTTGTTGATCTTTGCCGAGGCCCTCACATTCAGAACACCGGTAAAATCAAGGCCTTTAAGATCATGCAGGTAAGCGTGACTGTTCGACCCCTTGACTGAGTAAGAAATATATTAACTTTTAAATTCCAGAACTCATCGGCCTACTTCCTTGGTGACCAGTCCAACGACTCTTTGCAGCGTATTCGTGGTGTTGCCTTCCCCGACAAGAAGCAAATGGCTGAGCACTTGAAGTTCTTGGAAGAAGCCGAGAAGCGGAACCACCTGAGAATCGGCAAGGAGCAAGAGCTGTTTTTCTTCGATGAGGTGTCCCCTGGCTGCCCATTTCTCCTCCCCAACGGGACCAAGATTCTCAATCAAATCCAGTCTCTCTTGCGTTCTGAATACCGCAAGCGAGGCTACCAGGAGGTCCAGACCCCCAACATGTACGACGTTGGTATCTGGAAGACCTCCGGACACTGGGAACACTACAAGGATGATATGTTCAAGTTAGATGTGGAGAAACGTGAGTGGGCTCTTAAGCCGATGAACTGCCCTGGACACTTCATTCTGTTCGGTCACCGTGAACGCAGCTACCGAGAGCTTCCTATGCGTATTGCAGACTTCGGTGTCCTGCACCGAAATGAAGCATCCGGCGCCCTGAGCGGACTCACTCGAGTCCGAAAATTCCAGCAAGACGACAGTCATGTAATATGCACTCAAAATCAAATTACGTCCGAGGTCGAGGGTCTGTTCGATTTTTTGCAGTCCATTTATGGCCTGTTTGGCTTTACCTTCAAGTTGAAGCTTTCCACTCGCCCCGAGAAGTATATGGGTGCGTTGGAGACCTGGAACCGCGCCGAGGACCAGCTGAAGAAGGCATTAACCAAGTTCATGGGTAACGATTGGACCATTAACGAGGGTGACGGTGCCTTCTACGGACCGAAGATCGATATCACCATTGCGGATGCTCTCAAGCGTGAATTCCAATGCGCAACCATCCAGCTAGACTACCAGGCTCCGCTGAATTTCAAGATGGAGTATCAGACCAACGAGAACAGAGAGAAGAACACCGAGGAGAACGCGAACGAGAGCGAGTCCAACGATCTTCCCCCCGGCCGTGCCCGCCCTGTTGTCATTCACCGTGCTATTATTGGTAGCTTCGAGCGATTCCTGGGTATCTTAATCGAGCACTTCGCTGGCAAGTGGCCGTTCTGGATCAGTCCGCGCCAGGTCCTTATTGTGCCGGTGATGCCGGATTTGAACGATTACGCCCTGGAGCTGCAGCGTATCCTGCAGGGTGACAAGTTGAATGTGGATGTGGACATCAGTGGAAACACGCTGCAGAAGAAGATTCGTACTGGCCAGCTGGCCCAGTACAACTTCATCTTTGTTGTAGGTGCTCAGGAGAGGGATGCACGTACTGTCAACATTCGCAACCGTGATGATCCTGCGACCCAAAACAAGGGCATCATGGTTCCTTTGGAGGAGGCACGGGTTAAGCTCCGAGCACTGCGCAAGGAGCGTCGGTTGGAGAACACTTTGTAGGGGATATATTCATTACTGATTTACGAAAAGTGAAAAGTGAAATGAAGGGCATGCGGATATTCTACTGATTCTACTAAATATTTTTCATACATACCTAATGTAGTAGAGTAATCAGGTCTTGGGACACACCTTCGGTAGACAAATGTTCCTTATTTCAATTACAGGGACGCCTATGTTGAACAAAGGGAGCTCACTTTTCTGCCGAAAAGATCCGGGTCTAGGAAAGTAAAATGAGTGTAATTATCTTAATGCGTGCGAATGTATCCAATACTACAACGCCAGGAAGATAAACGATAGTACAGGAGTCCTTTCTGGCCGACAGTCTATTCGAATCTTAGCCCCTATTAGAAAAGGCTGAAACGTACTGTCGTTAGCTTTCTGACATTTCTGCCCTTCTGGTCCCTATACCCAGCCGTATCGTTATTTTAACCCTAATTTCTGTCTATATCAAAACCCAATAACTTGAGACTTTCTATGTTTGAGCCCATAGGAGGAAATCAAGCTTTAAGATATGCTTCCCTGATTTTTCATATGTGTCAAAATAACATCTCTTGTTGATATTGTATATGTTAATATGTTACGTCTGAGACAGTCATATTTCTCATTTGCGTAGTTAGCTCCTTCCCTCTCAGCCATCATTAATAAATATTATCATAATGACTACTAATCTCTGCTCTCTGCTCTCATGTGTAGAGTCTTGAAATAGCCTGTAGTGTTGTGTTACTTGGCGGGCGTTCTTCCATGTAGCTGCGCGAAGCCTTGACCGCAAGAGTAGCTTGAGCAGCTAGCTCATCGCTTGGCGAGGGGATCCCTCTAGTTGGCCACTAGAATTAGGCGGCCGAAGTCGAACTCTGCATGGAAAATGCCAGGTCTAGGCACAAACGAAACACCAAGAAAGACAGCCATAGAGACAACTAAGAAGAGATGACAAGGCCGCCAAGCGAAAGGCAGCTTCAGATGCATACTCAGATCATAACATCATAAGTCCAGCAATTTTATGAGGGGCTCGGTAACTTGTATATTGCCTAGGTCATTATACCCTTCTGTTAAAATGAGGATGCGGGCTACCGCAGTATTTGCTTATGGCCCGTTTGCTCATGGCCCGTTTGTTAATGAAGTGTTTGCTAATCACCTTTCTCTCTTTATTCCCTCTCTTATCGCTCACTCTCTTTTTAGCTCTATTCATTCCCTTCTTGCGCATCTATCCATTTTGGACCTCACAGGCATCATCCCACTGCTGGCTCTGCTGAGATCTCGACACCTTCATCCTCCCAGCCACTCATCAATCCATCGATTTTTCATCATCCTACTTGATCTACTCTCTGTTGAGGTCTCAATATCTTCATCCTCCCAACCACTTTCATCAACATAAGAATAAAGGAAAAGTCCTTCCCATGCCCTCGCGCAGAGGAGCTCGGATGTGACAAAACATTCGCATCAAAGAAGTACACGAGAAAGCATGCTGTCAAGGTGCATGACCGGGGTTTCCCATGTTCGCGCGCAGAGGAGCTCCATTGCCACAGGAAGTTCAGTTCGCAAGCTGGTGCAGATGACCACTCGACAAGTGTTCATCACGAGGTCTTCCCATGCCCATGCGCAGAGGAACTTCAATGTGACGAGACCTTTTATTCGAAACGGGAGGCAAATAGACATGCTGCGAAGGTCCACGCTCAAGCCAAATGGCGCTGTCCGCGCAGAGGCGCTTGATTGTCAAGAGATGTTTTTCTATAAACAGGATGCACAGGCGCATGCTAAGCAGCATGATGAAGAGCAAAGGAGATGGCCTTGTCTTTTGGCAGAAAAAGCATCCTGCACCTTGAAATTTAGTGCCAAATCTACGGCCGAGATGCACACAAACCGTGCCCATGGTGACGAGCAAGCTCCAATGGTTCCTTTCCCAGATGCAAAGGATCGCAACTGCGATAAGACGTGACATCGGTAGAGAACGCGAACGTTCATTCAAAAAGGAAACATCACAATTTACAATGGCCATGTCACTTGGCCAGAAAGACCGGGTGTACTGAGATGTTTCATAGCAAAGATGGGGCCAAAAGCACGAAGCGAGAAAACATGGTGCTAAGGTCTCTCGAGGTGGCTTTGCCAGTTCGAACGATGCTTCTCCCGAATACAAGGTGGGAAGCAGACACGAGTTTGCACCTTCATGTTTAACGGGTATTTGAGGTACAATTTTCTGGAGGCAGATGCCAACCAGACATGGTGCTCCTACAAAAGTTGCTTTAACCTTATGTGGGCAGGCTCAAGACTTTGCCAGAAACACTTTCTTTGCTGGACGACAAAACTCATCGTTCACGACGAAGCCGCAATGAAGGAGCTTAAGAGTATGCTCGATACAGTGGCTTCTCAGCAGTGGCGCCCCGAGACAGAGATCATGGCGAACCTCATCAGAAGGATGAAATCCGACAGCGAGGCCAATATCCCTCCTTCCTATTTGGTGATTATCGACCTGGAATTCGGTTATACTTCCAAACAGGTGCTCGAAATTGGCCTCGCGGATCTCGAAGGGAAAGAAGTACTCAATTGTACTACCAAATACAGTGATGGAATTGTCGCGCCTGCCTCGTCGAACCTTGCACCAATAACTCATCCGCAAAGGTCGTATGAAGAGAAGGTCAGAAAATAAATTGCGTCGGATGGCCGCCTTCCTGCAGAGAAGGTCGTTGAAAAACTCCAAGCGGTCAGCATCTCCGACAAAACCTTTTCCCTGTCTTGGGCGTCTTCTTGCTTCGACCTATCGTACTTGAGACAATGGCTACAGCAAGAAAGTATTGACAAGGTTCTCCCCGGGGATGAGAATGTCTGCTTGCTTCTGCAAGAGTTCCGCACCAATGTGAGGCGGGTGATTGGTCGCACCTGCTTCAAAGGCAGGACATTTCCTCTAACCCTACCTTTGGTGTTTGTGTTGCTCTTCGGATATGCTCACCCTCTCGCAGGGCGTAACCACCGCGCACTGGTGAACGCCCAGCAATTAGCCTTGCTGGCGAGGTTGTTTATCGACCTCTGTAAACCCCCCAGCAGGCGGGTTTACTGGCAGGAGTCGACATTGAAAATGTCATTCCCGGCAAGTGGCAGCAACGGTTGGACTTTTCCCTCCCAGCAAGCAAAAGGATAAAGCTCTCCTGAGATGTCGGTCTTCATCATTCATCAATACACCCATTTCTTCCAAATGAATTCTTCGTAGCCCTGAAAGCTTTAGACTGGCTTCTGTGGAGCCTTGAGGCCCTTATAGAAGATATTCAAAGGCATGTTTCAGCCACGCTTCTGAGTCTTTGTTCGACTTGCTTTCGAGGATGCAGATATGTAATCTGTATGGAGACAGTATACAAAGGAATAGACTCGATTTCACCCTTTTGACAGCGAGATCAATAAATATTTGGAAATTCAAGAATTCCAAGTCTTCCACAGTAGGTCTTCCAGTCCTAATTAAATTTAGAACTTCTTTGAAAGATCCAATTCATTCAGAGCGATAGTGGACTTAAACGCTTTGCGTGGCGGATCACCCGCGGGGACTGCGGGGCTGAAACTCATCACACTTCTCTCGACTCTTCACCCTTTTTTTTCCCCTTCAACTTCTCTCTTTTTGTTTTTTAAGACACCTTGGACCCTCGTTAATTCCATTTCCCTTCGTCGCTTTGCCTTCCCTCTAACAATCCACGACTCTACGACGCGACAACCCGCCATGGCTGATTTACAAGGTCGCAAGGTCTTCAAGGTCTTCAACCAGGACTTTATCGTGAGCGAGCAATACAATGTGACAAAGGAGCTTGGTCAGGGAGCCTATGGTATCGTGTGGTAGGTCTTGATTCCAGTGGAGGATACTCGTTGGACACGTGCTGATGGTATAATGAAGCGCGGCTACCAACGTCCAGACCGGCGAAGGTGTCGCCGTCAAGAAGGTGACCAATGTCTTCAGCAAGAAGATTCTTGCCAAGCGCGCCCTCCGTGAAATTAAGCTGCTTCAGCATTTCCGTGGCCATCGCAATGTAGGCCGCAGATCTTATCATTACCTGTACGCGCTAACTCAGCCATCCAGATTACATGCCTGTACGATATGGATATTCCCCGACCGGACAACTTCAACGAAACATATCTCTATGAGGGTACGTGGTCTGCTGCTTTGCGACAAATAGAGCTGGACTGATAAACCTGCAGAATTGATGGAATGTGATCTGGCTGCTATCATCCGTTCCGGCCAGCCTTTGACTGACGCCCACTTCCAATCCTTCATCTACCAGATTCTATGTGGTCTCAAGTACATCCACTCGGCCAACGTCCTGCACCGTGATCTCAAACCCGGTAATTTGCTGGTCAATGCGGACTGCGAGCTCAAGATCTGTGATTTCGGCCTGGCCCGTGGATTCTCAATCGACCCGGAGGAAAACGCAGGATACATGACCGAATATGTCGCGACGAGATGGTACCGCGCACCGGAGATCATGTTGAGCTTCCAGAGCTATACCAAAGCGAGTACGTAACACGTCATGGTAATTTGCCACCGAAGCCCGTCTAACCCACTTGCGCAGTTGACGTCTGGTCCGTGGGCTGTATCCTCGCGGAGCTCCTCGGCGGCCGACCCTTCTTCAAGGGTCGTGACTATGTCGACCAGCTGAATCAGATCCTGCACTATCTGGGTACACCTAACGAAGAGACCCTGGCGCGCATTGGATCGCCCCGCGCCCAGGAATACGTGCGCAACCTGCCCTTCATGCCGAAGGTGGCTTTCAAGCAGCTGTTCCCTCAAGCCAACCCCGATGCGCTGGACCTGTTGGACCGCATGCTGGCGTTCGATCCATCGTCTCGTATCTCTGTCGAGGAGGCCCTCGAGCACCCCTACCTGCATATCTGGCACGACGCCTCCGACGAGCCAAACTGCCCCACGACCTTCGACTTCCACTTCGAGGTCGTCGAGGAAGTTCCCGAAATGCGTAAGATGATCCTCGATGAGGTCATCCGCTTCCGCGCTACCGTCCGCCAGCAATCGCAGGCCCACGCCGCTCAGCAGCAGCAGGTCACTCAGCAGACTAACATCCCCATTCCGGATAACCAACAGGGTGCTTGGAAGACCGAGGATCCTAGGCCCCAGGAGGCTACCGCTGGCGGTGGCTACAACCCTAATGACTTGGAATCCTCGCTGCAGCGCGGCATGGACGCGCATCACCGTTGATACCTATTTTCTTCTTTCTGACTTGTTGGTTGTTCGGCGTGTTAAAATCCGATCGTGTCTTCTATCGCGCCCTGCATGTTGATCTAATTTAGCCAAGAGATACCATCAGAGAAACAAAAAAGACTGGGACGATTTACATGGGGTTCTTTTTTCATCATTATAACTGCGATTTCGAGCTCGACTTTCTCATCTCTATTTGTGGTTCTGCGGTCTGCGCTGTCGCCCGATTTTATAGCTTGGATTGTGTCTGCGTTTGGTATTTATTTTGGTATGACCTTCTGTTCATGTCTGAATCCTTTGACTACTTCCAAATTTCAAGGCGCCATTCGCTGTGGTTTCTGGGTCGATATGATACTTGGGTCTCTGTCTATGGCATAACTCCGTGCATTGCATATCTTTCAAGTAGGTTCATCATTAGATAGATTCTCAATCAATTCTCCCCCCTCGTCCGGTGTCTGTCAATGAGGAATCAGAACACGTAGCTCAAATATCATTGGACTTTGTACCTAGTAGTACCATACCATCATAGCCTAATGATCCTCCATGAATGCAATCATTACTACCTAGGAGCCAGATGTAGTCTAACCATAGCTTCCGGTTCGGGAAAATCCACGTGCCAAGCCACGTGCTAATTGTCCGATATACACCAAAACAAGCAGGCGGTATCTTTCTGCCCACAAACAGAGGTTATAATGAACTGAACGCATAGATACTTCGCCCTTCGGGGCATATGGCCAAATGAAAATATACAGAGAAGATTAGCATGGCCCCTGCACTAAGGATGACATGCTCAATCAAAGAGAAGCTAGCTATTTTTTTTTCTCTTTTACAGGTGCTTTATAGTAGAATATGATTGGTCCTACGCTTTTGGGAAGTCACGTGCTTGATTGACTAAGCCTAACGGTCGGGTTCGAATGACGTTGTCGACGAATCCACTTTATTTACTTCGACATCTACGACTCCGCACTATTTAGGGTTATGCAATGTGCTCTGTGAACCTACAACCTAGGACTTGCATTGCGAAATTATATGTAGGCTGTTAGCCGCATGTGAAGATTCTAACTGATTATCATGGAGTAGTTGACCGCGTTTGCCTATTATATCGTTAAGAATAACATGGTTCAGTAGGCTCGACCGTAGTCTTTGAGATCTTCTTAGATGTTCTTTTAATAGATATCTTCTCCCCCTTCTGAGGCCTTCTAGATAGATAGCATGAAAAATGAAAAAAAGTTTCTTTATGTATATATAACCTTTGATAGGCTAAACTGCAGAGGAGTTCAGCACGTTCTAAGGCTAGGCTACATATAGGAGGCCATCTAGTAGCTACGACAGATACCTCTGCTAGTTTCTGAGATTTATTTATGATACAGGCAGGCGATTAAGTGAACCCCGTACCGCTGCGTAAGCAATCACGAACAATGAATTGCAAGCCTTGGGAATAGCATCAGGGCAGGTACTCCATCCCATATAAGACAAGGGGTAATTAGACAGACAAAAATTAAATTCATATATTCATATACGCTATCATAGCAAAACTAACTGACTATAGCCAGCAGACTCGCTCTATAGACCAAGCCAGGAGATATTGTTATACCAAAAAAGATCATACATCTCAATAATAATACCCCCGCCACCAAACAGCCATACAAGCAGCAACAACCAAATCCAGCATTTTAATCCCCTCATCTTCAATAACCAACTTGCCCAGTTTGGCACTCTTGCCCCTTAGCCCACCACCAGCAGGCTCCCTCGCAAGCGAAAAGTCCAAACGATCCTCTTCGGAGTCATACTCCAAATCGCCGCCACTGCTGTTACTCGTCCTGCGGTGCGAATGCGACTGAGAAGTGGAGTGGAGCTGACTATGGCGTGCGAAGCGGTGCGCATGCATAGAGGTTCTGCGAAGGATGGTTGAAGGGCTGAAGCTTGGACGTGAGTCTGCCGAAGGCGATGACGGGAGGGGTGGGGTGTTTGGACCTGGGCCTGAGTGTGCGCGCGGCCGCGCGTAGGTGTTTGGGTTTAGGAGTTGGGTGAGAGGGTTGCGCTTTGCGGCTGCGGGGCTGTTGTTGGAGAGGGATGGATGGAGGGATTCTTCGTAGGAGCTGGGGTTGTTGTCGTTCGGGTAGTCGTTTGCGCGGGGGAGGGTCGGGGTTTGAAGTTGGCTTTGGGTGAAGGGCGAAATGTGGTTCGGGTGCGGTTTGTGGACTGCGTGGTGGGCGTGGGAGTGGAGGTTCGCTGCTTGGAAGGGGGTGTTGAAGCGGAGCTCGGCGACAGTCACGGCGGGGGGTGCTTCTGATTCACCGTTTTGAGGGATGAAGCCGCCGGGTGTTGGGATCATGTGTTTGCATTTGAGGCTTCGACCGTTCACGCTGGTTGTGAAGGTACATGTGCCATTCCAAGGAGAAGTGAAGACATAGTAGCCGCTTTTTAGCTTGGATGGGCCATCTGGGTTATAACCGTTGCTGAAATCCGTGGCAGCGGAGTCATCGAACGGCTTTGATACGCAGAGCTGGCGGTGGAACTTGCGTGGGCCAGTTGGCTGCTCCCTTGGCTGCTCGGTGGCTAAGGTTTGCGGAAGGGCAGAGTTGGGTAGGCGTCCGATCCCCGTCGGGATATTGACCGCTAGGTTGGATAATGAAGGCATTTCATTGGAGCCTGCGAACCTGTTATATCCCGGCGTGGAGATCTCGATATCGACGGTATTGCGGTCCATTCGTGGGGTTGATATAGTTGCCACATTCCATTGTGTACCGGACGTGGGATCACGCCGAATGAGCGTGATATGAAAGCCAGCATTGCTAGTATGGTTTCCATTTGAGTTTCTATGGCGGTTGGGAGATTGCCCAGGGCTTCCTAATGGTGACTCGGGCCGGTTATGCGAGGAACGCGGCCGCAATTGTGGTCTAGTAGAGTCAAGGCTATGACGGCCAGCCGACAGCGCCTCGTACTTTGCCTCGTACTTTTCCTTCCAGGTCTCTCCCCGACTTTGCAATTGTTCGGCAAACGCGCTCCATCGGGATGTCCTCTTAGACGGGTCCTCGCCTACTGGAGAATTGTTCCATGAATCTTCACCAGGCGGCAAGGCAGGTAAAGGTCGCCACCGAACACCGCTCTTACCACCCGACTCTCCTGATACACCTCCAGATATATGATTGCCTGAAGAAGGCTGTATATTCGCCACTGGAGTTCCAGAGAAAGATACATTCTCCGCAGTAACCTGCGGCATGGGGATTGGCCGTGGAGGCAAGGTCGGGGAAGCAGCGGCATGTGACATGGGGGGTGGCCGTGGTGGTAAGGTCGGCGAAGCAGCAGCATGCGGCATAAAGACCGGACGTGGTGGCAAGGCCGGGGAAGCAGGTTTATCCTGCAACACAGGGATCGGACGTGATGGCAAGGCAGTGGCATCTTGCTGAGGCGTTGCTGGCGAACGCTCGGGGTTGAGATCACCTCCTCCACCAACTGGTTTCCGGCGCACATTGTTCAGCCGCGCGAACTCGTGTTGTACCGGGCTATCGGCACCCGCTTCCTCGAGGCGTTCCTTTCGCAATTGGGCCTCCTCTGCGCGCTCTTCTTCCACTTCCTGGAGCAGGGTATCATCTTCGGGAGTCGCGACATGGAGATAGTAAAGAGAGGCGTTGATCGCCTCAGCGGAAACACTAGATTTGGTCGGTGGTTTGAGAGGCGAGAGGAAAATATCTGCACATATAAACATCAGTTAGTTACGGCTAATGTTTATTTGGTTGTTAAAGCACGGTAACGCGCAACTATCGGACTTTGAAGACCAAAAAAGAGAGCATAGTCTCAATATGGGATTGATTCATACCTTTGCTTCCTGGCACACGCACAATATATAGAGAAAGTGGTTCGTGCCTCTCGTGGGTTGGATTGCGCGGGTAGGCGGGGGGATTTGATGCGATAGTGGTAATTGACGACAGCGATCGTGCCTCCACGGGGCCCTGAGGGATGTTAGACATTGCGGACAAGCCCGCGATCCACCCCGACAAGGAACGCAGGTAAATTATAGAAAAACTGGGGTTATGTTGGGTTGAGGTTGATAAATAAACAACGGGTCTCTCGGCAGTAGGCGGAGTTGGTCATTCCGCCGAGGAAGAAGCGCCTGTTTTTTTTGTCTTCTTTTCTGCTTTCTCTTTTCTGTTCATCCAATGGGTGAGGTTGCACAGACGAGAAACAAAGGGATGCAAGGGCAAAGGACAAGGATATAGAATGCTGCCTATCGTGGCGCAGTATGCGCGGGCAGCAACCCTTGGGCTCCGATTACGTTGGGATCTACCATCTATAACGACCTACAATATAGGTGGAATCTGCGGTCACCAACACAATTGACGCTGGACATTACCGCCGTTGGAGCTATAAATGGCTGTCAAGCCCCAAAAAACCCCGTGACTGAAAGAAATTCACCAAGACCGCACTTTCCACCATCTTCCACCTCATCCCATGACGACTATGTTACAGCAACATCCCAAATTTATAATTTGCGCCCAATCCGAGACCTTCTAATCCTAACAACCTTTCCTCGGTGCCAACGCCAGGCGAAACAGCTCTGTGACTCCTGCGCACGCGCTCTGGGTGCGCCTCTCTTTTTTTAGACAGCCGTCGCCACGTCTTCGTCATCAACGGATCCTCACTTCGCCTTCGACGCTTTGCACGCGCATGGTATACCCGGGGCCTGGTGCGACTGGATGTTGTGCGTGATCTCGGTGCGGAAAACAACCCTACTGTAGCAGCGACGAGTACTTTCTCCGCTTCTACGTCTTCTCGGCTGCGCTACTAGATGTAAAGGCAAGGCACCTGTCTTCCGTGCATGCCACGAGGGACCATAGTCCTATCAACTGAGCAGATGTCGTCAGAGTAGGTTTGTGCGCTGGGTGTTTAAGTAGTAAGTAGTGATCTGTATGGGATAGATGTCGGGCACTGTAGTAGGCGAACTATGAAAAGCTGCGGCGACACTGTGCCGCGGCATAAAATGATAAGACGGATCTGTGGCCGAGAGAGGTTGGGTGGCGGTTGCGGGAGGATAGACTGCGAGATTTCAGTATAGAAGGACAGTAGAACTGTTGAAGTGGTTAGTGGAATTCACGAATACTCGACTTAGGGTTGACCTCCTCGCTACATAAACATGACAGCTATTGTTGTTCATTGTTCGTATATTTGGTATCTTCAGAATAGCTACACGGCCAGAGACAAAAATAAAATGGTGTGATAAAAGAAAGGAAAAATTGAAGGAATGCAATCCAGAGGCAGTACTCCTGGGGGTGTCGATACAATAAAAAAACTCCATGCTGCAACGCCAGACATTTCCATGTCCATGTCCACGTCCCAAAAAAATGATTCAAGTGAGAATCCGTATACCGATATTAGACAACAGTCTCGGATCGTTCGCCCTCTGCAATGACTGGTACGCCCAGGCCACGATCCGGACTCTGCAAGACAAGCTGTTCATGACGTCGTGCGCGCAGGAAATCACTGACCGCACGGATTAAAATGAACCAACCAACAATCATAAGAATATATGAAATCCATTCACTGGTGCTGATACCAGAGATGGCGCCGTTCCCTCCATTGCCCCCGCCCTCACCAACCGAATTAGGGTCGAAGTTGTGGCTATTAGGGTCAGGCGGAGGAACATATTCTGAGCCTCCCCCCTCGGAGCCGGAACCGTCGCTGCTTCCGCCTTTCATGTAGAAGCCGTATTGAACAAGAGTAAGACCGAGACCCGCTCGGCTGCCGTTCTTTGCGGCATGGGTGGTGTGAAGAAGATAGGTCAGCAAGAAGCCAACAAGCTGGAATGACATTGAGATCATGGCGTTCCAGACAAATGAGAAAACAGATCCAACAGGCAATCCGTCGACATAGACCTCGTCGGAAGAGATACCAGGGGCCACAATGGTGGTCTCCCAATATGGCGGTGTCGCATCAGCGGCGGCTTCTTCGTATGACTATAAGATATCAGTAAACAAGTCTTTCTTTCTAAATCAAAAATACCAATGATCAACTTACAGGAGGAAGATCATCATTCTTCTCACCCCGTTCAGGCTTGGCAGCAAGATTGGCAAAGACTCCATCATTCGACGAGGCGATCTGCCGACTCCCTCCCGAAGCCGGGGTCGTAAAAGTTGGTAAAAGCGTCGGCCGCCTGAGAAGCCCTAATTGAGTTTGGTCCTGCGAATCGCCTCTCGACTCCGACGAAGAGGACGTGGCGGTAGGGCCATTATCCGGGGGAGCACGGAAGTCGGAGTCTGCTCGCATCAAGCGCTGTCGGTCATCCGGCTCATTATCATCGTCGGACCCATCTTCCTCGCCAAAGGCATCGGCCAGTGTCTGTTCGTCATCGTCGTGTTGCGGATGGTTGTGTAATAGCCGCCTTGACGATCGTGACGACGAGCGGGATCCGGAACGGAAAGACGAAGGTGAAGAGTTGCTATGTTCAGGTCGCGCGTTCAGCGGATAGGAATGTGGTCCTTCCTCTTCATCCTGGGCATTCACCTAAACAGTAGCGGTCAGTATGTTGCCGAGAGATCCCATCCAAGGGGCTTGTTCTGATAGGGGATCAGCGGGGAGGGGGATTGGGTACCCGTGAATAGCGCTGCGAGCTCATGGCGAGCTGAGCGGGAAGCGACCCTGAATAGAATCAGAGAGGAAATTGAGACAGGAATAACTTAGGGAGAAAAGAAGAAAAGATATAATGAGAGTACAAGGGGATGGCAAAATGACGGGGTCGACGAGAAGGCAACAGGAATGGATGTGGCTGTTGATGCCTGATGCGCCAGGCCAAAATAGACTGTTCCGGTCTTTGCCTCATCTTCCATGAGGAAGATCCTTCCCCTAGACCACAATTATCGCGTGATATCTCTTGTCCACCATGGCTAAAGCACCTGTGAGTATCTTACCCAACACCTGAATTTTCCCAACATCATCGACAAGCCCCCCGATGCTCAATCCCAAACAAATTTCCTAACAAATCATCCAGACCCTTAACCCGCGCTCCCTCCAGAGTCGCCTCACTCACATCCTCAAGCACTGGCCCTCCGACGCAGTCCGCCCAGCTTCAGTCTCTGTCCAAACCTATATCGAATCCCGTCTCAAATCAGCAGACAAGTCCGGCCCAGCAATTTCCGAATCCTCCGTGAATGCCCTCGAATCGCTGCTGAACAACCGCTACGCGCGTAAATATCCCATGCCGGAGAAGCTGCGTCGGCCAGCTAGTAACCCAGACCACTATGACAATGTCGTCCGTGAGTTTGCAGAGGCACCAAATCGCGATTGGTTTGGCCGGTTACGGAAGAGACTGGCTGGTATTATCCGCTTGACGTGATGCTTTCTTCTTGCTGTTATGTATAGATTTTTGGTTCTTTGACGTTGGAAAACTTGGGAAAACTTGATTTATCATTGTCTCACTAGATTTGGGTCAGCATTATGGGGTTTTTATATGATGGGATGCATGACATGTACCAATACCTTTTTTCTTTTTTTTTTTTTGTTTATTGTACAACTAGTATCCTTTCTACTCAAATGTATGAATTTTTGTCAGAGCAATCCTCTTCTTGATGCATATCCAGGATATGTCCTTAATTTGAAACAATCTAACTCCTAATATCTATATACAAAACGCTTAAAGAATCGTACAGTGTGCATGCGAATTTAGAGCATGGGCTTCAGGTCGTCGGCGACCTTGAAGGGAGCATCGGTCTTGGCCTTGATCTCGTCGACGGTGACACCGTCGGCGATCTCAATAAGAGTCAGGCCGCTGGTAGTGTCAACGTCGAAGACACCGAGCTCGGTGATGATACGGCTGACACAGGCAGGGCCGGTGAGAGGGAACTCGCAGGTCTTGACAATCTTGGGGTTACCCTTCTTGTCGGTGTGCTCCATGGTCACGACGACCCGGGTGGCGGAGGGGTTGGAGACCAAGTCCATGGCACCACCGAAGCCCTTAATCTTACCGGGGACCATCCCTGCGAGAGTGTTAGTGATATGCATAGACGAAGGAATTCTAGGGAAACGTACAGTTGGCCAAGTCACCCTTGGCGCTGACCTGCATGGCACCAAGGACGGTCATGTCGACACGACCGGAGCGGATCATGGCGAAGGACTCGTCACTGCCGAAGCAGCTGGCACCGGCCTTGAGAGTAACAGTCTCCTTGCCAGCGTTGATGACATCGGGGTCCTCCTCGCCCTTCTTGGGGTAAGGACCGAGACCGAGAACACCGTTCTCGGACTGCAGAACCACCTCGATGGAGGGGTCGACGAAGTTGGAAGCAAGCACGGGCATACCAATACCGAGGTTGGCGTACATGCCGTTCTTGAACTCCTTAGCGGCACGGCGCACGATACGCTCGCGCTTGTTGGCGGTCTCACCCTTACCAAGAGCAGCGGTGTCAGCACCATCCTCCTTGGCGTAGGTGTACTTCTCAATTTGCGTGGGGAAAGTGCTCTGGATGACACGCTTGACGTAGATACCGGGCAGGTGGACGGCAACGGGATCAATCTCGCCGGGCTCGACGATGTGCTCAGCCTCGACGATGGTCATCTTGGCGTTACGGCCCATGGCGCCGTTGAAGTTGTTGGCGGTGTGGCGGAACAAGCAGTTACCAAGTCTGTCGGCCTTCCATGCCTTGACGAAAGCGTAGTCGGCATTGATTGCCTCCTCCATGATGTAGCTCTTGCCGTTGAACACCTTGGTGTCGCGGGGCTCGCTGTACTTTGCGACTGTGCCGTCGGGGTTGTGTCGCAAAGGCACCTGACCGAACTGCACCACGGTACCGAAGGCGGCAGGTGTGTAGAATGCGGGGATACCCGCACCACCGGCACGGCACCGCTCAGCGAGAGTTCCCTGGGGACTGAGCTCCAAGTCGATCTGGCCAGTGACGTACATGTTCTCGAAGGTCTTGTTCTCACCAACGTAAGAAGCAATCATCTTCGAGATCTGCTTAGACTGGAGAAGCAGACCGAGACCAGCTCCGTCAACACCAGCGTTGTTACTGACCACGGTGAGGTCATTGATGGAGGGATTGTTCTTAACAGCGTCAATCAGCGTGTCGGGAACACCACATAATCCGAATCCACCAGCGAGCAGAATTGAGCCAGACTTCATGTCCTTAACTGCTGCCTCGGCGGAGGGCCACACCTTGTTGATATCACTGCGGCGGACACTGCTAGAGAATGCGCGGGCAATGAAACGTTGGTGCTGGTAATTGGCAAGACATTGTCAGTCTCCGCGACTCAAAAAGTGCTATAGGGCAGATCATTTACCTGGGCAGGGCTGGAGAACTGACGCGCGAGGCGCAAACATGTTACCACTTGAGAAGGCATAGCGAACGACTAGATGAGAGATTGGATATTATACTAAGAATCCCAAGTCCACATCAAGGTGTAAAAAGATCAAATGCCTGTGGTAGCGGCATTAGCCACTTCTTATATTCCCGCACGGCAGTGTGAGCGGTATCGTACCCGAGTGATATTCGTTTCCCCGGAAATGTGGATTCCCGGCTCTCTCCCGCCTACTAAGAACCGCCCCGATTTGAATACATTTAACCCCCGGAGCCTCTGAACTTGTTGACTAACTATTAGAAATATCCCAGAGAAAATGCTGCCAAATTATACATACATCGCAATCTGATTTTGATCCTCATTATCTTCGGAACCTCCATCGGCGGATTGACTTCTCTTCGCCGCTGCCGAAATCCACAGCCGATCCGTATCCGATTACCGCGGCCGCGGCTTGTGGGCATCGGGAGTGCTAAGTCAGCTTAGTAATATAGTCACCTGATGTTTCCCAAGGTTTACCCGGGAAGGCACCCAATTAAAGGAGCAGTACTCCCGACGTCGTAGAAGATCAAAAACAGAGAGAAAGATCAATTGCGACTATCTTACTCTAAAAGTACTCCATGGTATCTTCAGCCTATGTACATGCTGGATAACAAAAACATTTCACACCTCGCAATGCAGTAATATCCACGTGCAGACATAAGATAATCGAGAATAGAATTCATGCAATCATGTTATCATGCTGTCCAAGGTGCCACACAGTAAGAAACTAAGTCGGACGGGTCGATTTCATTTCGTCAACACTCTTGCGTTTTAGAGGGTTGGTAGCGGCCGAATCGAGGGGCGCGGCATCGGAATCTACCAAGACTGCTCTGAGTCAGTCGCCGGACGAGGCTATGTTGTGGTCTCCGCGTCGGATTCTGTGTTTCCCGTACCTGGAGTTCCATTGATGCCTGCCGCTTCCTCATAGGACGGGGGTTCCATATTCACGTCCGGCGCAGGGCTGGTGGGCTGAACACCCTCCATGGTAGTGGTTTGTTCCAGACCGGCAAAGTCGGATATGTCAGATACCTCACGGCAGACCGGATTTGCCAAACGGTCTTTCATGCTATCGTTGACATAAACAAGGAAATACGGGGTCGGAGGGTTGCTGGTCGAGTCGTTCTTGAAGATCTCATCCACGTTCTGGACTTCGGTGACGTACTCGTCATTGTATTTGCGCCATATCTTCTTGTCAAAGTCGAAGATGTAGATGTAGTAATGGCCGAATGAGACCGAGCCATGATGCACAAAAACGGCATACAGTCGATATGGCAGGTTTTGGAAATCAGCAAATTGGCTGGAAATCATGGTCTGCGTATCCTGAATTTCTTGGTTGACAGCTATCAAAAGGGTCAACATGTCTGTTTCAAGTGAAGTAGCGGCGCTAGAATTCTTACCTCGCAGGTCGGTCTCTGCTTTGTGGGCAAGAGATTCGAGTCCGTTCAGTAACTCCGTGCTAGCCATAGCATTCGTGGAATCGGACTTGACTTCCGCTCCGGTCTCACTGCCGTTCTCATTGTCGTTCTCAGTGCCGTTCTCACTGCCGTTCTCATTGTCATTGGCAAGGTCGTTGGCAAGGTCGTTCTCAATGTCGTTCACATCTTGTAGTGCGGTTTGAACTCTACGGAACAATGTTGCAACATCGACACCGGTGCCCTCCTGCAGAAAAGAAAAATGTTAGCCGTGTAGACCTTGACTGAGAATATTCGATACCTTTGTCCTAAGAAGCTCTTCTCGGCGAGCCTCGAGCCTCTTCAGAGACGCCTTCCACTCCCAGCACTGAGTTCGTCGATCTACAACCTCCGGATTTTTGGTGTCCATGTATCGATCCATGTAGATGGTTTCAAGCAACCCCAGATGGTTTGTAGATTTAAACGAACATTTCTTCACAGGATCAAACTGAACACGTTGCACCTGAATCTGGAGAACTGGTGGAAGCTGGCTGATGGAAGCGAATTGTTCGGCCACAGCGTTTTCCACGCTGATCTTCTGAATATCAAATGCCCCATCGATGGCATCGTAGATGTTTCTAGATCCGTGAGCAACATCAACCTTAATGTCACACCATCGTTCATCCTTCGAACGTGTGCCTGCATCGGTGGAGATGTAAGAGCGCGTTTGGCCGTAGAACAAGCTGATGAGAAAGTTAACATAGGTATATTCGTGGACGGCTTTCATAACTTACTCTTTGACCTGGTCAAGCTGTTCACCGTCACTGCCAATGCCTCGAGGCCTGATGGCACACTGACTTTGGAACAGAACGTTGTTGATGACTTCTGTCACATCCTGTTGGGCACCAATCTCTACCTCCTCCTTCAACTGCTTTTCCCGGTCAACTTGCGGGATGTTACGAGGAGGGACGGGCGGTGGAAGTATGTCGGATGCGCTGTCGTCTAGGTCGAGATTCATGTCCTGGGGAGATCCTGCCTCTGCTCGATCCGACATTTGGTCCAAGTCTGGGGGGTTGTTCTCCTTGTCCTCAATAAAGAGTCCAGGTGCATCGTCCATGCTCTTATCCGAGACCAATGTTACATCGCTTCCGTTATCGCTGGCGGTCGAGTTTCCAATGGGTACGGGATCAGCTTGGCCAGAAGATGAAGCAGGCTCCATCCGACCACCGAGAAGGGACTGTGGAGGCCCAAGGGGCCCTAGAACAGGAGCACCGTTGATATCACCAAGAATATCGGATCTGGTATTAGTGATCGTCGATCGACGACGAATTGCCGCTTCATTGCTTGGGCTAATAAGGGTCAACCGAGCAAGTTCCTGGCCGGGAGTGACCGAGATCTGGGATGAGGTGATCATGCTACGAAACAAAGTCCGGAGCTCATTGAGGACTGCAAAGGGCAAGATCAGTTTGAGAGACATAGCCATCGGCACTGACAAAGTAACTTACATCGTTGAGATCGCTCGACCTCCTTCTTCGTCACCTTTCGCGAGCCCACTTGTTTATTTGCGAGGGTTTCCTCGTCATTCAAATCCACCTGGAAGCGTTCAAAATCCAAGACCAACTCACGGAAAGGACGGACGGAGAAGTAGAACTGCAACAGGCTGTTCAAATAGCATGTATTGCCGATGTTCTGTAGTCCGACTGGCCAATCTTTCATGCTTCTATCAGGCTCATTGGAGATACCTGCCATATTCCTCAACGAAGAGCTGTCTAGTTGTTTGGCAATGATTGCTAGAGCTTGATTGTATCTCTCGGCATCCCCTGGATTTTCATCGATGCAAATAGTATATGCGGCTATGATTGCCCCATCGTCGGCAGTTCGATCAGGGATTTGGAGTAGACGATAGGCATCACCAAGGTCCATTTCACCAGCAATCATCTCTCCAGTATTGATGAAGTGATTCAATGCGACCGATTTGCGGGACTCGGCAATGAGTGCCACAGCGCGTTTCGCCAGTTCTTTGGTAAGTGGGTTGTCATTGACCTAATTAATAACAATATTAGCTGGCGTCCAACCCATAAAACGCGATCGAAAACCATACCTTTGCGGTGTACATAGTCATGACAAAATCATCCGGGGTCTGGTCCTCCACCCCCAAGAAGACATTCGCTTGTTCAACAGTAGAGACACCTGGTGTCAAAATTAGCACACATTAGAGTTTAGGGATAACATGACTAGATCAACACACGCTCTTCTGATGCCGCTTTAATGCGCGCGCTTCCCCTGGAGTCGCCAATCCGCCACAACTGCTGGCGTGCTTCAGTATCTTGCGTTGTAGAGCTGAGGAAGGCATAGAATTTGCCAATGATGCTGTCATCAGTGAGGTTTGGATCATCGAAGTTGAGATTAAAGTATTGATACGCGACGACAACATCCTCAACGGTGTACTTTCCTTGTTCATAAGCTGCCTGGACGGCTATGTCAATGACTTCCTTGTCTTGGGCACCGCGCAGAAAGCCGATAGCGTTGAGAGCAGATAAGTACAGCGATGTCCTGCCAGGATCGACTGAGATCTGTCGATTGTATGCTTCGACCACAGCCGATGAGGACATATCCTCCATGACCCCCAGGTCTTCATAGAAACTAAGGAACGTGTGTCAGATCTAGTTCTGTAAATTCGAAGATTGGGTGTACGAACGGAGCATGAGCCATCTCAAATTCGTTATAACGAATAGCTTTCGGATCTGGAGCAATCATTAGTTGGGATTTCCTAGGGCCATGGGTCACAATGTACGTACAGTCTTGCGCTTCTAGAGCGCAGGAAATAACGGGGATGGCGGAGGAAGGAAGATCGGGAATCTGGCTTCCTTTCCTCTCTGAAGCTGGTCTGAGATATATCAAGACCAGTAATTCATGCAGCAAGTCGTCGAGAAAGAGACGCAATGTGTCTTGATAAGGTTTTTCGGCGACAGAGGTCGGTTTAGGCGGGTGCCATGCCCCGGTATCCTGGGTCGATTCGTCAGCGACAAAGACAAATCAACGATATGGGAGAACAATATCTTTAAAACCAACCTTATCATACACAAACTCAAGGAATTCAAGTAATTCTCTACAAGCAGCACCTTCCACGCCAAAAGAGTGCATGAACCTCTTATTGACAGAGGAAATGGGCTTGCTGCGTTGTGGGTTTCGTAGGGCATTGGTAATGTACAGACGCAGATTATCCAGTACATTGATCGGCTGCGGATCACCCATGCCTTCCATGGACTCAGCATACGCTTCAGTGGCCTCTTTGGCTCGTTTCCGCAATAAATCTTTATCGGTCATCAAGCGGATGGATTCTGGGCTCAAAATCGGCGAAAGAATTCGCAAAGACACCATAGCTGAGCATGAGATGTAGGAACATTGGTAGTGATACGTCTCCGCAATCTGCCCTTTGGGGGTTTCTTCTGGTAACGCAAGACCATTCCTCTGCCGTCCTGATTTGTAGACCAAATGATGCAAGTGTTTCCCCTGGTTCTGACCGAATGCGCCCATGTGGCTGGTGTAGTTGACCACCACTTGTAGATGATAACGACACTTTGTGCATATGGCTGAGACTTTGGACGATGTACCTGGCCTTCTCCGGTGCTCTGCCTCTGACATGAAGGTCTGGTCTTCTTTCAAGACATATTCGTGTCGACATGCCTGTGGTGATATGAATCCAGGTGGGCCATTGTAGCCTTGTGGATAAATGGGTGGAGTTTCTGAGAGGAGATTGCGGCCGGTGTCTGGATCGTGTGCTGGATCATACAGCTGGACATCATAAATGAGACGCGGCGCAGTCTTTCCTATATGATTGATAGAAGATATTGTAAGCACTCGCTCAAGTTAGATTCCGGATTTGCTGGTCCGAGCTCTTACCGGCCTTCTGTACAGACGCCATGAAGTACTGTGTTCGGGCCTGCAGGCCTCACACAGTTTGAATATGCACCTAATATGATTATTCTAAAAGGTTAATTCTCATCGAAGCTCACAAAAGCACGTAATGTAACAGCTCAGCTGTGAACACAATATTGTCAAGTGATGAAATCGCCACTGTATGGTATGCGGGGAGCCACTGTACTTGGCAGCAAGCACTAGCAAAGCTTTGGAACTCTCTCCGCCGCGAAATTGACAGCTTTGAGATCAAGACTCGCTCTTAGAAAGCAGAAAGCAGTATCTAAGGGGATTTCCGATGACAGCAAATGAGTCAAAATCAAAATGTTCAATGTGAAAGAAGCATCAACATAATCATGTAGAGCTCCGTTGGGTGGGCGGTGGCGGTCAGGTATGGCAGAAAGCCGACTTCCAAAATCCTATCGCCAACCACATCTCATACCGCAAGCAGTCCATCCCTGCTATCACACACACACCATGGCGCACCACGACGAAGAAGATAACAACTATCACCCCAAGGATGCCATTTCGGCAGCCCTGAAGGCCACCGCGCTGACCGGAACCGTCGGTCTCTTCGCAGCCGCTGTGCAGAACACGCTCACCAAACAGAACGTTGGAACTCTGGGTGTCTTCGTCCGTGGCGGTGGCATCATTACTACCTTTGGTATGGGCTTTTTTACCTATATAAGTGATGGATCAACTGCTAAATGAGACCTGTTCAAGCGGCCATGGGTGGTACCTATGAGTTCATCAAGAGCGCTTCCGCCAACCTGCGTGAGAAGGACGACCACTACAACGTCGCTCTGGGTGGCTTCTTCTCCGGTGCCATTCTCGGTCTCCGAGGTTAGTTATTGAAGTGAATTGAGTCTATGGTTATGTATTTGGAGCTAATCGGGTTTACCTCAGTCCGCACACTCCCCGCTGTGCTCGGATATGGTGTCGCCCTGTCCACCGCCATGGCCGCCTTCGAGTACACCGGTGGCACCCTGTTTGGATACCAGACAGACACATCGGTGGATGAGTTCGACCGTCGGACCGCGTTGCGCACGGCATTCCAGACCTCCGCAGAGCAGAGCATCAAGGAGTTGGGTGAAGGACGTGGTATGTGCTTCTTATCCGGGTAGCGATATTGTTCACCGATACTAACTCCACTAGGTATCTACGGCCCCGGTTACGAAGAGAGACGCCGGGAGCGTCTCAAGGCGAATTACGGCATTGACGTTCCCACATCCCCAGTTCCTGCGTCATAAGCCTACATTCTTCCCAGTCCGCCTTTTCCCATTGCTTTGTGTAAATTATCCCCCCATATCACGCTGCCTACCGTACGGACAACTCTATCCGATTTGGTTTTCTTTAGTCTCCAGGAAATTCAAAACAATACACATTTCAAGATTGGACCACCGATTGTGCAGTTCCAGGTATATTTGCTGGAAGGTGACTACCAGCTCGTGGCTAGCCCAGGGCACTGGACCAAATCTAGACTACAAGATCCGTAAATCATTCGCACGGAACTCAACAAATGTAAATCTCGAGCATATATCCATGGATATATCACTCTGGTGTTCAACAATAATACTCTAAAATGAGGGGTATCCCCGGACCACCCGGGAGCCAATGACAGTGCAGGTATATCAAACAAGTGGAGGACTTCGAGATGTTTCCAGGCTAAAAGGGACAAATGTAGTATAAGATTACAATAATGAATGGCTTTCTACGAAATATGCTAATAGTTAACCTATGCTAACTATGTTAACTAGGTATGTACGTGCAATTGTACTCTCAATTCATCTACTCCGTACCGTCTTCAGAATAGGTAAATTTGCATCAGTCTAATAGAACGAAATAAATCGAAGAAACAATCGCCTTGAAGGCCTAATTAGTTGAGCTTTGGCATTGATTTTGCACAAATGGCTCATATGATGCGAACGCCACAGTTTCTCGGCCGGGGAACTTTACCCACTAAATCCGTCTGCGAAAACGGAGTACATAACTAGATGGCATAATCTATGTAGTCAATCTAGAGGACCTCAGCTGGAATTGCGCTCTTGAACATAGGGTAATACCTAAACTGCTATTATTCGCAGTCAAATCTCAATGAATGTCGAATTTCCGGTCCCGAAAATGAAAAATATATCTCAGTACTCTCTAAATAAGAGCCGCCGTCGGAGTTACCCCCAACCAGGTCTGTCGATTTTGCGTGCGTCATGGATTATATAAAATCAACGTTCGGCATCTCTTGTATTCCTCATATCGTTGTCTCTTTACTAACTCAAGCTAATAGTTTCACCGTATAATTCAATCCGCGCTCTCGCATAAAGTACCTGGGCCCTTACCATATGGTACCTAGACCTTCCTCTCGGAGATTGAAACCTTATCCTGATATCACCTGACGTGTATACATAGCACGTGATGCCAAGCAACAGCCCACTCTCGACCTCAGGCAAAACCCACTTGGACCACAATATGCAACAGCGCCCAGATAAGAGCGTCTCGACATGCAGTAACCACATGAAATGTAGTATTCCGAATGACCCGGGGAGAACATGTCAAAGGTGCGGCCTTTGATCTGCTCTTCTCCCCAGATCCCGACGTCATGCACTGTTCATCACTAAATGATCAGGGGAAGTGTACCTCACCCCCCCTTTATTTTTTTTTCTCCTATGTTGTATGAGCCACAGATCGGGTGGATCTTGATGAGAGGATCGCAATAATAATCTTATTCCAATAGTCTTGCTCGTTCTGTTCAGGGGCGGAGACCCTCAGCCACTTTTCGTACAGGCAGCCATATATACTCCGTAGCGATGGAAGTATACCAGTCCCCTGTTACTATTTACAGTAGGAACCAGAATGAATGGACACACTTTGAAGACGGCTTTGAATTCCGATCCAGTACGTCAACCACGAAGATATAGAGAAAGAGAAGTCCAATGGCTTTTTCCCCCTCTCTTTTCTCCCGGTCGTCCCGAAAGCCTAGTTTCTTCCAAGGTCGTCACCATCTTGCATCTCGTAGACGTCATCGTCAGAATTTCCTTCCCTTTAATTCCCCATCTCTGCCCTATATCGACAGCCCAATCTCTTGATCTTCTCCTTTTTTTTTCCAACCGAGTGGGGCGAATCTCATGCTGCCAGTACCTCCCCCGCATACAATTGCTCCGTTCGCCAGGTAACCAGAACGGCGCCACTTTGCCTGTGAACTCTTGGAGCTATTATCCTTGATTATCCTGATTATCCTCGATTCTCATTTTCCCCTTCCCTTTTAAATTTTTACTTCCAACTTTCGGTCAGATTTCGATCCTGTGCTTCGCTATTTAATCCTTCGACACCTACATAAACCATAGTATCCCACGTTCCCGCAGATATGGCGATGGCCGCGCGGCCACAGACGCCCTCACAGGATGCATACATGGTCCCGCACCCAACCGATCCGGGGGCTTTGAGTCGCGGGTACGGCCCGCGCTCTCTGTCGCGACCGAATTCATTCGCCGGCACATCATCATACCAGTACGGCTCCGGCGCCCTCGACTCGTCGCAGGTTCCCCACAACCCCCGTTTCAAGGAGGACTTTGATACCGTCAGCCACCGCAGCTCGGTCTTCGATCGCCCTGGAGTGCAGCGCTCCGTCTCCACCATGTCGCACGTGCAATCTCCGAGCCCGTCCAATTCGAGCGCCTTGCGGAAGAAGGCCTCGCTGAGTAAGAAGGGGAGCTTGCGGCGCAACGGGAGCCGGAGGAGCATGCGCGCCGGTAGTGTGAGGAGTCTGAGCTTGGGCGATCGCGAAAAGTATCACACCGATGGTTCGGACGATGTCAATAGTGCTTTCCTGACTCCGGTCCCTACTAACGGTAACCCGACCGAGGTGCTGGCGAATCGGTTTGGAGGTGGGCTTTACTCTGTCAATGCGCGGCTTATGGAGACTTTGCTAACTGGGATTTGTAGCTTGGCGCAAGCTCCTGAAGGACTTGATTCTCTTCTTTAAGGAGGTACAGAAATCTTACGAAACTAGAGCGAAGCTGTTCCTATCCGCTTCGAGCATCGTTAATAACCAGACTCTTCCACCGGGCTTGCTTCAGCCAGGTGGTCTGGCCGATGCGACGGAGATTCTCCAGAACTTCCACCGCCAGGGCTATACCGAGGCCAATAAAGCTGTCGAGGTGGAGGTCGAGGTGATCAGCCAATTGACTGGTCTCCGCAGCGATCTCCAGAAGAAAACCAAGGAAATCAAGAATCTCTCGGGTGATTTCAAGAATACTGTCGACAAGGAGGTCGACGGTACGCGCAAAGCTGTACGGAACTTGCAAGAGGCTCTTGGGCTGGTCGATACCGATGCGTCTGCGACATCGGGTAGGGGTGATCCATTCATCCTGCGCCTGAACGTGGAGAAGCAGGTCGAGAAACAGATCGAGGAGGAGAACTACTTGCACCGGGTTTGTAGTGACTTTCTCCTATACTAGTTTCCTGTCTAATGTCCCTTCTATAGGCATTCTTAAACCTGGAGAACTCTGGGCGTGAACTGGAGGGGATCGTCGTGAGCGAGATTCAAAAAGCATACAATGCCTACGCTAGTATCCTCCGGCGCGAAGCCAATGAAGCTCTTGACACCGTTGAGAAGCTCCAGGCGGGTCCGATCTCCATGCCCCAGGATTTCGAGTGGAACCAGTTCGTTGCCGACACAGATGAACTTGTCGATCCTCGGATTCCTCTCCGGGATGTAGAGACTATCACCTACCCTGGCAAGGATCATCCAGCAGCTGCTGAAGTCAGAGCTGGTATGTTGGAGCGCAAGAGCAAGTACCTCAAGAGTTATACTCCTGGCTGGTGAGTAGTACCATTTTCTTTACCGTGCGGTTCCAAGTCATTGTCTAATAAACTTTAGGTATGTGTTGTCGCCAACACATCTCCACGAGTTCAAGTCAGCGGATCGTGTGGCATGGCAGACGCCTGTCATGTCTCTTTATCTACCAGAGCAGAAACTCGGTTCCCACTCACAAGAAGATTCAAGCTCCCACAAGTTTATGCTGAAGGGTCGACAGACTGGCGCAATGCACCGAGGCCACTCGTGGGTCTTCCGCGCCGAATCTCACGAGACCATGATGTCCTGGTATGAAGATATTGAAGGCTTGATTGGCATGACAGGAGAGGCGCGAAACGCCTTTGTCCGGCAGCATGTCCGCAGCGTGAGTGGTAGGTCGGTGAATGAGGTGATGGAGGACGACGAAGCCGATCGCACTCCATATGCCGCGGAGTCTGCGGTCATGACTCACGACCGACCCACATCCTCTCGCCAAGCTGGAGGCGCATTCCCCAGCGACGTCCAACTCGACCGAAACCTCCAAGCACCCCTGTCACCTTCCAGTGGGGACAGCTCCGCTGGCAGAGATATGCTAGGGGCTGCTGGGTCCCTCCCCGATGGGTCCAGTGCCTTTGATGATAGCTTGCGACCAGTACGTAGCGGCGACGGACGCAATTCCTACCAAGGCTACAGATCCAACGGTGGGACTGATGACAGGTCTCACCCCGACAGTAACCAGCACGACAGCTACTACGGTGACTGGATCCCACCATCCGTGGCAGTGGCTAAGAAGAGGCAGAGCCAGCAGCTAGAACCCCCGAATCGGGATGACCGCGATATCCGATCTGATGGAGATCAAGCTTCCCTTGCTGCTGTCTCGGTTGTCGGTATCGCTAATCGTCGCGATCACTCGGCTCCTGCCCAGATTGATCGTCGGGAGAGTGTCTCGACGGTGCCCACTAACACCAATGCGACTGAGTTTACAACCCATACCAACCCTACCTCGGTAGATGATCACGAGCCCGACCTTCCTAAGATTCAGACCGTTGGTCTTGGGAATGGTCCTATCCACCAAAGTCTCGAGTCAGACAGTGTAGCCAAGATTCCAATTCTGCTGCGTTCGAATACAGATAACTCTGTTGCTCTGGATATGAAGATGCCAGGCCGTTATCCTCGTACCAATGTGGCAGCATAGGGTCCCCCGCCCTTTCTATCTTCATCTCCACATTTGTTCTTTCATCTTTCTTACCCCATTTCTCCTATTTCTCTTTGATGTTCTCCGTTATCTGTACATGTCCCACTCGTTCCCCCTTATTCAACTCGTCCCATTCAAGGCGTTTTGGTCCTCTCGTTAGAACTGTTTCCAGACCGGATCAGTCTCTCATACAGCATAAAAGTCATGCTGCATCGGCGTTCGTTTTACCGACAGGGTGTGGCGCAATGGATGTTTTTGTTTTTGATTATTGTTTCGTGGATTTATTCTTGATTCCCAATGCTGGGTACTCAGCACCCGTTTCTTTCGTTTCCCGGAACTTATTGTTTGAGGTCTCTTATTGAAGTCTGGGGGTCTTTTTCTTATTGAAGATGCATACGAAGAGTTGTCCGTGTTTGCAGCTTCATGATCCAGTCTGCTTGATGGTAGTCTCTAGTAGTCCTTTTAGTAGTCCTGATAAAGTTCTCTAGGTAAGGTTTAATGTGCAAATAACTTTTTCCATAACCTTTGAGCACGATCCAGTTGATTTGATGCAGGCTCCCGAAAGGATACAGGCCGTGGCAATTCAGTAACTTAAATACACCGTGCAGCCAGTCATGAGTGCAGATGTCCATTGGTGTATGTTGTTGCGCAGGAGTTGGGATTCAGGATAAGAGCGATAAGGCTGGTCTGTATGGTCGGGAACTACATGGATGTACATATCTAAGGGCAGTACATAAATCATAGTTTGGTTTGTGGTCCTTCTTTGGAAATGAAAGGGCGGATTGATATCTACATCACCCTCTAACAGCTTCCTCCCTACTCCCGTGATATCTCCATAGCTGTATACACCAGATCCTAACTATATGCCGGGGCGGTGACGGGTTTTGCCCGAGGTGTTCAAGTACATATCAGAATTCTGTATTTTCTTCTCTCCATGATATTTCCCCAAGAGTCTTTGTAGGATCCGGAATCCAAAGAACAACACTTCTTCCGTTCCCTTCTCTCTTCACCTCCTCCGTTTCCCATCGTTCTTCTTTGTACAACATTCACCTCGGCGCTCCATCGAGCCCGCAATCATGGGTACGTTCTCGCGCGTCCTCTGGATTATTACACTTTGCTTTTTCGTATCTTTGTATTACTCGTTTGTTACTCTCATCTACCTGGTACACTCGAAGGGTCCCCGGTCAATTCCAGCCCTTCATCCAATCACCGTCCCAGGTCTCCCCCCCAAGCGTTGAACCTTGACGCCTGGTACTTTCATTTTCCCCCGCTTCTTCTCCTTTTCCTATTTCTTCCTACCCCTTTGGTTTCTTGAGATATTCCGCTGACAGCCTTATCCGCCCAGCCGACGTCTATCGACCATACCAAGTAAGTTTGCCGCGAGCCCCGTGTTTCTTTCTGTCTTCCTATTTCCCAGCGACTCTACAAAGCATTCCCATCTGGTGCATGGCTCTCAGCTCTATACCAAGAGGTCGCCAGAGTGTGGTCAGTGCGGGGGTGGAAACCGCCATGTCTACTTGATCAGATATCTGCCGGATATGGAGATCTGTGGGCCTCAAGGCGGAAGCACATTACTATCACGTTTTGTGATTCAGAAAAATAATTGTCATGTGTGCACAAACACTGTGTGCCAGTGGCCCTAAGCTCCTACTCCGGAGGTCCTCAGTGTATGAGACAAACTCCCCTCAGAGCTAGTGGTCACATGACCCACGCCGCAGGCGACCCCCTCGGAGCTGCGACTCCCACATAGCGACTGCCGTCTGAACACGTCTTTCACTCCTTCCCATCTTTTTTTTCATCGATTTTATTCGTTATAACATTGCACCACGTTTGCGACCGCCGTTGCTATACTTTTTGTTCATGTCTGACCAGATCCAGCGTGAGAGGTCTCGCTCACCCCGTCGCCGTTCTTCTCGCAGTCCCCCCCGACGCACCCGCCGTTCGTACTCCCCCCGGAGTCGCTCCCGCAGCCGTGGTGAACGTGAGGAATACCGCCGTCCCGAGCGCCGTTCCCGATCTCCTTTGAGTGCTTCCGGAGCAGCAGCAGGACCCCCAGGATCAGGCTCTCCTTTCGGTGGACGCAGTGGATATACCCCCGCTCGATTCGAAGACCGTGCCGCCAAGGAGAACATGATGCAGACCGTTCGCGATTCGTCCCAGCAAGACCGCCGAGTCTATGTCGGCAACCTTTCGTATGATGTCAAGTGGCATCATCTTAAGGATTTTATGAGACAGGGTGAGCAGGGGTCGCGCATTGGAATTTGGTGATTTGTTGGAACGATTGAAGCTAATCATGGCTGCGACTTGTGTTTTACAGCTGGAGAAGTTCTCTTTGCAGATGTTTTGCTTCTTCCTAATGGAATGTCGAAGGTGGGCGCTTATACATAGAGGGGCTAGCTCCTTCTATTTCCCCCGATTTTCTCGTGGTTTGTATAGGGTTGACGGGTGGACCTTGGCTGTCCTGATTTGTAGGGATGCGGGTGAGTGCTTTCTTGTCTTTCTTCAAATTGAGGCTCTAGCTGACTTTTATACCAGGATTGTGGAATATGCAACCAGGGACCAAGCACAAAACGCCGTGAATACGCTTAGCAACCAGAGCCTGATGGGTCGCCTTGTTTATGTTCGTGAGGTATGTGTTCACAAGTTCCATGGTGTTGCGATTAGTACTGACTTTTCCCTAGGACCGTGAATCCGAGCCCCGTTTCGTTGGTGGTCCCCCACGCGGTGATTTCGGCCCCGGTGCCCGAGGTGGATTCGGTGGTGGTTTCGGAGGCGCCCCCGGTGCTGGTGGCGGTGGCCGCCAGATTTATGTCTCAAACGTTTGTCCCCTCTTTGACCCCCATTATGCTAAGTTCTGCAGGCTTTGTTGACCATTCGGTATAGCTTCCTTTCAACGTTGGCTGGCAAGACTTGAAGGATCTGTTCCGCTCAGCAGGTAAGTGCAGATTTTTGGACTTGGATTCCTACTTTTGTCTAGTGTGAGGTGAATTGACCGGACTCTTTATTACAGCCCAGCAGGGTGCCGTTATCCGTGCCGATGTGCACACCGACCCTACCGGACGCCCCAAGGGCTCCGGCATCGTTGCTTTTGAGTCTCCTGAAGATGCGCGTAACGCCATTGCGCAGTTCAACGGATATGATTGGCAGGGTCGTCCCCTTGAAGTTCGTGAAGATCGTTTCGCTGGTGGTGGCCCCGGCTTCGGTGGTCGTGGCGGCTTTGGTGGTGGCTTTGGTCGTGGCGGCTTCGGCGGTCCTATGGGTCGTGGAGGCTTCGGTGGTCGCGGAGGCTTTGGCGGTGGCTTCGGTGGACGCGGCGGCTTCGGCGGTCCCCCTGGCGGCCACGGTGGTTTCCCCGGTGCTGGTGGATTTGAGCACGGTGCTCCTCCTGTTCCCTCGGGACCCCCCAATCCTTTCACTGATTATGCCACTTCCAACGGCGACAAGAGCGCTGTCATCTATGTTCGCAACGTAAGTTTTGGGATGTGCGATGGCAACATATGGAGTGCTAACTTCAATTCAGTTGCCCTGGTCTACTTGCAATGAGGACCTGATCGACCTGTTCTCCACCATCGGTAAAGTTGAGCGCGCTGAAATCCAGTACGAGCCCAACGGCCGCTCCCGCGGTACTGGTGTTGTTCAATTTGATACAGCCGATACTGCTGAGACCGCAATTGGTACGTTCCATTTTTATCCCGCTGCGAATATTCATATACTAATATTTTTTTCCCTCCAGCCAAGTTCTCTGGCTATCAGTACGGTGGTCGTCCTCTGGGCATCACCTTCGTGAAGTACATGAACGCTGGCCCAGGTCCCGAAGAGATGATGGAAGGTCAAGAGTCGACCGTCGGTCTGACCCAGGACCAGATCATGTAAAGCATATTCGTCCTTGTATTACCTAGTCACTTTCTTTGACAGGGGGCGTCTGGCTTTTTTTTCGCAATGTCTTGTTCATGATTCCCTTATTCCCATTTCAGTTCTTTCGTGGCTTCGTCCTCGCAAAATGGGTTTCGAGTGCCTATTTGGGCTGATCAATTGTTTCCAAAATGGAATGAGCATCTTCTTCCACTTATGTTTCGTAGGTTTTCCTAGTCTTTATCGTTCGAAATTCGTATGTATCTTAGCAATTTGGTCTAACGGTTTAGGTTATAATCGTCATCATCATCGCCTTCGCTTCTCTTTTTACCGTATCTCTCCTTGTTTACATATATATTCCTATATCTCTACATGCATACACACAGTACAACAGAGTTCTCTCGAGGTGCCTCCTCGGTTTGCTTTGCTGCATTCAAGTGCTTTATAGATAGCCACACCAGGTCCTCGGCAGATCTAATTACTTACGATATACATGCAATTTCTTGCTGCAGTTAGATTCAGAAATAAGTATATCAATAGGATATATGATCCCACTTTCGATGTTGTCCAATGATATTATGGTTGAAGGATGGTTCGGGAAGTTCCATCTTGTATCTTTCGTATGTGTATCCCATACAAAAGGTACATATGTCCAAGGCCGAGAATCATACTCATTCATAAGCTCGATATAAATCGAGTATCACATCTAGTCTACACATCTACATCCTATATAGCAATCCAATAGATAGACATCAAGCATAATACTACACACATGTAGATTCTGCAATACACCTCTCGATCTTATACTACACCAAACGCACGGACCAGCCCCATTCCATCTCCAACAATCACATCTCCGTATCTCTTTCCCCATTGCATCACCCAACCACACTCCAACCATGTCCTACCTCACCCGCGCTCTCCCCAAAAGGGTCCTCACCCCCTCCGTGGCCCAATCCATCCGCCAAACACGAGGACTAAGCACAACAACCCTCCAAACCACACCAATTACCCGCACCACGCAACTCACGCCCCGAACAAACAAGCCCCAACAACTCCCCCACCGAAGCTACCACTCAGCCCTGCACGCCCGGCTCCCAGACCACTCCTACACAAACTCCCAAACAGCAATCCTAACCTCCGCGCTCGCCCACGTCCCGACGCACGGCTTCTCAGCCACAGCGCTAACGCTCGGCGCACGGGACGCCGGCTTCCTCGACGTCTCGGTGCAGCTCCTCCCCCGCGGCGAATTCGACCTCATCCTCTTCTGGCTTGCTAGTCGTCGGGGTCTGCTGCGCGGTAAGGTCGAGGAGGGCGGGTTATTCCGGCGCATCGCGGCGGAGAAGGGAAAGGATGTTCATGAGCTTTCTGTTGAGGAGCGTGTGCGGGGACTGCTTTTGGAGAGGTTGAGGATGAATGCGGATGTTAGGGGTGTTTGGCAGGATGTGAGTTTTTCCTTTTCTTCCCTCTTTGGATACAGAAGGAGGAAGGCCATGATTAGGAATTGCATCCGGATCTCCCATGCTAATCTATTTCTATATCTAGGCTCTCGCACAAATGTCGCTCTTGGCTAATATCCCCCTCTCTCTTACGGAACTACATGCCCTCGCTTCGGATATCCTTACTCTTTCGGGTGATGACGCTGTTGACGTTACTTGGTACACGCGCCGTCTGGCGGTGTCCGCTATCTATGCCAGTGCTGAGGTTGTCATGACCCGTGACCCGACGCCGGATCTTGTGGAGACGGCGGCGTTCGTAGAGCGTCGCTTTGAGGATCGCAAGGCGCTTGCTGATAAGATTACTGGCATTGGACAGTGTGCTGGGTTTGGGTGGAATACTGCTATTGGGCTGGGGCGAAGCTGGGGGTTGAAGATTTGAGGTGTCTTCATAGTATATATGGCTAGTCCCATAGTTACTCTCGGTCATTCACTGAAGCAGACTCTGCTCGGTGGGAGATAGACTTGTACTTTTATTCTAACAATGTTATTATTGTAAACTACTCCATTCTTGTCAGCAAATAGACTCTATTGTGTTATTCTAGGATCCGGTCCTCGCTGATGTCCTCGCAGATGTCCTCGCAAATATCCATGCCATGCAAAATAACTAGATACATGTCACAAAGCCTACCATGTCCCAATCTGTTCACCTGAACAGCCGCGCTTGATGCCAAAAAGAAAACAACCTGAAAATGAAATCACAAGCCAAAAAGTATATCTAATAAGAAAAAAAAAGGGAATTAAACAGATCGAGAAGTAACGCTCACTGCAGGGAGACATTCTGCACCGCCTCCACTACACTGAGAGGCGCATGGTTATCGCCAGCACCGTCGCCTGGGACATCTGCCTTTTCTGCAGTAACCTCGATCGGCGACAAGACCAGTGTGGGAGACTTTGGCGAGAACGGATCTGAAAGAATACTGCGCTCTGGTGACTGTGACAGCTCTAGCTGAGCAGGCACGACGATGTGTTCAGCGGTTTCAGGCTCCTTCGATGGACTAACACTGCTGGCTCCGCTCTCGACCGAGTCACTCTGTCCATGCTGGGGTTTGCCACGTCCGAAACGGCGCGCTTTTGGCGGAAGGGGAGCCTGACCATGTCGGCTTGTTCCGACCGGCCGGTGATGACTTGAGGAAGGTGTATTATGGCTGGAACGGCGTGGTGGCGGGAGGGCCGGGGGTGGGTTTGATGTAGATCGTCGCGGCTGTGGAATTGAAATTGAGAGAGTCGAACCTGAGCCGCAGTCGCGATCACTGTTATATGTCTGTGGTGGTGGTGTGTTGGCGGTTAGAGCGGGGGTGGGACTGACTTCGACGCCTTCGGGGATGGTGTTCCTGTCACTGCTTGTGCCAGTAGAGTGGTGCTCGTCTTCATCCACGGCCATACGGCGCCCGCGCCAGCGTCGAGACTTCGGTGGTTCTGGCTTGATCTTTGGTGGTCGGATTATTGGCGTCTCGTCACTGAGAGCGGCGGCAGGGACTCCATCTTTGCGGCTGGGTGTGATTATGCCTGGTTTTTCGTGATGTGCTGCAACGGCCTGAACGCTCAGTGAAGATGCGGATGCGGGCTCTAAGTTCATGCCGAGCCGGTGGATTAAGCTGTGTTTCCGACTGCCCGGTGTATTAGACGAACTATATGAGTCCGTTCGCGTTGGTGATGCGGTATCAGCTGAGCTAGCGATTGTGCTTGATCGTGAGAGTGTGTGAGAACTGTCGAGTGGTTCGCCGATATCTACGGGCGACGCATGCCGCTCGGCTTGGTCTAGGACAGTCTCAATGGTAGTTGTTGTCGCTTGAGTGGGAGTATCTTGCGTTTCTGCTGCGTCAGGCTGTTCAACATTACGTAGCCATTCCACTGTCGCACACCGGGCGACAAGTCGACGGGTTGTTTCATCGACCTCTTCAAAATGCAGTATTTTCTCGTGTTCTGGGTCGTCTCCATATGAGACTTGTCCCCGGACGAGGACGCTGAGTAGCCCTCGAAGTCCATCCCGCTTGTAGTGCGGCGGGTATCGAAGCTGTGTATGAGCTAGAAGCGGATAAAGAACACGCAGGTAAGTATGTCGCAGCGCGGCGGCCTCCTCGGGTAGATCGAGCAAGTTCCGGATCAATATATCGACCAGAACGTGTAGGTCGTTCGTGAAGAAGTACTCATATGTGCTAGGGGTGGTAAATATGAGATAGAGAAGCTTCAATGTAAGCAATTGAAGGGACGTCTCGGCTGCATGTTGTCAGTCATCGCCCTTCTTAAACAGGAGGATCCGTTACCTTCGCGGTTGATAAGAAGAATGATGTTCTCCCCGAATGTCTTATACATCCCACCATATACTGACAGGACCTTGATAACCTTGTTGGTCAAGTGACCAGAGGGGCGGCCGTCCACCGGGTTGTGAGCCGAGATCATGAATTGCTCATTTAGAACCAGCTGGTCAATTTGTCAATCCCGTTCTAACCAAACCGATCCCGAAGAAACTACTCACCAGCACCCGGATCACGGGGTAATGATATGGATCGCTAACGTCGTAAGAGAGATCTTCGATGATATCAAAGAGACAGCGAATGAAATCGTCATCCACCAGAACTGCACACAAGCCCCATAATCAGCTACCAGCAGCAGTACACGTGTATCCAATACGCACCCAAATCTTCAATTTTGACCCTTTGTATCCTCGACATCTCATACACAAGGTCCATCAACAAACGATGAAGACCCGCGTCGCCGTCCATATCCGCCCTCCGCATCGCCTGTATGAGCTCGAGGAGACGCGCAAACGCGCCCTCCTCATTCAGCATCTGTAGCACAACTTCATTCTGTCGTCCGTCAAAGAGGATGAATGACGCTATGAAGTGGAGGGTATCCGGGTCGTCGTCCTGCAGAAGACCGTAGAGAATCTGTCGTCGCACGTAGTCCGCATGTGTGGCGAAGATACTCGACGTAAACAGCTTGTAGGAACAGCGCGAGTAATCTGTTTCCGACCGGAGGTATTCATCTAGGAAAGGGCACGTGTGTTAGTCGCAGTGGAAGGAAAGTTGGGGGCGAACGTGGTACGGGGGTGTGTCGTTGGGGTTCACATCGCTTTTCGGAGGTCGAAGTGCCATTCACCTTTGTGTTGAGTTGCGAGATCGAGATAGGCTCGGAGAGCGTCGTCGATCTGGTCTTCGGAGTCACAGTGCTTGGAGACGATCGCTTGCAGTTCTGCGAGAACCGATCAATTGTCATGTCGCATTATCTTGAAAGGAGAAAATATTGAACCGAGAACAACGTACCAGTCCAGAACTCAGTCTCCGAGACCTCAGGCTCCATTTCCCACCAGACAGCTCATGCCGGTTATGTGCCGGTTTGAAGAGTTGGAGAGAGTTGAAGGGCGGGGGATTGGGGGAATTCAAGAGTCCCACTACGGGTCAACCCTAAGGTACACATTATGTTGTACGTTATTACGAGGTTCATGGGCAATTATGTGCTATAGAACAAAGAACTTTCATTGGTATCAAAATGCAAAACATAATTATGCAAGCGGGCGCAGGAAGGGATGCGCTTCGGTATTCCTGTAAAAAGTCAGTTTGTCGGTCCTGAGTTTGTTTACGCTACGTCAGCCACTTACAGAACATATTTATCCAAGTCCACGACAGTAGGGTCGCTGAACAAGAGGTAGAAATACTTCAATGTCTCAGATAGCCAGAAAGACTCCATCGTATCCTTATGAATCGGTTTCTGGGCTGTGACATCGTGGATGGCCGCGTTGGCCAGCTCCGTTCGGGTATACTTCGAGATAGCCTCGAACATCTGCCACCCCTTGCGACGCCAGGATTCGTCACCAGTCAGGCGGTACATGATAAATACTGACTCGATCGCCTCGGGCCGAAGGTAGTAGTTTGGCTTGGGAATACTGATCATGCCTGCGGGGAGGTGGTCTTTGCCGACTTCGGCGATGTGAGGCGAAGCAGGCGCCGAAGACGAACGAGGTGCATCCCGGTCCTCCAGTTCGCTTACACTGGGAGTAGGGCTCGGGCTTGAAGCAGGAGGAACTGCTTCTGCATGTTTTTCTAATGCGAGTCCATCGCGCTTGGCCAACACATCGCGATCGTGTGGGTTTAAGGAGCCCGGCATGGGAATGGGAACCGACCCGCTCGCAGATCCTTGCGGTGGATCGTGCGAAATCAAATTCACGCGCTGTTCGTAGCTGCTCTCACCATCGCGGAACGAATGTCCTGCCCCAGGGTCTATGCGAGAGTAGCGTGCCACGCCGATATCAAAGCGGGCTTGATCCCACTCACATGCCGAGCCTTTCTCACAGGGCAAAAGGCGGAAGCGCTCCGGCATCACTCCGGTTTGTGTCGATTCGTAGGCCCAAACACAACCGTCGGTCAGTTTGGCTGCAAGTTCCAGATCAGCATCGATGCCGAAGGCCTTGGCTCCTATGGCGAACATGCCGCCGACGAAACATGTCAAGTGAGCGCCTTCGTATTCAAGATCGGATGGAGTGAGCTCTGCGATCTTTCCAGGTGTCATTGGACTAGTGGAGGCCATGAACCGAATGTCGCGTCCACCTTTCACCATGGGCTGGAAGAGAAGATTATTGCGGGCCGCAGTGGCTGCCTTTTTATACATGTTCATGTATTGCTCATTCAGGCCACCCAGTAGCAGATATTCCTTGGGCAGGTATTCGTAGGTCGAGTCAGCCATTCCTCCCATGGTGTACCCATTATCACGGGGTGAATGGGGAAGTAGCAAGCCGCCATTGCATTTATCTGCTGGTGTGTTTTGCTCGCGTGACTGAATGCGAGGCTCACTCGCAGCTTGCGTATCATTGGCAGCTTGAGGATCAGGGCTTGTGTCTCGTGGGATGAGCTTCAAATAACTCTCAAGGTCTGTTGGTGCAGCGTAAGTCTTGTGGGTCACCGTAGTCGTAGTCTTGGTTGTACTAGCGAGGTGCTGCTCGGGCGTAGGGCTACTATCACGCGGAGGTGTGTTCTTGGAGTACTTGGAACATCCCTGTGCATTGACCCGTAGAGGCCACAGTCCAGGGATGCTAGTTATATCTTGGATTTTCTCCAATTCGTTGGTAATCCGGGCTATCGCATCATAGTATTTGTCCCGCTTGGTCAGTTGAGCCAAACGGGTAAATTCCAAGGAAAGCGACCCAATTTCAGCAAGGCCTGCTCGGGAAGACGCCCGATGCGGTTTCGCAGCATACTCTCTGAGAAAGGTTAGTCGTCAACCAGATGATCAGGAAAAAACTGTGACAAGACTTACGGGGCCCAGCGATAGTAAAGGTGTGGCATGCGGTTGGGTGTGTCAAAGGCACCAATGAGAACCTCAGCGAGCTCCTCTGCTTTCTCCAAAAGCACCGGGTATCGATGACCAGAGATGTCATAGGCACCCAAAAGACCTCCAAGGTAGCGAATAGTTGTCTCAAACATCGGAATATCTGCTCTCAGTGACGTTTTGAAATCAATGTTTTTGATCAGATCCAAAGCCTCAGAGAATTCATCCTTCAATTGCATAATCCAGAGAGAATCGAGGGAATCGACCAATGTCGCTCCCCAGCCGTTGAATGGGTCTTCAAACGCCTTCGACAGAGGCTTGAGTTCGTCATGTCCCATCGCAATCTTCTTATATCCTCGCCAGGCATGCGTGAACTCGGCCTTGATAGTGCTAAGCCGCTGTAGGCGCTCTTGCTTGCCGGAGCTCGACTCATCCTTGAACTTCGCTTGCAGCTTAGGGATTTTTCTTGACTCTCCCTTTGGTAGCTTGATCACCTCCTCTGCAGGGACGGGGAACCGTTCGGGGAACTTCTTCCACTTGGCCGTTGGAATGCCAGGTTCAGGGCGCTCCGCTGCCCTTCTGCCTGTTCCTCCATTATCAATCTCCTCATCACTTGCGCTATTGGTATTCTCCGTTGCCGGTGGTGGCAAGCCGTCGGTACTCCCCACCTTCGCAGGTTCCTTCGCAGGTTCCTTCGTGGAGTCGTTCGCAGAGTCCTTCGGATCACTCTTGATGGGATTTTTCACCGGCGACGTCTCAGAGGAGGGATCTTTAAACCGGTTGGCGTCCTTTAGGCCGCTATTGGGGCCCACTGGCGAGATGATCTTCTCTGTCTGTGGTGGGGATGCGGGGCCGCGGTGAGGGTCGGGAAGCACGCGGTTTCGACTCTCCTCGATTGCAGCAGCAACGGCCGGATTTTGCGGATGGGCAGCATCGGGTGCGTGAGCGCTAGACTCTTCAATCACTGTATAGCTCCAGTCGCGTGACCGCGCAAAGTGGAAGAATGTGAAGACGACAGCCGCCGCGAATATGACCAGAACTCGGTATCGGCGAGCTCGAAACATCGCGAGCTGTCACCTTCTAGGTATGTTCTGTTCGAGAAAAAAATACAAAAAAAAAGGAAGGAGAAGGGAAGAAACACCAAGGAAATTAGCCAAGTCCAGATGGAATCACGGGACTCCACAAGTAAACAAAAAGATCCACACGAGAGCCTCCCCGTTCTATTTTGGTTCTTTCTGTTCTTTGACATCTTCAACTTTCCTTCAACTTTTCTTCCATTTTATATCTTTCCTTTGTGTTTTTTCGAACTTTCTACCTCTCTTTCAGATCATTCCCAATGATAGGCTCTCAATTCCTCAATGTCCTGGAGAACTGCGATTCTTGGGCCTCAAGACATAGTGGGGATGGCAGCCCAGACGGCATCCTTCTAGGCGAATAAAACAACAAGGCTATTCAACGTTGACCATTGGCCCCAGATTCCAGACTGTCACTGGATTAAATGCATGCAACCTGGAAAGGTTCTCATGTCGGCCTATCATCAACCGACTTTTCCGCTAGCTTGTCTCAGCGCTGCCTCCATCACAAAAGTGGTCCACATGGCTAGTCTCCCATTGGTGTGCTAATAGCCGATGGGAATACTACTCCGCGCAATTATAATTGCATGGGAGCATCAACAACAATCTGGATCGGAAAATATATCTCTACACAATACTCAGGTACCAATAGGGGGTTCGCCAGGTCTTCAGGCCACTAGGTCGGGGTAATTGCTACTAGTAGATTATAGGTTTTACCTTAACCCAGTGAACTAATGAGGCCAAGTCAGTACCACTAACTAGCTAAATGCTTCCCTAAGCTAGGTTTTAGGGACGAAACCTAGATTGAGCGAGGAGCCTATCCTGTATAGTGAGTGCGGTTCTAGACCCTAAAGGGTGACACGTGGCAAATAAGTCACTCCTGCCATCTCCTATTCTATAGTTATGTATTCCGTGGTTACATACGGAGTAGTTATACAACATACACCGGGTTTTACGCCGAGCAAGTTGGATTTCACTCACCCCTGAGTATTACGTAAGGTATCCCAATTAGGTATAGCCATTGTCGGTGGATACCCCCACATGTATATATCTTGGTGAGAGAGAAGTACAACAGCCAAAAGTTCTATTTCTTCAGGAACCGATTGAAATTGACAGTAAAACGGACTTCTAGCTCCTAATACGTAGTGAACTCAACTTCCATCAGAAGGACCATACTCAGACAGACCTCTAAATCCAACGCCATTTCATACCCAGTCTCTGGAAATAGCCGAACAAAGCATTTTTAGGCACATATCCAGCAAATGATCTCTGCCAACCAGCTGCAAACGAGCCCTCAATTGGACCCAACTCCCCAAACCCAAGGATTTCAAGAGCCCAGGGAGTCAACAAGGCCAGAATGCCCAATGCAATCAGCGTAGCGTACACAGGATGGTCTGTCGCAAAGCCGACAGCAGCGTTTCTGCTTTGGGCTGCAGCATCAGAGGCAGCTTGCGCCATGTCCGCACCGGACTTGATTGCATTCTCTAAGCCATCGAGGATAGCCCGTGCTATGGCGTCGGTCCAATTATTGGTGGAAAGTTCCTCGTTTAGTTGTTTGTTGAGCGAGTATGGTTCGTTGGCATTGAGGATTTTGGTGATAATAGCGGAGGCAATAGACTCAGGGGATCGGGGGTCGGTGGGAGGACATGGCTCGTTCGCCAGTCTTCCAAAGACGCAGTCTCTGATGCAGTCGACCATCTTGTTGATGCTAAGTTGTTGATGCTAGGTTGTTGATGTGGATAAGAGTGTGGTTTCTCGGTGTACAAGACCGAAGAGGAAGGCACGCCAAGAGCGATGGATGGAAGGAGAGAAGGAGAGAAGGAGGGGTAAATCAGTACTAGTTGGGCGTTATACAGATGCCCAAGGTTGAATATGAGTGCCTAATGTTCATGGACTTAGTGGACAAACATACTGCTTACATCATAACAGACAAAGGCATGATAGAGCAATAAAAGGCTAAACACTGCATGAAATGGTCATATATCGTGTCTGAAGCGTATAAGCAACGATTCTTCTAATCCAACCAGGAAGAATTTGTATAGGAAAACGGAAATCTAGATCCCCACGTTTGTCCGTCTCCCTTCGGTATTAACTTTCTGGAACTGCTGAATTAACCCCAAAACACCGCCCCCGCCAGCGATGGCATCGATATTCTCGCCTTCATCGCCCTCATCGGGGTCATGCTCGTCCTTGCTGAGTGGGTTCATGCGCCAAGAACCGCCGAGGTTACCGTCACTAGTGCCTGCACCTGCACTGGAAGTACCGGTACGAGCACCCGACTGCCGTATCGTTGAATCACGGCCGTCTTGGGATAATGGTTCTTCTTCATCGTCGATAGTATCCGTCGACGGGTGTCCGAGCCGGGGGCGCTGGTGCTGCTGGGGGGTGATTCGAGCGGCGCGGAATCCAGTGGTTGAGGGTTGGTGGTGCGGGTCAAGCAGGATGGATGGGGCAGGAGACCGGTGATCGAATCCTCCCATTTGCCTTAGTCTAGAGCCCCCCATCATTGATTGAGGGCCAAATGGCACGCCGGCGGTCGGCCCAGTGCGTGCCTGGAGATGGTCAGGGCGATCAGGAAGAGCACCGAACTCGGCTGCAGTGGGCGAGCTGAGGGTTGGCAAGGTTGGCGGTGGGTGGAATTGTCGCCGGTTGTTAGGTTGATGAGTGGTACCGTAGTTGTCCAAGAAGCCATAGTATGAAGCTAGCATCTTGCCATCTTTAGTTGAGAAGTAATCAGTGCGCAGGTCCTGTTTGCCAGGGTTTCGGCGACCGGGTCCGGCTTGGGAAAGCACATTTGTGCCCTTCTTGAAGTCGAATACGGCAAAAGAGCAGAGATAGCCTACCCCGTCAACGTGCACGGTGAACTCCCGGAAGAAGTCGATGAGGCGGTCACTGCACTTGGGCAAGCTGAACCATAGGACGAAAGGAGTGAAAATCATACTCAAGATCTCCTCTAAGAATATCACAACTTTCATTTGATAGAGGATTGCGAATTCTTTCCGCACGTCATCGCTATGCAAACGCCCCTTCCACCCGGACGGAAAGTAATGAGTAAAATCAATCAGCTCGAGAAGTGCATACTCGGGATCGAAGACATCGGTTTCTTCGGGCGCCAACCCTCGCGCAAAAGCCCAGACTGTACCAAAAATACCAAGATAGAACAGCACAGTTCGGTCAGGAGTAATCTCAAACCCAAGGAAGAGCTCTGGGTCTATCACTGAGGCAAGTGCCAACACCGAGGCAAGAGCGCCAGAGATGAAAGCAACGAACCGTGCCACTTGAACAGTCTTATCCTTGGGAAATTGGTCAACGTAGCGACTGGCGAATGGATAAGACATGTTGATCCGACGCTCAAAGAGATGCCAAAGCTCATTGAACTCGCGGAATTTCCATTCCGCCATAGGTGTATATTGACGGGAACCGATTTGGCCCGGATTCTTCTTGAACTCATTGAAGTACCGGAAGAAGTAGTGCATCATAAAATAGACCACAATAAAAGGCGCTACAAAAATATTCATGACGCCAGCGAAAATAAAGCGTCGACGTAAGCCATCACTCAGCGCTCTCCGATGCGTGTCCTTGAGGAACAGGGTTCGTAGTTGGCCTTGCTCATTAAAGACATAGTCCATGACACAAAGATTGAGATTCCATTCCATGGTTCGGGAGAAGAGTTGTCGATTTTTGAGGAATGGGATAGGAAGAGTGAGGTCCAGAATATCCTTGTTCACTAATGCGATCATGTAGTTCTCTTTTCGCATCAGGCGGTTGGCAATGTCGTGAGCATCCATTCTCTGCTTTGACTGGCTGCCCAAGAATCGTCGGTGTTTGGCAGAAACCGCAGCCGCAGTAGATGGATTCGAATCTCTCAACGCCATCAGTCGACTGACCACTTCTTGCCATGAAATCGTCTGCACTTCGGCATCCGAAACACCGAGCAGGTAGAAATAAAAGTCATGCAGGTGTTTGAGCCTGCGAATGTCTAGTATGTACTGGAAAAGCTTCCCAATCCAGAAGAAGGTGAAAAGCCACAGTAAAAATGTGGACGACCCGGACATATTCGCTGTACATTGGGGCACGAGGATGTCATCTAGAGTCTTGCTCCGCCGGACCTTAGAATAATCAATGCAGTTGGTTAAGAACGTAGAGAAACCAACAACGAATGCAAATGTCCTGTGTGTACTGTCAGCTTCTCATAGGATGCTTTGGCAAGGGTTTCATCATGGACTTACAAGAGGTTCAGCACCCGGGTCAGCAGAATAGACCAAATTCCGTTTCCTAAGAAGTATATGTAGACGTCTTTTAAGAAGTTATCCAGATCCTCGACGTTTGCCCACCGCCACATTGCCTTTTTCTTGGGGTCAACATTGGCAAGACCGGGGTGTTGGCCGGTGAACCATCTCCCTATTGGATGACCGCTCTCACTGGGCGGTGGTGGATGGACTGCCTGTTCATTCCAACGAATTCGTGTATGTTGCGAGGATGGACCAGGACTAGGGGTTCTTCGTCGGTCCGAACGACCATGAAGTCGGGGAGGAGGAGGTAACCGTGATTTCAGATCTTCGTGATGACCTTCTACCAGTAGAGACTGAGGAACGTCTTCATCACGATCATCGAGCTCATAACCGAGTGGTGATTCTTGTGACATCCACCGAGGCCGGGACGACTTGCGACGGCGGGTGCTAGATGGAGAGACTCGCGTTTCGGGTGCCTTGCCCGACCGTGCCTGGCCGAGTAATGCAGTACTTGGGCTGATTATTTCACTGTCCTGTGCATCCGCTAGTGCATCCTCCAGTTCCCGGTCACTAAATTGTTCCTGTTGGTCTTCTATGACCAAGCCCGCACGTTCTTCGAGATCAGAGTATTCGGACCCGGCGTCATTTTGGCGAATGGTCTCATAGACCGATGGTGAGCCCGTTGGAGGTAGGAACCGTGATAATATGTTAGAGGACATCATCTTGGATCAGACTAAGGCTATAGTCAGACCATTCATGGCAACAGCTTCAGAAGCCAGTGATCGTGGTAATGAAATGCCATCCAGCGGCGCTTGATAATGCGGATAAATGGGGATCACTATCAATACAATAGACTGAACGTAATCGGGTTTCAAATGGGTATGCACCCTAATTAAGGTGATTGTACCAGCTTATAAAATAGTAGCATATGATATAGTCCGCGTGATAACAATCACCAGGAGCTGTGATCATTCCCCAGACCTCCCGATAGCTATGATGACATAAAGAAGGGGCATGCGGCCTTAGGCAGCAATCTAAAAGTCATGTGCGTACTTATCACGTGACGAGGCCCTTGTGGACCTTATCTTATCTCCACGGGTGATATGGATGCCGGACTTTACTTTGCCTCCATCGAGACTAACCTATCCATATTCTTGTCCATATGCTTCTCACTCATTGACCCTATAGTTATTTAATCGCTAGTTCCATATGTTTGGGCTCTTTGCAAAACTCCCAATGGAGATTATCTTGTTGATTTCGAATCCTGCTGCGACTTCACTTCACTAGCTTAGACGGTCTACAACTATCATTCCGAGCGGAGCAGGTATTCAAGCCTCGTACTCCATACAAGACTCATACCTGAATAAATGTTCCCGAACATCGGAGTGGCTCCACAATGAATTCACGCTCCGAACCTCTATCGGGTCTACAACATTCACCCCACAGCTCTGCTAGAACAGGACGCTATGCGGTCTGTTTCAGTCCACACCATACTAGTACTACTTAGTACTCGCTAGCTGCGGCACGCCAAGCTGTGAATCGTGAGTACCAGCGGTAAAAGTCCATCTTACTGCCTACGCTTGTCTCCGGCATTCTTGAATCGTCTCGAATCCGCAGTGCCCCGCCGTCCAATCGCTTTCCTGGCCGACATTATTAAAGGCGTGCATGGAAGACTTCCAGAACCCACTGGTAAAGTACAACAATTTAGGATTGATCCACAGTTCCACAGTACACTCATCTACAATGGTCTTGTGCGGGTACCGTACCGTACTGAGTAGAGAGCACTTTGAAATCGCGATGTGCTATTATTTTGTATTGAATCCTTCAAAATCAGGTGTGCTCTATATTCACATGTTCACTTCCGTCATCTGTGTATGGCTCAATCTGAAGTTAGTCCAGTGTGACTCCGGCATAATCCTGGCTGAAGATCTCATTTCCTAACTGCTACAGACTAAGAATTGACTCCACTTTCGGAGATTTCCCTCAACCTGTTTTGGTAGAGACTCCCTGGCTACGATATTAATGTCTCTGTTATTGTATGACTAGGTAATTAGAGCGAATCAAAAGTACCTATATTGTACTCCATTGGCCTAGGTGCATATGTACCCTAGTGAGGACCAGGATCTGCGCCCCAGACACCACGTTGGGATTTGCATATTGCAGAGCAGACCATATGAAAACATTCATTTAGCGTAGTAAAAAGTAAGTCAAAATACAAGTAGAAGGTTGCAATCGTGAGGAGCATGAATGAATCTATACATCTACAATAGAATATACTACTACTACGATACACGGCCACAAAGGGATCGATATGTCAAGCATCATCCTCATGACTCAAGATTTAAGGGCCCATTTCCACTAGCCCGGTGATCCGCAGCCAGTGCGAGTCAGCAGAAAGACGCCATGCAGTTATCTCGACTTCTAGAAAATCTCTCGGCAGTTTAGGACCATTTTCGAAAAATCCGAAAGCTATTGATCTTCACCTAAACCCGCTATTTACATCTTCCCTTGCTCCGGTGATTGTACAGCATAAACTCGGTATCTTCGGTTAAAGGCTTAAAGTGAAGCTTGAAGGCTGGGGGTTGGATCTACATCTACGGAGTATCGAGGTAAATAGTCCAAGCTCACTTGCTCTGGGGATGATGAGGATGTATATAGAACGTGCCCATCCACGTTGCTGTCATCGAGGTAGCCTTAAACATGGGGGGAAGTATAAATCGACGAGTAAAGTCAATGATAGACTTGCAGGAAGCTCTACAGGTCAAGATAGAGGAAAAGGGCCAGAAAGTGTTGCCATCCCTCATTATTTCGTTATTTTTCCCATATACAGATTCAGCTCCGCTATCCACTTCTTTCTCTCCTCCCCTCCCCCCTCCCCTCTCCCTCTCCCTCTCTTTCTCTCTCTCTGGCTTTTGGCGATCTTTACCGGATCTTCCCATTGCAATTTCAACTCGATTCTTCATTAATGGGAAATATTTTCCTTTGAAGGCCTTCCCCCTCATTCTGCCCCCATCCCAAAGCGGCCTCCACCTGCTGGAATCCGCAAAAACACCTATATGCGCACACACGCACACCTCTCCTAAACAGCATAAGCAAAACCTTCCCAATTTCAAAAGGGACTGATGAAGGTATGTGCGCATGTCTTTACTCCCTTCTACCCTATCTCACAACCCCCCTCCCCTCCCTCTAATAATGATATCACTTCACGCCCTTCTCAACTACCAATTTCCATCGGGCCGCTTCTTCAGATCACTAACCCTGGCAGCGACACTCTCGCTATCGACTGGCCGGACCATTGGACGCTTAGCGCATTCGTTAGATTCTCCTGCATCTCTCAGACAAACGACGGTGACCTGCGCCTCCTTTGTCCTAGTCTCCCATTACTTCCCCTCTCCCGGCGCCTCGACCGAATGTGCGACCCCAATACCCAACCTCTCACCGGACTCCATGTGGTCTCATAACAATCTCCTGGACAAAAGCGATCCTCAATTATACAAGCGCAGCCGTGCCGCATACGTCAGGTGCCAACAAGCTCTTCTTTCACCGATTGTTTTGAGGGAGGTTGTGTCGGGTGCGACTAGGGACTGAACCTATCTGTCTCTCCTCTTTTAACATATTGACGGGTTTCATTTTTGGTTTGTCTCCATCGCCTATCGAAGGGGCTGTTTGATAGCAGAACGAGATGGAGCCCGAGAATCCGAACGCGTACAAGCGAAGCTCGATGCACCAAGCGTTATACAGTCGTCCAGTGGAACGGCGTGCAAGCAAGAAGTCTTCATCTAGGGATCGGCATGGTATGGTCTATCCCGACAGTTTCCGAGAAACTACCATTCGAACTGTGACGCCAGAGTCACAACCCTCTGTCAACAATTCCCCCTCATCCGAACCGGAGCACCTCACGGGCGGCGCTTTGTCTTCACCTCGAAATACCGTGCGATCACGGCCTGTCGAACCCGATCGTCGTCGGGATTTCAACAAACAGTCATCTGGAGCAGGCGAAGAAGATTCTCCGCTGGAAGCAAGGAGTCAACGGGCGCGATCACGGACAACGGCGGCCGACGAGCACAACGACGTGAACCCCAACAAAACTCGAACTCGCGTTGGGTCAATCAACACGGCCAGTCCCTCGCAACCGAAAGTGCCTGACGATCCGTCATCTTCGATCGGTTTTCCGTCAATAGAGTCTCCAAAATACAACAGCCAGACCGTCCCTCGCCATCGATTGAGCAAAGTTGCAGGTCTAGTCGCCGGTGGAGCACAAAGCCAAGATCCATTTGGCGCACCCCTCTCGAGTGCGGAAGGAACCAAGATCCTGCAGTTGATGAAGACTACCTGCGGTAGAATGCATGGAATTCTATCCTTTCGAACAGCCTCGACCACTGCTTGGACATCCGGATACTGCGCTATCAACGTCGCTACTGGGAGTCTCATTTACCAAGCCAAGGGAGAGCCGGCATTGGCCAAGACATTAATCCCGGATCTACGTGGTTGTCGAGTTCGAACATTATGGGACCCTGAGCTCCAATGCACCTATCTGAGTGTTCACACATTTACCTCTGGGCTTGGGATACAACTACGACCTCACGTGAACGAAACCTTCGATTCCTGGCTTGCAGCTCTACTGTGTTGGCAACCAATTCGGCCCAAGGGTGTTCAGAACAAGATGACAAAGCCTCAAGAGGTTGTGATTGGAGATCGTCGGATTCCCGAACGTCGACGCAACTCGGAAACCGCCTCACAAAAGGATGCGACGATTATCAAAGTTGGCAAGATGCTTCTATGGGACAAGCCGTCTGCTGCCGGTGCAATGCCGTCGTCCGGACGTCGCGTGTCTACGTACAGACAGTCAAGGGCTCTTTCTTCATCATGGCAGAAGGTGAGCTGCACACTGCAAGAAAACGGCTTTTTCAAGCTCTACACAGAGTCAGACGTCGCTCTCATAGCATATGTGCAGTTGTCTCAATTATCACGCTGTGCTATTCAGCAGCTGAATTCATCGGTGTTGGATGATGAGTTTTGCATTGCTATCTATCCTCAATATACGGCACACCCGGTATCCGATTGCAACGTGCGGCCTATATACATCGCCCTTGAGAATCGTGTTCTCTTTGAGGTGTGGTTTGTACTTCTCCGTGCATTCACAATCCCAGAGCTCTATGGTCCAGTGTCTAAGGGAGGGGATCGAAAACCAGAAGCCGAGGCAGAGACAACAGTGACAAAAGACATGTTCCGGATTGAACGATTCTTGAGCTTGAAAATTGTGGAGGCGAAGCTGTTTCGCCCCATAGAGGAGGACACTCCCCGAAGCCGAAAGGCATCAAGATCACATGGCCAGCCTGTTCCGAGCTCGAAGGTCAGCGATTATTACACGGAGGTGCTCTTAGATGGGGAAATTCGTGGCAAGACTGCTGTCAAGTATCGCACCATGAATCCTTTCTGGCGAGAAGATTTCGTCTTCACTGATCTACCGCCAGTACTATCCCAAGCCTCTATCCTTGTTAAAACCCTCAACCCGACACAAAGGGACTGGACACTTATCGCGCATGGAACATACGCACCCAACCAAGACGTGAATGCGGTGAACATGCTGGATGAAATCGAAATTTCTGCAAATGATATCATCTTCGGACGGGTAGACCTGCGACTTGAAGAATTGGATGCCGGCGTGGATATCGAAAAGTGGTGGCCTATCCTGGATAATCAAGATCAGGCAATTGGCGAGATGTTTATGAGAGCACGGATGGAGGAAACCGTCGTCTTGATGTCCGATGAGTACTCGGCAATGTCCGAACTTCTCCACTCCTTCACCAATGGCCTCACAATCAACATGGCACAACTGATGTCATCGGAGCTAAATCACCTGGCCGAGATGCTTCTGAACATTTACCAGGTCTCGGGGTCAACAGTGGAATGGATCTCAGCCTTGGTTGAAGATGAAATCGATGGGGTTCACAAAGAATCCACCACCAACCGGCTGAGGTATACAACGAGGATTCATTCGACCAACCCACAGGAGACTAGTCAAGAGCGCGAGGTCCTTGTTAGAGACATGGGAAGGACGGCCACTGTGGAGGCTAACCTCTTGTTCCGTGGAAACTCGCTTCTAACCAAGGCCCTCGATCTTCACATGCGTCGTCTAGGCAAGCAGTACTTGGAGGATACTGTCGCGGAACGACTACGTGATATTGACGAGAGCGATCCGGAATGCGAAGTCGATCCATCTCGAATTCCACGCCAGGAGGATCTTGAACGCAACTGGCGAAATCTTACAGCCCTCACCACAAGTGTGTGGAAATCCATTGCGGGATCTGCGTCGAGGTGTCCCCCGGAACTGCGACGCATCTTCCGGCATGTCAGGGCGTGTGCAGACGATCGTTATGGTGACTTCCTCCGGTCTGTGACGTACAGTAGTGTTTCTGGTTTCCTCTTCCTACGCTTCTTCTGCCCGGCTATTCTGAACCCGAAACTTTTCGGGCTTCTAAAAGGTATGGAACTACGGTCGTATCTTGACTTGTCTTCTTGCTAATCATCCCCAGATCACCCTCGTCCTCGTGCACAGCGCACTTTAACCCTCATTGCCAAAGCCTTGCAAGGTCTGGCCAATATGACAACATTCGGCAATAAAGAACCTTGGATGGAACCGATGAACAAATTCCTCGTCGGCCATCGCACGGAATTCAAAGACTTTATTGATTCGGTTTGTGCGATTCCCGCCGATCGACCAGTCCCCATCGTCACACCTTCCTACACGACCCCTATCCAAATCCTTGGGCGGTTGCCCCCCACATCGCGTGAAGGATTCCCTAGCCTTCCATTCCTCATCGACCATGCCCGCTCCTTTGCGAACTTGATACAAGTCTGGCTTGATGTCTCCCCGGAACGACTCAATGAATTGACCGAGCTGGACGTCAGCCTTTCCAAGTTCCAGAAAGAAGCCCTTCGCCTGCGGGCACGCACCGAGGAATGTCTCAGACGAGCCGAGCAAGCAGAACGGCCGAGTGGAAACCTTGAGTTCAAATGGGAAGCACTGGTGGACTCGATGGAGCGACCTGTAACCTTCTACGACGAGAGCTTAAGCAAACCCGGCACTCCAGCGCCAGAAACGCCAGCTGGTGCGGCCCCAAGCAGCCATCGCAATTCGACTGGCTACTTCCCTACGCGTCCTCCGGCTCGCCACTCTACCGATCAGGTTCCCGATCCGGAGGATGACACGCCTCCAAGCTCGTCATCGGCGACTTGGGATCAAAGCCGCATTCCATTCTCCATCCCACGCTGGTCTGACCCACGCGACAGTACCGGAAGCTCGAAGAACTCCTCGACCTACTCTCTCGAGTACTCTGATTCCGCCAAGGCACGCAGGGCCAGCGTCACGAAAGAACCCTCCTCGAGCAAGTACCGCTTCTTCGACTTTGTTCCTGCTCCCTCCCGACGCAAGGCCAAGGAACGTGACCAGAGTCAAAACAACCACTCGCACGAGGATCTACGCAATGAATCTTAATGCACCAATGTCTGCCCATGCAATCTCGTTTCATTCTTACGTGTTTTTGACTTTGTTATTTCTCGCCTATCTCTTTCCCATGTGCTCATGATTCCAACGTTCCTCTTTTATCCCCATCTTGCTTCGAGTTCCGTTCTGCTTGATCATCTATATGTCTATGTTCTCCTCTTAAGCATGTGTCATGGTGTTGATACCCATTCCTTCTTTTGATTGTGTGTTTCATGGTCCCGCCCTCCCTTATACACGTCTCCTCCAGCCCAGCTCTAAGATAAAATACAAAGAGAGCTAAAAAGAACACGATCTGATTTTGAACTCGGCTGAGGCTCTTGTGTTTTTCTCTCTTTGGTCGTTCTGAGGAATCATTTGGGTCTTTTTCTTGTGTGTTCGGATTTCCTTATGGAGATGGTGGCCATCGTGTAAATACCTTTTACTATTTTCTGTGATCTTCCAATAGATGGAATGGATTGGTGTTCTTATTTTTGCAGTACTTGTGACTGTTATTAGGTAGAAATAACAACATCAATGCTTACCTCTATACATCGGAAAACAGTGGCACGTCTGTCGTCATAACAATACAGCAGGGATAAACAAAATCCTAGGCAACACTCTTCCTACAACACCGAGTCTTCGAAAGAGGCTCAAAACACAGTAATATGATTAGCAAATAACCTATACAGCCATGCTGCATGAAGAAGATGACCGAAGATTCATATCACTTCCACAAGCAGAGCTTGCCACTAGCGGTGCCACCAGCAACCCAGTTCTTGCTACGGTGGAAAACAGCCACGGCAGGAACAGCGGTGATCCCATCTCCACCAAGCTGTGCAAGCTGATCCCCATTGCTGCTGTACACGTCGACAAAACGGTTCATGTTGCCGATACAGAAGCGCTGGATAGAAGATTGCGGGTTCAGTTGCCATTGAGGGCGGAGACTAGAAGAACAAAGTTAGGGCGTGATACTTGGCAGAACGAAAAAGGATGCAAAAAAAGGAAAAGCGAGGAATAATCATACATAGTAACCCAGCGGCCAGTCTGGCAGTTGTGGCGGACAACAGTGTCTGGCTTGAACTCCTTTGCTGAAAGTCTGTGGCCCTGCTTCCACGAAAAGAGACCCTTTGCGCCCACATCGTAGATCTTCAATGTGTCGTCGTAGGACGAGGTAGCAATCTGCCCAGCAGAATTGAAAGCTGCGTGGGAAACCGACAGCCGGCTTTCGTCTTCGGCAACAGGAGTGGGATCCTCCGGCGACAGCTTGCGCAGATCCCACAGTCTCAGGAATCGATCCAGACTGGCCGTGGCGAAGTAGTTGGGCTGGGTGGGACACAGTGTGAAGCCCCCGATCTTCTTTTCAGAGAGTTCCCAGTTTGACACATTGCTATCTTTCCGCGGCGTTCGCGTATCGTATCGCCCGAATCCACCCTGGAGTGTAGTCCAGTACAACGTGTTAGGGTCATCGGGGGCCATGTCGACTCCGGAGAGTGCCTCGTCAATAGTAGTGGATTCGGGAGCATAGGTCTCCGAAGAGACCATTTTCTCCAAGTCCAGTGACCGAATCGAGCTGTCGTAACTTGCCGTATACAAATGTGTTGGCTTGGAGGGATTGACCATCATTGCGCTAATGGTCCGAGTATGTGGCTTCAATGTGGTTAGGATTGGATCTGGGTCATAGTCATCCTCGTCGTCATCTTCGCCCGCCGTGGGTTTTTCCTGCGAGGCATCCAACATGCCCAGATGACCCAGCTTGTCACCCGCGAATATAATTGGTTTGGATTCAGATGGGTGAAAGGCCATGCTATACACTCGCTCTGGGGTGATCTTGATCCCTGTAATGATTGAGAATGTGTCAGAATGATAGTTTGTGGGTTATAGAGAGTATAGTGATTACGTTGAGGGTCCCATGATTCCCACAATTTCAGCCCATTCATCTCCTCCCGAAGAGCCTTCAGGTCTTTGTCCGTCGTCTTCTCAATTTCATCCTTCCCGAAGGTCCTCTCATAGGGCTTCGCAACACCCTTGGTGATGACATCCACGCCGATCAGGCTATCAGGACTAAGCTTCTGCCCGGAAACGAACATATCCGCCTGACTAAATGAATCTGTCCGGCGCATCCTCTTGAGTCTATCTGCTTCGCGCATCGCCTCATATTCATCGTCGGCCTTGCGCTTCGCTACTTCACTCTCGGCCGCAATGCCCTTAAGGCGTGAAGACGTGCGCCGCGGTGTGATAACTTCCTCCGTCTTCACTTTGGGAGCTGCGCGCTTTTTCGATTTCGCGCCATTGCTGCGGGGGTTTTTAGGGCTTGCGAAGAGTCCCGACGATTGCGATTCGAGAGTGAGTTTCTTCAACAGCGCATCACGCTCGGCAATATTTGCTAAACGCTGCTGCTCGAATTCTGATAACTCACTTTTCCCTGACATGTTCGTTTCGGTGATTTCGAGCGTACTGGGTTCGCGTGCGGTTTGCGCCTCCGGGGTGCGAGGCACATCTTGAAAACGCGTGGGCCAGTTACACGACATCACGTGACCTTGCGGGAAGTTGATCACCGGAGTCCGTGCTCTTTTTTGAAGAAAAAGTGATCTTTTGTTTCTCTTTTTTGTTATAGTGAAGTTGCAAGGCGAAAGAGAAGAATTAAGAGTTACTCCAGGTCGCATTACTCTAAGAAGTGCAAGAATAAGGCTGCGCAATTCACGACGCAGTTATGGCGACAAATATCAACCGGCTATGCCTTCTCTCAAGAAGCAATTCCACGGCACCTTTCCTATATCAAACACGCACCCTTACACCACTGTCATCCGCGGCTCGGAACCAATTCAATCGCCGTTTCCCGCGCTCTTTTTCTACACAGAACAATACCGAGGCCAATGATGCAGAAAACAAATCAGTAGTGGAGGATAACACAAGTCAGATTACTTCTGAAGAGCCAATTACCACCAGCCCAAAGACCGAGGCAGCTCCGAAGCCGCGACGAAGCTATCTGCAGAAACGCGCAGCATCTGTATCTGAAAGGCCTAGCCTGAGACCGTCTGTGGTGAAGAAGACAACGAAGACAGCACCGAAGATCACCAGCCAGGAAAAATTGATATTCGGAGGACTCTTAGAGCAGCTTGGCTTCAAACACGATGGGGAAACTACCGAGGCGAGCTCGTCGAAACCAATGAGCGAGGAGAAGAAGGCCGAAATGGCGGAGCTCATGTCGGTGTTTGACAATCTGCTGAAGGACCCAAGACGAAAGAGGGCAGATACGAAAGCCAAGCAGCAGGCGAAGGACGACTACAACTCTTATCGACGACCAGAGAAGTCAGAAACAGAAGAACAACTCCCAGCAGAGAATCAAGGTCCAAAGCGAATCAAGCTCCGTGACCTAGGCTACACCGAGCCCGCCACAGCCAGCGCCGCCGAAGTAACCGTCAGCCTGCGACGGGCGATTGAGATCGTCGTCCAAGCAGAATCCGAGCACATCGAATTCGCACTTTTCCAAGCCATTGAGGAAGGCAAGGGCGACATGGGTGTGTGGGAGGTCTGCAAAGAGCGCATCTTCTCCATGCTCCGCCATCTAGATGAGAAATCTCTCGTGGAGGCTTCAGATCTAGAGAGTCTGAGCACAACAGACCAGCCCGAACCATCCACCCGGCCATCAGGACCCCTCCGCGTCCCAGCCGTTGTCCCAGTCTCCCCCGTCGTGGTAGCTCTATACCCGAAGACTCTCCTGATCGCTTTCCGCGTGCTGAACACGCACTTCCGCGAATCCCCGCTCATCCCTCAATTTCGCTCGACGATCAAAGAATACGGCCGTGTGTCTACTTTCCTCGGTGCTTCCTCTGGCTTGTACGATGAGTTGATCCACTACCACTGGCGCGTATGCAAGGATCTTCCCGCTGTGATATCGATCTTGCGCGAGATGAACCAGCTGGGCATCAACCCGAGTAGCAAATCTCGCGGCATGCTGACTGGACTTATCATTCGCCATGCCCGGGACTTGGAGGCTCATCGGAAATCCCCGAGCGGGAAGGATTTCTTCTGGGATATTCCGTCTAACAAGGAGGCTTTCGATGAGCTTACCCGGAAGGATGGGTGGATGGATCAGATCGAGGCGCGTGCGGATGAAGAGGAGAAGCAACGCCAGGCTGCTCTAACGTTCCGCGGCTAAGCCCTGAACAGATTGCTTCTAATGTACAGTGTACACTATCATGTATAAGTAATATCATCAGCGAACCATGTCAAACTCATGTTAATACCTAGTTCCTCGTCGACTATCATATTATTCCAATAATCTATATACATGGACATTTGTATCAAGCAAAAACAGCGCAAAAGCCAACTTGACTGGGCAACAGAAAAGAAACAAACACCCACCAGCTGTTACATGCCAGTTCCTTCTGCAAACCATGCATCGCTCTTTCCCTATAGCACACTTGCACCGTCGCTCCTTCCCCAAGTGACATCAGGAATAAGCGAGAAGAGTCGTCTTTTGCAGAAGTGGCTATTGAAGCATGTGCGGTCCTCTTGGATCATCACACCAGCTCTATAACCCCCCATGAATACCCCAAAACTTCTCCGCATTAAAAGTATACATATTATCATCCTTCCACAAATCATCAAAAGCCGTAAAAAGCACCAAATCCCCTCTTCGATGATCAAAACTCCTCCTCAAACTCTCAACCGCCGCCAACTGATTATCCTTTGATGGAACCGCCTCCCCATTCGCATCCCCAGCATGCGGCCACCCAGACTCCGTAATCATAGTACGCTTCCCCCCAGCTCCAGCCGAGATACTGCGCGCCTGCTCGAGCGCATACGCACCCGCGCCAGCCGGCCGCTGCGTGGCGTCGAAGAAAGCATGGCAGTTCGCCGCGCAGTAGTCGGACACCTGGCAGAGTTCCGGGTGGTCGAGGTGCACGGAGAAGGTGTCGACTGTGACGACGGGGCCGGTGTAGCCCTGTGCGCGGAGCACGGAGCGCGCGGTTTGCACGGCGGCTGCGACGTCGCTGGCGGAGTTGGTGCCGCCGTTTACGAGCTCGTTGCCTACGGCGATCGTGTGGAAGATGGACCAGTCTTTTTTACCGTCGGGCTGAGCTATTGCGTCGCCAAAGGCGTTCAGGCTGGTGGGGAAGTTGGTCAGGTCGTAGACGCCAGCGAAGACTTGCATGTTGTGGCGGCGTGCGGCGGTCGTTACGGTTTTGGTTTGGTCGCAGTCAGTGCCGTAGATGCGGATGAAGGAGTATGAGGAGATTTGGTCTACTTCTTGGTTTACTTCTTCTTGGTTCTTGCACGTGCGGTCTGCTTTGTAGGGGGAGTAGGATATGCCGAAGTTGGCGTTTGGGTGTTGCTGTGGGTGGGAATGGGGAACGGCTGGTTTGGGGTGCGTGTGTGGATGTGGGTGTGGTAGGTCCTTGGGTTTGCCTTTTGGGATGGGCTGGTCGTTGCTGTTCTTGGATAGTGCATGTGGTGGTGCGCCATCTGTATCCGGAGTTGATATTGAGGGTTGCTTTGATGAGAGAGTTAGGGCTGGCTTTGGATGAGGAACCAACATCTCTTCTCTCCAGGAACAGTTCTATCTACTAACATTCTCTTGTGGCGCAGAGGCCAAGGACTTAACGTAGTGTGTTTCCGTGCTGATAGTTTCTCCCTTCTCATTGACCCAGACGACTACCTCTTTGGTATAGGCTGGTTGGGCGAGATTTGCATGGGATTGTTTGTCGGCTATGGTCAATCAGCAAAATCCTTCACAAGCATGAACGATACCATTCTTACCCCCAGCTTCGGCACAAACACCACATGCAAGTAGCAGGCCGACAAGCGACTGAGTAAGGCGCTTCATTTTGCAGCCAAGTCCTCCCGGGGAGACTGATCTTGGACACACTCGAGTGAAGTTAGCTGGTCGACGGCTATCCCAACACGAGTGACTTTGCAACCTCCTGGAAACCCACACAGATGGTGCCGATCGGACCCATTATAACCATACTGACGGGCTGGAGCACAGATCGACCTACGTGGACTCAATTGGCAGAGCTCGTAAACACAAAGATAGCCAAGCATAGCGCCTAGATCTGGGGAATGGAATCAGGGAGCATCTAGGTTTCAAACATGCCCCTTGGCTTGGTTGAGACACCCTTTGGCATCTGATTTGCCCGAGGAGATCTTGGGGGTGCGGGCATCGTAGAAGATCTCGAAGTCGGAGATGAACCATTGGAGATGATGGAATGTGGGGTTCATTCTCGGGGGTCGACGAATGTGAGGCAGAATGCTGGCGAGATGTTATCTGATATTATTGAGAGATATTAGAAGGGGGTGGCGGAGAAAGGGGCAGTTATAGGGTTGGAGTCTGGCTCGGAGATAATGGGTTGCTGCTGAGGTTCGACCATCTTCGAATCAGGAGTGTACTACTATAGCAAGGGAGTAATTAAAAGCAAAGAACCGAACCGAAGCAATAGCGTCCATTCATGGGACAAAGAGGGTTTGAGGTCTGAATAATGTATATAAAATAGACATCCTTGAAGCAAAGAGCCAAGGGTAGAAGGGTAGTATTAAACAACTTAGAACCATGCACAGGTAGAGGATCAACCGCCAACAAAAAGAGAAAATGGTGGGCCTGTGCAGGGGATGCAATAAGAATGTATATCGACAAGGTAACAATACAACTATTGAAGGGGCATTAGGGCGTAGGTCAACTGAGGATAATGGTAAATTGATGGAGTCCGTCATATGGGCGTGGGCAGTCATCGAATGCTGGTCAGGACCAGAGCTAAGAGGCGGGGGAGGGCATTACTTCCTCTTGCTCATCACCTTGGTAATGGCATGTCGGATGATCGTTCCTGCCTTTTCAATCTCTTTCTTGGTGAGACCGGTAGTGACGCACACCTTCAGTGCGGGCGGGATAACCTGCTTAGGCTCGAAGTTGTCCTCGAGGGTCTTCAGCCGCGTAATCAAAACGCCGTTGGCCAGAGCCTGCGAAAATTAGAAATGGACTTGACTTAGAACGGAAGAAACTGATACATACCTCATCGACAACATCTTGGAGCAGGAACTGCTGGTCTTCTTCTGTAAGACGCTTAGCAGCCACAACCTCCGGCTTGATGACCAAAATCAAAATAGGATTCTCAGGCGCGCTAGTGCAGTAAACCCAGTCACTCCGGGGGTCCAACTGAGCCCGCATAGCCTTGGTGAGTTCACGAAGTTGTGACACTGTCTCGGGGTTGTTCTGAAGGATGTTGATAGTGGCACTGGCGGTAGTCGAGAGAAGAGCAGGAAGAGCAGCAGAGAACGTATAAGCAGCGGCCGAAATACGCTGGTGGTGAACAATCTCCTCTGAACCAGCACAGAAGCCACCACCAGCAACAAGGGGACCGGCCAGTGACCCCACAATCATATCAACCTCGGCAGCATCGACGTTCTGGTGCTCCGTGATACCACGGCCAGTGCGTCCCAAAACACCGAAGGACCAGGTTTCATCGAGGATCAAACGGAACTTGTACTTGAGTCGGAGTTCGATCTGCGACAGTCGTAAGCATTCCAATTCAGAATCTCCGGTACGGGTTCACATACGATCTTGGGCAAGTCCGCCATGTCGCCATAGGACTCAAACAGACCCTCGGTGATAATAAATCTGCGAGTCAGGGGCTTCCGGGCCTGCTCCTTAGTGACCTTCGCTAGCACGCGCTCCAGATCGTCCATGTCATTATGGTTATACCACCGGACCATGCTTCGAGAGATCTGAATACCCTTGCGAATAGCAAAACTAACCCCTTTATCCGCGACGATAATGTCACCACGCTTCGAGAAGGCCGGAATAACACTAGAAATGGTAGAGAAGGCCTGGGAGTAGATAATGCAAGCCGCGGTCCCCAGGAACGCCGCGACATCATCCTCAGTCTTTATGTGAACATCCTGAGTGCCGTAGAAACCACGGGGTCCGCATGGGCCCACACCATAAGCACGGAGTGTCTGGATGGCCTGTTCCTTGAGCGACTCATTCGTATTGAAGTTGTAGAAGTTGAAGGAGCCAAGGTTCATAACAGTGCGACCGTTGGTCAGTTTCGATTTCGGGCATACAGGGCTGCAGAGCCGAATTCCACTGGTCAGTAAAATAAATCCGCGGAGTACGTCAGGCAGAAGCAATAGGGGTACGATACCCAACAATGACGGTTCGCTTGTCAACTTCCATCTCTTCCAGGGGCGTCGGGCTCCCAACCAGGGGCTCCGGGGTCCATTCATCCACGAGGTCGTCAATCTCGTCTTCCGTGAGTGGTACCACGCCCGGTTTGGTCGAATACTTGGGCGCTAGTAGGTATCGCACGGCGAAGAGGAAGAGGAACAGTTCGACGGCAGAACGAATTGGGTCATCTTGATAGCTGGATTTCACGTAGCGCAGGAAGATTGCGGAGCCAGGCACTCGGTGGAATAGATCTGCGAGTTCGTGCAGATATTCGGAAAGGATACGCTGGGTCTCCTGGAGATCCATGGCGGAGGGTTGAAAAGAGCGCGGTTTATGCGATACGCCAGGCCAGCGAGATACCTGAGATACGATAGGTGAAGAAGGGACGCGAAAGAGTGGTGCTTGCTCGTGGAGAATGGAGGAAGATGAAACGGGAGACTCGGAGTGTTGGGAACCTCGGTACACGTGACCCGTCTATTGACCCGTGCGTTGTATGTACTTTGGACATTCTAATGTGAATTTAGGAACTACGAACATGAAAGATAATTTCTCGAAAGCAATGCAATTTAATTCCGGTAGAAGTGTAAAATAAAACAAGCAAAGAAAGCTGGTGAAACGAAGGTAAACCCCCGAGGATGACTTGGAAGACCCCTTCATACAAGCGTCATTCCACAAACAATATTTGGAAGCAACCATTCATTAATATCAAACTGTGCGCCGGTGAGTTCAGAAAAATGCAGCGAATTTTAATAAACGCGTAACTTTGTACAAGGCATTTCCATGTCGTTTCGCCGAGGCGATTAGATGGACCACTTTCCGGTGCCCTCTGAGGCTGCTGGGATGCTGCCTGAGGTGTAGCCCTTGGGGATATTAGAGCCGGTGTACCAGGAGACAGTGTCATTAAGTCCATGATCGAGTGGCTGCAGAAGACCAACTCCCGTTGTGCTGGCTACACCCAGGCTGTCCCAGATACCGCCTGACAAGATGCTGTCCAATTGCTTCGTGTTTCGCAGCACAATAGGCGCAATGATAATGATGAGGAAGATCAAGAGCGTGAAAAAGTAGAGAATGGCGAAGCGAACAACGCGTCTCTTGCGAAGCTTGGACTGCTTGAGAGAATAGATAGGAGGGCGGATTTGAGAGCTGGGATTAGATCTCGTTAGTACAGAGTTTTAGTGAGATGGAGGTGAGGGGATACATACCTTGGGCGCAGCCAAAACAAGATGACTGAATGGAAGGTGTCGACATAGGGAATGGCCAGCGCTGGAAGCATGGCAAACAGGAGAACATGACCGAGGAAGAAATCGTTGGCGAAATAACCGAGTTCAGTGATTTTGCACAGGAACTCACGTCCAGGCTGAGATAGGGAGTGCCAACCCATGCCGTACCATTTTCCAGTCCACCATGCAATGTTGGATTGATCGTTCTTGAATTCACGGGTCAGGGCCAGGGCAATGATCACCTTGTAAAGGAAGCGCTGGAGAGCCATAGCAGCGATCATGCCGGAGATGGTTCGGGGCCAGCTGAGGGATTCCAGGAAGAACATGGCCAGGAAGATGATGAGGAAGATAATCACAGCGATGGCATGGGCGATAGCTGCGAGGACAGCACCAAACTTCTTGCAGCACATGCCAAACAATGGGCCCATACAGCAAGCCATGCCGAAGAACATGCCCGCGACACCGGCGTTGATACCGACAGGAGCGAAAGCAATAATCGCAAGGCGGAGGATGGGATTCGCAGCCCAATTGGGATCATTAGAGTACATTGTCCGCGAGTTGATGTATAGGTACGGGATCGCTGTAGCGAGAACACCAAGCAAAGGCGAAATGATTTCGGCGAAGAAGATGTTGGTAATACGCGCCCTAGGGATATCACCGGAGCCTTTCTCCGATGGAACACCGAGTACTTTCCGCTTGTAACCAGTGATGCGGGTACGCGAAAGACGACAGAAGCCGATCCAGGAGGAAGCATGGGATCGGGAGTTACCGCGAGAAAGCCAGCGAATGTAGTCGCGGTAGTCGATGAAGAAGTCGGTCCAGGCGAACTGGTGGGGATTGAACAGGAAAGGCGAAATGCTCAGCGCGAGTAGAGACACCCAGAACCAGATCAGAGCGGGAGTCCAAACAGTTGTGGTACTGAACAACAGCATCAGCAGGAGACGAGCGCCCAAATAAATTGAAGGCCCAGCGAATCGTGAGTAGAGGACACCGAATGGGATACGAGCCGTTGCGAAACCACGGCCAGTACCAATGTATCGCGCACCACCGAAAGACAAGTTGGCGTGCACAGCGTTGGAGTAGATCTGACAAACGAACACCTCGAACATGAACGAGAACGAACCGAAATGCTTGCCCAAACGAGTAGCCATTCGCCACACTCCTCTCTCCGTCAGCTCTTGGACTGCAAGAGGAACCCACGAGATGAAGAACACGATGAAAATGGAGATAACACAGCGGTTCACCCAGTTGAGGATTGGAATCAGGTTGGCGCAGAGAGTGGGCACAAGAGGATCGGTAATAGGCAGGTCGGAGTTGTAACGGCACATGATGGTCTCATGCTTTAGGGCGCCAAGGTTGATCAGGACGAACATGAACATTTGCACAGACAGCATAATAAACATGTTGTTCAGATGGAAACCAGGGTGAGCATAGTAGAATGAGAGGAAGCGATCGAGGGGCAGCTGAGTACCGAGATAGTAGTACTCTCGAGACAGCATCTGTTCACCCATACCAGTACCAATCTTCGTAGTGAAGTTGAGAACGGATCCGAAACCAAGATCACGACCCTTACCACACTGATAATATTCGCAATGCTTGATGCGACCTCCTCGAAGAACGGCAGTCATACCAGCGTAAATATCCTCGTTCAGGTGCAATCCTTTCTGGGCTTTGGAAACACCACCACGCGTGGTCATGAAAGTGGCGTTCAAGAAATCAGGATGACCATAATGCAGCTTACCACCGATTTGAGCTAGAGTACGAGCGAAGAGGGTACCGAACGTTTGTTCCTTGGAGGCGGCAACATCACCCAGGACACCGACACTCTCGGAGAAAATGTATTCACGGGCTCCGAGGATGGCAACCGGGTTCTCGTCAGGCGAGGCAATTCCAGGGGTGTATGGAGAAACATTGTCGGTGGTCAGTTCCTCGAACTCGGCCAGGACACTGCGAATTTTCAAACATTCTTCCAGGTAGTTGTCTTGATTGGCATCAATAAGCTGGATGTATTCACCACGGTAGAAGATGATGCAGTGGTTCTGGTTGTCAGACTTTCCGTCACCGAGAATGGGGTTTCCAGAGAGCTGAATTCTGAACTTGGGCTTCCGCAAATTGTTCTCGAGAATTTCACAGTGACCATCGATCAAAGCCGAGTAGATACGGGGCTCGTCACCCTCATTGATAGGGGGCTCCTCATCCAAGTATGCAATCTGCAGGTCGGGGTAAGCGCGGAGCAAGAATTCGGTGTTTTCACGTTCGTCCTTGTTGAACTTGGCGTAACGCTGCATGGAGACACAGATACGGAACTTGCGACGAGCCATGCGCTCGAGCTCGCGCTCGAGTTTCTCAGAGTTACCACCGAACATCTGGACGACCTCCGGGTTTTCTACACGGTAAAGCAGTTTGATAGCACGACTGTAGTTCATGAAGCCAGAGATAGTCCTGTACAAGGTCTGGGATCGCAGGGAGGCCCAGATTCTGGTACGGAGAGTGTATTCGGGAGCAGCGGACTTGAAACCAATGCAGTAGAAAGGCAGATCATCAACCTTGCTCTTGGCAGCGTCTTTCTCGGGCTTCTCATTGTCACCGTTGAACTGCGAAGTCTCATCGGCCAAAATCTTGGTATCCTTGACGAAGCAATCCCATTCGTGGGGGTGCAGTTGCTTGAGGTATTCGAGCAGAGTGACACGCGAGTAAGGCTCATCTTCACGGATAATCTCACGCAGTGACAGAAGAATCTTTTCACTGTAGTGGGGGATCATGACGGTGAAAGTGGGCATATTATCAACGGGGAGAGGCTCGGGCATGGGCGTGGCGAGAGATTGGGCGAAGAACGAGATACGACGCTCTGCCTCACTTCCCTGGGGGAAGAACTCAGTCTTGAAAGATTGATCTTCCTGTGACACGAAGAAGGTGGGGGCGCGAAGTGTGCGCTTTCCTTCCTGCTCGGAGGGAACCTGGTGGTACAAGAGTTTCTGCACGTGGTCGATGGCCAGAAGGTGCTCACGGTACATGGAAATAATAATGGCATTCCAAACTTGCGAGATCAAGACCTTGGGTTTGTATTTGATCTCCATGTCAGTAGTGGCGAGCACCTTGGAGTAGATACGCTTGGGCAGTCGGGAGAAGATGTTTCTCCATGGTGACCAAATTGAGACACCCAAGTAGAATGATCGTGCCACAGAGAAAATTGTGTTGCAAATAATGTACCACAAGTAACTATCCAGGAAGAAAAGAGTCAGGTCCATGAAGGCCATCAAGCCGAGAAGAATCTGAGGCTGTCGGTGGCAAAGTGTGTTGCCAATGTATTTCGCGCCAGTACACTGATGGATCTGCATTGGGGACAAAATGCGGATGGGATCCTTGAAAGATAGCGTCAAGAAGAAGTAGGATTCCGCCAACTTGGCACCGAACACACAGACCCATAGGCCATATGACATCCACATGTCGTTACCTGAAAGACGATGGAAACTAGCCGTGAAGGTCTGACTAGCAACATATTGGCGTCCACCTTTCTTCATGTAGTTGCCGAACAGCGCACCCAGGGGCTGGATTGCGAAGAAAGTGGCTGTGAGGACTGCAATAACAAAGTGCACAATACCAATGGCCAAGCCGATGCCGTTTTCCGTCTTGGTTGGCATTTTCAACATCGGCAAGATGGCGAAGATGACGATGCCAGGAGCCAGGTTGATGATGAACATAACAATGAGGAACATAAAGCGTTTGTGAAGGTGCTGGGCTCCAGCCCACCGTCGGGGAACGTACATCCATTCACAAATGGTAGCTAAAATCTGAATGAAGGAGACAAGAGCACCACCGAAACCGACAGCGCCGAGGTACTTGGCCGTGGGTGGCTTGTTGTCGACCTGCTGCTGGTAGTTGATGGTATACAGAGTTGGAGCGTTGTAGGCAGTGAAGAACCAGAAGGCACCCAAGTGGATAACCCAGATACGGTTGAAGTTGGTGATCATGTGGAACCAGGAGCGAGTTTCCTTGAAAGTCTTGAAGAACGCCTTCTTCCAGACCACGTCCTTCAACTTGGGCCATCTTTCACCGATGGGAATGTCCACCAGACGAGTCTTGTCCTCGAAGCCGATGCGCTCGATACCCTCCGGGTACCAGAACAGTTGGTTCATGTCATCGTAACCAATGATGTTGTTGTGATCTAGCTCACGACGAACGTACTTGCCGTCCATGATTTCATATCCCTGGTCTCGACAGTAGTGGTAGAGAGGAGTGATGATCTCATTGAGGTAGGTGAATTCCTCCACCGGTTCAACGCGAGCCTGGCATTCGGGCGAAGTGTAGTAATCGTCGGCACACTTGAAGATGAAACAGATACACTCCGGCAGGAATCGCACCTGGTTGGCTTCACCCCAGATCAGAAGATAAAGGGCAACTTGACGGGCCCGGTCGTGCTGGGACATCCGGTTCATGCGAGATTTCCACCGGTATTCCGCTGCTTCCAAGCTGTTGTCTCCTTCCAAAGCCTCGAGGGTTTCCTCTTCGTCCTCGGGGTTGGCTTTGGCGGCCTTGGCTGCAGCCCTGCGGGCTTTTCGCGTCTTGCGGTCTGCCTTACCAAGCTTCATGTTGGCGAAACCGACAGCATCATCGAGATCGAGATGGGCGGCAAAATACCATCGCCGATAGTTAGCATTCTGGCCGCCGATGTAGTCGGCATGAACGGAGAGAAGTGCCTGGTTCGGTGTCATACGCGAGGCACGAGAGTCCAGAATGGTCATCATGTGGTCATACATGTTCCGCATGCTATCACGCTGGAATCCAAACTTGTTGACCAGATCCAAGAAGATATCCTCGAGCTCCTCCTTCGAGAGAGGAATCTGGGCCTCCGAAGTCCAGGCCGGGTAAGGCTCACGCGAGCGCTGGCCGGCGGGAATGGCGTTACCGTAATCCATTCCGTAGACGGGAGTCGAGGCGCCAGATGATCGGTTGGCTCCGTAGGAAATTTGAGAGGAAGGGGGACGGTATCCACCAGCACCACCGTACTGACTGTCCGAGTAGCTGTTGTACCGCTCGTCTCCACGGCCATAGTAGTCCATGTCCGCGGCACGAGCAGTCTCGGACCTCATTGTGAAATCGCTGAAGGTCTCGGAATCCTCCTCGGAATCGTGGCCACGACGGCCTCGGGGTTCCTGTCCCTGGTCGTAGTAGGGTTCAGCGGCGTGCGGGTCTATGTGACCAGCCTCGTAGTATCCGCCATCGGCGTATCCGTGACCTGCATCCGCGTGAGCAGCAGGATCCATGTGAGCTCCGTCGGCGTGAACACCGTCGGCTCCGTAGTAGCCATTACTATTTTCGTCAGCCTATTGCTCCATTTTGTGACTGGGGGTGGTCGTACCCTTGATCATAGTAGCCATCGCCATACCCTTGGTTGTCATAATAACCCTGTGCATGTTCGTCCTGGTAGTAGGAGTCACCATGAGCATCCCCATGAGCTTGACCATGTGCCTGCCCGGAGGCATAGCCATCGTCGTAATGGCCTCCGCCTGCGTAGCCCGACATGACAAGCGAGTCGCGATTGATTTATTGCTCAGAGCTGAGGGAATTAGCTCTGCTCAGCTAATGACGCCAGCCTCTAGCCGATCTTACCTCGGTGACCATTCAAAGTATTATTTTTTTCTGTTCGGGATGTCGAACCAATAGAGCATGAGTAGAAAGTGGAAGCAAGCGAAAGAAATGCGTTATCTTGAGAACCTAAGCGAAGGTGTCGAACGAGTCTCAGACTCCGTAACGAATGGCAGGTGAGAGTTCCACGCAAAGGAAGGTACAATGGGAATATTTGAAGAGCAAAGCAACCTTCCTCCTATCTCTCAAAAGGAAAGAACAAGAAAGGTAGCAAATTAGAAGGAAAGATGGAAACAAAAAGCGAATGGAAGGGGGTTGGAAAGGGAAGGCCAGAAAATGCTTGTTATTTTTGGGTCGGGGGGGAACTGGCTCCGTCTCCAAAGTAATTTACCGTCATCTTACACCTAGAAAGGGTACGTGTCAGAGTTGCAGGTACTGGATACCTGCCCCAGTGTGGCTAGCCCCTATCTTTCCCAGGTACTGACGACCCCTCTCCTTTGTTTACCGTACGTGGCGCATTAAGTTCAGTCCATTGGCTTTTCCCTGGTATTTCGTATCTTCCAAACGCCCGTCACTTTCTCTCTCTCGTTCTTCTGTGTCTCTGATCGTCCACTTCTGCATTACCGATATCGTTTATCTGTGGTAATTACACTGCTGTTCCCCCCGGCACTTTCACCTTTCCCCAATCTCCCCTTTCACCATCCAATGACAATCTCCCGTGGACACTCGGAATCCAAGGGAGTCTCGACGGCCCCTGAAACTTGCCCCACCGCGACCCAGCCAGCATGTAATCCGGTAACAAATAATGTGGCCGGAAGCTATTTTCAGAGATACCTGGTGCTGTTCCAAAAATGGCCTTGATTCGTCAACTTTGCTATGGTGACTACTGGTATGTAGGGATGGCGTTGCACCGGCACTGATTTCCATTCCTCGTTACTGTGTACATGGAGTCCATTTCCAGACTTGCCTCTCACAGCGGGGGTTTGCCACAAGGTACGCTGGGGTGCAGAGGGACGGGTACGTACACTTATCTATCTGCTTATGTGGCGAGTCAGTATCTTTCATGTGGAATTTGTGACCAGTAGCAACTGAGAACCAGAGGTGAACTAGTTGTAATTTGCATATCTTACATTCCGTACCTATTTAATATTATCTCCTGATGTTCTTCAATCTGATTCGAAGCTCAAATAAAATTAACATCAACAGCTTGGCCAGCTGAACACACATTGCTGTTCCATGGATCCCAAGCGACAAGAACCACATTTGCTACCACTGTTTCTATTCTATATATTATGCTGTTTATTGTTTAATCGTTCTCATTGCTCTCATGGTCTTAAATCTTTTTTCTGTTTTAGTGCTGATTTGCCACCATATGTACCGGTGTCTCAGATCTAGTCGATCAGTCCCATGTTGTATTACATTTGACTTTCCACTGCCGGTTATTCTTTCGGTGGCTGGCAAGCCCATACATGTACTCCCCCGTACACCATAGTGGATTTTATCGCACGGTGGATCCTGCACTCCGTACCATGAGAAAACCTGGAAGTACAGTCTTTGCTAGCCTTGTTTGATCTTCCACCATTCGCTAAATAACGTTTGAAAACTCAATCGTCATGGACTATATTTATCTTTTTAGTAGGTTATCAATGCAGCCTCAGTGATGCACTCTTATAATATATAGATATCAGTCTGACCATGAAATATTCAAAGACACCTGTATATATATACCCAATACCACCTAAGACTGTATATGCATACAGCTGTATGTTCTAACTCCGTATTTGGAGATCTCCACCGTTAGACGTAGGATTTCATCTTGTCCACACAAGTGGATCACCGATTACTTTTTCTTAATTATTCTTCGAGCCTCGACCCAGAAGTCTACTCCATAAAATATCCTACTCCGTTCTCCGTATGTTGTGTTGTACGCAATACCAACGCCACTGCACAATCGAGCCAATGCATGCCGTGGCACCGGTTACAATATATACTTGCATCGCCGGCTGCAGTAATATCAGTTTGCAACAGAGTACTTGTACCTTGTACACCTTCATCTTTGTGGATGCAGGTGTAGGAACGACACATCAGCTGCATAAGCACCGATCTTCGACATCTGATCTTCGTTTTTCCCTGTGGGTTTTCGCTCTCTATCCACTTACCGTGGCCTTTATTGACACTATAATCAATTACACTCTCAAGCAGCCGACAGCGATCATTATATTGTACAATATACTCCTATATCATGTAAGCACCAAAAATAATCTTCGGAGAAATCGGTCTTAAGGGCCTAGTCAGCGATCACTAGCCGGTAGGCGTGTCCTAGTGTCGCACATTTATTGCACTGATTGGGGCGTATTGACCCGTCACCGTTCAATACTGCGTATATTGTACACTACACTAGCACAACGCTCCAATGTGGCTAAATATAAGCAAACGGCCAGGGTTATTTACGAAGCATACCCCTATTAATTAGAAAATAGTTTACTTGAACCTACAACATAGGAGAGCCATGGCTGGCATTGGCGTTTCTAGAACCCCATACAAGCGCTTCCATGATTATTTTTGGCTCTAGCCCCTGAATAGGGCATTTGATATTCGGTGTTCCACTGGCTTCCCGTGGAAGGGTTTCGATCTCTACCAAGTAGATCCATTGATTATCAAGATACCTAGTGATTATCATAGTTATGCATAGGAGTTGAGTTGACCGCACCTTGAGCACGGATTAAATTATAATTAGGGGGCTGTGACCCGGGCCCCTCTGCACCGTTGTCCTCCTCCGCCGTCTGCGTCATGATCGGGAGCCAATCACAGCCCCTATCTTTGAGGCCGTGGCTGTGTCCATATATGGAGTACAGGTACAAAGTACGGAGGGCTGAAATAATTTCTGTTTGAAAGGCTTGCCGCACCACATGACTTGTATGTTGTACAACAACGTCTATGCACAAAATGGAGTATATATCATTGTAGCCAATTGAAAGCCATGGGGGTTCAAACAAGCAATCAGGATTCCCGCCATTTCACATACGTTCCATTACATGTAACTAGTAGGGAACATATGACTTACGAAGTATGTTTTTCTTCTTAGCAGGTATTACACGCGTAGTACGGTATTACGGCTTTACGGCTTTGTGGCATGGTTCATATAATCCCCGCCAGTCCTCAGATATGGTTGTGCTATTCCACACAATATATATACAACCAGAAGTATTTATATCAAGAAGTAACAATATCACTAAATTGTATCCCTGGTGGTGAGACATGTTTGGCAAGCGCTAATTGTTGCTTAAACATCGCCTTTTGTATCTACGGGCTTTTTCGCTTACAATCAAATGATATGGGCATGTAGTAGCACTTGAACAACGTGTGTTAGGACAGCATATACTTTATCTTTTACTTTGAGTAAGCTCTTTTTCATTGTGTAGTTCTAAAATACATTGCTTAGGACTAGCGGAACAAATCAACCCGAGGACTACAGATAGTCATCTTTCATATGGAGAGCTCTCTCTCTGAATCATTTATTAAAGCCACATCATTTGCACTAGCCTTCTATCGAAGCCATCTCGCACCGGATAATTCAAACAAGTAACCGATTACTACGCATCTCCAGCCGAGGTAGAGCCAGGAATGTTCACCAGTGATGTCAATCTACAAATGCGAACAACTGGCACATGCTCTCACCAATCGGAGGCTATATCCGATCAGATTGTAACGAGTCAAGTATATCCACTATGTGCTGGGATGCAAGGGGCCGCCGATCTCTATCGGCAGAGCGATGGAATGGCTGGTCAACGTCCATCTGCCCGTGTCGATCCAGGTCCGTCCAAGAGCCCAACCTCAGTTGCAAGCCATGCGGTATAATGTGGCTTCTCCGTTTGCGATCCGCATGCTCCGGAAGTACATCCATTCCGAGAGAGGCGTACGGCTAACTTGCCATGAATATTAGTACTACGTAGTATGTACGTACCTGTCGCAAGGAGGTTCGGCCTGACGGTACCTGAAACCTCGGTAGGCTTATGCACGTCTCTGGTCTTCGGGTTTTCTTTGTGCGGTTATAATTGGACGTCATAGAGCTGAAGCTGGCTTGGTTTTCGCGCCCTCTCCCTTCTATGGGTTTTATTGTTCGGTCGGCAATTTTGGCTTTGGGACTGGGTTTCATCCATCTAGGATCATTAATTGGCGCCTATTTGTTCTTGTATGTCATATGTTATAGATTATAATAACTAGTTCGATGTAGACCATGGCTATCTTATTATTAGATTTAAAGATTCTCAATTTAGGTAGGCAGGAGGCATAGATATCTTTCTACATTATAGATTCTATACGGAGTACAGCTTCATCCATTGTATGTTTGAGTTATAGTTGCCATCCTTGACCTCATGATATGTAGTATATACAGTCATATCTAAATAGACTTTGTCATAGTGTTTTTGCTGTCGATGTACCTAGATATATATCATGCTTGCACCCGATATATAACCAAGCACGACTTCCAAGGTTAACAGCCATCAAACTTTTCTTTCCCTTCTAGTGGAAATTAACAAACCAATGAACTAATGCACTACGTACTCGTAGATAGTATGCCTAGGTCACTATACGTGCCACGGGGATTTCCTATCCTAGATGCGGCCGCTTTAATGAGACTCACTGAGTAGATTTCACCAGTCTACCAGAACCCGCTCTAGGAGGTCTACGCTTTGCATTTCTTTCCCATCAACAACTCTCGCTTCCTTCACTCTTAGTCAAATATCACTTTTCTTCATCCATCGTTGCAAAGCCCATCAAGTCAGCATGAACAATCCCGAAACTGCCGAGTTCCTGTGCGGCCTCGACAGCACGGACATCACTCTCGATCCACCACCCGAGCCGCCTCTCCACCTGCCCCGCCAGACCTGGGTGATCGATAGGACGCTCTCTGAAGGATCTGAATGGATGACGCAGCAAGATGTTGCCGATGGCCTTGGACTTCCGTACGCAGCTGCTAAGTTTCTCTGCCACCCCAAGGGAAATGCCAACAAGAAGGCTTTTATGTGGATTTATCTTCAAATTCCAGTCATTGGCACTCAATACCAGAGCTCTCAGATTCGACGAAAGCAGGCTGCTAAGCCACAACCGCACGTTGAGTTGACGACCTTGAAAGTGCTCAATGAATATGGATGCGATGTTGTCCCTGACCTCCTCGCTTACCAAGAGGGAAAGCAAGGCGAAGATAATATCGTTCCGGGAGGTTATATCACTTATTTGGTCTGGGACAAAGTTCCCGGGGAGCCTCTGAACGAAGAAGAATTCTGGGGGTTAGATATTGAGTCGCGCCAAGCGATCCGCGATAAATTTCGTGAAGCCTTTCCGTAAGTCTATAGAACTCTCTGCCTGGCGTGCTCTCGATTGACATGAAAATCAGAAAGCTGAAGAAGTACGGTTACCTACCGCGTATGTCAACCATGTCGAAGATCATCTATGACAAGGCCACCGGGAATATGTACGCTCTATCCGTTTCTGAGTGGCGAACACTATAAGCTGACTGAAATTAGGCATTTCTCAGGGTTTTCACGCGCCGGCCGTACTGATACAAACGAAGAGTGGCATGACAAATACTACGTTCTGTTTCGTTTGGCCAAGCCATCTCCGAAGACGGACTGGGTCAAGGATACCACAGGATGGACTTGGTGAACAGCGAAGTACACTCAAATGAACCTACCGACAAAGCAAGCTCGCGTGAGGGAGGTGGCTTCTTCAGCCCTTACTCCACTCCCCCTCGGCCCACACCAAATACAACTCCCTCCACGATATCAAGTTCGTGGGCGAGCTCCATCGTTGGTCCAATTTCTCCGTTTTGTCGAAACATATGTCCATCTCTGACCAGTCAATCGATCTAGAGTTTGCGGATCTCAAGTGCCTTGGAAACCACTATACCAACACGCCTGATAGCGTTCTGATGACCAAGAACGCTCAGCTAGAGGTTATTTGGCTTTCTACAAGATGAGCGAGGCGTATGAGAAAGAACCTATGCTTCGCCATCTGCTTGCCCAGCCGATCAAATATATGAAGGATCTGAATTGCTACCGTGAGACGATATTCCTTAGGAGCTCGTTGCATGAAGATGGGTCGTCGATTACTCCCCAGTCATTCAAGCATCTACCTGCTATATCAAGACGGACCTGGGCAATCTCCAGGCTACACCATTTTTGTGAGGCAATGCTTCCTTGCTGTTGCGGCTCTTGCACACGCATGGGCCTGTCTAAAATACAACATCAAAGTCCCAATGAGTTGTGCAAATGAAATGCCACAGCGACTACAAGTCCCCATAGGAAGTAACTTGGGTTTCCCGTTTTGCCGAGCCCTGGAAGCTCCTTTCTTTTGCTTCCTTGCGCTACGTCTTGTAGCTAGAGTAAATTTAAGCTGTTCTCAATAGCCGTCTTACCGCCCCACACGTAGGTAATCCAGAATGATCATGTGTACACTCAACCTTGGAACCCTCGGGAAGTCCCGGCATCGGGAGGTCCACGGGGCTGCTATGATAATCATGGATGTTTATTTTCTCATATTGAGAGCTCATAATACACACTGAACCTTTCACAACAACAGCCTGCAAGTGTATACATTACGTCCGATTGAGGTGGCACATGCAGCTGTGGGTGCCTACGTTGCCGTGCCAACGAACCCGTTGACAGCTGAACAGACATGAGACATACAACAAAAATCCCCGGGGTCTCCGGCACTGACCTGGGCAGCGCAAACACAGTTCAACTAATCTAGAGAAATCATCATTATCACCATTAGCGCCCATAGCATATCATTAACCGATCAACACTGCGAAGATTGTGTCATTAAAACAACATCGCGACCATGGCAAGAGTCAACACAGCCAATCCTCTGGTCAAAAACACGCCACACAATGAGACTGTCCCACGCACAGGGAAATCTTACAACAGTTCACCACCTGGAGAGCCATGTTTCAGTCTTGGGAACAAAGCCAAACACAATATGCCCACCAAGCCGCAAAAATCGCAACGGCAAGCAAAGGGTTCAAGTGGATCATTCGATATATTCCCCGACAGCGACTCAGCATCGGAAAGTGAATCTGGACAGCACAAGTCTACCGGAAAGCAGCAAAAGGAAAGAACACTAGGACTCGCACGTGTGAACTCGTTACTCCTACCAGCAAAGCGGAGACCACGCCCAGCCATCCGCAGAGAGACTGAAGATTACGACAAAGAGAACGATGTAGCAGGATACACCACGGATGGACATCGCACTCCAGATCTAACGCCAACAAGACCGGTTCCCTCACAGGCCCCCACAAGAAGAAGAGTGGGTTATTTCGCCGCGACACAGCCAGTGATTGACCGCCAAGAGGAGCCAGAGGAGCCAGAATTCAGCTTTGAAGAAGAAGATAGCTCTGACTCACTAGACGGGTTCATTGTCAGTGACAATGAAGAGATCAGTTCCTTTGAGACATCGGATTCTGAGACAGCCGACATAGAAGCTGAACCTAGCCCGGCTCCATCGCCTGTCAGGTCGCCAAGGAAAAGACTTATGCGTGGAAGACGACCTATGTCAGAAGCAGAATCCAACACTACTGCAGATGAGGAGCGACCAATCGAAACAAAGAAGCTGGTGAAAGAGACGGACCGATCAACTGAGATATCAAAGGCAGTCGCCCCAGCACCTGAAGACTGCACACCAAATCCTGCGACCAGTTCCAAATCTACATCCTCTATTCGTAGGGCAGGAATATCTAAGTCGCAGGTTGATCCATGCCCTCCGCCTCGTTTCGGCCTGCACAACTCCAACGACCTCATCAAACACCTAGAGGATCTTGACCTGGACAGTGACAATGAGTCTACAACACAGACACAGCCAGACCAGTACAAGTAAGTTCTATGTGGGCATTCATATGCACTCATAGTCTGGCAGCGGTCAACGTACTGACTACATCTTACAGCTCAGAATCAGAGGATGAAATACCATCGAAGCTACCGCCTTTGACACCGTTGCGAGCGAAGCCTCACTTATCTCTCAGTCGCTCTATTACATCCATTGACAGCTCGTCCGGCATGGGTACTCCTACTACCATAAAGGCCCAGAAAAAGGCCGAGGCAGCGCGGAAACGCGAGATTCGAGCCCAAGTAGCCGAATTCAACCAAAAGAAGATTGGCTTTGCCGAAGAGTTCCTCCGGCACCTTGACAATGCCTTCAATGACCAAATTACTCGCATGACCGAGCAAACCGGTGGTATTAAAATCATCTGGACAAAGAATTTCCGAAACACAGCCGGCCGGGCAACGGTACGGTCAGAAAGATTCCTGAGAGGAGCATCCGGTGTCGAAGAGCCTGGAAAACGGCTTTACTATGCCACAATTGAGCTCTCCGAGAAAGTCCTGGACAGCGAGGACAAGATCCTCTGCACCATGACACACGAGTACTGCCACCTCCTCGATATCATGGTCACCGAAAACCGGGCCAAGGGCACGGCGCAGCACGGCGCCAGCTTCAAGCAATGGGGCGCCCGATGCGTTCGCGCACTGGAAGGCCACCCTATCTACGGGGGCCGGGTTGAGGTCACGACCAAACATACCTACGAGATCAACCACAAATACATATGGGCTTGTAAGGTCCAGGGCTGTGGGTTCAAGGTCGGGCGACACTCGAAGAGTGTTGACCCCAAGCGTCAGTTCTGCGGCCGTTGCCGGGGCGGCCTTGAGCAGATCAAGCCGGTGCCGAGGGCTGTGGCGCCGAAGAGGCCTGTTGTTAAGGTGCAGGTCGAGGAGAAGGATATTGTGGTCATTGATCCTTGATATCTGACCCGGTTATGCTTGTAAATATTTGGGTTGCCCAGTGGGGTTGTCAATGAGCCCAATTTAATGACCACGTGGATGTCTATCTATGTTATGAGATCCAAGTACCTTATGTATATATGATATGGGAGGAGGGTATGTGCTTCATTGTAGTAAAGGAATGGAATAGCAATGGCACGATAACCGTGGCGCGATGTCTATAGTACAGAATGCCCTGCTGGCGAGCCCATTCAATAGAAATCTCACAGGCCTCAGTATTCACGGAGGCGAGCGATATCTTGACACAGATTTCATCACGCGGTTCGTAACGGTCCTCCCAATCCACAACAGTGTCATCGGAGCTATGTGTACTCTCTCTTTCGATCACGGGAACGCATTCTCTGCAGATATCTGCTTCGTTCCTCCTGTTCAAGCAGGTCAATCGCCAAAATAGGCAGTGTTTGCTGTCTATCTTAGTCCCTGCCATTTCCCGCCATGATTCCGCAACAAAATCCCATATAATCATTCAAATATGAATAATATCCAATGTATGCAACATTAATTAGACTCCATAATGGCCTGAACCATATTAGCTTGTACTCAACGTAGCACACACTCTATTAGGGCTTCCTAGTTCACAGGAGCCTTGGAGCATTTTGGACCACGGAGATGGCGCTGCCAGAAATAAGGCCCTCCTCGACAAGTTTCTGGACGTAACTTTGCAGCCAATCCTGGCAATTTGGAGCCTAAAGAACTTAAACGGTGGGAGATGTCTCGACGCCCTTTCTCTTACGCGTAGAAAAGAAATCAATAAAAGATAAAACGTCGCTTTTATCTCAACATCTCAACATCCCAAGGCTGAAGTATAGTAGTCCCACGGATCCCAAGTACTGGTATACTGACACAAAATCATTGGCAAATATTTTGTAGACCATTCCTTAGTGTCGGCAGTATACTGCGCCTTTCTGGCCTCCCAGTACATAGGTAGCCAGCCTGACTGTTCCCAATCGACGATTGCAAGAACACGATAGGGCTCAGAGAGTGTTATCAAGACGTTGCTCCGGTGGAGATCGCCATGCGTAAATTTGATCTCGCTGTCATCAGGCAGGCCCTGACGGAACGGTTCGATTGGGACAGAATATGGATCTGGCATAGGTCTTCGAGGTAGGAAAGTGAACCAGTCATGGAATTCCTGGACGGTATTGAACGGCCCTGCTTCGGGTGACTCGACTTCGAATACTATCTTATATAGATGAGACTGTGCAATATCACCTAAACGTGGAGAAAGAGTTATGGATGTAGTTCAGGAAATATAGAGGCCGTTAAGAGCCCAGTACCTATGAATGACTCCCCTGGCTTCTGTTGAAGGCGGCGAATATTGTTGAAGATTGTCCGGAGCTCACAACAGATCGAAACGCGGTCATCAGATTCCAGCTTATCCCACACTTGCTCCAGAGTCTGCCCATGCAAATACTCCATATAAAGGAAAGTTTCACCGCCATCCACCCGCCACCCGTATATCTCCGGAATTGGGACATCATCTTTAAGAAGCTGGCCGAGAGCATAGAGGCACTGACCCTCGGAAATTCTCACAACGCCTCCCCATTTGACAAACAGCCCTAGATCCTTGAATATCATAGGTGGTGGTTGGCAATTAAAGCCAGTCATCGAGAAGGTTTTTCTATTATCTGGACAGACCCCTGCGAGATGCTGGGCTTTGGCCTGCGAGCGAACTTCTTCTGGTGAGGGTAACTTGGTAAATTTTTTGAAGAATTGGGAATCTTTGACGTCAAAATTGGGAGACTTTGGTATCATCTGAGGCGTCAATTGTACACATTCGAGTGCCCCGCATTCCGAATCGTTTGGCAGCATATTGTTTCATAGAACAGGTCGATAGATACGGAAGGTTGAATCAGCTGCCTTGGTGTTCTTTCAAATCAACGAGCATATGCATTGAAGGAGGGGTCATTAGTTCTGGTTTGCATTGTTTACAATAATGCCAGGGCTGCACGTGATAGGACTAATGCAGCTTATTTAGACCGCTCGCCCCTGGGCTAGTTACTCAGTGGGCACGGCACGTATTCGAAGAAGCACTTGTCCGAATTTACAATTAGGATTGCCTCCTTTGAGTTGGAATTAATGCAATATCATGTGAATTTTGGATTTTGAATTGGGCTTCATGTTAACTTGCTGGTGTCAACACGAGATTACCAGCCCCGAACTACGAACAGCTCGACTAATTTACTCGGTTGAGAAAACATGTCAGGATCCGGCGTTATCCAGCTCGGGGCTTATCCATGCCTAATTCAGAAGCGATTAAATTTCAGCCTTACTTCTTCGAACTCTAGTGCTTATGTGCTTAGTTATATCTGCCTAACCGAACCTAGTTATATGTCGGTTTCTTACTTTCAGTGTCTCTGAGTATTCATTTTCCACCCAAAGCGAAAAAATGTCAAATTTCACAGACAGGACGGACAATTACCCGAACCTGAGTCGTCCGTTCAGATCAATGAGGCCGGAATATGACGTCGTGGTAATAGGATCTGGCTATGGTGCTGGAGTAGCGGCAAGTCGAATGGCTCGAGCAGGGAAGAGCGTCGCAGTGCTAGAGCTTGGCTGGGAAAGAAGACGTACGGATCGAGAGGCGTCAAACAAAATACTATCGCTAACATTTCCATAAGCCGGTTCATTTCCACAAACGTTCTCGCAATGTCTGAAGAACACGAGCATCTCGGGGAGTCCTGTAAACAGCTCCTTCATTTCAAAGTGGCTGTCTGGAGACCCCACGCGGCTTTTTCAAGTATTCTTAGGCGATGGACAGCATTCATTTGCTGCTCATGGTACGTGAACCTCACCATGCCCCTAGAATTGATGAATAGGAAAACCTTACAGCCTTTTTATTTATTGTATAGGACTTGGAGGATCTTCATTGATTAATGCCGGGGTGTTCCTGAAAGCGGATGAAAGAACATTGCAGATGAGTCCATGGCCATTAGAGATCAGGGACCAGCCATCTACGCTCGACGAATGTGAGTTATACATGCATATGCTGGAGGACATTTCATAATAACCAATGCAGACTACGCACGCGCCGAAACAATGCTACAACCTTGCACATATCCGGATGAGTCAAGCCCAAACAAACTCAAGCATCTCCAAGAAGAGTCGAGATGGCTAGGAAAGAGGAATAATTTCTATCGAGTACCGTTGACTATATTTTTCCATAATGGCCGCAACAATGCAGGTGTCCCTATGCAGGCAAATAGACAATCAGGCCATGAGTGCACTGGTCTCAACGATGGTTCAAAGAACTCGGTGGCGACGACATATCTTGCGGATGCCTGGAATTGGGGAGCTGAGATATTCTGCGGGTGCCAAGTTCGATTTGTAGAGAATATGGACGGAGGAGGCTATACTATACACTTCGCCTGGCATGGAAGTGGGAGGTCGGTGTTTGCGGATCATTTCAAGGAACAACTCTTTTGGGTCAAAGCAGTAAGTATGGAAGTTACCTCGGAAATGGACATATCCACTTACTTTATCTACTTCAATCACAGAGGGAGTTTTGTTTCCTTGGGGCTGGAGCTTTAGGAACCACTGAAGTCTTGCTTCGGTCAAAGCAGCATGGCCTCCATATGTCACCGCTTGTTGGAAGGAATCTCTCTGGAAATGGTGACTTTTTGATATTTGGTACGTACTTCTCCAGATATAAGTCCGAGCACATTTGATTTACAGATTCAAGGCTACAACGGATATGCTAATATCAACGGGATCGCCCGTGAATCCTCGCATGCTCCCCCTGGAACAACCGTCACAGCTGTTATTGATAACCGAGTCGTTGATCCTCTGGAAAATCCTCTTTCTGGATATGTCATCCAAGATGGTTGCATTCCGGAGATGTTCAACCCGGTAATCCAAATCATGCTCACCCTGCAAACTATGAAGAGCCAGGCGCTGTCTTCTCTTTGGAACCCTCGGCAAGAAGCCAAGAAAACCCTTGCCTCTCTCAAGTCTCTCCTCTTCGGCCCGTATGCATACAATGGAGCTCTTCAGCGGACTTCAACTTATCTTGTGATGTCTCATGACAGCAACGAGATAACTTTGACCTTGAAGGATGATCGATTGTGCCTCCGGGGACCGGGAGAAGGACGATCTGAGCATTTCAAATGGATAAGGAACATTTTCAATGAGATTTTTGCTCGCACAGGCGCAAGGATGGGGTTTTCATATCTTTATGGTAAGGATCGATAAAAGCCACAACAAAGCTACGCTTAACATAGCCAAAGGTCGCCACCAGGAGGAATCCACAGTCCACCTCCTTGGGGGAGCCAACATGAGCAACGATGGAACAGGGTACGGGGGTGTGACAAATCATCTAGGAGAGGTTTTCAGTGGCTCTAATGGTGAAGTATACAAAGGCCTCGTGTGCTGTGATGCATCTATCATTCCGACAGCCCTAGGTGTGAACCCACTCGCCACAATATCAGCCCTCTCCGAGCGATCCGTCAGCTTAATCACCGAGAGATCTGGATTTTCAGTTGATCTCGAGACTGAAAATCAGACTTTAAACGCCTACTGCAAGCCTAGTGTATCACGCGATTTTCAAGACCATCAAGGCAGCGCCAAGAAAGTATCGCAGTCAATAGGATGGCAATTCACGGAGACTATGCACGGGCACATCAGTATGCGGTCGGATATCGGAAGTTGTGCGCTTTCTGAGACGGTAGGAAAAGGCTCATCTTGCACGATGCGGATGTTCCTTACGATCGAAATCTGCCGAGGTAAGAAATTGAGAGAGCTCTTTAGCAGTAGAATGCTGACATGTACAGATTTACAATACCAAGGAATTTGCACCGGGACGGTTTCTTGTTACGCATTATCTAGAGCCACGCTCAAGATTGTCGACGGAACAGTTGACTTTTTCACCCTAATAGAGGAGAGTGCCGAATCATCAGCTATTTCATATCACCTGAAGCTGCTGTCGGTAGAGGGCATAGAGTACCGTCTGAAAGGCCACAAGCTGATCGACTCGAACATAGCATTTTCTGTCAGAAAGACCTGGGAAGCGACAACTACGGTGAACGTCAACATCACTCGACTGGACGGGACAAATATTGGAGCAGGGGCCCTTCATATCTCATTGCTAGACTTCCAAAAGCAGATGAGGACATTTCGGACGACGAAAGACTTCCAGATCAGTCTTATCTTGACCTTGGTGTGGTTTTTAGTTTCTTTTATTTACCACATCAGTTTGTTCTTCTTTCGTCCTTTCGTCCACATGCGCTTCCCCCAAATCTCAACCAAAGGCACTGATGTAAAACAACCACCTTCTACCTCGTGCGATATCACCGCAAGTGATGGCGTACAGATACGTCTTGATATATATGACCCACTTCCTGCACAAAAGACAGGCGAGCCAGGACCTAGCTGCGGCCTTCCACCAGTCCTACTTTTACCCGGAGTCACTGGGATCGGCGCGATGCACAATGTATATTCATTGCCATTTTTGCGCTGCAACATGGTTGAGTATCTCACGCAGCGTGGACACCGATGCTACGCACTCACTCCTCGCTGGGGCTGTGATCCCGAAGTTGCAGAGAAAAGCACAGTCTTCGACTGCCGTCTTGACGTTGCTGCTGCAGTGGCATATATTCGCGACAAAGAGCGACAGAAGCCCTATGTGGTAGCCCATTGTCAAGGCTCGGTGGCTCTCTGCATGGGCTTGCTGGATGGAACCATCCTAAGTAGCCAACTTCTCGGCGTTACTGCCAACTCAGTCTTCATGAACCAGGTCTTTGGGTACTGGAACTCCATCAAAGGGAGAACGACTCTGCTGATCCAGTTCTACGAATTACTGGCTGGGAGTTACTTCCCGATTGTCAGCAGCACTAGGAGTGTTTTTTTCCAACGATTACTCGACACTCTCCTTCGTCTCTATCCTGTTGGACACGTGCGAGACCTCTGCACGTCTACAGCGTGTCGCCGGACATCTTTCGCTTTTGGGTTACTGTGGAATCATGACAACCTTGATATGAATCTGCATGACAATGTTCACCAATTTTTCGGGGGGACACATACGAAGTTCATGAAGCACGTGGTTCGCATGGGAACTCGGGGAATCTGCATGGATAATGATTCATGTCCTCTTCTGACAGATGAGAATTTGCAGCGACTGCAAGGGTTGCCGATTCTCTTTGTCTCGGGTACGGAGAACCAAGTATTCAGTCCCGAGTCTACGCTCAAGGACTACGAGTTGCTACGACGACGATTTGGCGAGAGACTTTATCGCAGGTTCCTAGCCGAGGGGTACGGGCATCTTGATCCTATTGTAGGAAAAGATGCGGCCGAGGATGTATATTGGAGGATCTTTGCGCATTTGAAATGGTGCACCAAAGAGATGGAAAGTATGAATTTGAAAGCCCAGTAACGAGATATGAGAGACAACACATCACAAAGAACCCATATTATGGTCATTAATGTAGCGTGTGGCTTGTCCGATCGTTTTCCTGAAGCGCAAAACCCGACCTGGTAACATCAACCTGTTCAACTGGTGCTCTGAAACCTAAGGACATTTGAGCTCACCGGCAGCCTTGATGTCTCCCTGCACATTCATAATAGTAACGTCGGGTGTGAGCTTGTACGAATGCCCGAAGCTCTGGAGTCTGCAAATGTGACGCTGTAACTGCACTAAACTGTAGTTCCGGAACTCCCAGAGCCGTGCCAAACGATCCTCATAGATCCTCCGCACAGAATCACAGAAAGCATTCTAGCTTAATGTCTGTGATGGATTCAGGGTATCGGGCTGAAAGATTCTTCAGAGACACTCAAAAAGACATCTAACAAGACATTTAAAAAGACCACCAAAAAGACAACATAGTCACAAATCGAGTCTATACAGTATATTAGGCCACTCCTCCTTGTTTTGCGCCACGGTCTACCCAACCATCACCTATTGTTAGATGGAAATGGCAAATGTTTAAGCATCGTGCTTACACCAGGGTACGGGTGTCTCTCCTTACTGCCGCTTGTTATTCCGGGTGGGCTACCACCCCCGATCTTAACTATCACCACAATGGCAGCTGCCGGCGCGGAGGACGATCCTTCTCTCGGAACTTCGAATGCATGGGTGTCTCCCAGAGTATTGGACGAAGCTGCGGATGTTCCCAAGCACCATATTCGAGACTCCTCGTCTAGGGTTGATCTAAACTCGATCACCGCCACTACAAAAGGACGAAGCTTTACCATTCATCCAAGCTAGCTTGAACTCTTCTACCAACGCCTCCACGCTCCATGGGCTAATTCACCCGTTGGACCATCGTCAACATCAAATTCACCATAAAGATTTTACTTTTTTCTTTCCCTTTTCTTCTTCTTCAAATGGCCATCCGTAATGGCTTAAGCCTCTTCTCTGATATGCGCTACCGCGGCCGCGGCAGGGGTCGTCGAAAGCAATACCTAGTTCGGTGGTCCGAACTCGGAAACGAGCACCTGGAATGGTTGGACGAGGACAACCTCGTCGGAGCAGAGGAGAAGGTCTTGGAGTACCTCCAAGACGTCTTGCGTCATGCGGAAGATTCCCCCAACTAATCTTAACCAAAAAAGGAGCCTATCTGTATTCATATCGGTATATTACCCCACTATTCAACATTTATGCCTTGTTTGTTTGTTCTTCTTTCATCATCTCACTTCTTGAAGCTGCTTCGCTGCTATCGCTTACCCCCCACATCTCTCACTTCTCCCACTTCTCTCACCTTCTTCTGCATCTCTTACTCCCTCCATATTACTTTTGTCATTTCCACCATATTACTTCTGTCGATAATGCCTCCACGAACGCCCAAGAAACCAGCGCTGGTTCAAACTCCTCCAAACTCTGTCAAGAGTCGCAATGTTCTTGTTTTCGGTATGGTTATGAGTTGTCTGTCGGCATTGGATATGGGGCGGAGGGGGAGGAGGGCATCAAGCTTCCGGAGCTCCAGCAACCGACGAGTGGTCGGCAGATGTGCTGAGACATAGAGGGAAGAGTCATAGGGTTTCTTCTGGATTCATTAGATGTTCTATCCTTATCTTATCCTTATTATACAGTCAGATAGCACTGACAACGAGCTCACCCTTCTCCGCAGGGTCAGTGGCTAGTCATTGTCCGGTGAAGCTAAGATGAGCTTAAATGCCATACCTATCCAAACATTATACAGCTATCATCTTTTTAGCTGAGTTTAAGTGAAGCAAAGCAGAAAATTCAGTACTATTTGTCCCGCTTCCATTATGGAGGACGAAAAGTCGGATCAACACCTACCAGATCGTGGCTGTATGTGCATTGAGATCTCACATGCATGTACATACAGGCATCCTGATTCAGTCTCAGATAGCATTCATTGCCACACCGTACTTTTAAATCTGATGTGACATTTGATAGGGCTTTTACAAGACGAAGCTACATAACATGCTACGTACTATGGAATACCACATCTAAAGTGGATCAAATAAGCTACTCCGCTAAAAATCCAGATCAGCCAATAAAGTCACCAAATCTATGCCCGTGTGTGGGACCCCAATCACTCGTAGTCGCTTGGATAACCTCATTGCCCTTACGTCCGGGAGGCGAATTAGACGACCCACAGGCCAGGAACCAAAACCTGCGCAATAATGGACGCGCAAAAGAATTTGCCGTCGAAACCGACGTGAAACACCCCCCAAAACAGACCTAGACATCCCCCCCAAAGTACCCAACCCAACCATGTCTCAAGTCGTATATATCACCACGGAACCCTCGGACCGGATTCATGTAACAAAAACCACCCAGACGCAGCCCAATTGGATCCACCCGCAGTTAATCGAAAGCACCGACGCGATCAGAGGCCGCCAATTCCGCGTCTCCGGTCCCGTCCCCAAAGGCGCCTGTCTCCTCATCGATTCCCCCTACGCAGTCATCCCGGTCGTCGACGAACCCGCCACCAACGACAATCTCATCTGCAGCAATCCCGCATGTAATCGGCCGGCGCCTCGCCATACCCGGAGTCCGTGTCCGAATGCCTGTATCCCAGATGTGACGTGGTGCGGCAGCACATGTCGTGACGCCGATAGTCTTCGACATGGATTTGAATGTGCTTGGCTCAAGCGGTATGCGGGTACTATCCGGTCAAAAAGGAGTGAATATGATTTCGGCATGCTGTGGGTGATTCTTCGGATACTTTCTGCGCGACATTGTCAATTGTATCAGCAGACAGAGGTTGGTGTTGTCGAGCCGACGGGACATTGGAAGCATGGATGGAGTGGTATTGAATCGCTCTGTGGTTCTGCGGATACTTGGCCTCATGACGAGGTCCGGTCTTGGTCTGCTCTTGTGAAGAAGTATTTGAGGAGTAGTCCTGCTCTTCCCCATGAGATGAGTGCAGATCGTGTTCTTCATCTCATTTGTCAGGAAGAGGCAAACTCATTTGGTCTTTACCCACGCGAAACAGGCCATTTCCCCGTGCCAAATCCTCCGGTCGATAGAGGGGAGCAATATGCTGCTGCTGTTTATCCCACTGCGGCTATAGCTAATCATTCATGTCTGCCAAATGTAAGTGGAATTCTTTTCCGAGGCGTAAATGTGTGAGAGTAATGCTAAGTCACCACTAGATCATCCACAAAGCCGACGATAAAGGCCGCATGGTCTTCACCGCCTCCCGCGACATTTTTCCGGGCGAGGAATGTTGCATCTCGTACTTCGACCTGACACAATATACGGATATTACTTCGCGTCGCGAGCATCTTCGAAAATCGTTCCGTTTTGTGTGCCAATGTGAACGGTGTGTTTCGGAAGAGTCCGACGAATCAACAGAATGGACTGCAATGCCGATGGATATATGAGAGTCGCCGACTATAAAATGACTAGATCTATAGAACTTTACTAGATAGCACTATACCACTATACAACTTTGGATTTATGTAGAGAATAGACACCTCGAGTCCTTTAAACATACAAGATTAGCTTGGGAGTCACTGTTTCATTTCTATCTACTCGTTTTGAAGCGCAAATGGCACTTGTTCCTAAGCCCCAGGCGATTACCGCCATATCCTCCCAATCTCAGTCCCAATCTCAGTTCCAATCTGCAATCTGCCATCTGCAATCCAAATCCAAATCCAAATCCATAACACCTAAACAAATAGACCCCAATCACAAATCTGCAATCTCCCAGTCAAAGCCCCAATAGTATCCTCAGCAAGAACCTCTTCAACAGACAACCCATTAGGATCCCCAGTCTTATCAAACTCCTCATGAGGCACATTAAAGAAGACCAACAAATCCGTCTCCTGAGACTCAAGCCTAACAATCAAGAAATGGCACGTCAACCTCGAAACCTGCGGCAACCCATTAGAAACCTCATTCATCTGCGCGCCCAACACCCCGGCATCCGCAACACCAGCAGCAGACCCCTCCGCCGACGCAGGGATGCGTCCACCTCCGCCGCGCGCCGGCGTCGTGAAGGAGACAATGCCGCGATACGCCCTGACACCGGAAGCAGGGGTAGGCGAGGAAGAAGCAAGCTGAACATCGACGCGCGTGGGCGACTTGATCACCTGCATGGTGTCGCCTTCGTCGCAGAGATCGTGCAGGTGGTGCAGGGCGGCGGCCTGGTCGACGGTTTCTGTCGTGGCGAGTGCGGCGCTACCGCTGCCTGGGGCGGCGGTGGGTTGCTGGTTGAGCGTGGCGAAGGTGCTGAGAGCTTCTTCTTGCGGGACCCACTGGTTGATTTCGATTATTAGGTTGGAGAGAGTGGTTGGTGAGAGCCATAGCTCTTGGTGGTCGGGGACCTCGCGGAGGGTGCTGGATTGGGTGTTAGTTTTGGGTTGCTTTTTGATTGGGATGTTCTGGGGTGGTATTGGGAATGGATTGAAGTGATAAAATGGGAACTTGATGCATAGGGGAGTTGTATACTAACCTCGAATCAATCCAGCCTTGTGGCACGACGCCTCGAATGGCTCCGCCGAAGAACTCTTGCTCTGTGAATTGAGACATAGTGGACTTGATATGTCTTAATTGTAAGACGGCGGGTTTTGATCGTTTTTGATATTTTTTTTCTCTTCTTTCTTCTTGCACGGACGTTCTGCTGGTTGTGCAGGAGCAAACCCAAATTCTTCGAGATAAATTGCGGGTTTTCTCTCTGATTTTTTTTTGCCTCAATTTAGACAATAAAAAGCTAAGAAATACTGGAGAGTAGCTCAGGTTAACAGAGACTATATAGTTCCAGAATGGACAAGTCGTTTAGGTAGACGAGCGTGCATGAGGCAACAAGTGCGGGCGGGTGTTTTCCGCCCAATGACGTCTGGCGGTTTGGCGGGGAGTACTCGATCCGGAGTAAACGACTTACTATGAGCTACACTAAGCGACTTGAGTCACAGATTCAAGGAATTCGAGTCATAACTAACAAATGTGTTTGTGATTGCATTGAAAATTGAAATAGCAAAGTAAATCTCCGTTGTTCAAACGGAGTCAGGCTTCGCCACTCACTCAAACAGTTCCTCCAGGTACCGGTCAAGCTCAACCAGCTTGAACTGGTCTCCCCACCGAACGCGGAAGTCTTTGTTCCGATACGCGTTGCTAGTGCCCTGGGAAAAACTGACAAGCTCAACATTCCAACCGCGCTGTAGCCCGCGCTCGACCATCTTCATGAAACCGCCGGAGAACTCGGCCACTGCCGCATCGCCCGTGGCCAAAACAATAGTAGCCGGGTGGACCGTATCTAAGATGCTCTCCAGGATCTTCAGGTGTAGAATTTCGTCCACGCCCTGCTCAACCCATCTTTCTCCAGAGGCGGTGACCGTTTCAGGACCGCTAGATCCATAATGGGCACTGGCATACTTCCGCGACCTGGCGGTGCGACGGGGTGTGGGCGGCTTCACCTTGTGCACACGTTCGAGGATGCACGCTTCGTAGCCGAGTCTCTCAGCTTCATAGACGGAGGGAAGATGATCCGAGCCGACCAAGACTCTCTTGGCGGTCTGACGGCCGCGTTCCATGATCAATGCGAGGTTGGCGAAGGACATGTGAACGCGAGGAATTCGGGTCCAGAGAGGGATGTTTTGAGAGGCTTTCACTGAATCGTGAAATCCGACCATGATCTGAGGTGAGTTAGCTTGAGAAAAAATTGGTAGGGGGGGACTAAAACATACATTTGACATATCAACGAAGACATGAATAGGACGTGAGCTAATATCATCGGAACGACACTCCAAAGTCACTCCCATTTGAGACACACCTTTGGCGTAATCAGGAAAATGAACGAGGAGTTTGCTCATCAGGGGGATTCTTCGCTCTACGGACGATAGATGTCGGGTAGGCTGCAAATGAGTACCTCCAAAACCAAGTCCTTGCATGGTATTATCAGTCAGTGTCCAGTCATGATCGTCAAATGACGACGGTGGGGTATCATAACGTCGAGTCTTCGCTCCAGGTGTGCCCACTTGAGATGGAACAAAGATGGCCAAAGATCTGTCAGAAACGGAATGATCAAACACAACGCTTGTGTCCGATTCTAGCCCAGCACTTTCTTCGGAAGTGACTGGGCATTTGCGGGCATTCTTTCCGGGTTTTTTTCCACGAGACCGAGACTTGCGGTTCGCCGTGGGTGTATCACTTGGACTACCAGCTATGGCTCTAGCAATCGTCTCCGGGGGTGTTCGTGGGACACCAAATTTCACATTGGCACTAGTCCCAGAAGGCTCAAGAACCGAGGTCCGCTTCAAGATAGTAAACGATTGGCTTTCGATATTGGTAGAAATACCCGTCGCGTGCGCTTCCGGGCGAGAAGAAGAATGGAAAGCATAGCCAGTGGCGGTGTCTTCGAGGACCCGAGGATTTGGCTCATTGATGGTGCGACGGGTGTTGTATGAAACGGGAATGGATGTTTCAATGTCAAAGAGGCTAGTGAATGAGACCTTCTTGGTAGGTCTTTTCGCTAAACTAGAAAGAAATTCATCGAGCGACTCCAGCTCGGACTTGGTGGTCTTTGCAGGCCCGGAGGTTGGTGTGACGCGTGCAGGAGTAGCGACCTCATCGAGAAGCTCCCAAAGAGAGCCAAAGTCTCCAAGCTTTGGGCTGCTGCGCTGGGAGATAGGGTCCTCACGCCCATTAGTGGTGTAACGGATATCATCCTCAGCCTGTTGTTCACCAAGCGAGGAGATGGTTGATTCTTTTTGACGACCAGGGCTAGCAGTGCAGCCCTCAACGGGCGACTGCAGTAGGTTATGCACTGGAGTAAAGTCCCAATTTGAAGGGACAGGGGAATCCGACGCAGGCATTGACAGTTAGATGAGACCGATGTAGTGAATATTGTTAGGGTTTGTATGATAGCAAATAAATGCACGATAACGAAGCGATAACGAAGCGATAACAACGATAACGATTAAATTGACAATCTCGTGCATGAAGAAGAATAGATCACATGGTGTGAGTCAGAATGAGAATGAGCGCGAGCGAGTTGATCAGAGACAGACTACTTACAGTTGATGCCCAAGCAGGTGACGGAGGCGGTGAGTCATTCTGCTAAATAATGTTGACCAATTAGAATTGGTCGCCCCTGGAAGTGTGGGTCAGGATATCATGTGATTATAAAGCATATGATAGATAATGAACAGTCCTGTGACTTATGTACATAACTTAAACCCCTTGGCAACGGCCCGAGCCCTGGGCATCTTTATGATGTCATCTCTCGAGAGCCTACCGGAGCAATCGAGCACTATCGCGTATCACAGCCTATATGTCGTGAAATGTCATGATCCAGGAATATAGCTGGAACTTAGGAATCATGCTCATTGGATAGACCTATATTTTAACTGGAGGCTGTGGTTAGTCCGGGGTCCCGGCCCAAATAGATCTATATACCGTAGTTACACATTGCCTAGCATGCATCTGGTGTCTATTGTGAATGAAATAAGTCGATCATAATAGCAAACAATGAACGTCCTGTAACACCTCTTTAAGAGGTCTCAATGAGTCCAGGCAAGTCTATATAAACCCCCCCTCTTTGCCCTTTCAGCTATTCTCCTTCATCGACATCTTATACTTCAACCAAACTACATCGTATACTCCTACTTTCAAGCACCAATCATCATGTCTGACACTGGTCGCAAGAATATTACCACCAGTATGTGCCACTGCTTCACCTGTCAAGATGTTAAGGAGTCGTTAATGACTACTTCTTCCTATAGAGGCCAAGAAGGAGCTCATCCCTGACCCCAATCAGGACAAGTCTAAGGAGGAGCTCATTCCTGATCCCAACCTGGACAAGTCCAAGGAGACTGTCACTGACACCACCGACCGCGCTGCCCACGACTTGAAGACTGATGATAGCAAAGGTGTAAACCAGGATGGCTTCGGCAAGACCCAGCGTGTCAGTGACAACCACGGCCGCAACGGCGCCACTGGCTCTACGTAAGTTACCCTGTTATTGGAACCGAAGAGTCATATCCTAACGATACCTCTAGTGGTGACAAGGCCAAGGGTGCTCTCGGCCTCAGCGGCAATTAAGATTGTTTCCCTTAGGTTAGGTGAGTAGTCATTATCATGGTCATTCCATGACTTTGCGGGCAGTCCTGCAACTCAAGACTCATCATGGATTGACAGTACCATTTGCGGCTTTCTATCAGCCAGAGTACCTGCTTTTTGAATCACATCTTCAAGTGGGAGAAGCTTCATTCATTGTAGACCAAACTCTGTAGAAGACCAAAGTATGTAGAGAGCTGACTTTAGTGCCGCTCGCCTATACTACCATTGAATCTCGTTGTCGCCTAAGTTGTTTAAGCTCGCGTTCTAGCTCCTTATACTTTGCCCGTGCCCCGGGGGTGTCCTTGGGAAGATCGTGGAACGCCCTCACGCGGCCTTGCAGAGCCTTAACCGTCTCCCGCATCCTGATAACATTCTCCTCCTCCGCCACCAGCTCCTCAATAGTGGGCCCCCGGGGCTGGACTTTTTCTAATGATGCAATGCGATCTTGATATTCCCCGACCTTGACCGCAAGTGCCTTCGTGCCGCGTATCCATTCCGACGTCAAGCTTTGTGTATCGGAAGGCGTCTCATACGCCACATCGGTCTTCAATTCCTCAAGCTCCGTCTGTAGCCGTACCAGCTCTCGCTGAAGATACCGATGCAATGTGTCAACCTTTGCAATTTGCTCCTGGGCCTCGAATTCCTCCACCGTAAGCTCCACAATCGACTGCCCCAAATCCCCCGGGGTCGGATTTAAGGTATTGCCCAGAGCTACGGCGGAGTCGGCGAGGTCCTCTAGATCGCATCTTCCTTTATCATCCAAGGACATTTCCACTTCATCAAGGAGTTGATTCTTCACTTGTTCGTGGGGATCTTTGCGTTCGAACTCTTCCCGTAGTTTGTATGCCTCAACCGCCTCTTCGCGCGCGCAATGCTGTAGGGAGGCTTCTTCATCTGCAGCATCATTGGCTGCAGCTAGGGTCAGAAGGACGCGCAGGGTATCTTCATTGCGCTCGAACTTGGGGACCGGGTTGGGCGCGTATTGTCGATTGAGCCAGGAGTTCACGTACGCCCAATCTTTAGCTTGAATAGCGGCCTGGCGGGCCTTGGCTGGCGAAACGAGTGGACTATCCATAAGGTCAGATAGCAATGCAATTCCAGGACTGATGAATTGGGGCAAATCAGGAGGGAAATAAACAGAGTAATGTGTTGACGATAAGATGCGGCGAAGGCGGTCGATGCGCCAAGTGCGAGGTTGTCCTCTACTTCCCCTCGCCGACTCCCCGCTGGTCTGCTCGAACAACAATGACCAGCTACTTTCCACCAAGTGGTAGTGCCAGTAATGGCGCCAATACGCCGACCGCATCATCTTCATTATCCCCGCCAATGCAGCGCCCGAACGCCCTCACCAATCGATTGACAACGGTTCTGTCGGCGTCGTATGCGGACTCGGACATTCGAGACTCCCTCGAGACTTTGAGCTTGAGGGGTATTCATAACACCGCGGAAACACGTCGGCAGCTACGACTAGATGTGCAAAAAGAAGTTGTCGAATGCAATGCGGAGATTGTCAAGGACTTCGGGAAAGTGGCAGAGGTGAGACCTATTGCTCCTCTAGAGATTAGGATCCAGAAGTCTAATTCCCGAATGGCAATAACAGCAATTGAGACGGATCGGAACGGTGGTCTCTACACTTAATCAGACATGCGACGATATGCGCAAACGAATCAACCTCGCGAAGCAGGATACCACGCCGGTACTCGAGGAGGCCAGCACCCTGATGACACAGAAGGAAGAGACCGAGACCAAGCAGCAGCTGTTGGAAGCCTTTTCGAAGCATTTCTTAGTTCCGGAAGAGGATGTATTAGTCCTGACATCCGCCGAAGAGCCCGTTGACGAACGGTTCTTTGACGTGCTAGCTCGTGTCAAGCAAGTGCACCACGATTGCGAAGTCTTGCTCGGCGGCGAGAACCAGCGACTGGGCATGGAGGTGATGGAATTGAGCAGCCGGAACCTCAATTCAGCATACCAAAAACTCTACCGGTGGATCCAAAAGGAATTCAGGTCCTTGAATCTGGAAGACCCTCGCATCAGCAGTACAATCCGCCGCGCTCTACGAGTGCTAGCAGAACGCCCAAGTCTATTCCATAGCTGTCTGGATTTCTTTGCAGAGGCGCGGGACTATGTGCTGTCCGATGCTTTCCACTATGCACTGACTGATGCTGTTTCCGGCGCCAATGGGCCTGGCGCTGGTGATCACACTGTCAAACCAATTGAGTTTTCAGCGCATGACCCACTTCGGTACATTGGTGACATGCTTGCGTGGGTGCATTCCACAACTGTATCAGAACGAGAGGCTCTCGAGTCGTTGTTTGTTGATGAGGGAGACGAACTCGCTCGGGGGATTGAAGTTGGCCTTAGTAGCGAGCCCTGGTCGCGCATCGATGAGGGCGAGGCGGTTGCCTTTGATGGCCAAAAGGCACTTAGTGACTTGGTCAACCGCGATCTTAATGGAGTGTCTCGATCATTGCGGCAGAGAATAGAGCTTGTCATTCAGAGCCATGACGACCCTGTTACTTGCTACAAGGTGGTAAACTTGCTGTCCTTCTACCGCACAACTTTCACTAAACTAGTGGGCGAACAATCGCACTTGGTGGATCTGATTCAGAGCTTAGAAAAGTTCACTCTTGGCCACTTTGAGACTTTGATGCGAGACCAGATCAGCGCCTTGGCGGGCGACCATATTGCCCTGACTCCATCAGACGACCTGTCGCCTCCACAGTTCTTGCTAGAAGCATTAGAAGGCCTGGAAGTACTGATGAAGACCTATGAATCTTCGGTCGGACCAGGGGATTTATCTCCAGATGCGAACAACGAGAACCCGTTCACTTCTGTCCTCCGGGCCGCCTTCGATCCATTCCTAACACTAGCCCGGTCCTCATCCGATGAACTCCAAAATACCACAGCGCAGTCCATTTACCGCACCAATATACTCCTTGCAGCCCGCGCAGCTGTGTCTCCCTTCCCCTTTGCCAGCTCCACACACGTCCCTCCCATTTCCGCAGCCTTATCAACCCTACGCAGCGATCTTCTCGACACACAACACCAATTCCTCCTCGAGGCCTCTGGTCTGAAAACGCTCTTAGAGGCCCTAGAGCCTTTCTCAGACACCGCCGAAGACAAGACGGAAAAGTCAGACCAGCAGAAACCCCAGCTAGCCGATTTAGCCACTCTCCCAGCCTTCCAACCAGAGTCCCTGATTACATCCAGCCAACAACTCGACGACTTCCTCCCATCTGCGCTTATGGACGCAACTGATAATCTCAAGCGTGTACAAAGTCTTTCCCTTATTCAGAGCGTTACTGAGGATGCAGTTGAAGCATTCTGTCGTGATTTCGAGTTCGTCGAAGGCATGATTATTGCCGCCGACGAGGCGCGAGGAACTGTGAATGTAGGCATGGGAACCGGGGCTAGTGTTAGCGGCCGGAGTGGTAGATCCGATGGCAAGACAGAAGCGAGTGAGAAGGAGGATGAAGAGGGCGAGGGTGAAAAGTGGAGTTTGAGGTCGTTGTTCCCTCGAACAACGGGGGAGATCCGGGTGTTGTTGAGTTGATCTATATTTTCCTGTACAGGTTGTACTGAATTCATATCTAAATGTACAATGAAACCATTTGCAGATGCCTTGGGATTTGGTTCATAATGTAATACTACCGGTTGATGGGTCAGGTCGAAGTCGAGATATATATCTCTAAAATATATTTTTGGCACATACATTTGGCTGTTTAGATCTAGGCTCAAGTTAAGAAGAAAAGATACTACATCAGACTTGAAAGAGATGATCATGTAAAGAAGAAGAATCGCTATTGAATTCCTATAATTGTATTGAACATACAGACAGAGCACCAAAAAGCTCAAGATAGGTAAATCCAAATCTACTCTATCCGCCTCGCTCGCCAAATTCTTTCGCCCAATCTTCATATTTCCGGAGGCCGTCTTGGGATACACTAGGCCGAATGGAATACAAACTTGCCTCGAAGTCTTCGAACTTAATGGGGCGGATCTGGTCCATGGGTGTGTGCAGGAGGGCCTCACCCAGATTACGCAGGGGACCCATGGCCGCATCTTTGGCGAGGGCTGTTATGTCTGAGCCGGAGAAGCCTGAGAATGTCGATTAGCAAAAGGAAGTATACTATGAGAAGGATACACGGGAGAACAACATACCTTCTGTCACCTGTACCAGGACCTGGATATCCGCGTCGCTCAGATCGTGGTGTTGGTGACTGATAAGCCTGCGTAGCTGCTGTTCGCGGACATGGTGTTCGGGCAAGGGGATATACTGGCGACGGACGAAGCGGCGACGTGCAGCCTCGTCGATGTCCCAGGGCATATTGGTAGCAGCTAAGACGAGGACACGACTAGCATCGCCTTCCTTCTTCTCGCGGCTTGTTTGTTCGCGGCCTGCAGCTGCGCGCTGGAGGTCGGACCATTGAACCAGGAATTCAGTTTTGGAGCGGCGGGAGGCTTCGTGCTCTGAACCGGATGATCGGGCTGAGAGGAGGGAGTCAATCTCGTCGACGAAGATGATGGATGGAGCAAGGGCTTTGGCGAGCCCGAAGAGGGCGCGCACGAGCTTCTCGCTTTCGCCGTGCCATTTGGATGTTAGACTTGAGGCAGAGATGGAGAAGAAGGTTGACTTGGATTCTGTGGCTACTGCTCGTGCGAGCATGGTTTTGCCGGTGCCCGGAGGCCCGAACAGGAGCATTCCGCGAGCTGGTTCGCGGAGACCAGAGAAGAGGTCTGGACGGAGGAATGGGTAGACGACTGCTTCTTTGAGCGCCTTTTTGGCTCCTTCTAAGCCTGCTATGTCCTCCCAGTGTACTTCGTCCCCGCGTACTACAATGTCGTTCAGAATTTGCTTCGCTGACTGGGGATCCACGCCCCTGGGCAGCTTTTCCATGATTTTTAAGATTTCAATGTCATCTTCCTCATCTTCGTCCTCTGCATCGCTTGCTGTGTTACGATGGTCTGAAGACTCTTGGTCGCTTGACAGTGGTGTCTGTCCTTGTTTGACTGGTGGGGCTTTTCGCCGTATTGAACTATGGCTCTGCTCTTGAGAGATAGCCAGCCGGTCGACACCGCGATGGAGATCATCACCGCTAGTGGATGATGGAGAAGCGCGGGATGATGGGGAAGCGCGGGCTGATTCGCCACCTTTGGAAGGTCTGGGCGCAGATTTCGTCCGCGGCTTATCGTGGGAAGAATGTGCTTCACGGTCGAGCCGAGGTGTCAGACTCCGAGAAGGATTCTCCGACTTGCTAGCTTGTATTGGATGGCTTGTCGGTTGACGCGATCGCAACGCTACTGGCTTGGGTTTGATGGATGGTTTAGGTGGTGCAAAGTCAGCCGGATTGGGCATGGTCATTGGATGCGGAGGATGTTGTATTTTAGGGCTGCCGGGTTGAGGTCGAGGGCCTCGCGGCGGCGGCAGCTGACTAGGGGACAGCGGCTGAGAAGGTAATCTGGGAGACGATCTCCTCGGGGATGAACTAGCAGGTTCGCGCCAATGGGCAGTAGGGATGTGGTCCGCGGATATATGGTCTCGGGAGACGCGGATTCTTGGGTGCGGGGGCTCATCTGAGCTAGATTTCGGGTCTAACTCTCGGCGGAGACTGGGATCGTGGGCGGCGCTTTGCCGGGATGAGGCTAGAGCCGCATCGCTTACAGGCTTCTTACCCGATGTAGAGCGATAGATGCTACCCCATGCTAGGCCCGCAGCTGTGGAGGCAGCAGGCCTCATGTCCTTCTTCTTTGATGTGACCTTGATTTTCTTGCTGTTCTTCTTACCGTCGCTACTACGCAGAGTTGTCAACATGGGTTTTCGGTGCTCGGGACTGGAGCCACGCGACTTCGATTTGCCCGAAGAGTTCGAGTTCGAGTTCACACGCAGTGCGGGCGTACCAGCTGCTGAGAGGGTCGCTGGACCAGCCTCGTCGTAAGCTGGCGGTGGCTCATGACTTGGTTTTCTCGGCAGTACAGGGCGACCGGGTATGGCGGCTGGTTTGGAAAGGTCGGTGTATCCCACAGCAGGGATTGTTCCATCTCCAATCCATCCAGGGGTGCTGGAAGACGATGGCGGCGGCATGATAGCTAACCTGCCCTTGGCATGGGGAGCATTCTCTTTACTGCCATCTGCTGATTCTCTCCTGCTTGCTTGGAGAGCACCTAGTAAATCGACCCGTTCCCGGCATTGCACCTCCAGCGCCCGGATGGCGTCCTGCAGGGCTTTCTCGGTTTCAGACTTCGGGGTATAGTTCGGCGGTACTCGACGGGCGTTGTGATGGTAGACGGTCTCGAGGGCGGTTCTCCAGGACCGTAATGCTTCGTCTTCGTTGTTCTGGTATAATGAGCATCAGGGACCGGCTGTCGGACTAGTGAACTTACCTGGCCCTCAAAGTACACCGCGGTGGAGCACGCGAGATAGCACTCGTCGTACGTCTTCTGCAAGGAATCCGCAGGCCTTGGGCGCATCATTTGGAATATACAGGCCCGCCTGTATCCATTTCACGGACAAGTTGGCGGTGTTGGTGAAAGCGATGATCTCCCGTAGGTGGAGGGGGAGGATTTTTCGCGTGACGTCGTCGATTCCGAAGTTAACTGCATGCGTCCAGTAAGCTACATCGTAGCATTTTTATACAAATCAATTAAGTAAAACATATCGTCTCTAATTCCTCACGTCTATGGGTACATGTAAGATACTAAAAAAACATAAGTTATACTGATGCCACAAGAGAACCCAGCCCTCTCAGGACACAAAATAAAGAACCAGAGGTTTTTTCCAACGCCGGTCACAGTATAGGACACATCGAATGGAAGAGAGCATCGAAGTATCCGAAAAGAATAAAGAAAAGCACCAGATTTAATCTCCGAAGTCGAAAGTGGCCGTGTCCCGTTTCCCCCAAAACTATACATTGCCGAAACGCTTTTCATGAAAAGCCCTAAACATGCAAGATCGAACCCCGGGCTATGCTGGCTCGGGATGCGCCACAATGAGGGTTGCTGGGCTCCGCCCAATCCCCCCAATCCATAACATATTGTAAAAGAACAGACCCCATGTCGCACGAAGAGATCAAGGTAAGATTATATGATGCACACACAAACGTGGTATATCGGACAAGTAGCAGGTCCATGGAGATGAGACCCATGGCCAGCCGCATGCGAGAGGATCAAGTCGTTCATTTAGTCGAGGTGCTTCTTGAAGTATGCCTTAGCCATCTCATAAGATGTCCTGGAAAAAAGTCAGTAAAGATTCGATCAGATATTGAGAGAACAGTGTCTCAGAATGAAACGTACCAGCAGATTGCAGTGCTCGGCATAGTAGAAATGATCCGAGGGCCCATACCACGCATGAAGCCAGACCAACCAAATCGGCGCTTGATGATGGCCGCGGCGTTGAACAGACCCCTTGCAGACCGCACCTCCTCGCTCTCTGCGAGGCCACGGGTCTGAAGGAGAGTCTTTACGACATCAAGGGGAGTGGTAATACCAGCCGCGAAGGCACCGGCCAGACCACCTGCAATGCAGTGGGTGAATGGATCGTAATCATTCTTGGGGTTCATGACCTTCGAGATCGACTCGTAGGCAACGAATTGAGTGGCCGTGAAGGGCACAGTCATGCAAAGTGTGGTAGGGTAGGAGACGTAGAAGGCCTGGATACCTTCGGTGCGGTAGAGGGTCTTGGCGCATTGCGCCAGGGTCTTGTGAACTGAGCCGTGAACCTGCATCCGTTGCTTCATAACTGGAGAAGAGTTAGCTGGGCATGGTTTATTGCCACATGGATCACTTACCATCAAATGGGTTCATCAGCGCATCGCTGGCAATGGTAGCGGCCGAACCACTCATAGCTGCACGATATCAGTCAGTTGTTGCACAAGTATATCAATTCAAAGTTCCGAAATCTTACCGGCAGCCAAGGGATGATGTCCATCGTCGACATTTCCACCAGCCATTTCCTTCACAATCTCATATGTACCGAAGTAGACAGCGTGTGCGGGACCTATCATCGCGAATCAGAAATTGAATCTTTAGCTCGGGACTCCTCGCGATTTACACACCTGCGCCGACAATCACACTTGAGACTCCCTTCCATAGTGTCCGCCAGCCCTCAACTCGATAGATTGTAGAGACCGCGTTGGTCAATCCTGTGTAGAGACCGCCAGCGGAAGGGGTCAGAATTTGCATGCGAGTCTAGCGATGTTTAACAGTCAGCGCTCAGTCCTTTTCCAAGTCCCAACACCTTCAACCAAAAAGCAAGCTTACCTTGAGCAAGTCAACAGGGTACATGACCGAGTGTTCCTTTAATCTGGTCAGCCAAAATCCCCAAACACCATTAACAAGCATGTCAAACATACTGCTATCCCCGCGAAAGCACCAGCTAGCATATTTCGGCCGAGGCCATAGTTGGGAGGAAGGGCTTCATAGCTAGAACAGAGCGTATCGCATTAGCTTAGGCCACACAATTGAATTCCAGAGCGACAACGGGCAAACAAGAAATTCAGGATGATCGACAGGGACAGTCGAGCAATAGCTAGAGCACATTAAATCACTCGAAAGCAATATGTGTTTGTCCCTGTGTTCGTTCATTCCCGCGATCCCGATGCCGATTGCCTGGGGAAAAAAACCGATCTAAGAGCGACATACTCGAATTCCTGCCCGGGGATTTGATCGGAAGCCGCCATGGAGCTTCCGCTAGCTCAAGGCGCAGCTGTAGCAGATGAATCGTTCGTGCAGAGAGGACGGGAGGGTAGTTGACTGCGGCGGAGGGCGGAGGAATGGAAAAGTGAAGATGAGATAAACAGGGATTAGGCTAGAGATCCCGAGGAAGGAACAGCACAATGCCAACACGAGACTCAAAGGACAAGAAGCCAACCAAATGGGAGAATAAATGAACAGGGAATAAGAAGAAGAACTTTTTTTTTTCTTTCAACGGAATAGCTCGAGGAAATAATTGGAAATTTAGGTGTTTTGGACACAAAAACCAGAAAACGGCGCTAGGGAAATTATCCACCCAGCTTGATTATTAGGACTATTAGGTATTCTATACTCTAAAAACCCTTATTATTCCTGTTCTTTTGACTGCGAGAGACTATTCTCTGCCTATTCTCATTCTATATTACTTATTCTCCTTACTTCAACCCCTTTAGAGGTATTCCGTAGCCTTGGAGAATGTATACATGCTTATTCAGAATCGGCGGCCAGACTCCGGGGGCCTCCTGCTGCTCCATGCGTCCATGCCTCGGGACTAACTTGGCCATGAGAAAAAGCCGAACTACACGACTCGTATTCCGTACAGCTCCGGACAATCCTAAAGGCCTATGTTGTATAGCGTCAAACCCCGTACAAGTAAGTACCGATACATGGAAGAATCAAAATGACTCCGAAACTTCCGATGACGGAGTTTAGGGGGCAGATCCTGATGCCAACACCTTAAATTTTTATGTAAAGTACCGTACCAGTACCTTCACAGTGTAGCGCCAACGGTACAGGTACACCGCAGGTACCTGATTTAATCAATCAGATAAGATGGCTACCCTAGCAAACCCGTCTTCGCCCTTGACCACATTTCGCCTAACTCATATTGAGTGGAGCTTTGGCTTCTTTCCTGGTCTTCGAGAAGGATTTTCGTCCGATTGGAAATCCCGATAACCCACCCCCTTCATACATCCATACTCGGGTGCGCTGAGTTAATATTATATGTCATATTGCATTATTAACTTTGGCTCTCGTTTCAACGAACTTGGCAGACGAAGGGAAAGCAGAACACGCGACATTTGACTGGGGCATGCCGAGGCCCGGTGGGACTACAAGCCGCGAACTAAACTCATCTGGTCTGCTATATTGGCTTGGTTTCTGCTGACGGCCCCCTGTTTCTCACGGGAAAACCTTGCACTTTAAGTCATGGGATAGATCGGACGCGGTGTATATCAGTCTGGGCTGCCATAGAGTCACTTTGTATTGTATAGGAGGGTATGTGGGAAGTCACTACGCTTGGTAGGGAAGGTGCGTTGAATGGGGAATTTCACCCTGCTATAATACCTGCGAATAATCATTTCTGTAAAAGACCGCTGCGCCTGAACTCAAAACAATGAGGAAAGAGAAGACGAAATCTGATGAAAAACACTCCCAAAAAGCCCCCATCAGATGAGGATACATGCAGGCAATTCAAGCCAATTCGAGGAAGCGGGACAAAAAAATATGCCTATTTCAGTCTTGGAGATGGATAGATCTGGCCGTTGCTGTTGCGAAACAGTGCAAGGGCGATGATTTCGACGGTTTAATGGTCAAGGATGATGGAGGAAAAGGAAAAAGTATGCTGGAACTTCTTGTAAAAAAATAGATGTCGTTCACGTCGTCAAGATCTCGTCCGGAGTCTCCGGCGAGAGAAATCTTAAGATGGTTTGTCAATTACCACTCAGTGTTAAATTTCCACTCTCCTAGCAACGTGTTAGCAATGTACTTGGATGACATCTAAGATTCCGTTTACCGTTCTTCAAGTTTTCAGCAGTGTCACTCAATAGAATCACCCGGCGGTTGTTGCAGTAAGTAGTCTTGTCCAGGATATCGACCTTGAGTCCTGCCAACTCGGCAACTGGCTTTTCGAACATCTCACTCAGACTCTCAACGGCCATCTCCAAATCCTTCTGGTTATCCTCAAATATCTCTGTCAGATTGTTGCGAGCAAGGTAAAATGCAAAGGCATAGGTCCACTTCAAGGTCTGGCGACACTGCTGCAGGGCCTGCGACGCGGTATCCAGGAACTGCACCTCAATCCAGGACAGACCAGACTGTGACTGAAGGCTAGTCATTTTCTTCTCGGTCTTCAGGTACAAATCCTTGTCGAGCTTGGCAGACTGTTCATGGTTCGCATATCGATTATAGTAATGCAGGTAGCGCTCCAAGGAGGAACGCGATTTGGCTTGAGCACTGCGAGCATCCGCGCCTGACTTTTCTTCGTACCGGTTGCAGTTATACCAGCTCGTGCCATGCTCAGACCAGAGGCCCATACACATCCAACAGAACTCGTATTTGCACTTGCGGCACGTCATATGGTTACAGCCACCGTTCTTCTCGATCGTCGAGTTGCACTTGGTACACTCCTTGGTGTTTGCCGAGATCCAGTTGGCTGTCTCGGAGTCATCTTCACATTTCTGTAGCCACATCTTGACCAGCGTGCATGGAGCGGGCTGGTGGTCGCTGAGGGAACAACCGAAGCAGAACTCATTCTTACAGGCACATCGCACTGTAGGAACTATGCGACGCAGATCACGTTGCTTTACCCCACAGTCAATGGCGTATTGGCAGTTTGGTGCGGGACACCATTTTAGGTTATCATTGTCGTCAACGTATGTTCGAGTTAAAAGTTCGCGGTATCTGTAGTGAGACATGTGTCAGCGAACTCTTGCTTCCACCTAGAACTGCCTGCATAATCACGCACCTTCCTTGAAGCTCCTTTGTCACGAGTAGATCCAGCGACTTGGAGTCCACGATGCGATTACAGCGGTCGCCTGGACACTGGATTCGGCTAGCCTCTCCTTCGTCCAAGATTTTCTGCGCCAGGTAGTGCCGATAGCACCCGACGCAAAACCGGTGACCACACCGCATGGCATACGTCTCGAGGTCATCACCGTCCTCGCAGCAGATGTCACACATGAAGCCCGGGATGCACTCAGTCTTCGCGGTTCCCTCAAAGTTCGATCCAAGACCAGCCTCCTCCAGTGTCTGCTCCGGATGCTCCATATAAGACTCGATCAACTTTTCTTTGTTCCACCGGCCGAAGCGCAACAAGATCGCCGCCGACTCAGGCGGCAGCCCAAGGATGGCGCAAACCTCGTTGACCTGGCCAAGCTGTTCATGATCGATATCTGCAGGAGCAAGAACCTTGAACTCGACTTCGTATGGCTTCTTTTTATGTTTGATGAGGTCTTTATCGTCCGAGAATCCGGCGTCAAGATCATCGAAGTCTGCTCCCCAGGGCACAGCTGTTAGTCACTATACTCAGACACAGTCACACAAAACACAAACAACGCAAAGATCGGACATGTACCTTCACCCAAGCTCTCGTCGTCAGAGCCCTGGGTACCCAAGAAATCCTCCTGGCTGGAGACGTCGCTCATGAAATCATCGTCGGAGTCCATGCTGGCGGTAGTGGGTGTCGCGGGGGCCTTCTTCTTAGGGTCGGAATTTCCGAGACTTTGTCTTTCTGTGGTTTCTGTGGCGGTCGGTGTTGAGTCGCTGTGGTGGGAGCACCTGTCGGATGTAGTGAGTTTCCGGAAGCCGTGGGCGGCTTTTGGCAGTGCCTCGTCCGCAATCGCCTCAGCCGCCTTTCTCTTTCTTGTTGTGGGAGGCGTAGTGAAGGTAGCGGCAAAGATGCCGACAGGGGGGGGGGGAGTTATAAGTGAGAGATCGGGCCAGACGCCACTGGGTAAAACCTGTGACGGGCACGGGTAGAGGGGAGTGGGGAAGCGTAAGATCTCCGGGCTGTTGCCCCCGAAGGCGGCTCGAACCGGTATTCGAAGGTATTCGAAGGAATTACGATTTTCGCGATATTTGAATGTGTACGATTGTAGTGAATCTGAAACAAGATCAGACGTTCATAGAAGTTGGCAAATAAAGATTCCATGGTTGGTCAGCTGATGTATCAATATCCGCCTCTTTCAGGCGCCCATTGACTCAGATATGAATCGTTCCACTTGTCAGCTTTATTGTAGGCCAAGTCTCCGCTTTCATGATAAAGACTCACGGTAGCCTGTCAGAGAAAATGGTATATTTGACTCATAAAAAAAGATCCTAGGGTTTGTATTACTACATGAGTGAAAGGAATTTGGAATGTCATATTGGAATTTTAATAAAACATGTGGTATCTACTCATCATCACTCTCCTCTTCGGATTCTTCCTCGGATTCTTCCTCGCTACTCTCCTCCTCTGCCTCGGCAAGCCAATCAACAAATTGCTGGGTCTGGCTGCGGACAGTCCGCATTTCTTCGGAGTCACTGGACCGCTCATCATTCCACCACTGGCCGTAAGCCTCCTCCTCGATAAGATCAAGTTCATATAGAGTTTTGGCAGTAAAGAGAAGGACCATATCACCCTTATTACGATGAATAAGATCCTGCTGGAGTGCGAGTAGTAGATCAACCTGGTCCTTCTTTTGTCCCTTGCTGCGATCGAATAGAGTGCGCTCAATAACCTCCTTGTATGCCGTGAAGACCTCATTGACTGCCGGACCGGCACCCTTGCCGCCCTCCATGAGCTGCTGGATGTGCTTCATGAACGATGTTACGATGGCGCGACGGACCTGGTTGTCCGAGGCGTTGGCACTCATACGCAGAGTGACCAGCTCAAGCTGTACCACGTCTGCGGCCACGCCTTCGCGTAGACTGTCGAACAAGCTGACTGATGCGTCGTGGTGGAAATTGTCTGAATCTTCGTCGGCGGAGAAACTGCTCCGCTCAGATCGTGCCCCCCAGGAGGAATTTGAGACCTCGGATGATAGTGTTGAAATGGAAGCGGAAGAAAGTGAGAGATTGGGCATGCGGTACACTGTGGATAGCATGAAGTTAGTGATCCGGACCCGAAGAGACAAACTAGGAAACAACGTACCAAGTCCTGACGAGGCTACGCTCACGTCGTCGTCCTCATCTTCCTCTTCCTCGCCGTGAATGAACTCATAGCCCTCGCCTCCTTCACCAACGACTGCGGGATCGTTCTTGCCCACGCTGCCGTCGTTTCGAGTTTTCGTGATACGCTTCCCACTCTCCACCCAGATGTTATCTGCGATTTTGACACCATAGGAAAGAAGCGATCCTGCTGCAACGGCACAGTTCTTACCGAGAACCACGCCATCAGCGATAATCGCCCCACGAACGTCTGTGTTATCGCCGATCACGACATCGTCCCAAATATAGGCACCATCCAGCTTGACATTGCGGCCAATTTTGCAGTTTCGACCGAGTACGGAGTTGTGAACTTCAGCCCGGTCCCCAATACTAGTGCCTTGTCCGATAACTGTGCGGCGCCCAATGACGCAAGAGCGTGCCAGGGTCACCCCTGTTTCTTGGTACATGCTGCCCTTACGAAGGGTGTACGTGTGACCCGGGAGCAAGTTCGTATCCGGGCACAAGGGATATGTCCAGCGCGAGAGAACATCTTTGCTAATCGCGTCGTAGGCCTTCAGGTTGCGCACGCGCGCAGCGTAGTGGTCCTTGACAATGTATGTGTGCACAGTCTTGCCGTTCAGCTCATAGTCCTTCAAAACACCATACAGGTAGTGTTTACGGGGCGATTGGTAATCGAAACTATCCGACCATAAGCTCAGTACGTCCGGGGTGCAGATATCGATGCTGCAGTCGATCAAGTCTTGACGGATATCCAGTTCGGGGTGTTTGAGAATAATTTCGGCGTCAATGTTCAAACGAGACGAATGCTCGTTGTCTGCGTGGCGGTCGATTTCCTCGTAGTGGAGACAGCGGTCCTTAGTAGGATCAATGACAAAAATGGGCGAGATTGAGGTGGACTTGGTCCTGTGCTGTAGGCCGGCCTCTCTTAGAACCATGGTCATGATCGCATTCTTGTCAAGTTCTCGACGCGCCCGGTGCTGAGCTAATGCGCCCTCGATGGGCAGGTTGCTGATCACATCGCCGCTCACGACAATGAAGTCTCCGGTAATGAGGTGTTTTCCGTCCAGGTCGCGCATAACGTCACCGACAGAGGTAGAGGTTGACTTAAGGAATGTCAATTGCTTGAATGGAGAAGACAGGGCCCTCCATTTGGATGCACTAGCAATATAGGTCAGCTCTGCCATCCGTATCAGAGGGAGTCCCTAGGGCAAGCCTACTTGATGTATTTCTCGAGCTGGTCTGAGTGCGCTCCTCCATAGAGGAAGACCTCCTCCACGCCCGCATTGGCCAGAAATTCGAGGGTGTATTCGATAATCGGGGTATTTGCGAGTGGCAAAAGGCACTAGTAATTTGGTTCGTTAATTCGAGGTCTTGGGCATGAATGTTTTGCTGTAGAACATACACGAGGCTTGTCACGCGTGAAGGGCTCGAATCTCGTCTCGAAGGTATCTGCGAACACCTAGGCAAAGCATAGGTCAGTAAATATATCACATAGAGAGGATCTCGGCAAAAACAGTCCAACTGCTAGACCTACCACAGCTTGGAAGGTCTCTTCGACTTCCTCCGCCGCATTGGGCTTCGGCTTTTGCCCGGATTTCTGCTTGGGAGCCATCGCTGCAGGTGTATGAGCAACGAGTGCTCTCTCAATCTAGAGAATCGCAAGAACTATTTTTCGTGAATAACCGGTGGGAAAGCGGCAGGGCTGTTTTTCGTTGAATGTGTCAACAACCCGTTAAACCGAAGGTTGGTGAAAGTAAACTGAGAGGTTTCAGGAGAGATTTTCAGATACCGTCTCCAGAAATAGCACACAAGAAACGCGGTGATCTTGTTATCAAAGAAGAGCAGCACAAAAAAGCCTCGGAGTCATCCCGCCCACTTGTTTGCATTGTTTGCACTCCAATGCGGTCAGCCTGCTGCCTTAGGCAGGTAGTCCTAAATAGGTTTAGTCTAAAGATGTAGATGAAGCTTAAGTACAGAGTACGAAGTAGCTTAATAGTTAATACAAAAGATAATAATTATTAAAATAATAAGACGAGCTATAACTCAGCTTTATTTAAAGCTTCTCGAAATGCGCGCTGTCTGTAAATCACACCCTCGTCACGAGAGATTCGATGGCCCTGCCATGCGCGGAATATACATCTGTACCAGGACTTCTTCTTGACGGCCATCAGATTAATCCGACTCTGAATAGCGTCCCATGATCCCAACGTCTCAGTCAATGAAAGCACAAGGTATTGCGTAGGCGTGCCCCACTGCCTAATAGCAATTGGAGTAGTATTAATATTCTGAGCAAGCAGCGTGCCCCACGTCTTATTGCTCAGCTCGCTGTCGGTAGATCCTCTCTATCTTGCACTCAAAGTGATGCGATGTCCTAGATGTGACTATTTATTCAAACATTCACCAAGACTGGGTGTCCGGTTGTAAAGGTAGGCTGGCCCAACAATCCCACCACTCGCTTCTGAAAGTCTGCTCGAGTACCTGGGGCCAGATACTTTGAAGGACGGACACAACCCTACTAGAGAGGCGGATCTCTTCATCACGAGGAGACTCATCCCAATTGTTTTGCCTTCGTTTTATCTCCCATGCCCTTTTCCCAATCTGCTCCATGACAGGTACTCTTGGATTCTCAAGGTTATGACCTGTAAGCCGATATGATCGCGCAAAGCAGTCGAGCAAGTAACGCTCCTCTTGGGCAAAGCACACGTTTCCGTATGGGAAAATGCGTAGGTCTTTCAAATTGGGGCTCTTGTCTTTGATCTTGGTCCAAATCTGGAGAGCCAGGCTCTCGTCCATCGCTGCATTTATGAAAGTTCGTCGGAGATCGAGATCGTCTGTTTCGGGAGAGCTGCCCATCCTCGGTACTTTTGGTCGTTTTGGTCGAGCATCGAAATCCACATCTAGAAATAGTCTTTGGAGATTGGGGAAGGTACCCAGCGCTTTGTACATCTCACACTCTGCTTGGTTGCCCGCTGACCTCTTCATTTGAAGGCGCAGCTCTTCCATGTTCGGACAAAGATTCATTATTTCGAGGAGCTTGGAAGAACTGAGTCTGGGATACTGGTGGACCTTGTTGGGCACGAGAGCAAATCCCTTCAATGACGGTCCATGACGCTGGATGATTCCGTCCAAGGCTTCAACATCGCGAAGGCCCCTGACATGAAGATATTCCAAGGGGTGAAAGGCAAGTATCCCAGCCATTGTTTCTTCGATGTCAGTCTCGATGGTCGCAGGTCTCTGGTTCCTTCTGTCGAGATCAAGGAAAAGCCTCTCGAGATTTGGCAACAAGTCGGCAACGTTGACAAGTTTCCCCGGTTCACAAACGCAACCAATGTCGAGTGAGCGGAGTTGAGAAAGGTCTCCGGCGGCAGCTAATTTGGAAAGCATAATTCCTTCGGGCCGGTTGCTGGGAATTGTGACTGATTCCAACTGGGATATTGCCTTCGGCTTGGCTTTATCAATCAAGCTTTGCCACGTCGCTTTCAGCAGATCCACTCCGGCTTCATGAACACCATCACTGGGCTTCAGACAGAGGTGCTTTAGCCCCGGGCTGGTGAATAAGAAAGGCATCATCTCCCAAAGCTGCTGGTGTTCCGCCGACCGCCTGTAGTAAATGGAAATCGCCGTTGTCAGGGTGTGAAGGCCCGGCAGCTGAAGAGTATCCATTTTGAATTCGCTAGAATGTCTAGACACCGATGTAGTATCTGGATAGAGTGGACTAGGTCCCACTTTCTGGTTGCCGAGAATATTCAGCCTGCAATCGGGATTGTAGCGCCAAAATGCTTCCGTCAAGTCGGCTGTGAAGTCGTCGTTCGTGATAAAGTCGAATTGATCAAGATGGTTCAAGCTAGCAATGAGCGATACGACCGGTGCCCAGTTTGGAGTTTTCCCAATGCTTCTGTGGGCATTTGAAAGTAAGTCTCCGCCGGTTGTTGAGTAGCAAGAGGTCATATAATGCTCCAAGAAGCGTTTTCTCGTCGCCGGGTTTGGGTCAGTCACCATGTTGAGTGCCCATGGCTCTAGCGTCCATGGCCGGGCTTGTCCGAATTCAGACTCCGGCGACAAATCAATACAGACAAGGGATAACCTCCTAGCAAATTTCGCGAAATTACTCGCCCGGGGAGCTTCTGTCACTTTCGACAATGCAGCCTCCAGGTCTTGGAATGTATTGAATATCAGCGTGATGTTTCGGTAAAGGATAGGGACTGCCGCCTGGTTGCAGAGATGGTTGATCTGACTGAAAGATGACAGGTCTTTGGGTGGACGGTATGCAGGACCCTCGAGCTAATCCTCATCGGCATGAGAAATGGCGTGAACTGGGGGTCCCGTTAGCGACGTACATTGAGGCATATTTGCTGTCGAATTTCAATCGGAAGGCGATCCATTACGAACTGTGTCGAGGTTGCAAAGGGAAGAGAGAAATCGACTTGAAATCGTCGAGACTAGTGAACACCCATCTATAACCCACTCTCTTGTTACCCATAAAGCGGCACTCGCCCTTTACCGAGGGGCCATCCGATCGCATATTGTCAACACCCAAGCCTGCAGTATTTCGGGCGCTTGGCACGATTATAGCTGCTCTATAAATGGCAAACAAGCAAACAAGCAAACAAGATAAACACCAAACATCACGATGATTCGTACGTTGTATGTTCGTACCTACCAGCATGGATCGACACATGTGGAGGGAAGAACTCTTTTTGTGGAGGTGAAGAGAAGTGGAGAAAGATCGACTCGGATACTCCCGCACCAATTTATAGCTCTACATCTTTCTCCATCCCATAACTTTCCCAAGTGCGCATAGAACCCCTGGACAGACAATAGGATATTGGAAGAGACAGATGATACTCCTTATACTAGAACCTCTTTCTATTACGCAAATAGGCAAACAAGCAAGATATACCTATCGTTAACTTTTGTCTTTTGGCTTTTTTACATTTTTGAGGATCTTGAACAAATGCAGAAATGACCTTAACGGAGGAGGTATCAAATAAAGAAAAGCAAAAACAAAACGCCAAAACTAGGCCCGAAATACATGAGGCATCAAAACAAAGTAAGCCGTTATACAGGAGTTTGTATTAAATGGGAAATTTGACAAGGCGAAATTAAACAGGCGACTCAACAGTCTGCAGTGGAACATAACCCTCATCACCCCTAACAGCCGGAATGGGTGCTTTGCCAGTGACCAGAGACCAAAGCGAAGAGACAACGTTCCCAACACGACGACGCAGAGAGCGCGGGCTCTTCGAGAAAATAGTAGTAGAAGGCCACCAGTTCCCCTTACGAGGCGCCACGCCAGCCGCAGAGATTGCACCGGACTGAACCTCCTTCTCAAGACGCCCAACCTCCATCCAAGACGGGCGATGCCAGAACTTCAACAGCAGACTGCTAACAACGACAGACACACTGGAAAGAGCCATGGCACCACCGGCGGCCATGGGGGGTAGCATGAAGCCCGTGAAGGGTAGGAAAATGCCCATGGCGAATGGAAGGCCGATGACATTGTACATGCAAGCCCAGATTAAGTTCAACTTGATGCGTCGGAAGACCGAGCGCGAGAGAGAGAGACTGGCCGGTACAGAAAGTAGATCGTCCGGACGCATGAGGACAATATCAGCGGCCTCGACGGCCACGTCTGTACCGGATGCGAGGGCGATTCCGACGGATGCCGTGGCCAATGCGGGGGAGTCATTAATGCCGTCGCCCACCATGGCAACGCGCTCGCCTTTTGCTTGGAGGGCGGAGACGATTGAGCGTTTCTCGGATGGGGAGACGGAGGCGTGGATTGTAGCGGTTGGGATGCCGACTGCTGTGGCGATTGAGATCGCTGTTGAGAGCGTGTCGCCTGTTACCATGGAGGTTGTGATGCCCATGCGATGCAGGGCCGCTACCGCAGCTACCGCAGTCTCTTTTACTGTGTCCCGGAGGGAAATGGTTCCAGCATAGCGGTTATCGATTGCAACGTGGATGCATGTAGTACCCGCCCCAGTGACACCCGGCTTGGGAATTTCAGCTTCCGGGTCTTCGACAGGTTCCGTAGAATCGGTATCTGCGTCAGCAGGTACAGGGACGTCTTGGGACTGGAGGAATCTGGCGTTGCCAAGGAGGACATGGTGCCGGATACGCTGGCCACTAGATGTAGGTTCGACGACGGCAGAGACACCCTTGCCAACATAGTTATCAACGTCACCCGTGCTGCCGGGCAACCCATCTTCTCCGGGATGACCTGATTCGGTTATGGCCGCAGAAAAGATCGCTCGGCCGATCGGGTGTTCGCTGCCCGCCTCTGCGAGACCGACAATAAGCCACCAGAGCTGACGGCGCCAGTCATTCATTGCCCATTGAGGTTCAATTCGGGTGTGAGCCACGCTCATCCGACCTGTAGTCAGGGTACCCGTCTTATCAAAGACAACATGAGTAACTTTGGTGGCAGCTTCTAGCACGGCACCTCCCTTGACGAGTATACCATGTTCCGCGCCGACGCCGGTACCAACCATGACTGCGGTCGGGGTGCTCAAACCTAAAGCACAGGGGCACGCAAAGACAATGACCGAAATGCACAGCTTCAAGCAGACCATGACTCGGCCACCATTGCCTTCCATTTCAAATATTGTAGGGGGATGAGCCAGTACATGACTGAGGAACATCCAACCAAAGAATGTGATCAAACCAAGACCGATGATAGTAGGGACAAAGTAACCAGCAACGATATCAGCCATGCGCTGAATCGGAGCACGGCTTGTCTGCGCGTCCTGTACCAACTTTACAATCTGGCTCAACTGTGTATCCTTGCCGGCTCGAATGACTTTGAAATCAATGGAGTTTGTGCCGTTCACAGTTCCAGCAATGATCTGACTGCCTTTCTTCTTGTGGATAGGCAGTGCCTCTCCACTGATCATACTTTCGTCCACATAGCTTTCGCCCCGGATGATCACACCGTCCGCAGACACCTTATCTCCGGGATGGAGGATAACGATATCACCGACTTGAATCAGCTCGGTGGGAATGCACTTTTGATTCACCGTCATATCGTCACCCAACGCGGGCTGGTCAGGCGCGCCATGTATAGGTTTGGAGGTCCAGCGCTCAGCCAGTTTCTCTGCCGCAATGGGATCTTCGTAGATAGTGGTCATAGATGGAGTCAGACACATGAGCCTGGAAAGAGCAGCGGAGGTTTGGCCCTTGGCCCGGTTCTCCAGCCATCGTCCCAAAGTAATGAAGGTGATGAGCATCGTACTGGTGTCGAATACGGTGCTAGGACGACCGTGGTCCGGGCTGCAAAGAGACATGATCATGGTGAAACAGCTGTAAAAGAAGGCAGCAGACGTGCCAAGCATTACGAGAACGTCCATGGTTGGGGACCGATGCTTGAGGGATTTGAAGCTGGTGACATAAAATCGTTTACCAATGCCAAATTGGACCGGAATGGTAAGAGCAAGACAGACCAGATCTCCGAGATATAGGCCCGGGACGAGTGCAAAACGACCAAAGTCGATTGCGGGCAAATACATTGGAAGAATCATGCTGATAAGGAAGACGGGAACCGCAAAAGAGGCGGCGATGATGAAGGACCTTCTCCAGTCTTGGATTTCCTTCGTTTTGGACAATGACTGTAGCTGTGCGTTGGTATCATCTGAGTCGACAACCAAGGCGTTGTAACCTGCAGCCTCAATTATTTCCACAATAGACCGGATTCCGATTGTAGATGGGTCGAAGGAAATGGCCATACGAGAGGTAGCCATTTTTATTGATGCTGAATGAACACCGGATTGTTGTAATATATTGTCCTCCAATGCTGTGGCAGAAACGCCGTCCCGCAGCCCATGCAAGCTCAAATTGATCTGCTGTGTCTTTTTGGAAATTGATGCCTGCGCCTCTGATGACACGATCGACGCATCAAACCCGGCATCTTCAACAAGCTCTGGAATTTTGCTGGCAGGGAGTATGGTTGGGTCGTGCACGACCACCGCTCGCTCAGCCAGAAGACTGATGTTGAACTGGATTACCCCATCCACATTGCCCAAGGCACCCTGTACGCTAGATGTGCAAGCGCCGCATGTCATGCCGCCGATTGCGATCGTGGTGACTAGAAGTCCAGATTTCTCTTCCGAGCCAGCCGGCGCAGGTGGCTCCTTAAGGCCCACTAGGGCAGTATCCAGCACTCGCGCTCCAAAGCCTCGATCTTCAATGAGCTCTGCGATCTGCTCCGGGGTGATGATGCCTGCATCATGTTCCACGACTGCGCGCTCGGAAAGTAGTGATACGTCTACGGAGTTCACACCGCTGACACCGTTCAACCCGCTTTCCACAGCAGAGGTACATGCGCCGCATGTCATCCCCTCAATCGCCAGGTTGGTCACCGAGAGTCCCGTAGCCGGAGAAGAAGCAGAGTCGGGGTTCCTTTGTTCCTCGGTCGAAAGTACTGTCGCATCGAACCCGCGGTCCTCAATCATCTCTGCGACCTTGGCAGGTGGTAACACTGAGGGATCATGCTGTACAACGGCCCTGCCCATGATGAGACTGACAGACACATCGTGCGCACCGTCTACCCCTTGAAACGCGCCCTCTACTGCTGATGTGCAAGCTCCGCAAGTCATTCCGTCGATCTTGATGGTTGTAGTGGCCAGTGCGGGTCGACTGGCCCCGCCGGCGTGCGAATTTGTAGATGACATCTCGACAGTGAAGCGCGAGGCGAACACGGCGAGAAACGACGACTATAGCATACGGAAGGTGTCTAACAAATTGCCTCCGACGCGATGGCAGAGGATGATAACGTGCTGAGGGACGGAAGGTCTCGGATGGCGCAATACTAACAGATCATTCCCTTGTTGAGCAGACAAAGGGAACTGCAGAAGTTTAAAAGAAATAGTCTCCCTAGAAGGCCACGTCGATCGGATTTTATCAAAAATCAGCCACAGGCGCAAGGGGAGAGAGGAAAAGAAAGTGGATTGCTCGGGAATAGGACCTCGGTGATGTGGACCCCAGTCTGCCACGCTATGGAATGTCCGCGTGGGCAGCTGATTACATATAGTAGGTGGTCGGGTTTTCAATTAGATTAAGTGATTCTCCGAGGAATTTAATATGGATTTTGGTGGGTTATTGGAAGGCTGAAACGGCCTAAGCAATACGAAAATAAGTGATTGTTTCAAAATGTCTACAGAGATGAACCTGGTTACACTGCATCATCGGTTTATTGTCGCTTTGCTATACTTGCAGAATGGCCCTTCCCTGTGAATTCCACGCAAGGATTCCATTATAATAGATACGAGGCAGAATAAGCGATGACAGAATGGACTGAGGACCTAATGAATATATAAAAAATAAAAATAAAGAGCACCAAGGCTCTATACTCCGTAGACTTGTCGACTTGTATCGATAAGACGTGTTTGCACTCAATGCAAACAAGCATCTCCGACTACTTCTAGTGCTTCCAATCTTCAATTCAGCTACTACGTACATCCCATCCATATTGCAGGTCTCTCTCTGAATTACCCTCTGATATCCTCATTGAACCTACACTTCGATTAGCCATATCATAATGGATCAAACCCACACACGAGCCCTGGAGGCTCTCCAACCATTCATCCACCTAGCCCGCTCCAACAGCGCAGGCTCGCCTCGCTTTATCGCGAATCTCATCACAAATGCCACCTCAAATGCGCAAACCTACGTCTTCGCGGAGCTCCTCGAGCTGCCAGCGATCCAAGCATTACGATCACCAGACACTCCAGCCGAATTTAAGGGCTATCTAAAGCTACTAGAGATCTTCGCATGGGGCACATGGCAAGAATATCAAAGTAAGATTGCACGCATTCAAAGCCCAGAAGCCAGAACATACCCCAAACCATCCAAAGAAACTTCTTCACCAAAAAAAAAACCTCAAATCTACCAGAACAAAAGCTAACCACCAGTACCCCGCACCAGCAACCCCAAACCTCCCCGAGTTGAACACCGAACAAACCCTCAAACTCCGCCTTCTCTCACTCCTAACCCTGTCAACAACAATCAAACCCCTCACCTACAGCGCCCTGATGACCGCCCTCAGCACCCCCACAAAATCCGAGCTCGAATCCCTCGTAACAAGAGCCATCTACGCCTCTTTGATAGCAGGCCGCCTCTCACCAGCCTCCGACCCACCATCTGTGAACGTGACAGCCGTTGCCCCACTCCGCGATGTCCTACCCCAGTCCCTCCCTAAGATGATCGCCAACTTGAGCGAGTGGGAATCGCGCTGCGGCGAGGTCGTCTCCGACCTGGAGGCGGAGATCGCGCGCGTCAAGAGTGAAGCTGCGAAGCGTGCTGCACGTGCCCAGGCGCACGATGAGGCGCTAGAGAAGGCCAAGAAGAGAAAGCAAGGATTGGCGAAGAGGGGTGGTCGGCGCGGTGGTCGACTTGGCGCTGGCCTCGGGGGGAGTAAGAGGGATGCGGACGATATTGATGAGGATGATGGGTTCTTTGACAATTATGATGGTGGTGAGTATGGCTCGCGCATGGATATTGATGAGGCGCCTGGTGCTCGTGCGGGAAATAGTCGGCAGCCAAAGAGGGTGTTGGGGCGCAAGTCTTGAAGTGCGGATGTACCTCCATTTGCTCATGGTTATGTCGCACAAAAGTTTGCGGCTCCAACGGGATTTATGATACGGAATGACTTGAATTATGGTTTAGTTTCATCTCTTGGGATAGAACCCGGAAAGGAGCAAATTGCATTCGTAAGGCCCTAATGGCGACGCTCATTAATGAAAAAATAGATACAATACAACGTTTTCAAGTGTTGAGGGGTATTGGTAGAAGAGAAAAAAAAATCACAGCAAAACAGCAGACACAATAAATATGGACAAAGAGGAAGTAGACGTGACCGCTAATAAGCGGGATAGGGCGGATGGACGAAACAATCACCTCTGTATAGCTCCAAGGAGGAAAATGGGCTGTAGATTCGAGACATGGTCTTTTCCAAGAACATGCATCATAGAAGCGAGACCTCTGTACTTGGGCACGACGGGAACGCCTTGAACAGGTCAAGTCAAGTCAATTGTAGACGTAAGATTGATCGAATGATCGAACAACGAGGTTCACGAGGTGATTGTTTCGGGAAGTTTGTATTAGACGGACACTGGACGTGGTAAAAAGCTCACATCATGGTACCGGGGACGAAAATGAACAAGATGCTTAAAGCTGCCGCTGTGAAAAAGGCGATCAATGCAGTGACAACGGCGCGCTTGTTCAGCAGCTTTCGGACATAGGGCTCGCGGATTGGGGCCCAGTTCATAAATGTGTATTCACTGTAGCCCAGGAACGCCATGATGGGGTCGATCTTGTACTGGTAGGAGATGATGAAGTATGCAGCGACAGCGAATGGAAGAATGACCTAGATTAAGTTAGCAGACTGATTTATCAATGCTTAGAGATGACCAACATACCCAGCAACGAATGTTCCGAGGCTTATTCCGCAGAACAACGTAGAAGGCACCCCAGAATCCTCCACCGAAGCTAATCAGAGCAAAGGCGAGGCGCAAGATGGTACTCAAAGGAACCATATTCCCAAGGGCCTTTGCTTGCAAAAACCCTGGGAATGCATCACGCTCCATGGCCTGGAACACATAGTCCTTGGCAGGGTCAAACACCTCGGGGTCATCTCGACCGTCATCCTCAACCAAGTTGATAATCGTGGAAACCATGGATTCTGGCAGCATAATCTCTCGCTCGGAACCGGGAAGCAGATATGTGTACAAGATCTTCTCAGCGCTGGCGCGAATGTCATTGCGGGCCACTGTGTGCCCTGGTGAGGAGTTGTCAAGCCGGGAATCCGGGGTGTCACGGCCATCGTAGGAAGAAACTTGGTGTGCTGATTCGCCGGAAGATCTTGGGCTGTTTTGTCGGGAGGTTGATGTGGTGTGGCCTTCGGAGCGAAGGAATGCAGACAGGCGTTGGTCGGCATCTCTGCCCTTTTCATTTTCTTGGAATCCGTGTCTTAGACGAGAAGGCCCAGCCTCGGTCAGCGGAATATCACCTAGGTTCTCCAGATTGTCTAGCATGGCGGCAGATTGTTCTCTTTCCAGATCGGGTGTCGCGACGAGGACGGAACGGCGAAGTTCACGGACATAGTGTCGGCACAATAGCATGTGTTGTGATACATCAAGCCTATGGATCGCGTTAACTTCAGATACAGGCATTGAACGCGAGCTTACACTCACCAAAAGTCTAGATAGTCTACGGAACGCTGCTGGTCGCGCATGTAAATGTAGAACGAAAAGAGGTCGACCGGGGCGAGAGTTCGGCGGCTGAGAACTTCAAAGAGAGTCGGTAGACGATTACGCGACTCCCCGTCGACAACATCATGATGAGACATATCGATAATGTGTTTAGAGTAGCCAACGGTGAAAGGACCAGCACCGAAATTTCAAAGCAAAGGCGGGGGAGCAAAAGGGGGAGAGATTAAGGTCGCGTCGGCAAGCGGGCCAGCAATCTCAACACACCCCAAAAGATACGGGGGCCAGGACGTAGGCGATTCAAAGCGAATGATGAAAATCGAGAGCGAAATGAGAGGGGTTGAAACGAATGGAGCTCCACGTTAGTGCGTACACAATGAATGGTGTGTGGATATCGAGCCCCTGAAGTTGTAACACAACTAGGTCGGCCCAGCAATAGCAACAGCAAAAATAAAAGAAAGCAACGAAAATCGAAAAACCCAAGTCCTTACGAAACGAAAGACGTAAGGGTGAAGTCTGAGGCTATTCCAGCCATCAGCATTGTTGAGATCCCGCAACAATGATAATCCGAGATTAAGCCCTGTCAGGGGGAAATTAACGTTGAGGTTTTAGGTTATTGCATCACTGATCATCATGCATATCAATACTTTGATATCGCCTTCTGTCTATTCGTATACTTCTATAAGCTATTGTTATGATCCAAGCTACTCGATGCTCTATGCTATTGACATCAACTTGAGCTTGACGGATGCCAGCCCCACCGTACCAGGCATAGCATCTCTAGATGTGATTGGTGGGAAAATAGATCAGCATATCCATCCATGGGTTGAGCTAGACGTCGATCTAGACTATTTGATCAACATTGGAGAGAACTTCATAAACGGGCATTAATTCATGTAGTGAGAATCGCATGTTGTAATCTATCAACAGGGTATTGCCTATCAAATTTCAATTCCCCCAACGCCGTTCCGGAAAAACACCCTCGCTGCAATGAATGTACCGATCAATGATTATCGGCAAGGTGCTAGATATCAGAGTTAGAATTGTTTGAGAAACACCTTCGTTGTGGATACTTACCGACCACTCCGGAATATTCCGGATTTGTTGCCACATGAACTTCTCAAGCTTATTCGCGCTCTTGGCATATGGTGTGGTTTCATTGTTGTAGCGTCGGCAATTGTCGAAGATCAACATGGCGTCCTTGATGAAGTCCTGTGGAGTCGGGTACAAGTCCTTCTCATGCTTCTCTTCCATGGTTGATAGATCCATGGGCTCCATGATTACCTCGTAGTAGTCTGGAACCTCATCGCGGTTCACGGGTTGAGTAAACGGCCAAGCCGCGCTGTGGTTCTGCATATCGTTCAACAAGTGGAGCAATTGGTTATAGTTGGGCCCATGGCGTGGTTGGCGAGCCATTTCATCCATGTCTGGCGACCAGCCGGATTCCTTTATTGCGGGAATGCTAAGAGGGTCAATCGGGTAGACTCCGTTCTTCCATTCCTTCGGAGGGGGATGGATGATATGCGAGCGACTGAAGGCGCGAATCTTGGCTTGCACAGACTCTTTCTGTTTGGTGAGCATGCGTCCCATCTCTAGATATCGAATCCTAGGGAGCATAGTACACTGCATGAGCGTGCCACCCTCGTAATCCTTAATGTAGCCCATCCAGATTGCTTTATCGAGTGTGATCTCCTTGGTAAAGCCCTGTTTCTTGAAGTATCCAATGGCATAGTTATCGGCGTAGGTGAGGAAGTGCATGATGGGAGAGGTAGCTTTCACGTAGTCCTATAGCAATAAGTCAGATATATGCAGGAGTCGCAGAACCATAAGCGCGTATACCTTGAGATGAGACATCAAGTGTGCACCGTATCCCTTCACTTGCTGGTCCGAGGATATAGCGCAGAAGACAATCTCAGCAAACTTTCGAGAATTGAACGGACGATACGTGATTCCTCTGGAATTTGTCAGTGTCCCAGTCCAACCAATATAGGGCAGCAGGCAATTATGACATACCCAACAACTTCCAGTGGATGTTTTACGATAGCCATAGACAGATGGGATCGGTCGTAGACAAGGCGCGCGATGTAGTCCTTGGGCATCTTCGGAAGTTGTTTCTGGAAAATACACTTCAAGCCTGTGAGGACAATAAAGCTATCGTGGGAACCATCGTTGTTGACGACACGGAACTCAATGTCGCCTCGGCGTTCTTCGAGAACAGCGGGCTGTGAATCATCAGCCATTGCCCACGAAGAGACATGAAATATGGTGGCGTGGGATGGGAGGGTACCTTCTCAGGGAATGGAACAATTCGGAGCGGAGGCTTTTGGAATGGCCCATCTTCCTGTGCGGGGCCCTTGTCAGAACAGATTTACATAGTAGCCCTGGAGAGCCTCTTACCTCTTTCACCGGGGAATCTGTGCGCGCCTTCTTGCTAATCTGCTGCCCCGATTCCGGGGAAGCTGCCTCCTCAGAGGCTTTGCGCTTGAAGCCTGATACCATGGTCGTATGTCAGAAATACTTCGACAAAACACAAGGTGAAATTACAGAATTTCACTTACTCTTTGGCGATTCAGCAATCATAATGTCCTTGGCCTTCAAACCTGCCCCGGTGACCTTGCGCCGTCAATGACATGGGGTATCGGTCGGAACAACTAACCACCGGTCGGGCCAGATCAACATTAGTCGATCTATATCACTTCCGCATTGTCTTTGACCTGCATCAATTCGTCCCTCAATTACATTTATCAAATTTGATTCTCCTAATGTCTCTGAACGAAGTCTGGGAGGCAGCCTCTGCAACTCCATTCATCCCCCTTATTGCCAAGGACAGCCAGTTCTCTGTCGGCTTCAGCTTGCTCCTTCTCGGTAAGCTTCTGGTTATCACAGCTTTGGAAATAGCCAATCTCTGACTAATTTTGATAGGATTGGTTACGGCCACGCTATTCGGCTTGAGTAAGTTACTTTCCAAATTATATCGAATTTGACTGACATCTCACCAAACAGATCGGTCTTTCCTCGGCATCGTATCCTTGGGCTTCCCGGCCGCATTGGCATCTGGGTTAGTAATGCGCTGTGTCCCTTTTTTCGCCATACGATATACTGATTGGGTATTCTGGATAGTTTTGGAGCTGTGTTCATGATTTGCGCAGCCGGAGTCTACGTATAACCGGCCACCTTTCCTATTACGCGTCCCCTCAAATGTACCATAAGCGTTGGGTTCAAGAGGGCCTGTACTGCTAGAACATCCAAAGTCATCACGCATCTTCGGACCAATTACCTTTGATCTGTGCCAGTATTGCGCCTGAAAAGTTCGAGCTACCAGCCTACGCCACAAAATGGAGCCCCTTTTCGCTGGCGTCTCCAACAACGCCCACCATCTCTACACGCTGCTCTCCTGCATTGGTTTCGCACATAAGGCCACTGTTCAAATCACTCCAGATGGCCTCCGATTCTCAGTGGAGGAAGGCCGCGTCATTCAAGGACTAGCGTTCCTCGACAAGTCGCTCTTCACCAGCTATACATTCAATCCATCGACCGACCCCGAACCTAACAACCAGAACGGAACTCCCCAAGAAGACAATGAATCCTCACAAAATGAGGCTTACCCCCATTTTGTCGTTTCCCTCACCGCCCTTCTCGAAACCCTAAAGATCTTCGGCATCAACGAGCTCTCCGAGTCCAATCGACCCCGCGACACTAGCATCACGCAAAGTGGCATCGCCTCGTCAAGCGCATTCAACGCCCCAGCCTTGCTTATGGACCGCTCTTGCACCCTAAAATACGCCCAACATGGCGCCCCGCTTAGCATCACCATCACCGAAGCTGGCGTGAAAACAACCTGCGAGCTAGTAACCTATGAGCCCGACGAAGACGAAGCAGACATTCCCCTCCAGCGCGATGCTATCATCATGAAGATAATCATGCGCTCTGCCTGGCTACATAATGCCATCGCCGAACTCGACTCCTCCACCCCCACGATCTTAAAACTGTCCGCCTGCGCCAAGCGAGAACCGTACTTTGCTCTCTCTGGTGCAGGCGGCCCGTTCAGTGAATCCACTGTGGAATTCTCAGTTGACCAACATAACGAGATTGTCGGTGGCGCTGGTCAGGTCACCGCACAATCTCAGATGCATAAGGTGTTGTTCGACGATGGCTCTGCCCGGGCTCGCGCAACTAGAGCCAAGCTTGCACCTACGGTCACAGAGACTTTCCTTGTTTCTCCTCCTTCCTCTATGGGTGAGCGAATTAAACAGAGCTATCGCTTTTCGTTAATTCGCAAGGCCGCGAGAGCTATGTCTGTCGCTAATAAGGTCAGTATCCGTGGGGATCGTCAAGGGGTGTTGAGCTTACAGTTCATGATTGAGCTTGATGATCATAATATGCCTGTTGGGAGACCGATTGGTGCTGGCGTAAAGGGTCCGAATGGACCTGTATGCTTTGTGGACTTCCGATTTGTGCCATTGCTAGACGAAGAGGAGGCTGAGATGGCGATGGGCGCGGAAAGCGAATAGCCAGGTTAGGATGATCAAAATAGAGCGTATACCGTATTAGAAATGCATAGAATGAAATTGTTCTTCGAACACTAACATACAAGCTCTGTGTGGTATAAAACAAATCGAATTCAAGGCCAAAAAGCCAGGCGCTAAGATATCAGCCTAATGACTAGAGCGGGAAATCAAAACCCCAAATCGAACAAATCATGTACATCATCAAAAGTGCACACACTATCAGTATAACAATCAGTATGAGAAAGAAACCAAGCCACAAACCAGCCATGCCACGAATGCGAATATGTCCAAAAGGCCAAATCCCAAAGTGCATCACAAAACGCCAGAGTCATAGGAGAAAAAAAAAGAAGCACTCGAAGCACTCAAGCATGATCAGGATTGTAACTCGTTTCTCCCAGCATACTCTGCCCAACAGGCGCAGCCGTATTCGGCGTGGCAGGACGCGGCATCGACGAGGTAGGGTCCCCCAGACCAGGCGACTGCACGCGCCCAATAGTGGCAGCCTGCAACCTGCGATCCAAGGCCTTGAGCGCAATAGCACGTCTGCGCTCCGCCTCCTCGCGCTTACCCGCGCCCCTGGCCCCACGATGATTATTCAACAGCGTGGGCAGGCCCGCCTCGCCTCTCGCCAGCACCAGCTCATTACCGGAGGCAATATCGTCCGCTGAGAACGGCGTCAGGAGCTTAGCGGTGACTAGCAGGGCGTAGATCTTGTCTGCGACGAACGCGACAGGCGGCTGCATCACGTCTGGGAATAGACAGGCGAATGCGAATGTCTCGCTGGCATCGCCTTTGATGCCTGTGCCGCTCGAGGTGCCGGTTAGGTCGGGCTGTCGCTTGTAGAAGCGGAGGTAGGTCCAGCTGGTAAGGATACCCAGCCAGGAAAGGACTGCAGCGGTGTCTGTTCCGATGACGAGGCCGCTAATGCTGTTTAGGAGGAGGAAGAGGGCGGGGAAATGCTTGACGCGCATTTTGATGATTCCTTTGAAGATGGTGACGGTGTGTTCTGGGACGAGCTGTTTGAAGGCGACTAGGAAGGAGGCCTGGATTGAGACGCCGCCGCAAATTTGGGTGAGGCTGTTTTTTTAGATGGTTAGTGTTTGTTTGGTATAGGGTGGTGATCGATGTGCTCGTGTTGGGGGAGCGAGAAGAGGTTTGCATACGCTCTGCTTGAGGAGCCTCCCACTGCGCCCCATATCAGGTAGACTGGGATGATGGCAATGCAGGGGATCACGGCGACGACTGCGATGAACTTGCTGAACTCGCGCGAGCCCCACGCGCGTTCGAGGTACTTGCCGCCATAGAATATGGTAGCGGCATTTAACAGGACAGTAAATATATTCTGTTCGACGAAGGTGGCCGTGACGATTGTCCAGGGGTAGTAGAAGAAGAATGAAGGGACGAGTGTCAGGTAGGGGACAAGAGGCGATGTGGTCGGTGTTCCGCCGGTGGTGTCAATTTGCCGCCATCTGGCAATGTTATAGAGTAAGGAAAGAGTGAGAAGGCTGACGAGACAGATTCGAGTAGCAGGGGGAATGTTGATTCGGAGCGACATATTGAAGCTCGCTTGGAGCTGCAAGACGCCACAGGCCGTAGAGATGTGAAAGTTGAGGTGGGAGACTAGTGGAGAGCGGATGGCGGATGTACCCCGATGTTTGTTTGGCGAGACGCTTCTACATACATACATCCACGTCACTTCTAATTCATGTCAACTTATTCCATGTCATTATCTCATCTTCCTTACTATTTACCGCATACTATTAATCTCTTTATGGCTCTCTGCTTTTTTCGATTCTAGATTAAATTGGAGGAGTGACAGGCTTCAAAGGCTAATAGCCGGGTACGGGCACGAGCCGGACGGCCATGGAAGCCTGTATGTTACATATCTAAGAAAGACTGATGTGATAGAGAGGTGCTAAGCGGGCTCGAATCTTGAGAATGCTCAGAATGCTCTAATGGATCTAACATGGTTAGCCCTAATCCCTGAAAGCAATATGCAGATTACAGTGCTGTACTATAGAATTCTATCTAGTATTTGTATATATGAGGTGGAATGGATAATAGGTAGGTATATAACTAGACTTCATTTACCCTGACCTCTCGCTGAAATGCGATACGCTGGCTACCATACATACACGCAGAGTACACCACCTCGCTAGAATATAGCACAGCGCGGACTTTCCGCCCCCCAGCGACTGAAGATTAAACCATTTAATGCTGTGTATGTAGATAAACATGTCTTTATTTTCATTATCGACCAGGATCTTCTGTGTCTCCACGCTTGTAATCTCAACGTATTCGCCATTGAATGACACGTAGATAAGTATTTGCCGCTGCGAGGAGGAAGACACTGTAGATAGAAGCACACAGCTCGTACTGCCAGTTCGCTCGGCATGGTGATAAGTCCACTTGCTTTGAGAATATGTCCAATGTGCGATGATGTCCATAGTGACGGCGAGTATTGGTCATGGAGATCGCAATGTCCGAAAATCACAATTTGGTGGGACACAAATAATAGTCAAAAACATAAAAATATGTAACTAACCAAGGAAAATGTAAGTAGACTTCATTGACCCCGACCTCTTGAAATCACCTCGCTAGGGCCTAAAGGCCGACTTCGAATTCCGCAACACCAGCCCATAGCATAATGCCGTTATTCATCTCACTCTCCCCTAGTGCAAAGCCATCAATCCCGTAGGCTACCTTCTGCCTTACATAATCTCCCAGAAACCATCCATATTTGTATCCTAATCGCTATGATCTTCCATGGGGAGATCACCGTCATCCCCACTGGATTCAACCTCGTCACTGTAGTCAGCCTCAGGGCCACTGCGGTCATGAATAGCAGGTAATGGTATGGCGTAACGTTTGTCATGCCACCTTATTAACGCTAGGATATGGCACAGCGCGGACTTTCTTCCCCCAGACGTCTGAAGATTAAACCATTTAGTGCTGTTCATGTAGATAAATGTGTCTTTGTTTTTGTCATCGACCAGGATCCTCATCGATGTATTCACCATAATGAGAGCCGAATTGGAAATGAATGACACGTAGAAAAGTATTCGTCGCTGCGAGGAGGAAGACACTGCAGATGTAATCACACGTCAACAATTGCAAAAGATGTCACAAACCAATGGTATATTTACTCTTGCTGCAGATGTATTCGGTTTGCTCGCCATGTCATAACTGCTTCGCCAAGGTACTGAGCCAGAGTCTCATTTGACACTACTGGCTTATGTTGTCCCGTTCGCTCGTCAACGCCGATATATTTAAACGCCCTCTTCGCCTCAATGAGAGCCAAGTATGGGTGCCCCAACCTCCAACCATCGGACTGGTCCCAGTCCATCCTGCAAATCCCACCATCATCTTCAGCGCTAATTTCACGGCCAGCAACGCGGATCGTAGCTTTTAAGCGTTCGACCCGCGGGTATACCTCGTGGTCTCCTTTATCTTGTAATAGACAGAGGTTCAAAGCGAATTGAAGAAAAGACATCAAGAAGTGAACGGTGACTTCCTCGGGTTTACTTCGCCGATCGTCAAGCTCATCCTCGTCAAGGTCGTCAAGGTAAACCTCAAATTCGGACGAACTGATCTTCACGGAAGAGGAGGACCCTGGAATGGCAGATATGGAGTTAACGAAACCTTCTGTTTTTGGAGGTCGTCGTTCGCGCTGAGGATATACCCGTGGCTCGCTGACGACTTGAGAGCGGGTTACTCGTGCGAGTTGGACCCAAAAAAAACCACCTGGTAGGCGTAGAAGCTCAGAGTCCGTGCTACTCAGAAAGTCGATCGGACAATCTGATGTGAGAAGATTCGCCCAATAATAGTCAACATTCCGCGAACTCTGGCTTTCAGTATTACACAGTGGGCAGTGATTCTTGTGATCGGTTTTGAAAGCCTCCAGAAAGGGCTTTTCTGGGATAGTGAGCAGTCGAAAGCCAAGCAAATGTTGGAATGACCATCTGCTAGCAGACCGCATCACTTCATTTTGCTTTAGCTGCAAAATAAGCTGTAGGCCCTTATGCTCCTTAGACAGTCGTCTGAATTCGTCGGGGGTTCGAGCTGTATAGACCGGGTAGTCATGCTGATAGATATCGCGTCAGCTCATTTCTCAAAGGACGTTCGAGATGTGGAATATACATTTAGTTTCTCAAATTTAATGGTCATTCGAGCCTTTCATGCGACTGCGAAGTAAAAGTGAGGGGGTTACTGAGGGGTAAATAATGGATGTTTGTTGGACCTAGTACTATACAAGGATAGGGCTGGAGCCTGGAGCTGTGGCTTGTGGCTGACTGTCCACAGGGTGAAATAGTTACGCGTCGCGCGTCAAAAAATATTGACCCAACAGCAGCTACTACCACAGAACCGAATGGTCGCATATTTCCAGGGAATTATGTCAATGAAATGTCAGATTTGCCTTCTTCAATAATTGGATCCAAGCGAAAGGCTGGAAACGATATTGCAAGTCCTCCAACGCAGCGACCTCATCCCTCCCAAAGCGAGTCTCTTACCACGTACCCACCAACGATAGTCAGGAGCCTACCCGAACCAGATTCAATTCAGGCAATCCTTCGTGATAATTGTGGGATACGTTTGTATGTACGGCCCATAGCATGGACCTCAAACCAACTACAACTTTTGACGTGCCAGTTCCGCTGCCAGAAGAAGAGGAGGCCGCAAACACAAACACAACCAGCACCGCAAGATCCTGGTTTCAATGGGGGTGTGATGGCAGATAGTGCTGTGCAGAAAAAATCAGCCAAAGAAGGGCCATACATTTGGGCCATGCGCAGTGTAAATCATCTGGCATGGATAAGCACCTTGGAGTCCAAGAAGTCAGCTGTTAAAACTATACTTCGTGCTTATGATATTAATCCTTCAAAGTAACATATCCCGTGTTCCACGACATTGATGGTGCTGCTAACAAGCTTCTAGCTCTGATAACCTGCAGTTTTACTTTAATGACCGGGCTGTTGCGAGACTCAGAACGGAAGGTGTCTTTTTGAACAACTCCGTGGCTCCAAACCTTGCCTATATCACGTTCGATAAGATACAATCACTTCGCGAGAAGCACGTGTCCTACAAGCCACCTAAAAGAAATAGAAGCAACGAACCCGGTTTCCGCGTCTTCCAGAAAAAGCTGAAATCTCTTGAACCCAAAAATCCCGTCGAAAACCCATACATCGTGGCGATACTGATCGCTCTAGCCCAGGGGCAATGGCGTGCGCAGCAGCAAGACTCGCAAGGGGCAGATGCCAGAATCAAAACAGAGAATCAGACAAGTCATGTGGATGCAGATATCACCTCGAGTGTTGCAGATTCGAGAACGGCTGGCTCGTGCTTACTAAGTACAGAGCAAATGGCTCGGAAAACAGCGAATTCTTTCAACGTATGTTCCGCACAATCTTGGATAGGTGCGCTATTTATTAAACCTAAGAAGGTCCAGGTCCTAGCCCATTCTGGAATAGCGGCCACCGATTTCCTTTACGTTTATACCGCCAACATCGACTCTGAATTTCTCAAAAAGTTTGATGAGCCGTCGCACTACTCGCCAAGCTGCCCGGTTACAATAACATATTCTCGTGTCGAATTGGCAAGCCCAATTATACTGAGGAAGATACACCGGCGGCTCTGCACTGGTTCCTGCAGCTTTTGCTCTCGCGATAAGGCACAAGATCCTACCGCTATTCCCGCTGTTGAGACGTAGCAAGAAGACTGCCCATCCCTGGTCACCAAGGTGGTACATTAATGTCTGTAGTTTTAATTGTCGGGCGCTGCGTCGGCCTACCTCTAGCAAGGATTATGGAAAATCTTGACGAGTCTACTTTTGGGGCTGACATGTTGAAGGCCAGATTGGTTGTTTCAAACGGAACGCATGCAAATATTGTCAGGATGTAAATCATGTGCCGGATGTACAGTCTTAACATCTTCGCCGAGGAAGCAGCAATATCACAACTAGCATTCATTGTATGAGCAATTCTCGATTAGAATGTGACTGGCTTTCAAATCTTCAATATATTCCCAATCCTAAGCCGCCTGCGACCCCGTTCATTCCAGCATTCGTCGACAAGCTCCACGGTACCACGAACAAACCCAACTGCGAATTCTCTGGGAGATGAACGGAGACTTTGAAAACCGTCTAAGCACAAGCTCGGAAGCGTTGAGGTGGGCGGTTAGAAGACTCAGGGACTCGAGGTGACGAGTCTGCGGGATCAATGGACACTGGGAGAGAGGGACCCATGGACCTTCATGTTGTTTATAGCACCAGCAATACGGCTTGAAAAACAGCATCTATAGATGTTGCTAGGAAATATTACGCATGTTCCCTTTCTGCCAAGTATATATGTTTAAACAGGATTTGGAAGAAATCCGGGGGGCTCCAGGCTCCGCAGGGGGCGAAGCCCGATGATACAAAATAGGTGGAGTTTTGTCTGATTGTTTGTTGAAGATATATACATCTATTCCTCGTGCGAAGCGAAGGATCACCCAGTGCATCGGGAATCACGTGAACTACTGTAAAAAGGAGAAGGGAGGCGACTGTTTCGGCAAGCGACCGGAGTTTGCGGTCGAAAAGCGCATAGAGAGAAAGCGACAGAGGGATAATATCGAGAGACCAATAGCGTCAGCGCAGTTGGCGTTATCGTAAGGTCCACTTACAGCGGCGATATTCAAAGACGAAGCCGGCGAGGCCGAGGGCAATAAGTAACACTGTTTCCCACTGTATCCCATCACTGCATTTTCTTAAATCTCACCACAAATTCTACCAAAATGCATTTGACGAAACTCCTTGCCGAATTATCCTACCATGGAATATCACCTCTTCTCCAAGGCGGACCAACTTCCTATCCTGGTCTACAAAGAATCTTGCGCTGTTGGGGGTCCAACCACATGGCCTCAATTGGCGTCATATTGAAGAAGCCGGGATCAAAGCTTTCAATTGGTTTGACCAAGAAGTAACCTCCGGGAACATTGAAGCTTCCAGGGCGCTCAAGGTTCGGGTGAAAGTAGGCGTCAATGTTGAATCGCGATTCTGGGACTCGTGGGGTTTGGACTGATCCTTTCTGAATGAGTAGATCCCATAGGGAAGATGAACTGTCGACGCCCCCAGGTAGACGGCAAGACATGCCTACCACTGCAATGGGCTCAAGCGGACAGTCCTCCCCCACTTTATCTTCGTTGAAATGAGGCATTCCGGCGTACTTGGGATAGGGTGGTTTCGGGGTTGTTCAAACACAGTATGAATTAATTGTTACTGAAAGGGTGATAGATCCAAAGTTGAAGCCAACTTCTTATGCGTATCGTATTTGACTCTTTGGGGTACTCTCTGTTAATGCCCGCAAGCGTCCAGTAGGAGCGCTGCGTGATATGGAGGCTCGGCCCGGCCCGGACCCTCCCGGGTAAGCCGCCATTTGCCCCCCTCCAGCCTGGGCCCACCGATCCCAGCGATTACGGCGAGGTCGAGGCAGATCAAATGTAATTACAACAACAATTCTGTAGACTTGGATCATTATCAGCATTTTGCTCGACATGCTCTCTCACCGCATCCATCTTCGATCACATACAAGCTGATCTATCAAACCTTCTCTTGTATTTTCACTTGCCACGGTGGATCTGAACCATCAGTTTCATTGCTGTACCAATGTTGACTGCTGGCTTTCCATGCTAGCGATATCGGAGTTTTTCCTTTTTGTTGTTGGTCATTGTATTGGAAGTCTAAGTTGCAGATACGACCCAGACCGGCTAGAACATGAGGGGAGATGTCTCTATATTTATGGATACGGATGACCTAAGTCTGGCACCATATACCGGAGTAATTTCTAAACAGTTTCTTGATTTCATTTTTTCTCTGAGGGAATCAATCTCATTGAAATGCCGGCGAAATTCGCCGCACCGGATTCTAACGCCATGCGCTGCGGATCTGAACTAGAGGTGAATATTGCCGGGCAGAGTCTGAGATCCACTCTTTAAGAATGCAGCGAGTTGATCGGAGCTCTTGGCAAGGTGCGGATGTGGCAAGAGCGAGGATCGAAGATGCGGCAGGTGCCTAGATCATCACATTAAACAGAGGTCTTCTCCAAGCGCCTGGACAAGCCGAACAGCTGATGAAAAGGAGTTCGCGTCGATCGGGGGTAGTGTAAGCCCAATGACACAGTGCAACGAGGCATATGCAAGCACAGAGGCCAAGTCGCGAGGTCCAAATATTGGAATAATCATGACGTTCTGCAATGCAGAACTTTCAGAGATTAAACTGAAAAGAACAGATACTACACTTGATCTAAGCCAGAGGCAAAGAGAGCTGAAGAAGAAAAAAAAAGAAGGGGAAGTTCTGGGGGCAGGGCCACCTTCTTATAGTAATCATGAGGGCGGTCGCTTTATGCCACTGTTCACAAACAAATGAGACAAACAACGACATAGGCTCGCTTAATGAAATGGTAACGTGATGATCAGAACAGCAACGGCGTCTCTTATTTCCGGTATCAGCAAGAGAAGGGCTATTGACACTAATCCCCGCTAGACTACTTTAGGTATCTCTGACGCTGGCTACGATTCTCACACTGTAGTGCCTAATCAGTTATGGCGCCTGCGCTTTCGGGTGATATTCATATTATGTAAGAGACAATGTTATGTCGACTAGAAAGACCCACATTCTATATAACCATTAAGGTTCGCTTCCTGCCGTGATTATGTAATACTAAGTAGAATTTATCTCCAACTAGCCCCCTTTAGGTTTAGTGCCAGTACCCTTAATATTACATAAGCTTCTTGCCCCGCTGTGGGTCGGTAACATTAATTTGATGATCCCGAGGTTTGTTGCCTGAGCTGCTGCCTAGTATGACCTGACTCAGATAATGAACTAAGCGACAGTCTTACATTCCGATCATTTTCCTCTTCCTCCTCATCGATATACTGCAGCTCCACTTGACATTGAGTCTTGGCTTGAAGAGAAACGGCAATACAATACCCAGGTATTTGCGCCAAAGTTTATTGCATACCAGCACTAAATAACACATTTTCGACAGAGAGCCATGAGCATCAACGAGACCGAGCTGGTGGAGCAGCTGTTCCTGGACTTCAGTGTGCAAGAAGTGCTTCAAAAGGACACCAGGGGCTTTCCGATAGTGGAACCCTGGGCTAGCGAATACGTGAGCGCTATACGGGAACGCAGATTCGGCGACGCTGTGTGGGCACGCTACCATATCGACGGTAGTGTGCATAATGGAATAATCGGAGACACAAACAAAACTGTTCTCCAGATGATCGAGGAAGATGCACTGGGTTACAGAGTGGGTGATCCAGACCTCTATGCTGAAGCGCTATCATCCGCCTACGAGCGTACTAGTGCCTCGGATGGACATCGTGATGTGATTGACCTCCTTATCCGTATTGGCAATCAAAACATCAAGGAGCTACGGGCTCAAGCCCGGGCTAAACATCGTGCTGAACTTCTAGCTGATGAATTGGAATTTTAATTGTCATGTAACGTGCGACTCATCGAGCTGCTTGGATTCTAGAATGGAACCCTCGAACCAGGCTCTTCTCGACATATTCTACCATCAATGTTTCTTCTAAAGGTCTGTAAAAGGTGCTTGGTCTACATACACCGTCATCAATTCCAAATGTAAAGCTGCCGTGTCTTCCTTAGTCCCGAATCCTCGTGTCAAATCCCCATAATTGCTTTTTATGGCCCACAACTGGGGCGAAGCGCATGCATAACGCACAAATGGCGGCATGCCAGACAGGGCTAGACCTTCAAGGGCTGGACCAGAGTCACCAGATGCGTTACTGGGGGAAACGGAAGGCCTGTCTTATTACATTTACACGACACTACGCATTTAATACAATTTCAGAGTGAACGCAAAAATGATTCTGCCTCGGGTTCCATGATATGCTAAGGTGTATAAATTAAGCCCGGGGCGACGTACGGGGGCCAAATAGTCCTGTTATTGTGTGGCTTAAAGCCGCTAAGCAACGCCAAGATCTGGTTTCACCGGCCGAGCATGATCGTTTGTCTTCTTTAAAAGATATGTTTGGATGACCGGCGTTATAAGGCTTTCTTGCAGCTTGCAGTAAGCAAGAAGGCGGCATGGCTCTGTTGTGGGAGCATAATGCCCACCATTTGGAGGAAAAGATAGCCTTGGTGTCTTTTTGGCTTTGAATATGCTCAGATGGTTACATGGATCTATTACAAACTCGACCAACATTCCACGCGGGGGTGAGGCTTCTGTCCACCGGCCTCAGCTTACAGTAGTGGGTGTCTCTCCCACTTACTCCTTCCGGAATCTGGTATCTGACGGCTTATGTTTTCTTTTTATGTAATGTGACAGTTTTTTACTATTTTTCGTGGAATCCTGCGGCATCCTCCTCGTATTTTGAAGCAGAAATGAGACAGAAACAGAAAAAATAGTACATCAGTCAACCAATGAACAACTGATGTCACTGCTCCCCAGGGTAAGCATTGCATTCGAAGGATTGGGGTCTACTGCATAGGCCATGCAATGTAACCTGAATCCATGTATACACTACTGTCTTTCTCAGCTGACTCCTAACAATCAGCCACCTGGAGACCTTTGACCTAAATGTACTGCTATACAGAATCGGATGAGGAGGCAAGAAATGTATAAATAACATTCAGACAACAGCACGAATCTGGTTTACTTCCTTCCATTGCACTTCGAGTCTCTTTCTTCTTTGTTTGATCATCCCATCTTGAAGAATATATACATATCTTTCAACCCCGTCACTATGCGTTCGCTCTACCTCCTCGCAACTCTGCTTCTAAACCAACGGGCCGCTATTGCTCTGAGTCTAAGCACCACCGAGCTTGTCGAACAGCTGTTTCTAGACTTCACTATCGACGAAGTGGTTCAAAATGACACGAGAGGGTTCCCCACCGTTGAGCCTTGGGCTGGCGAGTACGTGAGCGCCATCCAGGAGGGACGATTCGGCGACGCGGTGTGGGCCAGATACCATATTTCCGGGGATGTGGACAGCAGCACCGGTACCATCGAGGGCACAAACTTGACCGTTCTTCAGAGTATCGAAGAAGACGCATTGGGCTACAGAAGTTCAGAGCCAGAGCTGTATGCAAATGCTCTCTTGTTCTATGGCAACACAAGCAAGACAGATTCGCATACCGACATCGTTGACCTCTTCACGACTATCGCTCAGCAAACTCCCGAGGAAGCCCAGGAAAACCTCAACAAGCGTGTTACATACGGCATTAAATGCAGTACGGATTACCTTGCGTACAAGTCTAGCTGCCTTTCCCTTCTCCAGCATATGTCCCAGTCGCGGGTAAATATTGGCAACCGAAGGAGTGTTTACACTTTCAACTCGTGCAATCTCAGGGTTGGTCCTTATCACGGTTCCTATACCGATCTGAGCTATTACACTGCCCACTCCGTCGCGCGATTGATTGAGGACCAGTGCACGTACTGTCCTGCGTGCACTAACAATTTGAGGGTCTCGGGATACTCGCCCAAGAATTCTGGACATCGTAAGGTGTGTTTGAGCAGCAAAAGGACGGGGTGCTCGCCCTAGGAAATGCACGTTTGACTTCGGCCCGCTTGGCCTGCCTTTCTCTGTATCGCGGGGTGATTTAGGAAGTGAAGGATCGTGTTGAGATCCCTATCCAGTCTAGTTAACGAGGGATTGGTGCCTGAGGAATTCATGCCTTAATTATCTCGGTAAAACGGCCGAAAACCTTGTTTAGTGTTTAAAGTTATGACATATAAATTATTCTTGCTCGTTCCTTTCACTCCTGTATCAGGTCAGACCCAGGTGCCATGCATGTGATGGCGATCTGTAGTGGATCATAACAAATGGGGAAGAAAAAGTTGAAGAGGAACAGGAAAAGCGCGTCGATCACCGACGCCGCGTGGCTTTTACTAGAGAAGCTGAAAGTGATGGTCATAGCTATCATGCGAAGCGTGAGGCCAACTCCAAATTTGGCGCAGTTGTCCTGATAATCCCAGGTTTTGCTAGGAGATGGATGTAGATTATCCCGGTCATTTGAAACCAGAACTGCAAGTCGAGACACAGCATAAAACAGTAGAATAGCTTTCCATCCTGCATGGTGAGGATATCTTCGAATGAAGCGGCAATTTGAGCGGTTTCCATGGAAGAGAAAGAGAGAAAACTCGACAAATGAGATCTCGCGTCGAATTCCCGTTGCATCGATTTCAAGTTAGTTCCTTCGCGGATTGTTCTCCCTGGCCAATCAGAACGAGCCAGCGAGGTAACTCGGGAAAGAAAATATGGAAGTGATCAAGACAAGGGACAGAGCAGCAGGGATTACTAGGGAAACTCTTCATGACACGGACTGGTCTTCGATATGAGAGAAGCCAAAATTGTCTCACGGAATAGCCACTGGGAATGAAGATACCATCACGACGTTCTTGCCCCGGTTGGTGGCTTTCGAGCACTCAGACTGCCATACGGAACCAAGGTAAAGATTGTTCCAATGCCATACCGATGATGATCCGACCGACTAGCAATTGAGGTAGCTTGAATGAGGGGTAGGATATCACTTTGCCGATGAATGTGAATATGCCCCTGAAACGGTTGTCCTCCGACCGAGCGCATCATAAAAGAGCAAGATAGGGACCAATTCACCGAGTGTAAAGGATGATACAGATTCCTTATATGACGGGTCGATGACTTCGTGGACCCTATGGTGTAAAGTGTCCAGTTTGGGTAATGTTTTCGTCCATTTGTCGAAGGACCGACTTGACACCGAGAAAAAAGCGGCGAAGATTGAGCACTAAAACGGAACGGGAACGCCAAGAAGTGGCAGAGGAAATCAATCAAGTACCTATGTACGGAGCTGGAAAGGGTGCTCGTGCTGAAATCCCCCGATATGTGGAGAACCCCATTTTTAGGCGCTCAACGGGAGAGGAATTTGAGGTCATAGTGGTTCAAGGGGTAGGAATTAAGGAAGGGTTTGATTAATTTAGCATATCATGCAGATACCCAGTGTCATATCATACCTTAATGGAAAAATGACTGGAGAGAAGGACAAGTTCGAAAAAAAAGTGTGGAGAGTCGACGCCACAGGGAGGATCCAAAGTGGCTAGTGTGTGTTAAATGGACTTCTGCCAAACATTCTGGATCCTTTAATCTCAGATCTTCACTTTCCTCTCCCTCTCTCTCTTTCGTCTCGATTTGAATACTTGGTTTCTATTTCTATGAGATTACCGAATAGCCTCTATTCTTCTTGATCCTCAATTCCACTTGTTCATCCCTCCACTCTCTCACTTCCATTTCCCCACCCCCCTCCGCGAAACTCCAATTTCTCCCTTGTCTTGGCTTTCTTTTCGAACTTTAAGACTCAAGTCTTAGATTCTTTGCGGAAAATACAAGCCAAGCCCATTTTCTGTTTATCCGGAAGTTCCCACCCCCTTCCGGCCTCGTGTTCCGTGTTCCTGAAGCTCGCGCATCGAAGCCTCCACTTTGGTTTTCATCGGCAAAACAGCTCTTCCCTCTCTGGCATGTCCGCGGCCCTTAGCTAGTCGCACATGTAATCATGGCACAACCTGACCTCACGTCGCATCACGTCAATTATTTAATATGGCGGTAAGTCCAATACAACCCATGCATCTCCTGCAGCGCTAATATCCTTCGAGGTACCTCCAAGAAGCCGGTTGGTCACATTGCCCCCTTTGACTTTCCCCGTCCAATTGACCTCTAACTCGACGTAGGCCATGGCGATGCCGCCGTGTCTTTGCAGCGCGCGTGGTTCCCAGATCCGCAGACTCTCCCGTTTGCGCCTTACATTAAAACCCATGCGCTGGTGTCGCTGGTTCAGAAGGGCCTGCAATATCACGAAATGGAATCCTCTTTGGACAAGGTATGTGTCAATTTAACGGTTCCTACGCGCCAAGGGGAAAAAAATTTCTCTACTTTCTTTCTGGTTTCCTCAATTGAAAACCAAACTAATGGGGATGCACAGGAGGGCAATCGCAAAAGCTTTTCACCGTCTGATTTTTTTTTCGGACCAGAGCCCTTTGAAATTGGAGCTAAAACTGGATCGGCGGAAAGTCGCGATGAGGCGGTCGGCACAGACCCAGTTTCGCCGGGTCAACATGCGCGCGACCGCCCGGTGAACGGCCATGCCGAGTCCGGAAAGGACACCCGAAAGGACGAAACTGATAGCGATGAATCTATGGAGGACAAGGCGCGGACTGAAAGTCAGCCAAATACTCCCGATCATATGGATGAGGATGGTGATGTCAGCATGGCCGAGGAGATGCCCGAACTACCGCCCACTCTACAAAACGGCGTGAGCACTTCCATCCAGATCGCCCCCGCCAAGCCCATCGATCTGACCCCGGACACCGCCTTGCTGAATCTGGAACATCACGTGACCCACGTCGCATGGCGCCCTCGGGATCCCACTGTGGTAGTGGGAGCTGGTGACCTCTTTTGCAGCTTGTGGAAGTTGTCATTGGGATCAGAACCCGTGCAGAAGAAAATTGTCGATCTCAAGAGGAGTGACACAAGTGTCTCCACCGTAGCATGGGATGCCATTGGTGATAAATTGGCCGTCGCGACTTGCACTGACGACAGGGGCACTATCACGATGTACAACGTCAATGGAGACGCCGTGGATTTACTACCCGAAGTACCCCGGCTCATCACGGGCTTGCACTGGGCAACCGGTAGCTCACAACTGATCGTTGTAGCCTCGAATCATAACGTATCGGAACTCGCGCTTTGGGACGACAGCCGCCGACCAGATGTTTTCCCTCAACCTCAAATCATTGAGAACCATATTTATGATCTCGCATGGTGTGGACGCAACCTGGCATTCGCTTCAGGCGAGGGTGCAGTCTATCAATGCGAAGTGGACAACAGCATCCGCTTGGTCAAGACATTTCCTTCTCCCAAAGATAATGCGACCTGGGAGTTTATCCGCTGTGTCCAAACCGAGTCTCATTCGGTTGCCATCGTGGCCTCTGGACTGAGCGCTTCGATTTGGATACCCACCCATGACATTCTTATTCCTAATGCCCACAAGGACAGAATCACCGGCATTGACATCAGCTCTCAATATGACTCCCGTCGTATTGAATTTGCTTCTTTCTCAGCAGATGGTAAGGTCAAGGTCTGGCATGTCAATCTCGATACAAAGGATTACACGAGCATCCATCAGCTGAGCCTAGACTCAAACCCCGCTGTTACCGGATCTTTCTCCCCCGATGGATATGCTCTCGGTGCTGCTAGCAAGGACGGGATCTTTATCTGGAACACTGAACAGACTGGCGGTAATCTCATGTCTACCTGGACCGCAAATAGCCCCGAAGTGAAGAAAGAGGAAGCCGACCGCATGACCAATGGACAAAATGGACACCATGAACAGAATGGTTATTCAAAATCAGATCCCCATCGGGCCCTTTCCTGGGATGCAGATGGAAAACGACTTGCCTATGGCTTCGACAAACAGGTGAGCTCCCTGGTCTAGTTTACCTGTATCAATTCTCCCCATGCTGACGGATTCCCGAAGATGGCAATCATCAATTTGCAGCGATGACAGAGTGGGTTTGAAACAGCCACGTAAAACTCACGACTCATGCCCTGCTTGAACTAATCCAACAATCCCGCTCGAAAAGCCCTCTCTTTCCCTCGAAGATATATCACCCTTCATAGTTTTCCCGATTTTCTTTTTTTACTTTTTGCCTTCTGTGAACATACATTTCTCTTTAGAAAATGCATAATGGCATGCATTGCTTGGGACCGGTTTGGGTGGACACGGCGAATGACATGGACTGGCGATGGTGGACTCTTTCTTTTGCCTTTTTTCCCATAGCCCATCGCAGGTGGGCTCTGTGATTTCTAAAACTCTCTGTTAGTGTCTGATAATCAAGGAAATACCCCGATTCTCAAATGAAGTCTTTGATTACAATAGGTACATTCTACGTCGCTAGGCCTTTATCGATAATCGATATGTACCCCTCGACGCTAGTCCGCTTTTGGATGCATATGATCAAGCGCCGGCACATCTGTGAGACGTGTAAGCTTTCCAAGGTCGCTCAAGATTTGATTTTCAGCTCATACGTAAGAGCTCTCAAATTGATATCACCATTGTTTATCTTGTTAAACCTCCGAGGTCGAATCGGAGACATGCAGGCCGGGGCGCATTCCTGCACGCGGCCGTCAATACATACATGTACCCACCCCCCACAGTGAATCATTTTCCCACCGCCCATTCAATCCTTTCTCTTTACTAGCATCGTCGATAACAGCCACTTATAACAACATGGCAACTCCTGTAAGTACGCGTCAGTCTTGCTACTGGATTTCTGCACTCTTCGACACCCCCGAGATTTTGTTTCCGCTCATTGACCAATGAGTCAGATCGCCACCATTCCGTCCCTCGAGACGGCGCGAGAAGTGATCTCAAAGTCCAGGAACTCCGAGTACCCTCCCAACCTACTTCCTGTCACGGCCTCGATCGCCGCCGATCTCCTTACCCCGACATTGGCATACTTGAAGATTGCGGAGAAGTGAGTCACGGGGTTCTTTCCAACATTCGCGATAAGGCGAGGGCACGGGGATACTGGACAAAATCGCTGACTCGCAGGGATAGCTCGCGGTTGTCATTCTTGTTTGAAAGTGCTGCTACCACAGAGACCATTGGGCGATACAGTTTTGTTGGCGCAGGTGGGTGATATCGGTCTTTGGTCCGATTCCGTCGCTTACCACTTCTTCCCATACAGACCCCAGAAAGGTCATCAAGACCGGTGAGGGCCATGGCCCAGCAGCAGATCCCCTCCCATACCTTGAGGATGAGCTTTCTCAATACCGCGTCGCGACAGTACCTGGGTTGATCCTTCCGCCGTTGACCGCCGGAGCTATCGGATATGTTGGATACGACTGTGTTAGATACTTTGAGCCCAAGACGGCGCGGCCGATGAAGGATGTCCTCGGAGTGCCGGAATCTTTCTTTATGCTCTACGACACCATCATTGCATTCGATCATTTCTTCCAGGTCGTCAAGGTTATCACCTACGTTCCCATTCCCTCGGCGGATGCCGATATCGAGGCCGCATATCTCAAGGGCCAGTCCATCATCCAGAAGACAATTGAGAAGCTACTCCAGGACCGCACACCACTTCCGCCCCAGGGCCCGATTATTCCGAATCAGGAGTATACATCCAACATCGGACAGGAGGGATATGAAGGCCACGTCAACCGGTTGAAGCAGCACATCGCCAAGGGCGATATTTTCCAGACCGTCCCGTCACAGCGGCTATCACGGCCCACCTCTCTCCACCCATTCAACCTCTTCCGCCACCTTCGCACCGTCAACCCTTCCCCTTATTTGTTCTATATCGACTGTCAAGACTTCCAGCTTGTCGGAGCCAGCCCCGAGCTCCTGGTAAAGGAAGAGCGGGGGCGTATCATCAGCCACCCCATCGCAGGTACAGTGAAGCGCGGTAAGACTCCGGAGGAAGATGCCGCCCTCGCCGACGAGCTCCGCAGCAGTCTCAAGGACCGTGCCGAGCACGTCATGCTGGTCGATCTAGCCCGCAACGACGTGAACCGGGTCTGCGACCCCACAACAACACAGGTCGACCGACTGATGGTCGTAGAGAAGTTCTCACACGTCCAGCACCTGGTCTCCCAAGTTTCGGGAGTGTTGCGGCCCGGTATGACCCGATTCGATGCCTTCCGGTCTATCTTCCCTGCCGGTACAGTCTCCGGCGCACCCAAGGTACGCGCCATGCAGCTCATAGCCGAGCTGGAGGGTGAAAAACGCGGCGTCTACGCTGGTGCCGTTGGATACTTTGGGTATAACAGCGCCAACGCAGATGGCTCAGCCGAGATGCCCGGTGCAATGGACACATGCATCGCGCTGCGCACTATGATGGTCAAGGACGGTGTGGCCTACCTCCAGGCTGGTGGTGGTATTGTCTTCGACTCGGACCCCTATGATGAGTACATCGAGACGATCAACAAGCTCGGTGCCAACATTGCGTGCATCAAGGGTGCCGAGGCGAAATACCTAAGCATGGAGAAGTAATACTTGGAGATAAGAATAAAAGCACAAGCAAATTGGTTATGTTTTTCTTGTTAGCAGAAGCGTTGATCTCGGGGTCTGGGAACATCATTCTGGTCATAGACTTTCTACCGCTGGCAATAATCGGATTTAGATTTCGGGTTTATGTGATTTTCATGAAACAATACCCAATTTATCCCATGTCTTGATATACTTCCCAAATCCATGTCTTCCTGTGTTGCACTACTAACTCTTCTATGTTGCACAGCATAGAAGATCTATACAATTGTGAATCAGGGTTTGGTTCGGATGATTGTTTGGCCTGCCAATGACGCAAAGAAGATAATGAGATGTGTAGTTAATATCCTTTCGGGCATAAGCTGTCTCTAGATCACACCTTGGCATGGGTGCACTGCCTTGCTCATTTACAGACAACAATATACCGGAGGTGAGTCAGGCCCACGGGCGCCTAGAATGAGGCTCCGTACTCCATACAAACCATCTCCCAAGACTCCTGTTGAGTCACGGCCCTATATTTAAGTTTATATGTTATTTTTCCATGTTATTGGGGTTCTTCCAAGGTTTTATCTATATTGCGTCCTGATGACTCCGACTTTCCAAGGTTCTTCCCTGCGACATATTTAAAACGAAATCACCTCGCAAGGATATAGAACGACATCACAATATCACAACATAGCAAAATCACAGCACCACAACATGTCTCTATCATCAAAGTCTCGTGCCCAAGGCGCCATCTGGGGCGTCTGCGTAGCCGACGCCCTCGGTGGCCCCGTCCAATTCAAAGCCGCAGGAACATTCGAGCCGATCACAGGCCTAAGATCCTGGAAGCAACCAGCTGGGTCAGTCCCCATCACAGTCATGCCATCTACAGTACAGGAAGTCCATTATAGCTAACATGAACAAGATCCTTCTCGGACGACGGGTCTCTAACACTAGCCCTGGCATGCTCCTTCAACAAGTCCCAGATGCAATACAACCACACACTGGCAATCCATAACTTTGTCGCATGGCTAAACAAAGGCCAATTCAGCACAATCAACCGCTCATGGGACGTAGGGCGCTCTACTCGCATCTCCCTGAAGCTATGGTCGAAGCGTGGCATAGACAAAGGTGAACTCGACGTGGCCCAGGCGCTGGTCAATAGCAAATTGGAACACGACGAGTTCTCTGGGAATGGGAGCTTGATGAGGATCGTTCCGATTGGCTTGGTATACTGGCGGGATTCGGGACTGGCGAGGGAAATCGCTAGAACACATAGCCGGATCACCCATCCTTCGCTTGCGTGTGTGGAGGCCTGTGAGGCGTATACGGAGTTGGTGTGTAGGGTTATGAATGGTTGGTTTCTTGATGATGTTTTCTTGAAAGGATATTCGCTGATATACATTGTTTATAGGCCAGACGAAGGAACAGCTCTACCAAGCGGTCTCTGAGTTCCCATTTACTCATACTGGTCTGAAGGAGCGCTTGTCACCGTCTAGATACGGAAACATCGGTGACTGGAAAGAAAAGGAGCCTCGTGATATGACGAGTAGTGGATGGGTCATTGATACCATTGAGTGTGCCCTGTGGGCGTTCTTCAAGTATGACACCTGGAAGGATGGGGCGTTGGCAGTTGTCAATCTGGGTGGTGACTCTGATACTGCAGGGGCTGTTTATGGAGGTCTTGCGGGCTCGTTCTATGGGTTTGACACTATACCTAGTGAATGGGTGGATGGGATGCAGAAGAAAGGGTTTATTGAGAGTATTGCTGGTGCTCTGTCTGATGGGATAGCTTGAGGATAGCATTCTAGGATTTCAATTGCACTGCATATAATAATTGTTCCAAGATTGGCTTCAAGGCTTCTTCCTGTGTACACAAATGTAAACAAAGAAGGTGGGCATGTGACATTTGTGATTCCAGGAAGGTGCGATGGAGGGTGTCGCACCTGAGGAAGGCACTGATTTTTGGGGTATATAAGGGCCCCTCCCCCATTTCTCTTCTTCTTTTTTTCTTCTCTCCTCCCCATCCCTCTGACTACCATCTCACCGTAGCCCCANGTAGCACATGCTGCTTGACCTACCACAGGGACCATAACATTACCATATGTATGAGGTCCATGTAGGTCTGCATCAAATAACAAACCTATCTTTCTCGTGGATGTTCCTGAAGTCGTGGCTCTCATTGCCACTTGACGAGTCCCACGGAATACATCGTGGGTGGAGATGGCTGTAGCCGAAGACGCGTAGGTTTGAGTTGTTTACCTAGACTAAAGTAACTAGTTGTGCCTGGATATAATGTATGGATCTCGACGGAAGAACCCTTAATGCATCCATTCAGAGGTCTCCTCTTCAAGCGATATGTATTTCTGGGTCCAATATGAAAGACCCGGTCATGCCAGGGATTCCAGACGAGGTCCTCGCAGATGATCCAACACGACTTGATCCCTCTCAAACGCGTAAACCAAGGTCTCTGGTACTAAACTTGTCTTGGCGCTGGCCAGATAGATGCTGCCTCGTCTATTACCATAGATCTCTCTCTTCAGTCTTCGAAAGACAGACTTGGTTTCTTCCGGGGTATGTATCACATGACAGGGTCCAATGTGGACCTATCGGAGCGTTGTACTATTCTAGAACAGCAAATGACGTAGTTAGTGCTTCCATGTACGATTTCAATATATGACATATGAGCAATACATATGTACTGCTAAAATATAGTTATACAACCGTTGTACTAATAGCGTTTGTAATTTTTTGACTGTTGCCTGATCAAGTTCTAGCCTAAAGGCCGCCACAAGTGGCGGGAAAACATGCCATTTTTTATATCTACATAGTGTTTTTGAAGCCAAAATTGGAATAATCCGATAGAATATGTTAAACAAGATCAATGCAACAATGTAGAAGTCAGATAAACAATTGCTCATTCTGGGCTATATATAGGGGGAAAAGGAGAAAAAGTAAGATGACGGCGATTAGACCGGACCTCCGGCCACGAGGGCGACGTAGTTAGACATGCACTATACATGTTAGACCGTTTAAATGATCTTGAAGCTAATTTTTCTGATATTCCAGGGCTTCTTACGATGATAAATGAACTAAAAAACCTTCAAGTCTGAGATATTGCAGTGTAGATCTTAAACAATGGCAGTATAAGTTTGGTCCAAACTGCTTCGTCACTGCCAAGCCTCTGATTCCCCCCGTTCGAGCCATCCCCTCTCCTCTCTTTCACTTTACATCTTTCATCAGTTGACGATCCACTATTGTTTGCCAATATTTCCTTTAGCTTCAAAGCTCAAACCCCTGACCCCTTTGGACCGATATACCAATCTGTCCCTTTCAGAGGAGTAACACGCTTGACAACCATCTTGGGCCGCGACACGAGAAAGAGGCTGTGTGTGCTTGGCAATCTAGTACTTCTCGCATCGATTCCCGACCGATTACGATCCATTCTATCCACCTTAGACTTGCGACCGTCGCATCACCGCCACCATGTCAAAAGTCGTGCGAAGCGTGAAGAACGTCACAAAAGGATATTCCTCAGTGCAGGTCAAGGTCCGAAATGGTATGAGATTCCTTACATCGCACTTTCGCCGATTATCAAGTTTGGTCGCATGTTGCAGAACTGCTGTTATCGCCGGCTTGCCCCTGTCTTTTCCGGCGGTTGCTTGCTGCAATGCGCCCATGCATTCCGCATACATTGTGACCAGGTCGCTAACTTACTTTTTAAGCCACTAGTAATGATCCCTGGGGCCCTACGGGCACCGAGATGTCCGAGATTGCCGCCATGACTTTCGGGAGGTGAGTTTGTGTCTGCGACCAACCGTATGAATGCCGCTAATGCCGTTTGCGTAATAGCCCGAACGAGTTCTACGAAATCATGGACATGCTCGACAAGCGACTGAACGATAAGGGCAAGAACTGGCGCCACGTGCTGAAGTCGCTGAAGGTCTTGGACTATTGTCTTCATGAAGGCTCGGAGTTGGTAGTAACGTGGGCCCGGAAGAATGTCTATATTATCAAGACTTTGCGCGAGTTCACATACGTCGACGAGGAAGCAAGGGACGTTGGCCAGAACGGTAAGTTGTTCCTTGAAAACCAGAGATGTCGCAAAATTGACAGATTGGTGTTATGTAGTTCGCGTGGCAGCAAAGGAATTGACTGCATTGGTACTGGATGAAGATCGGTTGCGCAGTGAACGATCAGATCGCAAACTCTGGAAGACTCGCGTGAGCGGACTCGACGAAGGATACGGAAACTCCCCCGTGGAACCGCCGCGCAGAGAGCGACGCCGACGCAACGGGGACGACGACTCCGACACCGAATACCGCTTAGCTATCGAAGCCAGCAAGGCCGAGGCGGAGGATGAGCGCAGGCGACGGGCCAAGGAGGCAATGGCAAGTCAGGACGACGAGGCTCTTGCCAAGGCCATCAAGCTCAGCAGGGAAGAGGAGGACCTCCGAAAGCGCGAATTGGAAGAGAGCAACGCCCAATCTCTCTTCGACGACACCCCAGCCCAGCCCCAGCCAACCGGCTACAACCAGGGCTACCAACAGCAAGGTGCTGTGGACTGGTTCGGTAACCCGATCAATGCGCAGCAGCCTCTGTCAACTGGTTATTTGAACAACCAGTACGCGCAGACGACGGGATTCCAGAATCAGCCCACCGGCATGAATAACCCTTACGCCAACGGCTATCAGGCGCAGCCCTCGGCCTTTGATCAGAACCCTTACGGCCAGCAACAGAACAATCTTTTACAACCGCAGGCCACTCTCCAACCTCAGCACACCGCATTCAACCCGAATAACCCTTACGGTTCGGATGTCTTCTCCCAGCAGCAGCAGCAGCAGCAGCAACAACAACAGTCGTCCCAGGAGAACTATCAGACGGCAGGGAGCAACAACCCGTGGGCCGGCAACCACTCTCAGCAACTGCAGCCCGCTGATGCCCTCAAGCCCATGCCGACAGGATCAAACAACCCCTTCGCTCAGCGTACTCAAACACAATTCAACAACCATGCAAAAACAGGCCCGCCAACACTCAATTCCTTGTCGGAGGACCGTGCGACCAATCAGTTCGCCCAGAACAACTCGCAGTATGGCCAAAGCTCGCTGTTCGCCCAACCCACTCAGCCCAACCCGATCTCCGGCTTCCAAGCCCCACAGCCACCAAAGAGTACCTCACCAATCAACCCCCACCATGCTCGTCTCAACGCCCTTCTTGGGTCAGGCGAAGGCCAGGATACCTTCGGCAATGTCGGAGATCTTCGAATCCCCGCACAGCACACAGCACCTGGCACATTTGTCAATTCTGCCGGTCTTGGTTTGGACCGCCTACACGCTACTCCAACCGGAAACCCATTCTTCAGCCAACAATTCACAGGCATGCCGCAGCAGACCGGTTACCAGCAGCAACCTGCCACTAACAACCCTTGGGGAGGTCAGCAACAGCAACAGCGCGGTGGCGGCAGCCTGATTGATCTGTAGTCACTATTTCGTGGACCTCTTCTTTCTTGATTCCTTCCTGATAAGGCCACTCACGCGGATACCATCTATCTCATTTTTTCCTTCTGTTTCTTCTGTCATTCGGTCATTCGGGGCTCGGTCGTCTGGTTTTTACCCGGTCTCATTCTTTTCCTTTTCTTCATTTCTATACCTATCGTTGCTCGATACACACTACAATCTCCTACACCCTTGAATAGTGGGCTAGTGGAAGCCGTGAACGGAAGGCTTAGCTAAAAGACCTAAGCCTTCTTTTTCATGTCCTCGGTAGCCTGCATTTTTTCGATGGCTGACCTGGGTCTTTCATCTTGTCTTGTATTCTCTCTTGCCTCAAGACACCTTTTTTTTGTTTCTGTCATTGTCTACCATTAGGATATCCTTCTCATTTCAAACCACTTTCTTGACATATTATCAGACTCCCTCGTACGTTTAGTTCTAGTCCTAGTGTGTTGAGTAATGATGTCTCTTATTGTGACTATATTTTGCGCTTTTCGTTTTTTAGTATTGCCAGACATCAAGGGCAAAGCCAAAGCAAAACAAAAGAGCCAGCCTAGTTACCGGGCAAAATCATAATACCATAGGGATCACGATCAGCATCACTAACATCAACCGCAACCTCTTCCCGCTTATAGATGTCCCGAATCTGGACTGCAGCTGCCAATGGAGCCCCACCCAAATTATTACTATCATCAATAGCCCTGAGAGCCTCATCCCACTGATTCTTAACCTCGGCCAGCAACTTGGGCTGCATCACTGAACGCAGATACCCACGCTCAGAGTTAGTATGCGAAAGCGAGATAACAACAGAGCCACGCTCCGTCACAGCCAAAGCCTCATGGTGGCTCATTTCCCCCGTCAGCAGGAGATCAGGGAGTTCGCCTCCCTTGAGGAGCACGCCCGAGCCAGAGCCAGGACACATGCCCACCGTGCGGATGGAGATATCATCAACAGATTGACCTTGCGGGATGGCGATGGGGATACCGCCTGGCAAGCCGATTCCACGGGCGATGTTGTCGACCAGGGTAGTGAGGGGGTGTTTCTCGACGAATGTCACCAGACGGCCGGCACCGGCTGACTCGAAGCCTTCTGGGATTGAGGCTGGCGGAGATGGGTGGATTGTGGTCATGGTGTGCGATAGCGCTCGCGAGGAGGGGCCGCGAACGGCGGGGATGGGTGAGTCGGGGTATGTTGGGGCGGAGTATACGCTTGAGAGGCAGGTTTTGATGTTGGTTTTGGATGATTGAGTGGGTTCGAAGTTTCCCGTTACTACGTCGCAGAGCCAGTCGGCCATGCCGCCGGGGACGGTGTCGACTGCTGTGTGCGGGGAGTAGACGCTGATTCCATGCTGTGCTAGGCGGAGGAGGGATCGTTGTTGGGTGTCGGCGAGGGTGAGGGATTTCAGGCCGCGGAAGATGATTGGGTCTGTGTGGTTGGTGTTAGGTTTGGGTCCAATCGCAAGTATGATATCGCTCTGAATGCGCCTTACGGTATGCGACGACAACCGAGTTGCGGTTTTTAATGGCCTCGTCGGCAACGGCTGTAGTGAGGTCAATGGTGAGGAGGACCGAGTTTTTCTGTATCCGGGAGTTGTCGAAAGGAGCTTCGAGCAGCACTGTAATTGAGCGTGTTAGTACATTGCAGAACTCAATCAACTGACATTTGAAAGAATAAAACTTGCATCCTGTATTATCGAAGCTCTTGTCTGCCAATGCCTCTGGGTATCTGCATATCAGATATTAAATGAAGCTCCATACAATGCGGGGACCTTGGGATCAAGTGGGGGTGAATTACAGCTTTCTCATAGAGCTCACCACAACATTGGTGAATGGCGAGCATTCCGAGTGTTTCAATAAAGACATGGCAGAGTATCGACGTGTAGCAGAGCGAAGAAAATTCATAGAGGGATGTTCCAAGCGTCGAGGGTTGAAGACCGAAGAGCAGGAAAACGGTAACGAGCCACACACGTGAACCCACCAGCCACAGCCGACCGGAGGCTCTGAATTTGTAATAAGAGCACCTGAGCAACACCTCCCATACTTCGCGATAACCTCGGGTTTGGCACTTCATCCCCCTCTCGTCTTCTCTCCCCTCTCCTCGCCCGACCATATACTTCATGTTCTCCCGCACCTCCTCCTTGACCGTCCTGAGCAGAAGCTGCCGCTATCTTCTCCGCCCTCACAATAATATCCAGCGGGCTTCGTTTTCCCTCACCGCGCGCTCCTACGCCGCCTTCAACGCCGCTATGGCCGACACATCTGGAATCACCTCGGATTCGCTGAAGAACAAGCTGACTGAAGCGCTGCAGGCGCAGCATGTCGAGGTTGAGGATCTATCGGGTATGGAAATTGAAATTGAAATCTAGAATATTACGCTATGACGTCGAAAGATTATTTTTTGGTTCCGTTGATCTCCCGCTGACGTTCGGTATTTTGGGGTTGATTTAGGCGGCTGTGGACAGGCTTTCCAGGCTGTGATTGTTTCGCCTCAGTTTGAGAGCAAGACTATGCTTGCACGACACCGGCTCGTCAATTCCGCGCTCAAGGCCGAGATCGCTGCTATTCATGCTTGGACTCCCAAGTGCTATACCCCCGAGCAGTGGCAGGCTCTGCAGCAGTAATTGATATCTCCAAGAGGGGATATGATGGACTATGGACTCATCCCAGAGGGATATTGGAAGAAATTGTACCAGACCGAAGATTGAGAGGTCTAGACTTGGTTCAGGAACGAATCGGCATTGATCTTTAATTGCTCGATTGACAACTACAGGCTTGCCTATTTAATTCTGGCATCGGTTTATCAGGCGTTGGCCGGGTTGGAAAGGATGGAATCTTTGTACATTAAATCCTGCGCTACAAAGTACCGTGCAGCAAGGACTAAAAATAAACTTTGTGCCGCAGGCTATATTGGTCTTGTACTATTTGCAAGGAGATTGCAGCTCTATTTAGTGGCTTTAACCGAGCACCTTCTCGGCAGTGGAAACTTTGTGATGTTAGCATAGAACGACACCCTTGGTAGAAGAGACGTACCGCTGAGGCCGGTGTTATCCGGCTCGACGAAAGCCTCCTTGACCTTTCCATCCTCGACAAGAAGAACGTAGCGCTTGCTGCGGTCGTTGCCGAAGATGGCGCTGCTGTCGAAGAGGAGGTCGAGCGCCTTGTTGAACTTGCCGGAGGGGTCACCCAGGAAGCGGATCTGTCCAAATACAATATCAGCCCTGTCAAGAAACAGAAAACGAAGAAAAACTTACACCGCTCTTGCCGGAAGGATCAAGGGAAGCAGCCCAAGCCTTGGTCCTATATGATAGTTGCGTCAACAAATGTTCCCTCGCTTCCGCGCTGCAACTTGAAGTATATAGCTTACACGAAGGGGTCATTGACCGAGATAACGAAAACCTGACCAGCATCCTTGAGCTTGGGGTGGTTGATGAAGCCGGGAACGTGGGTGCTTGAACACGCAGGGCCTTGAAGAATGTCAGTCCGGATCCTATCTAGGTATCACAGTAGAGTTCACATACTGAAGGCAGCCGGAGTGCCAATGATGACAGCCTTGTTCTTAATCTCCTTGGCCAAATTGACCTTGTTACCGGGGGAGTTCTCGACCAGGACGTCCAGGTTAGGGATAGCGTCGCCCTTTTGCACGAACGCGGGCGCGGTGCTGTGGAAGAAGGAGGCTTGCGCGCGAACGCGAGGGATGTTGGTTGCGATACGGCGGGCGAACATTGTGCTTAATTGGGGTAGGATGGGATTGAGGTGAATTGGATCGAAGGAATGAGAGGAAGAAGTGTATGTTGTAGGTGTGAATTAATGCGGAGAAGAGCAACCTTGGAAGGGCGGTATGTCGAGCTTGGGGGATTTCGTCATGGCCGTTTGCTTTATTTTTAGGAACTCTGTTTAGCCGATGTATGTATGTCTATGCTTGTGCTTGTTTATTTCCATCCTATATATCGTCCTTATTTCTGATTCTATGCACATCATTGATATAGGCACAGACACTCTCGACCTTGTGGATACCAGTGCAACCTGCGGAGGCTATACCGCAGGTACCGCCCATATGAGCTGTCACTTATCAAAGCGCTCTCTTTTCCAGAACAAGGCGGACGGACTGGCTACCTTCGAATCGGATGATATGAAGTCGCATCCTATTCCTCCATGACGCAGTGGATCCTTGCTCCGTCACACGGTGGATCATAACCCCCCTGCTGAAGGATGCAGTCATCTTCTATATTGTAGTTCAACACAGCACCTTGAAGATGGAGTTGACTCGCGAGGCTCAGGTGATAACGGTGATTGTGCGCTTTTACGACAATGTGCTACGGTGGAAACTCGTGTGTTGGGCTTCCCCCAGCATCTAGACTATGGACTATGGAGTACGAGGTACTTCGGTGGCTTTTAGACGATAACCACGTAGCAGAGTATGATGGGTCGTTGATGTTTTCCGGTGGAGACTGGTCACAACAGCATCTCACATTCATAAGATTCATAATATCTCATATCCTTAATCTTAATCTTAAAGTCAAGGCGAACCGAGACAATGACACGATGACAGGGCTGATCACTTATATAAAGCGCATATAAAGACATCATTGGGGGAATTGCGTTCCCCTCCATCGACGCACTGACACGATCCCATAATTCATCCTGCATGTCTCTTTTGATAGCGAATAAGAGCTGGTGAAGTTTTTTATTTTTTTCCCAAGGACTTGTATACAATACCTGGCTAGTACCTCGTTCTGCTCGGTGTGACATGCTGGAATTCTGCCCCTCGTTGGTCCCTGAGTGCTGGGAGCATTCAACCTCCTTGCAGGAGGAAATAGAAGTTGAAGAAAAATAATCCAAAGCAAAAGAACATGAACTACGCGAAGTGAAGCCCAAGTTGCGTTCTGAAACATCGCCGGCCATTGAATGTACCAAGGCAGTACCTCCACAGTAACTTTGGTACTTGGCTCTACCGCTAAAGTAACTGACCGTACCCCCGTTATTATTTCATTTTTTCCCTTCTCCCACCCTCCGACAGGTCTGGCTTTCTATCCCCTCTTCTTGTTTTTCGCCGTTGAATGTGAACTTCCATTAGACCTGACTTTATCCGCGTTGGGACGAAACCAGCCAGACCTGCCTGTTCGACCGGTCGCGACCCGTCTAGCCCAGCATGGACGGTGGCCAGACCTCTTCCAATCCCGCCCCCGCTGGGAACTCCAGTGATTTTGTTCGTCGTCCGATATTGTTGTGAGAGATCCTGGCTAACAACATGAATAGGTACGCAAGCTGTATAAGTAAGTCTTGCTTCGGTTCACCTTGATCCTGCGACCGTGATGGCCTTTGAAGCTGATCTTTTCCACAGAATGCTGGAGGACCCGACCTATTCGTCTATCGTACGCTGGGGCGACGAAGGGGATTCCTTTGTAGTATTGGAGGTAATGCGCCCGTGTTATTTACAGCTTCGGTCTCTTTGACGCGTCACTAACTCGAATCCCCGACAGTGCGAGAAATTCACCAAGACCATCCTGCCGAAGCACTTCAAACACAGCAACTTTGCTAGTTTCGTCCGCCAACTGAACAAATACGACTTCCACAAAGTTCGACAAAACAATGAAGAGAATGGCCAATCACCGTACGGGCAGAATGTAGGTGTCCCAGTTGAAGCTTCATTGGACCGGATCTCACATAAATACAGGCATGGGAATTCAAGCACCCGGAGTTCCGCGCCAACAGCAAAGAATCGCTCGACAACATCCGACGAAAGGCGCCCGCGCCACGAAAACAAACCCAACCGAGCGATGAATCCGTACCCACGCAACAAATCGATCTTCTGAACCAGCAGATTGTGGCGCAACAGCAGCAGATCCAACACCTATCAGATCGATATGCCCAGCTCACGGTAGATCATCAGCTCATGCTACAGGAAGTGATGCGAGTGCAGAAGACGGTTCTCAACCACGAGAATGTCATTCACCAGGTGATGACCTACTTGCTTTCGGTGGATGCGCGCCAGCGTCGAGATAGCAAGGCTGTGACATTCCAAGCGCCCGGAACGACAATGAGCCCTTCCCAGGTCGGTGCAGTGGACGATGAACCCTCATCGCCCCTCCAGCAAGCCTCCAAGCTCCTGAATGACATGAACGCCGAACTCCAATTCAATATGAACGGCGTCGACCCGATGAACGATGCTCAAAAGGCTGTCGTGTCAACTCCCAACTTGGATGCGCAGGCGCGCAATGGCTCGCTCCGTCCCGCGGCAACTGCACCGCCAAACCCAGCACTTGCTTACCCCAAGATGGCCGGCGATCTGGAGCAAGTGGTATATCCCGTAGGCGCCACCAACGGCATTGATCCCATGTACAGCGAGCATATCAACAATGTTCCGTACCCAATGCCCGCCAAGCAGGAGATCGATACGGATGCTCGTCGGCAGTTCCCCGACAACCGGAAAAAAAGCACGAACGTGGACCCTGGCTGGGTGCGCAGTCCTCAGATTCTCTTGGTTGAGGACGATGCCACTTGTCGACAGATTGGCGGCAAATTCTTGTACTCTTTCTCGTGTGTTATTGATACCGCGGTATGTCAGTCTTGTCCTATTGACCACACAAACTTGCTAATCTTTTCTTAGTTTGACGGCTTGGAGGCTGTGAACAAAATTCAGGGTGGCTCAAAATACGATTTAATTCTAATGGATATTATCATGCCGAATTTGGACGGTGTGTCGGCCTGCCATCTCATTCGCCAATTTGATCGCACCCCTATCATCGCCATGACCTCGAACATTCGAAGCGACGACATCCAGCTCTATTTCCAACATGGTAAGATGAACATCAACATTGAATCAAGTCTTCCACTAACCCTTATTAGGAATGGATGATGTTCTTCCGAAACCATTCACCCGCAAGAGTCTTCTCGATATGCTTGAGAGGCATTTGGATCATCTCAAGATCTCGCCACAGAACCCAGGAATGGAGCCAGTACGACCTTCCGCAGCCGCCGTGACCATGGCAGCTGCAACTCAAAGTTCAACAAACCAGTCGATCAAAGAGGACAGCTCTCCAGGCCAGTCGCCCGCTGGATCGATGAATAACTGGCAATCGCCCAACCAATTCCAAAATATGCAGGCTGTTCCATCGAACATGGCGACAGTTCAAGGGCCATATGTCACAGGACCACCCACCTACGCTGTTGACCAGAATGGCGTTCAGTACCCAGCACCACCAGTAGGAGTCCCAACCGGGCCTCCTATACGCCCCCCGCACCGCCGTCAGATGTCCGAAATGGGCAGTGCCCCCGATAACCCCAACATGTCAAAACGGCAGCGCATGTACTCGCAACCTCAACCCATGCTTGCCGTGCAAGCTGGCCGACCTGGCTAAAACCCGGCCCTTTATTCTTCTATTTTCTACACTTCACCTTTCCGCCTGTCCATTGACTCACGATTCCCACTTGTCTATAACGAGGTTCAAAATTCAAATCGTACATTTAGCTACACTCTTCGCGGACGTCTTGACCGCATTTATCTCCCACCGTTACAGGTTTGGCGTTGGTTTTCTTTAACTTGGGTGGCGAATTGTGTGCGACTTTATATGCGTCAGCTATATCCACCGTGGGCTCCTGCATCCCATTCACCGCCGGAGAGATTGTTTCGTCAGGTACATATTTAGAAACATATTATTTTATTCCTCTCATGTGTCGGGTCTTGCTGGTCTCGTAGGCTTTATCTCGTATATGAATCGAACGAACTTACATGCTCCATTTCCAAAGAACCCCACCCAAACCCTGCATAGAATCGACCCGACGCACCGCAATCCATCCCCACTTAATCCCACCTGGGGATGTATATCACCCGCCCTTCCCGACCCGATTTTCACGGGTCGGGTGGATGAACTGCAGGGCGGGAAATAAGCTGTGAGGTCTAGACCGGAGCCTCGTAGATTAAATCATTCCAACCCTCCTTTCTGCGTTCCAGGAGGGCCCAGACCTTGCCGCCGGAGTTCTGGGCCTTCTTTGTCTGGCCGTTTGTGGCTGACGTTTGGTTCGTGTTTGTTTGGTTTGCATTCGGACTTGGCTGTACGCTACATAGCACCTGGGGACTTTTGATATGCGACTTTGTCTGGCGGGTATGATTGTTTCTAGATTCACCTTCAGTTGGTTATTGTATAGCTATATATACGTGACTGGGTAATCTAGTGAGTGCTGAACAAAAAGAGATGTCATGAGGTAAGATATTGTCTTGATTATGTCAGGTGCGGATGTGACAGCAATTCCATGGAAGCTCAGTGTGCTGCACTTGCGGTTGCGGATCAGGTGGATACTCCCGCTCCAGGTAGGTCTTGAACATCTTGGTGATCTGTCTAGAAGCTCGTCGGTACCTTTAGCAAGAACACGATAGTTACATATCATAAGCCTTTTATGCTAGCTCTCTACATCACTAAGGCTTCTCTTCTCTCTGAAAGATAAGATTCCCACTTCGCTAGCACCGCCTTGATATCATGAACTGTCTGTGTCCTAAGGGAGGAAGCGATGATGGATTGGATTCATGGTGCTTCAAGATTAGTCGCCCCATTACTAGGCTCGAGGTTGTCCTTGATGTGAACATACAGTGGACAGACATCCATCCCCGTGGCAGATATAGATAGATGCTTGATTTGGCAAGGAATAAGACAAGGAGCATCGTCCCATCATTCCCTATTTTTATCACCCAAGCTTGAGCTATCATAGAAAATATAGGCATTGCAAAGCCCTTCATTGAAAATCGATCAATGTAATCTTGTAGGTCGTTACTCATGATGCTAGAATCCAGGATAAAACAAACCGAGAAAATCAGAGACAAAAGAAAAATCCATATCAAAAAGAACTCGCTTATGCTTTCTTCTCGGCGTCCGGCGCTTGGGATGAATCACCAGTGGGTTCAGAATCTGCATTGCCTGCTTGGGGCTCTGTAGAAGGACCTTCATTCTTGGCTTCTTCCCCTTCTTTTGGTTCGGTGTCCGTAAGGACAATATCGCCGTCCTTGTCGCCACTTGACTCGGCCTTTTCCTGTTGTTCTGTTGCCTTGGTAGGAGTGGTGGTTGTAGGAACATCGTTGGCACCATCCCCACCGTCTGCGGTAAGACGCACCTCGACGCCTTTGCCGTCTTGCAGACCCATGTCTTCCACGCCGAGGAGCATTGGACCACGGGCGTGAGGAACTTCGTCAGATAGCTCTGGTGAGGCAGTAGCAAGGGTTTCGTCGGTTTCAACAGATAGTAGGGTTGCGGTGCCCTGTTCCCCAGGCTGTGTAGGTAAAGCTTCGGTGCCTATACAAAAACGTTAGTGAACAGGAAACCAGGGCTCGTGATAATGGGTAAAGTACCGTCGACTAGAATGCCTGCATCGCCATTGGAATCCTCGCCTTCGAACGAGGCGTTGACTAACCACGGGATCGGAGTAAGTAGTGCACCACCTAGAGATTCATCGCTCCCAAGACCGTGGGCAAAGTCAGGGGTTATATATACCCCGCTGCTATCGCCAGGAAGCAGTAGCCCGTTCGTTTGAGCAATTGTGACAGCCGGTGTTTGGAATGGGAAAATATCTGCGGAGCTTGTCACTGAGACAACACGATCAACCGCACGTAGGTATGCGGGTAACGTTCTATAGTGCCTAGTCGGATAGAGGACCAGCTCTGCGAGTCTCTGAATGGTATGTGGGGGTTTCTCCTCGAAAAAGGTCTCAATCGATGAACGGATGGCGCTCAGAAGAAATGCAAGTGGAGGTGGAAGCTGGCCACCCGTGCTTGCAGGCTGTGAGTCTGGCACTAGACTCGACGGGGGAGAGACAGTTTGCGCTTGGGGTGAGGTTTGGATATCGGCGGGGGATGTGTTTTCCTTATTGCTGCTTTCGGGTAGAACGGGGTTCGCCTGGGAAGAATTGGGAAATAATCGCTGGCCGATGGGTTCGGGGCGCGCTTGAGGCATGGGAAACACATTGTACACGATCTGGAGCTACTGGTTAGATAAGTCGGTCAGGGACATGAGGTATAGCGTACGTATTCCAGTCGCTCAATCAGTGGCCCAGACATGCCCTTCCATCTCGCTCTATATCAGCGCGTTAGTCTCAGCATTTATCTTGACATGCCAGTTTCACGTACAAATCCATGGGGCCACCATTGGCGGCTGTTCGGAGAGCTTCCTCATCTGTGTTTTTGATATCAGCAAGGCCCATTGCAGCTAAGACTAGGACTGCGACCGTGATGGGTCAACCTACCTAGCGACATTTTCTAGTTAGCTGTGCATAGAGAGACAGAGAGTCGGAGCTGCGACAAGGCGCGGCAGTCGAATCGGTGATTGGCCTGAGCTTATCGATAGCGACACGTGACTCTCCGCGAAGTTTCTAAGTGGAGGGGCACCGTCGATCTCTTTAACATATCTCGATCAATTGACTCATTTATTCCTTCGATCAGACATCATGTGGAATTCGCCTAAGGTCGGCATCCTCGGCGGTGGCCAACTGGGCCGCATGCTCGTCGAGTCCGCCAACCGATTGAACATTCAGGTCAATATCCTGGACGTCGATAACTCTCCCGCCAAGCAGATCAGTTCGCACGACGGCCATGTGACCGGTTCCTTCAAGGAGCCCGATGCCGTGCGCAAATTGGCTGAGACTTGCGATGTCATCACCGCTGAGATTGAGCACGTCGACACCTACGCTCTCGAGGAGGTTGCATCAAAGGTGCGGGTGGAACCCAGCTGGCAGGCTATCCGGACGATCCAGAACAAGTTCAACCAGAAGGAGCACCTCCGCAAATATGGCATCCCTATGGCCGAGCACCGGGAGCTGGTGAACAACACACCCGAGGAATTGGCTCAGATTGGAGAGCAATTGGGCTACCCGATGATGTTGAAGTCGAAGACTATGGCATATGACGGACGTGGTGAGTCATATGTGATGCCGAAGGGTATACATTTTGTTGACAGTATCAAGGAAACTTCCGTGTCAATTCGAAAGAAGATATTCCCGAGGCCCTAGAGGCTTTGAAGGACCGCCCGCTCTACTCGGAAAAATGGGCTTACTTCAAGATGGTTAGTAGCAGTTGAACACCACGCTATACATGTCTCTAATATAACTTGTACAGGAACTTGCCGTCATGGTTATCAAAACAAAGGATGACGTCCTCTCCTACCCCACCGTCGAGACTGTCCAAGAGGACTCAATATGCAAGCTGGTGTATGCGCCAGCCCGCAACGTCCCCGAAGCCATCAACCAGCAAGCGCAAGCTCTCGCCCGCAAAGCCGTCTCCGCCTTCGAAGGAAAAGGCGCATTCGGCGTGGAGATGTTCCTTCTAGAAGACAACAGCCTCATGCTCTGCGAGCTTGCAAGCCGAATCCACAACTCCGGCCACTGGACAATCGAAGGCTGCGCGCTGTCCCAATTCGACAGCCACATCCGCGCGATCCTCGACCTGCCCATCCCGCCCCAGAGTCTTGAGCTTCGCCAGCCCTCCATCATGCTCAACATCATCGGCGGCGCAACTCCCGACTCCCACCTCAAGGCCACCGAATCGGCCCTCTCCATCCCCAACGCCAGCATCCACCTCTACAGCAAGGGCGCCGCAAGGCCTGGCCGCAAAATGGGCCACGTCACCGTCACCGCCGCGACCATGCACGAAGCCGAGACCTTGATCCAACCCCTCATCGACGTCGTCGACACCATGCGCGCCCAGCGCTCCGATATCAAAACCAAGGCTGCCCCCTCCGGTCCCTCCAAGCCCGTCCCCTCCGTCGCCGTCATCATGGGCTCCGACAGCGACCTGAAGACCCTCGTCCCGGGCCTCAAGCTGCTGCGTGATTACTTCGGCATCGAGCCTGAGGTTGAGATTACCTCTGCTCACCGCACGCCCGATTACATGGCCGAGTATGCGGGCAAAGCTGCCTCGCGCGGCATCAGGGTGATCATCGCAGCCGCCGGTGGCGCCGCTCACCTTCCCGGCATGGCAGCCGCTCACACTGCCCTGCCCGTCATCGGCGTGCCGGTTAAGGGAAGCTCTCTCGACGGCGTGGATAGTTTGTACAGCATTGTGCAAATGCCTCGAGGTACGTTATTTTCCATTCTACTCTCCTTTATTCTCCTTAACCCATTTACTTTGCTCCGATCTATATCTAACATTCCGTAATAGGCGTCCCCGTCGCCACTGTCGGCATCAACAACAGCATCAACGCTGCCCTCCTCGCCGCGCGTGTGCTTGGCTCTTTCGACCCGGCCATTCAGCGCAAGGTCGAGGCGTATGCCGAGGCTGCCCGTGCTGAGAACATGGAGTTGAAGGGTACCAAGTTGCGCGAGTTGGGGTGGCAGAAGTACTTTGATCAGATGTAGACGGTAAGCACGTAGATATTTGTGATTTGTGATTTGATACGAGATTCTTATACGAAAGTGGACGCCGAAAAAAGAGAAACGTGTGGGGTTCTACCTTCCCTGGGCTTCTTGTATAGTGGAGTTCAGTTTACTTCTTTCTATAGACGACAATGAATGACTTTTAAGCTTATTCTACCTTCCACGGCTCTAGGTACTTCTATCTCTTCTTGAGTTGGCTTTAGTCAAGCTCGAAAATACTCTGGAGAACGCAGACAACGATGGCATCATGTATTAGGCTATCGTTAACTCATACTAGTACAAATAATAAATCATCCGTAGTGCACAAGGGGAAATCATAGCAGGAAACAAAAAGATCAAGAAACAAAGACAAGGACGTTACGCGAATTCATACCGATTCTGGCCACACAGTTTAGACAGTAGTTGCAATATTGTTAGCTCCGTTAGTGACGGTAGTACCATTAGTGACACCATCAGCGCCATGCTTGAAGGTATCACCCAGGGTATGAGGCTTGCCATTGACGAAAGCCTTGTCAACCTCATCGGAGAAGCCGCCACGAGTTTGGTATCCCGAGGTCCTGTTGCCGTTAGTGGCGTTGCCAGCGTTTGAAGTGGCGGCGGCGCTACCGCTGCTGCTAACAGGGCGAGCAGTCTTCCTGGTGATGGGCCCGCCGGACGGGATGCCTCTGGACTCGGCTGCGCTACCGATGCTGAAGACGGGGGACTCCCAGCGCTCGCCCTTGGCAGCCAGGTCGGCGAACTCGGTGGCCTTGGTGGATACGGCGCCGGGCAGCTCGATTCCAGGGAACAGGGAATCGTGCAGGGTCATGACGGTTTGGACCTGGGTATCACGCTGGGCAACGGCCTTGGCCTGTTGGGCCTTGGCTTGCATGCGAGCTCGGATGGCATCAGCGTAGCGGGAGAAGATGGACGGCGCGTTCTCGGGGTCTTCACGGGCGGCTTCTGCAGCACGCGTCGCCTCGGTGTGGACTTCCTTGGCGAAGAGGTCGCCCTTCCTGAAGGCTTCTTGGATCTGGGCCTCGACGACCTTCTGCAGAGCGGGCCTGACTACGCGGAACAGCATGGGCTTGAAGGTGTAGAAGAGCAACTTGTGGTGGGACTTCTTCAGCTTGATGTCCATGTTCCTGATGGTCACATCCACCTTATCAAGCTTGAAGAAGTGCTCCTTGTCGTTCGGCTGGGCGGTAGAGGCAGCGAGTTTCACGCTGAGACCGTCGCCGCCGAGGAAGATGTCCATAATGCCACGATCGGTGATGGTGGGGAAACCCTCCTTCTTCTTGATGTAGTATCCAACATCGCGCAGATCCATCTGGATACCAGACATGGAGATCATGATCTTATTGTCACTCTTGTTGCTGATCTTCTTGCGGCCCCAGCGGAAGTAGTTATCGCTGCCGAACTCCATAACGTTGGGCATCAGGTTGTCGCCCTCGAGGCATAGGTTCTCGATTACAACATCAACCATGGGATCCGCCACTTCGATACGGGGGATTGGAACATAGCGGACATTCTCGAAGAACTGCGGAATGATGACATCGCGGAGATCGCGAAGAAGATCCGGCTTGAAGCTAGGCCTGCCACTGGAGTCGTGGCCCAAATCCTTGAATAGCTTCTGGAACGACTTGGCAAGGGCCTGGTTTTGCACGTCTTGCTCAAATTGGTCGCCCAAGAACTTGACCTCGTCAACAACGCGGTCAGAGTAACCGCGGTAACGCTCGCGCAGGAGGTAACGGCCCTTATCGTAAAGATCGTTCCACTGGCGGTTGCATTCTTCTTCCATGATGAAGCCCTGTTCGCGCAGAGATTTGCTATGTTCGGTCAGCTTTTATTCTAGGGAAGTCTTCCGATTAACCTACCGAATCAAGTTGTCGACGTTCTTGAACCAGTTTCGGAGTTCAGGGTCCTTCTCAGCCTCACGATAAACGGCGTTTAGCGACTCGAAAAAGCCGTCCAGAGAGGTGTAGTTGGCAAAGCGTTCGATAAGAGTGCGCAAATTGTACTGAACAGCCTGGACATTGTCGCTCTTCAGGACCTCACGGGCAGAGCTACTGCCCTCCTTGGAGAGGCCTTTGGTGTGTCCGGCGTATTGCTCAGCCAAGTTCAACAAGGTCTCAACGGCTTGCTGGTCTGCATAATTTGTTAGTAACCTTCACCATCGATAGAGATTATGGCTGACTTACAGTCTTCATGGCCCTGGATTTCAATAATCATCTTCTTCAGGCGCCAGATGGTCTGCTCGCGACGCTCCTTGGGAATCTTCTCAGACAAGTAGGCCTTGGTCTTGTCGGATAATTCCCTCTGCTTGCTCTGTGGTGACGCGCCAGTCTCTTCCTCGGCAACCGCAGCGGAAGCAGAAGCAGCACTTCCCTTCTCCTGAGCTAGTGTCAGTATGTGCAAAATTACGGCGCACTAGGAATACATACAGCCTTGTTCTTCTTAAATTTAGACTTCAGGTCATCCTTTGAGATATTGGGCTTCTCGTGCCACACGTTGGCCTCTGCAGGTTGATCGATCTGCGAAAGCTCATCCTGCGAAGGGCGAACCTGGTTGGCGGCCTTTTGAGAAGCATCGGCCGCAATGTCTTTGCCAAGCGTCATGGCGTCGCTCACTGCGCGTTGTTAGGAATGTCTATGATTCGCGAACGGAAGCTTACTTACGTAGTTTTCTAAACTCTCCGTTGGTGATCATAAGCGTGCCCAAGGTCTTTAGGCCATCAATGGCCTTGCTAGCATCTTGCTGACCGGCGTCCTTGTCGAAGGGGAGCCCAGGGCGGTTGGCATCCCCATTGCCAGTTGACATCCTCTGGGCTTGCCAGACAAAGTCTTGCAAGAGGTTACCCTCATTCTTGACCAAGAGCATATTCTTCGCTGCGTCAATGACATTGCGCAGATCTGCCACCAGGATCTTCCCATCACGTGAGAGTTCCTTTGGTGGGGATTTGAGAGCCTTGGAGTTCAAGACACTGTTCAAAGCGATGTCGCATTGCTTGTTCTGCGGGAGGAGACCTAGTTAGCATTTGTAGTGGCCAGCGACGACAGAGGATTTAGACGGACCGAGGGGAGCTTGCTATTCTTGAAGGCTATAGTAGATATAGTCAGCACGGCAATTGTCAATTGAGAATTTGAAGCTGGACTTACCATGGTAGATACCAAAGAATTGAAGCTTCTGGTTGATATCCTAGAAGGGTTTCCTGTCAGTGTGGTTTCAAAGGGGTCGCATTGTCATACATACCTTCTCCTTCTGTTTAGGATTTGTAGGCACGTTCACAGACATGATGAAGTATGTATATCAGACCAATGATGAGGGGATGAGGTATTATGTATGAACTAAAAGACAGAGTTAGAGATTCTGGCTGTTTGCATACCTGACAAACGAGGGCCACTCACTGACAATTAACTATATTTATTGAACCTATGTAGGCACAAAACAAGGGGTATCACTGGAATGAAGGAAAATGTGGTAAGAGGAAGAAAATCCAGAGTAGGAGGGAAGGGATGACGGAATATAAAAGACCAGGGACCATAGCGCCATTATGATGAGCTGGAAACATAAAACCAGGCCCTGCCACAAGGAGCCCAATGCGATAAAATGATTCTCGGTTACCTAAAGAGCCTCTGTGCTGCTATAGCTCCTGGTGATCGACACCTGACGTCATTCTGTCGTGGCACAGCTCGTTGGCCACAGCTAACACGGACATCTGCTCCCTCCCAGTCTTGTTAGCAATTCCTTTTATCACGTTCAGCCTAGAACATTGCAGCTATATTTGATTTGCTGGGTGGGTGCTCTATGGGTTGTGTCATAGGTAAGGTCAAAATAACCTCCACCTTGATGCCCCATACGTATCCAGCTCCAGATTCACGTCATCCACTTGATTAGCTGCATAAGGTTAGTGTTCTTCCGAGAGCTAGGGCCGTACAGATTCGCAGGTATGTGAAAGCCCACAAATCCCCATAAACCCTAAGATCGACGACTTCCAAGGTTGATGGGATCCAAGTCTTGGCACACGCGTCCCATCATCATCCATGGATGCATGTGGGTCCGCGATATCAGACTCTGCTCAACTTGACGTCAACACTTCGGATCTTCAATACGACATAGGGGGAAACAGGACTGTTGCCCTTGGTAGCGGTATAGGCTATCGTGCTTAATGTAGGTCAGGGTCACAATTCTAGAAGGTCGGTCAGACGTTCAGCCACATCCAAATAAAGGGGGTGTGGCTTCTACGGGGCTGTGCACCCGCTCCTTACCGGATTTAGAATAGCGTCCCCATTCCGTGTCCACCTTGTTGTCTTTATCTTGAGTCTGATCGAGTCTATCTGATTCACTGATTTACATGGTAACAACCAAAAATGGCACATTTCCGTACATCTTTGATCCTATTGCATTATTGGTTAGTAGTCGCGTGCTAGTTACCTATGTCGTATAGGGCATCAGATAGTCGCCTTGTTTCTGCAGGGATAAATATCGGGGCATTCATGTCAGATAGAATGCAGCGTACAGAGCACACACCTATGCACCACATACGAATGAAAAAGGGGTTTACAGGATGATTACTGTGGTCTGTATGATCCCTATACTTACTAGCTGACCTCCTTAGAGGATTGGTGTTGTTGTGTCCCTCTTGTCCTATCTGCTAGACCAGACTGCCCATCATGCATATCCCTCTTCACTAGTGTATCTAATCCTGCTAGATACCTAGATCTCGGGAGCAATTGCTCCCATGCAACATTTTACACTCATTTACATTTTGATATGGACTGTGTTACCGTCTGCATGTCATGATCCACATGAATCGCTATCATGTGCTTCATGTTTGCTTGCTCGCTCGTTTGCTTGCTCGCTTACTGTTTGCATAGTATACTAGTTTGTATTCTACAGATTGTTTGCTATATAGCTAAGCGAGATGTTCGAGGCTTGCAACGTTTGTCAGCTATATCAACTGGATGCTTCTACTTTGTACTGGCTTCTTCTCTCCTTCTCCTCATCTCAGTTGTTTCGTTGAATGCATACTTTCTCTTCTTCAGATCGACCTGGCGCCTCACAGACTGCCTAATTTCAGCTGTGAAGTGACCCTCCCATTGTTCAACACGTGGTTTATCTCCAGAAATCACGGGAGTTTTAGGTGAAATCTTCCGAAGCGAGGCGGTCGGGAATGACAGAACCTTGATCCGAATCTTCTGATTCTGTATCTGAATCTGAAGACCTAGGCGCCCACGCTATCGACTCGGGATCGGCGCCCTTGTCAAGTAGTAGCTTGACAACTGCCTCGTGGCCGTTCTTAGCCGCCCACGATAGTGGCGTCTGGCCATCAGCATCCTTCGACTGAGGATCGGCGCCCTTCTCGAGTGGCAGCTTTACGACTACCTCGTGGCCGTGATAAGCTGCGTACGATAGCGGTGTCCAGCCATGAGTATCCTTCGACTCGGGATCGGCACCCTTCTCGAGTAGTAGCTTTACAACCGCATTGTAGCCGTCATCAGCCGCCTACGATAGCGGCGTTCGGCTATCAGCATCCTTCGACTGAGGATCGGCGCCCTTATCGAGTAGTAGCTTCACAACCGCCTCGTGGCCGCTCTCAGCCGCTAACGATAGCGGCGTCTGGTCATCATCATCCGCTAAGTCGGGATCGGCGCCCTTATCAAGTAGTAGCTTGATAACTGCTTCGTGGCCATTCTGAGCTGCTAACGATAGCGGCGTCCGGCCAAGAGTATCCTTCGACTGAGGATCGGCGCCCTTATCGAGTAGCAGCTTTACAACCGCCTCGTGGCCGCTCTCAGCCGCCAACGATAGCGGCGTCTGGTCATCATCATCCGCTAAGTCGGGATCGGCGCCCTTGTCAAGTAGTAGCTTTACAACTGCCTCTTGGCCGTTCTTAGCCGCCCCCGATAGTGGCGTCTGGCTAAGAATATCCTTCGACTTAGGATCGGCGCCCTTGTCAAGTAGTAGCTTTACAACTGCCTCGTGGCCGTTCTTAGCCGCCCACGATAGCGGCGTCTGGTCATCATCATGCGCTAAGTCGAGATCGGCGTCCTTCTCGAGTAGCAGCTTTACGACCGCCTCGTGGCCGTTTATAGCCGCCCATAATAGCGGCATCCGGTCATTATCATCTACTAAGGCAGGATCGGTACCCTTCTCGAGTAGTAGCTTGATAACTGCTTCGTGGCCGTTCTGAGCTGCTAACGATAGCGGCGTCCGGCCAAGAGTATCCTTCGACTCGGGATCGGCGCCCTTCTCTAGTAGCAGCTTTAAGACCGCCTTCTGGCCGTCCTTAGCCGCCAGCAATAGCGGCGTCTGGTCCTCATCATCCGCTAAGTCGGGATCGGCGCCCTTCTCGAGTAGTAGCTTTATAACTGCTTCGTGGCCATTGATAGTCGCCCATAATAGCGGCGTCTGGTTATCAACATCCGCTAAGTCTGGATTGGCGCCCTTCTCGAGTAGTAGCTTGATAACTGCTTCGTGGCCATTCTGAGCTGCTAACGATAGCGGCGTCCGGCCAAGAGTATCCTTCGACTCGGGATCGGCGCCCTTGTCGAGCAGGAGCCTAACGACCGCGTCGTCTCCAATTTTCGCAGAGTCTAGCAGGGAGTTGCTGACTTGGTTCACTGATACGTCGCTGCCGTCGCTGTCAAGGCTGCTATCACCGTCCGGGAAATCTAGAGCAACGGAACGCAAAGAGCCGACTGATCTAATGCCTTCGGATTTTTTAGAGTCCGCCTCTTTATTGCTGTCAAGGTTTCGTGGAACTGCAAAGGTTGCGAATTGTTCCTGGTGAAAAGCCACGTGATTGTGAAACCCCTTATCAAAAGGACCAATCGAGTAGCAGAATGGGCATGTTTGTCTGTCATCGGCTACCGTCGTCTCGGCTATATCCAGGAGATTTTCGATCTGCTGCTCATCTAGACCTTTGTGGCAGTCTAAGAAGTGTTGCAGCAAGCCATTTTTTGATTTGGAGCTGAATGACCTGTGTTCGAAGCATCTCCATATGCGGCGGTGGACTAGCCGTTCATGTTCAAGCCACGCATGCCGACTGGCGTACATGCGGTCGGCATCTGAGCATTCCTCGTAGGTACAGACGTACGGCTGGAGATCTTGTCGGATATGCTCTCTAATATTCATCAGAACGATGCTCTTGTCCTGTCAATGGTCTTGGACACCTACTGCCATGACTTCCCTTTTCCTTGTCTCGACGGACAAGCCACCCAGCAATACTGACAGACAAACTCTGGCTTCGTGGCCGCATCGGGAGGAGGTGGAGGTAATTCTGGGGAATTTTCGTCAACGTCGTAGGCTGTAGTCGCGTAAGAAATCACGGTCTCTGTATCCAGCTGGTCGTCCAATTCACGGTTGTACATGGAGAAATCGGTTCCTGAAAGCAGGGTTCTTGGCCCTGGAGTCGGTAGGAAATAACCTGAGATTGGAGGTGTGGTTGGGGGTCCGGAAACAGGTTTCGCAGGCTTCACGAGAGTTGTGAAATTCTGTTGGGGGGCTAGCTCACCCGTAACGTGTGAGAGCTTGAGAGCATGTCTCTGCCAATATGCAAAATACTTTCGCCGGTTGGTGATTGCTTTTGCTAAGCGATCTTGCAGAAAGTCGTCGCTATTTAACAGGCGATCCCCAGCATCTAACACATCGAAACAACCGTCACTTGGGTCTCGTGCAGGCTCAGCAGCGAATTCCTTTGATGACGGACGCAGGCGCAGGCGATTGAGTGACTCTTGTACATGCCGACGATCGAAGATGGCATACGCCGAGAATAAGTCTTTCCCGGTTTGTGGATCCTCTTCTTTCATGAGAAGAGCTTTCTTGGTGAGAGAACGATATCTCGTGTTTCGTATCTTAAACGAGAGCCTATACAGGTGCTCCATGATATCCTTGATATCATCGAGTCTCTCAGCTAGTTCCCCAGACTCCAAGTCACTGCTGGTGTCACTAGTGTCACTGTTCTCCTCAACATCTTCGTCAGGACCATGTGTGGCATCGCCACCCTGTTCGTACGGTAGGCGAAGACCTGTGGTGATCTCGGCACCTAGACAATAAAAGTCAATAAAGGGTTCCGACTAGAGATGATAGGAGGTGTGGCACAACATACTCTTTCTTAAAGAGTCTTGCAACTCTCCCATGAATTTGAGGACGGCCGCTCGTAGCACCACCGAGTCTCGTAATCTAGCGTCGAGAGAATGTCGGCCTCTCTGTAAAGCGCCCAGATTGCCAGCCCAAATCCTGAAGCGGGCATATTCATTTTCAATTGCTATTGGCATCATCTGCTTCTTAAACTCATCCGAAGATATGCGCAGCGATCGTGTCAGAGTATCGAAGCAACTCATACAAGAGGTAGAAAGGGCGCCGATGTCCTCCATGGCTAGGGTTCTTATCTCAGAGGTATAGAGAATATTGTTTCGTACACCTCGTGAGATTCACCTTTATCTTTCGTAGTTGATGAGTTGCAAACTTGTTAGAGTGGGCTAGGGCCCAATAGGACCAAAGGTGTATTCACGCGGTTCGCCGAGGCTCTCTCCAATGCTTGAGCAAAATTGAATCTCTTATAACAGAAGGATGCGGAGGAATGTAAAAGACCATTCGTTTGAACTAACGCCAAGAGCTGCGCGTTGGCGGGGTCGATGCCACGACAAAAGGACGTGCGGCTGAGATCGGGTGTTGGAACGTGGGAGACTCCACGTTAACACGTTTCCCTTGGGAATAACTTCTTGGCTCGAGCGAGGTCGAGGGAAGAGTCTTGTTTCTGTCGTGTTAATTTATCTCGCCAACCTCCTCTCAATTCAAGATGGTGACAGGAGTGGAAGTAGCTGGACTCGTCCTAGGAGCCATTCCTCTGCTTATATCTGCCCTCGAGAACTACAAGAATTTGGCAGCTCCCACAAAGGCTTTTTTTCATTGGAGACGGCATGTGCGAAGGTTAATTAGGGATCTTTACACAATAAACACATCTTACGACCAAGCAATTCGTGTCCTACTGAAGGCAGCCGACATCGCAGACCAAACCACGATGATGGAGGACCCCCGAAGCGAATTGTGGAGAGAGGGAGACATTGCCGACAGTCTACGCGATAAGCTGGGGTCAGTATACGGCCCACTGATTCTCACCATAGAAGAAGTGTCAGAGATCCTGGTCGAGATAGCGGCCTGCCTCAATATCTCTGGATCGCAGCAGGTTCGAGCACCCTTTTAGAAAGTAGACTCAACACTGACTCTGGTAGTGTTTCACAAGGGAAAGCCTCCTGTCGATCGTCGTTTCCAATCCGCGGAAGGCGAATACTTCGTTCCTTGACAAAGATTTCGAATTCGGAAGGATGATCAAGTTTACCATGAAGAAAAACCGCGTGAAGGACGCGCTAGATCGTTTGGAGACTTGTACAAAGTGGATTGATGGTTGGGCAACTAGAGCCGACAAGCTGCAGGATGAAACATCGCAGAGTCGTCTGAAGTTGAGATTTTCTGCATCATTGGGTACCATTCAAGAGAACGCGACCAAAGTACATCAAGGAATATCTCGAAATTGGTGTGACGAAAACCCTGTCCATGTCGCATGTCTGCTCCTCGAGCAACGGCTTGTGAGACCAAAGAAAAGGAAGAGGCCTCTGCAAGCAGCGAGCTTGAACTTGGTGGCGCAGGCGACTTGTTTCGGATTAAGTCTTCGTGGGGACTGCAACGCGTCTTCTCGGTGGTTGAATTCTGAAATAAGGATTGACGAACTCCCGTCGAGGTACGCACTTTCGGGTTCTCTTTTGCTATCCTTTTGAGCTCTGGTAATGACACTAAAGTAGCACGAGAACAGGAACTGTTCGCGTTACGATGTCAGTTCCAGAGGACGACCACGACCCTGCAAATTTGCAGCATGTCGCAAGCTTATGCAAAGTCATTAGGCAACCCCCGCATCCATTTGTGGTATTCTGCCTTAATGATAAGGGCTGTCTTGCATCACGCCCTTCCTTGAACAAGACCACTGCTGAATACGTTCAGCAGTCTTCATCTCTCGAGGCCCTCCTTCCGCAATTCGAGGCCCAACTACCCATAGCAGAAGTGTACGGACTCGCCATCACCTTGATATCGTCGATTTTTCAACTAAACCATACTCCATGGCTTGAATCTAAATGGAGTAAGAGGGACATCGTGTTTGCAAGAGCCAACAGTAACATGCCATCGTCTGTCGACTTAAGATACCCTTCCTTAGCGAAGGAATTTCATCGAGGTGCGTTGCTTCAGAACTCAACTTCGAAATCATTGTAGCTGATCCAAAAATCAGGAACTGGACCTGGTCCTACACCTATCAACAGAACCTGTTCGAACTTGCTTGCCTTGGCGATTATGCTGCTTGAAATTACATCCGGAAGACCCGTTGAGCAAAGAGTCGGATATGATCAAATCACTAACGTCTTACCGGATGATCAGTCGGGTCTCCACCTAGCGGAGGGGTGGCTCAAGGAGAAAAATGCTCATGGGAGATTATCATCTGCCTTCTCCCAGGCCATTTTGACCTGCCTACAAGGATACCTCAACCCCGATGCAAGTTTCGATGATGATGAGTACTGCAACGCCTTCAAGGAAAAGACTCTGTTACCGCTTGAAGAGGAAATGGAGTTCCTACTATTTGGACCTCCGAGGTGACTTTCGGTAGGAAGCATTATAATGAATGAAGCACGTCCAAACATTCAACCTTTCCAGGACTGGAAGCAGCTCGTTGCTGGTTTGAAGGGAATATCTCCATTCGCTAGACATCCACCAGAAGAATACTATCGAGGAGCATATGACTATCGGCGACGAGGTATTCTTATCATTGGATGATCGTAAAAGGGCGTAGCACCTGCAGTCATGGAACGAATAGAAGAATAATTCGTACTTATATTATCATCACGTTACTTATCCGACATCACCAACACGTCATAAATATTTCGACACCTTCGAGCCCCATGAAAATACCATGAAAATACCACTGACCCCCAGCTTGCTCAAACATTCACAGCGCACCTTTTCCCACCCCTCGATTTGCGGCCCAATAACCTCTACCACACTCTGCCCCCTCTCGAAAGCCTTCGACAAGGAAAAGCCAGTCTATATTTCCAACAGGAATAACCGCCCGCAACGCCTTCTTCGACGTCAGACACCACAGCCGCTACGCGCACATCGCGCCAGGTACGGGCCGTAGTTATCTGCGGCGTTGGGTGCGAGCTCGCTTTCCGCGTGCCGCACGTGGGACAGAGAGTTCGAGGAGAGAAGGATAGTTCCGTCGGCTGGGGCTAGGGGGATTTCTGCGAGGTTCGGCTTTTGCGCAGATCTTGTGTTTGCATGTAGGATGCGGCGGTGATTTGGGATTTAGAGGGATTGGGTCAGGGGTGGTCATGGTTCGTATGTGGATTTGGGTATAGGTGGGTCGATAGGTGGGTTCGGTGGATTTGGGGATTGTAGATTGATATACAGTACCGTGCTCAAAAGCTCGTGGCGGTGTCTGCAGTTATCACTTTCCTAACGTTATAGATTAGAGACTTAAAACTCGACTGATGAGATGGATCGACTGGTGAGATGGAGTATAGTCTATGTCGTATTATATACTAAGTAACTTTTATGTACAGAAACATGCAAGTCGTTATTACATGAAATCATCAAGAGTAGTCCAGGTTACTCGAACTCGGACTTGGGGCGGAGAGACTCCTTCGTAGCGGGTCAGCGGACGAGCCCTTGGAGGGCACTCGCATACGAGTGTTGGAGCCATTCTCATGGTTCTCTCTGAACGTGTCCCTATCCGGTCGCGGGGTGCGGTGATTATGTAAGGAAAGATCCACGAAATCCGACAGGTCGGTCGGGGTCGAGCTGCTGCCCCCCTCAGTGATGTGCACCAATTTGCCCAAGATCGCATATTCCAGCTTGAGCTTGACGCTGTAGACCATTGCCTTGAGAGTGACGTGGATATCGAAGAGACCCGAGTACTGTACTCCAATGACGGCGGCGTCCATCATAATCATGACTACGTTCACGATCAAGAGTTGCACCAGGGTGCCTCGGTAATGGCCTCTAGGGCGGAGATTCAGGAGTCGCACAGCTTCCCAGGAGTAGATAATGGAGAGAATGATTTCTTGTATGGAGAATCCAACCAATTGGATGCGCTCGAAGATGCTGAATCCCTCGGTGAAGAGATAGGATTTGTTCGAATGGCTACCGAGCTCAAGCACGGACCCAGGGATGTGTAGAATGATCGCGTCGATGATGATCATGGCGAGAGTGACGCGGAGCACGGTCCGGCTGTGACAGACAAGATGCAATCGAGACCAGAGGACTAGGGACTGGCCTGTTACCATCCCAACCCACGCAACTAGCTCCATCGCCACGGGAAACATGTTGTCGTATACATTGAAGATGATGAGGATATATCCCATACCAAACGGAATTATACTGAAGGACGCGATGAGGAGACACCAGAAATAGCACCCGCCATATCTCTTGAAGGTGGTGAAACACAGAACGATCAATTCCAAGGCATTGTACCAGGCAATGCCAATGAGGCAAGCAACTACAGTACGCACCGCGAATTGGTCACCGGAGCGATCAGGGGAGGTGAAATTCCTGCCGGCAATGTCGGCAAGGGACATGAGGACATCGTTGTTGGAAGCGACAGTGTGATACAATTAGAAAACATGGGTCGCAAGGTCGAAACAGAGAAGAGAAGGACATATATATACAAGAAGCGAAAGAAGCCTCCAGGGGGAGATGGGGACAACGTGGAGGAAGGGGATATATTCAAAAATTTGACCTGCGGAGAGAAATACGAGGCAAAACGGCAGGAGGTGGCGGAGAAAGTCAAAGATAAACCTTTCTTTAGTCGATATAGATCGATCGTCATTGGTCTAACCAGATAATAAAACTGGGGTCTCGTCGGGGAAACCCTATGGTGCGGGCTCAGGCGACGTGCTGATTGGACGTTTGGACCCTCACCCTGGAGCTACCTAGGTACAGACCAAAGGTTATTGGACCAAGATAAGCAATATAATCATTTTATTTGTGTATTTCAGAGCTAATGACGAGATCCTTGATTTGTCAGATTCCTAAATAGGTAGATGTTTGCTACATATGGAAATACTATTAAGGAGGCATTACGGAGTACGGAGTACGCCGCGGAGTTAACCTGGAGAGCTACCAAGTTTATGCCGATACTATTCTATTTTTAGAACATATCGTAGCAAATTAGTGCTCTAACCTCAGGAATACTTGTTCGGTTCTATACAATCTCCATTAATATCCCCTATCAATCCCTTTGATAGATGTTTCAGAATTGCACTAGCGCCGAATGTATGTATCAGCCCCAACTCTTAACTATTATACGGATGCTTAGTATTGGCGGTCAATAGTGAAAATTTGATACAAACAAAGAACAAATGGGGATATTGAGGCTCCTTTGCAAAAACGCCATGCAGAGTTGTAATATGTTCTATACCTAAATATACTTAAATATTCTCGTAATCATTGCTATTACAAAAAAAATGAAGTCAGTATTACATTCGTACCTTTTGTATGGACATGCCATACAAAAGATACCTGCAATATTTATTGTCAGGGGTGTCTCACCGACACCAGTACGATTACCCCTTCAAGTTTCAACCATGGAACCATGGAAGTCTTCAGCACACCATCTAAAGATGAATACCTTGATTCAAGGCCACACTTCACATAGGGTTTTCCCATGCTTAGGTCACCTCCCGTGCTTGAGGAGAACAAGAGCCCAGATGCCACAAGCAAGGACGATATCTCTTTGGAGAGCGCTGGAGGATGGAACGGGTGATTTCTCATTGGCCGAGGACTTTCGGCTCAATAGCTGACCTCTGTCAGAAGAACCCATCGATGAAGAGGATTTATTCCGATATCAACGATATCGATGGTTGTATGTCACGCCTGTGAGCGGATTCGTCTAAATCTAACTTTTCCAGGAGCGGAACCCGGAAAACTAGCAATGCGCCATCGCAAATTTAACCTACAGGCTCTTCTGGATGCCTCTGCTAAACCTGTCGGAAATGCCGGAACGACTTGTAAGTGGCTACCTACCCTATCGCCTCAATACTGACTTTTGAAACAGGTGTAAAGTTGCTCAAGTGCGTCGAGGGACAGTTTAATAAGGCTTTTCTATTGACCATGAGCAATGGCTGCGAGATCATAGCTCGACTACCTAACCCTAATGCAGGCCCATCATTCTTCACAACGGCTTCAGAGGTTGCGACTCGGCACTTCGTATGTAAAGGCAATTGCTTTTTCTTGGGCGAGCTAATCAATAAAAAAAAGTTGCGTGATCAGCTCGGCATTCCTATTCCCCGTATTTATGATTGGTCGTCCAATGCCTCCAACGAAATCGGTGCTGAATACATTCTCGAGGAAAGAGCTACCGGTCAGCCATTAGGAAACCTCTGGGAAACCATTTCCCTATCGACAAAAGTTCGTATAGTGGACCAGATTCTAGACATTGAGAAAAAGCTTGCCTCGATGACATTCTCGAAGCACGGGTGCATATACTATGCGTCAGACCTTCAATCAAAATCATGCGACTATGAATTGATTGAAACAAAACGGAACTATCCTTCGGAATCTGCAGCTCGTGGAAATGGCACAACACCATCTTTCGCAATAGGACCTTCCACTAGTCCGATATTTTGGGAGAAACAGAAAGCTACAATGAATTTGGATCGAGGGCCATGTACGCTTCTAAGTCATAAAGGCAGTCAATCCACTGAGCTAACAATGTTTAGGGGACTCTATCACGGCTTATGCGGAAGCCATCGGAAAAAACGAAATTCAATGGGCTATTTCTCATGCTCGGCCGAGAATGAATTATCATCGGTCGACAGAGTGGCCAGAAACGCCAGATGACTACATTGCCCTCCTCAAGAATTACATGGCACTTGTTCTATTTTTGGTTCCCGCCACTTCTGAGCAACCGAACAATATATCACATCCAGACCTACACCTCGACAATATTTTTGTCGACCCAGAGACCTATCGTATCACGAGCATTATAGACTGGCAGCAGACGGCTGTATCCCCAGCATTTTTTACAGCGTTCTTATCCGCAGATGCTCGAATTGTCTGCCTCCCCATGCCCCGATCATCAAATACAAGAGGAAAAAATGCTTCTAGAGCATTACTATGATGTCACAAAAACAAACGATCCTGTCCGAAGGCAACTTCTCAACGATCCACTTCACGGGCTGAAAACAGACCCTATTTCTTTAGTACCCCGATGCTGGGACCGGAAAGATCTATTCTCTCTTCGCAACGTTCTGATCAAAGTTGTCGCGCGCTGGCCTGAGCTCAAGTACAAGCACGAGTTGATTCCAGTCGATTTTGGAGAAGAGGAGCTACTCATACATACAGACGAAATGGATCTCTTGGAGGGTATTTCGGGCATTGTTCATCAGCTCCAAGACGCAGGGCTTATTCCGCTGGGAGGCATGGCTCGGCCCGAATACTACGAACGTGCCATGGAGGCGAATGAGCGTTTCAAACAGGAATTTATTGATTTGGCTGAGAACGAGAGCCAGCGGGATTTTCATGCGAAAGTGTGGCCTTACAACTGAAGGAAATAGATACATTGGCATACTGAGTCTAGAACTGTTCATTGCAAATGGATAAGCACATATCCCGTGCTAACCAATGGGTACAGAGTGCTTAAATTATCCATATTTATGCGGGGCCCCACGGGGTTGGAGATTATCCCTGCAGTATGCTATTGTACTTCGAATTCTCAACCCTATACTTGTACCACATGTTATACATATATAACTACCTCTGTGATAGCATCTCGTGATTCGAATTTCGAATTGTAGAGTAACTATCTTATTGCTTATGGGGTAGAGATATAGTCTAGCGGGGATTGTCTGATATCAGAAGAAACAAACATTAAGGCCTCACACCAAAGCGAATTGACAGTTGTAAAACAAGTCAGTCGGAAATAAGAGATGCCGTTCCTGCTCTCATGATCACATTACCTTTGATTAAGCGAGCCCATGTCGTTGTTTGTCTCATTTGTGAATAGTGGCATAAACCGACCGCCCTCAGGCTGACTATAAGAAGGCGTCCCTACCCCCAGAACTTCCTCTTCTTTTCTTTCTTCTTCAGCTCTCTTTGCCTCTGGCTTAGATCAAGTGTAGTATCTGTTCTTTTCAGTTTAATCTCTCAAAGTTCTGCATTGCAGAACGTCATGATTATTCTAATATTTGGACCTCGCGACTTGGCCTCTGTGCTTGCATATGCCTCGTTGCACTGTGTCATTGGGCTTACACTACCCCCGATCGACGCGAACTCCTTTTCATCAACTGCTCGGCTTGTCTGGGTGCTTGGAGAAGATGACATATTCGAGGTCTACGTGCTTGCCAAACTTTTTATAATTTCGGACGAGTTAATCCTTCCACCTTCTCTCTTCCACCTTCTCTTCTAAGTAGTCACTCCATGTTGTTCTTCTCCCTAGCACACCTTACTACTCCCAGTGATGACTTTTGTCGAGACGGTTGTTTGCCTCAGGATAGATTGGACCTTGCTTCCTTACCTGGACTTCCTTTCTCTCTCACACTCTTAGCCGGTGAATTTAACAGGTTTTCTTCCCCTCATTAACTTTGGTCTCACACCTGTTTCGCAGGCAGGGCTGTCGGTGCCCCTGCTGTCCTCGTTGCAGGGTCCCCTCTTCAATACTCAGTCTGGTACGCCTGCACAAATTGATCACTATGAGAAAATATTTACCCGCCCTTATTGTCAAATACCCTGGAAATTGTACAGATAAATATAATAAATTCTTATGATTATATAGTGAGAACCAAAGTCATACCGATGGCAGGCCCACGCAAGCAAGCTTATTCAACCAGAGTGATAACATGCCTGTAAACATTTACAGGTTCTGGGCGACAGTGGTGAGAATGGCACCGAGAGGGGAGGCAATGGTGGGAAGACCGAGGCCAGCAACAATGCCAACAACGGAGGGAGTGAGCTTGATGAGGAGGTTCTTGCCGTCACGGCCGACAATGTGGAGGAGATCCGCAACGGGAACGGCGATGTCCTTGACGAGCTCACCGACGGTAGCGGCCTCAGCGACGACGGAGCCAATGGGACCGGCGATGGAGGTCAGACCGAGGCCAGCAACGAGGGAGGTGACGGAGGGGGAGAGCTCGATGAGGAGGTCCTCGGCGTCCTGGCCGACGACAGTGATGGTGGTCTGGACAACAGGGGCAAGGTCCTGGACAACCTCGCCACGCTTGAGGTTCTGGCCGACGGTAGCAATAACGGTACCAACGGGGACACCAATGGTAGGGAGACCAAGACCGGAAACGAGGCCGGCAACCTCGGGGGACAGGCTGATGAGGAGAGCACCGGCGTCAGCGCCGACAACAGTGACGAGACCGTCGATGACGGAGCCAAGGCCGGAGACGATGCCACCGATGTTTGAGGCGGAGGCGACGATAGAGCCGAGGGGAGCGCCGAGGGAACCGAGACCAAGGCCGTCGACGAGGGCAGTAACCTCGGGGGACAGCTCGATGAGGAGGGTAGTGAGGTCGTCGCCGACAACGGTCAGGATGTTGTCGAGCTCGTGTCCGAGGTCCTGGACGAGGTGACCGTTCTTGACGGCGGGGATGCTGCTGATAGAGGAGGCGGGGGCGGGAAGGTCGAGGATGTTGGTCAGGTCGACGAGCTTGGAGACAACGGGGACCTCACTGAGCTTGAGCTCTGCGTTGATGTCGCCAATCTTGAGGCCAACAAGGAGGCTGTCAACACCAGCGACGGTGGTGGGAGCGGCGAAAGCAGAGCCGGCCATGGCGGCGACGGTAGCGATGAAAGAGGCCTTCATGGTGAAATTAATAGGTATATAAGAACTGAAAAGAGTGACTGTAGTATGCTGAAAGAATGACTGTGGTAGGAAGCTTGGAGAAGAAGAAAACTTTAATGGGGACGCAGAGAAAGACCGTATTTATACACCGTGAACTGAGTGATCTACAGGTACGATCTCACTACCCCTGTCCCTGTTAGGATTTTACTTGTCAAAGAAACAGCAGTATCCAGACTGGCGGGTCAGCTCAATAGTTGGCTATAATGGAGTCTTTGAGAAGTATCAAGTGGGACAAGCATCTCCATTATGCCGAGATGCACCGAATCAACCAGAACAAACCGGGTCCTGTCCACTATTGCCAATGTCTTTAAACATTGAAGAGATGGGGCGTTGTCGAACTCCGGCACTTGTAGTTGAAGCTTATCCGTACCATCTGGAGTTGCTTGGAGTCTTCACTCTTGCCCTAGAAAGAACACGACTATCCCAATCGTAGATTAATTCAAATCGACATGTCAGTTCGGAGGCTACCGGATTGTAGGTCCAAATTAAGATCTACATGCCCATGTTTAGGGCGCATTGGACCTCGTGGTTTGGTTACTCCATACTTGGGCTTACAAAGTAGATTGGGCTAGCGTGAGCTTATACTCGAGGGCTTGCCCATAGCCTTGGAGTAAACTTTGTGAATTCCATAATTTTGTTTAATCCTAGGATTCTATCGGTAAATGATCATCCGTTGATATCCCAGTTAGCCATACAATATACAATGCAGCCCTGTAGTACCTCCATGGCAGTAAAACCCCCTTACATTCGAAACCCACTTTAAATAGGGGATCATCGGTGTCAAGGTATCTCCATTATTGTTGCCATACGGAGCCCTCGTACTTTTTTGTCTTTGTTGTCGTTCTCGCTCTGAATTAGAGTGGCACTCCACGAGAAACAAAGAACGATCTGCAGAGCGCCGCATAGGGGAACCGAACTGCATGCCTGAAAAGGCTCATATGGGGTTTAAATCCAATAGCGTGGAACTAAATGCCAATCAGCCGGCATCATTACCGAACCATCTCCACCTAGACATTCAAGATATGTACCGTTATTGGCCATTTCTAGTCGACGGCCCCCCTTTCCGCCACATGTCTCCAGTCCACGTCTCGTCCACGTTCCTTCGACAAAAATAAAACGGCTGCGGAGACGGGCTTCTATTGGTCACTCGGAGTCGATTGACCGGAACAAAGGCGATGGTCAAACTTGACTCCACTGGATATGTACAGTACCGCCAGCCACTGCCGGGACTTGGGATCCAAGATCGTGTTGTCAAAAGCTTGGGTACTCTGTCGATCACCACGAAAGGAGTAGGCTTCGGAGATTCCCTGTTGACTTCCCCGTTGAATTCCCCGTTGACACTATCTCGGACTAGACTAAGAACTTCTAGAAGCCGAGAGGACTATCCCTATCTTGAATTCTATCACCATAGGTCCATGCCATGCCGTGATCCATTGTTCCAATCTATTGCCGTTTTAATATCGGATACCCTGCAACTAAAGGGGTAATTGACAAATTGGGAGGAAATGATATAATAACTCAATAATCCTTGTCTCCAAATGCTAGGGAAGAACATGCTTGTTTCCTTTCCAAAGCGATATTAAACAGCCTGGTTAATGGAGTAGAATACGAGTACTCCGTACATAGCTTGGAAATTCCCATTTCGTCCCCGGAATTCGCCGACCTGGCCTCAATTTGGGTTATAAGGCACCTACTTCAATGTTTCCACTACTCTCGATGTCCGTATGTGCGGAGTACATACGGAAACCTCAACAAAGGACATTTTGGGCCTATCCACCCGGTTTGAATGGAGTAATTCCTCGGATTGAACCGGACTGATGCTTTGTATGACTCGCTCCAGGCGCAGACTCAATCGTTAATCGGTCGTCGCGGGTTTGGCGACAAGGCATACGTATACATTGAATGCTGCACATTCAGTCTTGTTGATTGTGCTATATAATTTCAATACTCCATGAATCTTAGGGCTGCTTTGAATCTTGTGGAAACGTCTGGAAGACTACCCACCTACACTAAGTCTAGGAGAACATGTGAATGGTTGGGTCAGTTTAGTAGTTCCCTGCATGTTGGATCATCCACGACAGACCTCGGGAATAGTTAGTGGATTCATACATATCTCGGACAAGCCGCTTCCCCTTGCTTTGATCACTTAGGTTCATGTTAAACACGGTACCATAGACCTGAATATGTTGTGCCCTACGGAGTAGAATAAACCAGGTTAGAAGTTCTGTGATTTCACGAGCACTGTCACCAAGGACAAGTTTGAGTATATTTTTGCCGCATCGGGATCACATCAATCATTGATTTATTCCACGTGCCAAAGCCAAACCTCGGCACTTTGTTAGCTCAAGCAGGATTAAGTTCAAATAATTTCATGATGGAGTCATTGCCCATTAACAAGGGACATAGTCGGGCTCCACGGCCTAATGCTCTGCTGCATACCTGGCCTATAGTCTTTGCAAGTAAGGCAGATGTTGTACATCAGTACGCCGTGCTACAGCTTGAATAATTTCTAGTCAAGTGCCAGGACGTAGTGAACCCATTTACTGGACCGATTCACACTATATATTATTCATTATACACATCATGTGGAGGGGTATTTCCGAAAAACAAACCACGCTCATTTCTTCTCCGAATTCATATGCCCAAACGTCACAAAGGAAAATGCTCTCATAACCCGATATGGTACCCCGAATATGCATCGCCGGCCAGCGGCATCCCCGACAACAAGTCTTGACAATATATATCTTGATTCGACATATAGCCCACCGAGCCATCCATCAGAATTTTCTCTATGGAGGCAGACTCGTCCTCGAATTGCTCTAGATGGCCATGTATGTCCCACTTCCTGTCGCAATATTTGAGCATGTCGCGAATATAGGACAGGCAGCGGATGGCACGTGCGTGGCAATTGAACAAGTCTTCGTCGCCCAGTACTGGCGGCTCTGGAGTCCCAGCGGGGACGGGCGGGGGTGCTGGGACAGCGGCGCTAATGAGCATGTCATAATTGTCGGACAGGACATCGACAAATATTTGACCTACTTGGTGCACGCGCTGGATGTCCAAGTATGTCAGGAAGGGCAGGGCGCTGGGGTTCTCTAGAACCTGGTGGATTTGGCTGATGTAGTCCATGCACCGGTCGAATAAGAGAGCCTTGCTGTAGTCGTGGAGCACTGGGTATCGATGTGAAGGGGATATCAAGATGATAATGGTGTATAATAATTCGAGTCGGTATAGAAGTGAAAAGTGGTTTGGAGCGTTTTTGGGGCATTGCTGGAACCACTCGCGGGCTCGCCAGCACAGAGTCCAGATGAGAACAAGGGGTTGCGGGGATGGATCGCGTCCGCTGTAGTGCATTTCTTGGTAGCCTGCGGACAGAATCTGTCGAATTTTAACGATATGCAAGGCAGGTCCCGGGCTGCGTAGGAAAATGTGAGTCTGCTCTAGGAGGCCCCCCGGTGCAATAATTGATGGCAATGCAACATTTACAGATCCGTCGGAGAACGAGCAAGTTCTCCGCATAGCGGGACTCAACCCTCTGTGATAAAAGATTAGCAAGGCAAAAATTGAGCAACAGAAACGAAACGAACCTGTCTAGACAATAGATGGAATGAAACACACGCCGGCGAATATCAAGTCGATCGGGATTAGTCAAAACCTCAGCCGGGGGATCTTGATGCAAGCCCAGATCTATCGCAACCTTGACAGCCATTCCAATCAAGTACCAACTCCGGAAGCGTACTGGGTCAACCAAAGAATATTGAGCAAGCAGTAGGATTGCTTGGATTCCCGAGATTGAACCAGGGCGGAGGACTTCCTCGGCATATGTTAAAGCCTCTGACACGAGAGCCCATGCCCTTTGATGGCTCTTATCATTGTGATGGTATGAGAGTGACGCCGAAGCGATAGCGAGAACCATGCGCAGCATCCAATGATCGAACGGTTTGGCGAACCGGCCGCCTGACTGATATACGGCATCCACCGAGGTCCAGAAGCTCGTTTCAATGAAGAAAGGGAGCTGGACAAAAACATTATCGAAATAGTGTTGTAGCAAGGGGGTTGCTTCGTGCCGCGCAGGTAGTGAATAAGGAGAGGAGGGTGGAGAGGAATCGACTAGAGCGACGGAAAGGAGAAGGTTGGCGAAAGAGGTACTCGAGGTGATGCCGTGGAAGTCTCGCGAAGTCGCATTGACAGACCTTTGGAAGTGTCAGCGGGGCCAGCAAGAAAGCAATCCAGTCATACTAACAAGAAACCAAAATCGCCAACTAAATCGTCAATGTCCGAAACCTCTCTGCGGTGGGCAGGGCCCAATGCCCTTTCTGACGAGACGGAGGTGATCGACATCTCCCGAGGGATCCCATCACCCTCTGCAGATAGCGAGGTTGATCGGGCACGCATCTGACGGATCTTCTTCTCGAGCTTCTCACAATACCCTTCCAGCGACGCGACATAACTTCTCTCTTTTCCCTTGGCGAATTCATCGCTTGCCCCGGAGCAACTGATCGCCTTGCCGACTCTTTCGCAAGCCGAACATGCGGGGAGCTTGCCGTCACATTTGATCTTCGCGGTCCGACATCTCGAACAGGCGGCGACTGGCCGACTCACCTTGAGCAAGGGATTATCCAAGAAGGTCGTAGCGGTGACGGACATATCTGCTCATTATACTGGTTCCGGTCAGTAAATTCGAGGATATGGCACCCCCACTCTTCCCCCCTGCACATCTCCACAGAACCGCAAAAGAGACTCACGTGACCTTAAATAGAGGGTCGAAGGAGTGAACCTGCATGAGCCGACCCTAGGAGGGAAAGGATTAGCGACTAATGCTGTTCAGAAAATAAGCCTTAGCCGAAGACGTTGAAGAGAGAAGCCAACTCCACCGAAATCCGATGTCTCTAAACGAGCCCGGTTATTATAGGACAGGAGGTGGAGGGGAGGGAAGATCGGTGGAACCGCACGGACAGCGAGAATCTCCCCGTCTTTATTAATAAGGTGTCGAGGTCTTGGAGGTGGCTATTAACATGTCGATTACGCCTATTAAACCACGATTAAACCACTATTAAATACCACAAACCGCCAGAAACCACTATCAAACCATTCCACCCCTCGCTATATCATATCACACCATCTATTCCCTAACCTAGTCCGAGTCTCTCTTTTCAGCTGCCCTGTGCCTCCACAATATCCACCTCACCTTGTCCCACGCCCAACCTTCTCTCCAGATCTGGACCGAGGGCCCCCCTCCCTTGGAAAAAGCATATTAGTGGCCTCATTCCCATTCCGGACACAACTTCTTCTCTGTTTCACATCTTTGAACTTGCAATTCCCCTTGTCAAGGCCTCGAGAGCCTCAAGATCATGTCGACTGTTCACAATTTGCTTCTTCGAAAGGGACCTTGGGTATAAAACGTGTGTAATGTGATTGGACCTTTCCCGACTTCCTTTATCTTATACCCTTTTTGGCCCACCATGACCCCGAGTCCGGACTCCTCCTCCACCGGGCTGAAGTCGCCGGAATTACACTCATTAGAGCCACCGGACGGTCGCATCGCTCACACATTAACCGCCTGCACAAGGTGTAGACATGTATGAGACATCCCCTCTCCCCATCCCCACCACCTTGGACTTTTTGCTCTCCCTTTAATGTTTTCTGTCATGGTGCTGTTCCCAACTGACCCACTGCGCAGCGAAAATCCAGATGCGACCCCGGGATTCCACGATGTGCGCCCTGCGAACGAAGCAATGCCAAGTGCGTGTACTACGACTCGACCCGAGACACAACAATACCTCGAACATATATCCTATCGCTCAGAGAGAAAGCCCGCGCGCTAGAAAGAGAGCTCGCCAAAGCTGAGAACGAGGTACAACATGCTGCCGACGCCGAGTTGATGGTGCGGGGGGCCGGGCGCATCCGGTTCAAGGAGAACGATGAGCCGCGATATCTTGGCGCCTCGAGTGGTATCGCGATGACCCGTTTGGTCATGGAGATGGCCAAGCAGAACACCGACTCTAAAAGCATCAAGGATGTTGTTCCCGAGTTCACCGCACAAGAGATCAAGGACGCCTTCGCCGAAGAAGACTCGAAGCCGACATCAAAAGTCTACCCTATGATAAGCTCGATCCCACAACCCAATCTACCTCCAAAGGCCCTGACCTATAAGTTGATTGATCTCTTTGTGGCTAAAGGTAGTGCGATCACTGGCTCGGATTCTTTTTCTTGTAGCTCGCGTGACTGATTCGTTGTATAGCACAAGCACTACTTCCGCTCTTGCACGAGCCCACGTTTCGACAAGAGGTAGAGGAGGTGTTCAATGGCTCTACGGATCCCTGCAAAAACTTCCAACTACGCATGGTCATCGCCATCAGCATGCAGAAAATGAGCACAGAATATGCTGGCCTCGCTGATAGTTACTATCTTGCGGCTTTGCCCTACCTGGAACCCACATTGAAACGATTGGATTTAGGGGCTTTACAATGCCTCGTGCTCATTGCCTCTTATTCGATGCTAACACCCACTCGCACAGCTGCGTACTGGGTCGTGGGGACGGCTGCCAAACTTTGTCAGGATTTAGGATTGACTGAAGAAGCCACCATCACTAAATCACGGTGTGGGAAACCATTGAATACATTGGAGATCGACATGCGTCGAAGGTTATTTTGGATCGTCTCATCAATGGAGTTCGGTCTTTCTCATAGTCTGGGTCGATGCAGTAGCTACTGCGTCAGCCACGACCATATCAATGTGAAGTTCTTTGAACTAGTGGATGACCGGTACATCACCGCCGAGGGAATCACCCCGGGAGCGAAACCCGTTCTAGCCAAGTGTATTGCAGTTCACTTTTTCAAAATGCGACTGCTCCAATTGGAGCCCAGGAGAATGCTCTACTCGAACAGAAGGGAGAGCCCAGTTGATGATCAGGATCCATGGTTTTCTCAAATGTTGGCCAAAATTGACCATTGGATGGCTACTACTCCGAAGAATGACGATGGCAGTGGACTCAATGTAAAATGGTTCGTTGATATCCCCATTTCCCAAGTGCAGCTTTGCTGACAATGGCTTCTACAGGTTTCAAGGGAGACGGAATACCATCATTGTTCTCATGTATCGTCCCTCACCACAAATACCCGAACCCACCGTCAATGCTGCCAAAAGGTGTTATGACGCTGCCATCTCCAATATCGCTATGCATAAAGAACAGATGATCACTGGATCTGTCGACTTGACATGGGTGTTTGTGCAAGCTCTGTTCATGGCTTTGAATACTGTGCTCTGGACCCTCTCATACCCCGAAATTCGAAAAGAGCACACCATTGAGGAAGTCCAAGGCCATTTGGATATGGCCATGGAAGTGATCGTATTTTCCGCCGAACGTTGGCCAGGTGTTCAATCTGCCTTCCTTCTTTACAGGCGCCTTGTTGCCGCGTGCTTGAAAGCATACAGGACGGAAGAATCGTTTGTTGTACACTCGCCTTCTAACCATCCTACACCAACCTCCTCGCAGGGGCTGACCCCTCCAGCGATGTCTAGCCCGTCAAGCAGCACGACTGCTTCACATTATTCCAGCAACCACCGTGGCGGTAATCTATCAATCGATACCGCCTCAAATGGTACTCGTTCTAGGGGACAGTCGGCTGATCCTACATTCGCTCAAGAATCAACCCCACCTGCAGTTGTACCTAGACCATCCAAGGAACCACAAGTGCCATCGGTTTCCTGTACATTTGACATGCAGCGACCAATCACAGCCCCGAGTGTGGTACCACATTATACGTCAGCCTACACTGGGCCGACGCTCTACCCCGATTTATCAATTGACCCGAACACCCCTTATAACACGATACCTTCAGTTGTTCCCGGCCTGCAAGGCTGGGACCCCAACTTCTCACTTGCTTCCACAACCGCGGGTCATTTGGCATACACCGATGCGACCGTCAGTCCCATGAACTGGTCCAGCATTGGAGACCAGTACTCCCAATACTTTCACGAGCCATTTCCAGTACCTTCATGGCGTGAGCGTACTCTCAGCCAACAAGAGCAAATTGAGCTTCTGGCTTCCCTCGAACACAATATACCCGACGTGTCTGCCCAACTGGTTAACGAGTATAATGCTTACTATCAGTCCTGAGATTCTGATGCAAATGGTCTCAGTCTCTCTCGGGCATCATTTTGTATTCATGAGCTCTGGCGCTTAGTGGGGGTTGTGCTTTGATTTTCGATATCACTTGATGTTCCGTCTTAGACTGGTTCGTCTCCTGACATCCATGTAGTATGTCTTCTTTCATGGTCATGTTACCAACCGGGCTGTAGGTCGCCCATGCCAAGAAAGGCATCCTAGACCACCCGACTTTATTTTTGTCGAATTGTCTTTAAATAGTAAGAGATACCATTTCCAATTGTTTCAAGTTCCATTTGATATCTGTTTCATTCATGACTTGGAGGGTGGGATAATAATGGACGCATGTAAGATCCGGGATACGCCACCAACATCTGCAGAGTGCCCAGGTGTGGCATTATCTGATATGCATATCCTCCATATGTTGATGTAACGCGTAATGCCATTGATCGAGTATCGGGGGATTAATCCCGGCAGATGTAGGGCCATATAAAGTTTATTTTACTTGATCTCGCCACTCGCTAAGGAGATAGGAGATGATTGTTTGCAGTTAATTGATGCACTGCTATTGTCGCATTGTATTGAGAAGCAAGACCTAAATAAGAGAATAGCAATGAATAGGCGAATACATGAATGAATACATGAATGAATACCTGCTTTGTACATAGATCAATAGAGTACAATGGGAATAAGGTACGTCGGGCCAAGCCCGGTCACGTGCATTAATCAATTCGCCGTCATCCTCGCCGGCTTTGACCACAGGATTATCTCCCATCATCACTCTCCTTCACCACCGCCACTCATCACCCACCCACCCTGTACCACTTGTAGGGATTCAGCCTAGTCCCCTGGAATGCACACGATCTCATCCGCCCGTTGAATGACTTGCCCGCCTGCTTGAGCGACCGTCGATCGTGTCCGGGAATCCCCCTCTCCAGGCCCTGGCATCAAACCTGCGATTCGGATCCAGAGCCGCTCTGGTTAATACCGTCTCTGCATGCTGAACTCTTCCTCGGGCTCTCATGTCTGATCGCACTCACCCCACCTCCTTTCCAGCAAGACCTCCTTCACCCTCCTCGCCCGCCGGGTCTCTGAAAGAGAACCATCGGTTCCCCATCTCTTCGGACCACATTCCCCAGACCCCGATATCCCCTCCGTTGATGTCGGTGAGCGAACCAAGTCATGCCGCCAACTTCATATCATCACCGAATCAGGCGACGGTCCACTCTCCGAACATCTCCTCCCCTCCGTCCTCTGCGCCAATGTCTACCCAAGTCTCCCAACAGCCCACAATGAGCACAACCAATGCATTCCCCACACCCGCCAGCAGTGTCAGTGGACACCCGATTGCGAATTCGGACGATGTGGACCAGGGGAGAAAATCTTTCAATATGGGGATACAGGACTCGGCAGAAAACTCGGGAGCAAGTCCCGCTCAGCAATCAACACAGCACAGACCGACCGACCACGATCGGCAATCTTTGCAACCAGACAGCACTGATTCTGCCACCGGGCAAGGTCAAAATTCGACAGACTCCGACGCTATGGATGTGAAGAAAGGGTCGACTCCGACAGACACCCTCAGTCTCGATCTCGATTCTCTTCAGAAAGAGCTAACCTCGGCTTTTCATCTTTGCAAGAGCTGTAAGATTCCCCAAAACGCATCATACCATCTACTGTGTGCAGCTGTATGAATGTACTGATATTGCACATTCTTGGGATTGAAGTTGTTAACACTGCTTTTTTCTCCTTGACAGCTCCGATAGTTACTGGTCCCGACCCTACAGTGGATCTCGTTTCTCTCTATGGGTTAGGCCCGATCGCACACTCGGTAGCACGCATGGATCCGGTGACAGGGGAGAAGATCAACCGCTTGAGGAAATCATACGAAGGAAAGCTGAAAGGACTGGGACTCTCTGGGCGAAACAAACCCGTCAAAAAGGAGATCGGCGCTCCTGGCAGTCTGAAGTACATGACTCTATGGCCCGAAGAGGAATGGCAGAACCAGAAGGTGCATGGCAAGGCCATCAAGGTTTCAGACATGGATTCGGCGCTACAAAATCTACAATCGCGAGCCATGCAAATGGAACCCGGACCGATTCCTAACAACGATTTCTGGGAAGATGTCTTGGGTCATGAGAAGGCGGCCAAGAATCCAGCGCCAGGCGAGCTCGGCAAGAAGGCTCCTCCAGCTCCTGCTGGTCGCTTCCCTTCTCAATCTTATGTTCCCTCTCCGCAATCACAGGAAGCAGAGCGGGCACGACCTAGCAGGGGCCGCAAAAGACATTATGATGACAATAGCTTTGCCGGCTATGGCGAAGGGTTTGTGGATGATGATGATGACCCCGGATTCTACTCGAACGGCGAGGGATCTGGGAAGAAGAAACGCAAGAAGGTATCGCATCCCCATGGCAACTAATTCCTTTGATAAAAATTAATCTAATCAGGGTCACGTCGCTAAGGTGTCAACCCCTATGTCCGAAAGAAGCGCTAGCTACGGGGTAGGCATGTTCGGCATTGGGGCCAGATGAGAAATGGGTTCTATGATCATTTCGAATCAACCAAAAGCTGTTTCTGTTTATTTTTTTTTCGATGAAACACCAATTCTGCCCATATTAACCTAGAGGTGGTGGGGTGACGGCTTGGCTCGAGTCTTGCTACCGTGCAAGGCGCTTGAACTTCATGCCTCATTCCCTCCCCCTTGATCTCTTTTTATTCATTCTCAGTACATGTTGCATCACGGTGCTGGATATACCCGGCTTCATCAATCGGACGGCGTTTTGGGCGGGAAACAAAGTTATCCAAAGTGGATATGATCAATTGCTTTTATTTCGTAAGCTTTGTTTTTTCCCCTGCCCTTGGTTTTTTTCTTTTTTTCTGTTCTTTTTATATCTCGCGCACAGCTATTCGAGATCTGCTGCTGTAATGGTTGGTTATTCTGATTTTCTTGACGGTTTCTTATGCTTGCAGCTTGTTTCCATGATTCTTCTACCGGCTACCTTCGATGGTCTGCTGTGCTCATCAATGATTATAGGGAGTGTGCATGACACTTCCTTACATTTTTTTTTTTACATTCATGAAATTTTGGATCCTCAGCCTTGGCAGCGTGGAGATATCATTCCGCGATGACGAGGCGAGGAAGAATTAGTCAATCGATTCAATAGATGACAATATGCTTCGTTGTATAGTAGAAGCTGCATTTGGAATGTGTAGTCGTAGTCGGCTTGTAGTTGATATGCCCAAATGGCTTGTTTTCTTGGTTTCTGGTCAGGGCAGCGTTCACCAACTCTCCCTTATACTCCGTATTTCAATATGCTCTTCCCCCTGATCTTCTACGTGCCATACACATCACATATCATGTAGGTATGCGGGGTATGGAGTTCATCTGCAGCTTAGCTGCACCTCTCCGATGTTTGTGACAATGCGATCTCCAATTGGACGAGAATACGGAAATCTTCAGGCTCGTCACAATGTCACCAAAGCTAATTGTAGACCACTCAGAGGCTTGTCATTTCAGTCATGTGGCACACGAGCTGCGATCTCTTACCTGCATCCCTGGCACTTGTGACCAGTCCTTTTGTCCTACTGATAAGTACAAGTAGTTTGCCATATTTTGAAGATTTTCAACTCCCCTTCTAGTGTATACACACTATGCCGTCGCCTATCCCCCAGCCTCAGGGGCTTCCAATTCTGGGAAATATCTTCGATATGATCCCTGGCAATACCTGGGCTTCTTTAAATAAGCTAGCAGCAGAACATGGTGGAGCTGGTATCTTCAAAATCAAAATTTTCACCAAGCAACTTGTCTTCATTACAAACGCCGCTCTTCTCGAGGAAATCTGCGACGAGAAGCGCTTCCGCAAATGTGTCACCGGTCCGATTGTCGAAATCCGCAGTTTGGTTCACGACAGTCTCTTTACTGCGTTTGACAACGAGGAAAGCTGGGGCATCGCGCATCGTATTATGACTCCTTTCGTGTCGCCCGAGGCCGTCAAGGAAATGCACAGGGACATACAACTCACGACGGACGACTTGATCTGGAAATGGACTTCAACAGACAGCACCGGGCAGCGCGTGGATGTCTCTAATGATTTGGACCGACTCAACCACGCTGCCAACATGAAATGCTTCTTCGGTCAGTACGTAGACTGTGTCCTTGGCGAAGAACCCGCCGTCATCAAAGCAATGTCAGACACGACCTTGGAAGCCGTACGTCGGCCCACGCGACCCAAGCTCCTCACTCGACTCATGTACCAGAGTACATTCGACAAGGATATCAAGATTTGTCGCGACTATTGCGCTCAGATAATCGCCAAACGACGCAATAAGCCTATAGATCAGAGGGATTTGCTGCACGCCCTACTCCACGAAAAGGACCCGAAGACAGGCGAATCACTCCCAGACAGCCGGGTCATCGACGAGATAATCAACATTTTCATCGGCAGCGCCACAGCTCCGAATCTCCTCTCCTTCACTCTATACTATCTCGCGAAGAACCCCGACGAGGTCACTCGTGCCCGTCAGGAGATTGACACACTGCTCGGTCCCACCGGCCATATCGAACACTTTCATCTCTCGCAATTGCCCTACTGCAAAGCCATCCTCCGCGAATCGTTCCGTCTCTGCGCCACAGCCCCGGGTTTCAACATCGAGCCGTTGCCCACCGATGGTCCGATCCTACTCGGGGGAGAATACGCGATTCCAAAGTCCCAGCCCCTGATTGCAATTCTGTCCGCTGTCAACCGTGACCCTGCTGTCTTCGATGACCCCAATGCTTTCAAGCCTGAGCGCATGCTCGGCGAGGCCTTTGATCGGCTTCCAGTCGGTGTGAAGAAGGGGTTCGGAAATGGGAAGCGGGAGTGTTACGGTAAGCGGTATGCTTGGGAATGGTCGTTGCATGCACTCGTTCGCATCATCAAGGATGTAGATTTTGAGTTGGCGGATAAGGAGTATACATTTGATATGGAAGGGAAGAATTTCAATGGCGCTTTTAGTGTCAAGCCATATGGCATGTTTGCAAGGACTAAGAAGAGAACCCCTGCGGTTTAGTTTATGGTATGAGATGGATATCATGTTTAAACATCCTGTTGTGTTATGCCATGTTCTGCTTTTATGTCAAATAAATTGTTCTGAGAGAAACTACTTTCGGCATTCATAAAGCCGATAAAGATATTAATTTTCTACTCTGCGTATGACATACCGAGACATTGGAGCCCAGCTCAACCAATATAACCGAAGCTTCTCACACAGCAGTCCCGTCGGTCTTCTCCTCGTTTCTAGACCACAATCGTTTTACCAAAGCTCGGATCGAGTGCTTCGCTCCACCAATCTCATAGAGTGGTCTGTGTTCCTCGTGGACGTCATGCTCATAATCATAATCGACATGCACAAAGGCCCGCTCGACGTCCGCGAGGCCTTCCAACTTCCGCTGCAGCGCTTGGCTTACATCGTGAGACTCCCGAAGCTTAGTCTCAGGGTCCATAACGATATCAACCTCAACATAGAGTTGCTGTCCGGAATGATAAGCGCGACACTGTGCACCGTTAGCCAAATTCCAATAATCAATCCACTCCCACCTTCTCAACTCACCGTATCCACCTTCTGAATCCTCTGATCGTGCGTCAATGTCACATAGACACACTTATTCAGAAATTCACGCGGGGCACACTTGCCCACAATCAACCACATATTATCAAACGCAGTCGACGCCCACGAAAACAAGATAAGCAGCGCAATGCAGCAAGCACCTATGGGATCAAGATACCAGACGAACCGATCACCCACAATCGACATGATCAACCCAAATCCATTGACAGCCAGGTCATTGCGGTGGTCAATGTAAAAGACATGAGCAGCCGGGTACCGACGCAAGCCATAGCAGTACAAGAACATACAGAACTTGGAGAAGATAGCGACACCCACGCAAACCAGCGGCACGAGATCCAGCTGTTCGGACTCAGTCTTGCCGGCCGCCAGCGCCTTGGCCGATTCGATGATCAGCTCCACCGCCACGATGGTCATCAACGCACAGAACATGATCACACCCATTGTTTCGACGCGACGCCGTCCAACGGGGTACTTGTATGGTTTGGGGCGCGAGGACATGCGCGACGTGACTAGCATCACAACCGACGAGACGAGGTCCATGAAGGCGTCTGCGGCGGTGGCGAAGAGGGCGAGAGAGCCTGTGCTGACGGCTGCGTAGAGCTGGATGACGAAGAGAAAGAAGTTGACTGTGAAGCTGGCGCGCACGGCGAGCTTCACTTTGCCGCCGTTCTGGGCTTCGTCTTCGGCTTTCAGGCGCTCTTCCTCGCCGGCTGTGAGGAAGCCCTCGATCATTTCATTTTGCTCTTTGTAGAAGCCCGTGAGTTTTTCCTTCTCATCGGTGAACGAGAGTGGGACCCAGTTCTTTTTTGGTTCGGATATAGTTGTTTTGTATTGGTTGAGGTTTAGAGGGTCGTGGAGGAGTGTCATTTTGGCGGTCAAGGGAGGCCAAGAGTAGCTCAATTCAGGACGCTGATGGGACGGAAGGTAGGGCCCAAGATGAAGATCAGATAAGACAAAAAAACTTCCGCGATCTAAGGTTTAAGGGTAAGCTCACGCCAAGGCCTCCGGTGTCTCGAACAACTTCAGCGCCTTGGCATCGTGGCAGTGCCTGCGGAGTTTCTCTTGGCTTAATGGAGTTGACGAGTCAGAGCACATCATGCCTATTAAATTAGTGGGGGCTCGGCGTCCCTCCGAAGCTAGAGCTTCCAATCCCGTGGGGATTTGAGAGCTCATCTCGTGGTTTATAAGCATCCAACTTTGCCAGCAACACAGTTACAAGTTGGTTCTACAAGGAGAAATCAGGGATAATTACCCCTGTAAGGCCTGCATACCCCTCAATCTTTATATGGACCTGAGACTGTTCAATTTCGATTTTCATAGCGTTGGCATATCTCATTGATATTTATTTCTCTGGATATATATCCACAATTTTACGACCCATAAAATGAAATTTAGAGAAACATAGCCAGATATGTTCTCATCATTGAAGATATTTACGCAATATAAAAAGCATATAATCTCTGTATCCATTTCCAAGCTTCCAAGCTTCTAAGCTTTTATAGTACCGAGATACGACCTCGGAACCAAATAAGCTCAAACCAAGCCCTAACTCACCTTCCAAATCGACCACCTTGGATTTTAGTTCGGGACTTTCTTATGATTATCCACCTAGATAGCGTTCTAGAGCTCTATCTCATGAGACAAAATTACTCGTGTAATTCCCAGCCCTGTTGTGTGACCATGGAAGTCGGTATCCGCTAAGGAGTAACATCCGGAGCGTTTCAAACGAACCTAGAGTGTTGCTTGATTCTACCAAGTCTACAGCGTAATCCACAATGCAATTCATGCTTCATGATCTCATTTACTAGAGAGTAGTATTCAACCGTTCAACACATTCAACCGTTCAACCGTCATATCATAAACAATAAAGTTTCCTGAATCTGCTCCAACCCTAAACAGGGGGTAATCGTAAGCCACCGGGCTGCCTGATGAGGTTTCCCGATTGGCGCCATAAGGCTGTCCGCGTCAGAACTCAGTAATATCATTCCACGCTGCCATGGCTTTCAGATTCGAAAATCTCCGTGGTCAGACCGTGCCAAATATCAAGTGACGTATAACAGAGGAGATAGTTACACCGGGTTGACTCACGAAATCAAGAAAGAAAATCATATCCCGTGCTTGTCAAGGTCTACAGAAGAAAACTTGCTTACCGCGTTTCCCCAGAGACAAATCGTTGAGTAAGGGCGAGTCGATCTATCACGAATCCAATAATCAAGGGAATCCATACGACGGCTATAGCTACGAATCCCAAGCTAGACTTAGGCAACCGGGGAAGCGATCCCCGTGGGTAAAAGTGAGGGGAGGGAGCTATGAGAGCTACGAACATTCCTGAAACATCCGAGCTCCCCAAGACCTTGAAAGCTCATCTTCCAATCGCGGACTTTAAGCAGGCATGTTGACAAGCGTGTCACATCCAAGCTCTTGGATCAGACCAAACTCAGGAAAATTGTCCGGTGATCAGATCATTTGACTTGCCTCCCTTCATTCCAACTCCTTAGCTACAGCTGTAACCTCGCGGAGATTTCGGGCCCTGGATAAATGCTAGGAATGTTGGGGCGCATTGTCACTCGGAGGTTTCTTTACCAATTATTTTCAATCTTTAAATAAAAGAGCTTGACAGCTCGGAGTTCAAGGTCTGAAACAATAATTCACGACATTCACTGTCTTCAAAGCACATCGCCAAATATGGCCTCCAAGGTCTTACAGAACAACACCAACAGCAGCTGGATGAAAGATCCGGGGCTGCGAAAACTAAACCTAGGGATAGGGTTTATGCTATCTGCATCGGCTACAGCTGGATATTGTGCTAGCATGATCAATGGCCTCTTGGTGCTTCCCGAATGTAGGCATCTTATACATCTATACGGGAACAAAGCTAACCAAAGAACAGTCTCGAAATTTTTGAAAGACCTTGACACAAACTCTCGAGGTCTTATTATCGCAGCCGTCTCACTCGGATCTTTTTGCTCCTTCATCCCCGGATCTTATATCGCCGACAATCTGGGGCGGAGGATCTGCGTTCTCATCGGTTCCACTTTAGTGATCATCGCCTCGATTATCCAAGTCGCCACAAACAATCCTTGGGTCTTCTTCTTCGCCCGTGTTCTGGCTGGAGTCGGAGTCGGAATCTCACAAACTGCTGCGCCAGTGCTCATTACCGAATCAACGCACCCACGCCAGCGACAGACCTTCACGGGTTTATACAATGCACTTTGGTTCATCGGGTCGATCACGTCGGCTGGTATTAGTTTCGCTGGACTCACCATCGCAGGGAGTTGGTCATGGAAACTCCCCTGCTTGACGCAGATCTTCTATCCGGTCCTTCAATTGATAGGGCTTTGCTTTGTTCCTGAGAGCCCAAGATGGCTGGTCTCGCGGGGCAGGAAGGAGGAGGGAATGGCGATACTAGCAAAATATCACGCCAATGGCGATGTGAACGACGAACTTGTTCAGGACGAATTCTACCAGATTTGCAAGAGTATCAACGCGGAATCGGACAAGAGCTGCCGCCGCTGGAGCAGCTTCTTTGCATCCCGGAGCAACATGCATCGTCTATCTATTTGCGTGATTCTGGGATTCATGCAAGAATGGTCCGGAAATGGTATGAAGCGAAAAAAAGTCCCTTTCTTCCAATCCGATTTCTAACCAACTTTCTCCAGGCGTGGTTTCTTATTATCTAGCCCCGATCCTAGCATCAGTCGGTATTTATAACGCATCTCACCAGGCCGCCATCAATATCAGCTTGCAGGTGTGGAACTTGGGATTCGCAGTCGCCGGAGCCATGGCCGCAGAAAGATACGGACGACGAAAGCTCTGGCTAATCGCCACAATGTTGATGTTCATCTATCTATCCGCCGCGACGACCATGTCGGGTCTCTTCCAAGAGATGCATGTGTTGGAGGCTGGCATTGCGGTGGTTCCGATGCTTTTCCTCTTCTGCAGCGCTTACGACATGGCATACATGCCTTTGTTTATCGCATACCCAGCTGAAATCCTGCCCTTCCAACTCCGCGCCAAGGGCCTTGCCATCACACTCACCACCGACTCGATGGCTTGCTTCTTCAACCAGTACATAAACCCCGTGGCCTTGGCGGCCATTCACTGGAAATACTTCCTGGTTTATCTGGGCTGTCTTGTGATTTTCATGGGAACGATCTACTTCCTCTTCCCGGAGACTAAAGGTCTATCCTTGGAAGAGGTGGCGCGGATCTTTGAAAAGGACAAGGCTTACCAGGTGGAGAGGACGGCTTCTGATGTTTCGCAAGAGCTGCTTGTATATCCGCAAAAGGGCAGCACCTCGTCGTGATTGATTGTGTAATATTTGTTGCTGTTGCGTGCTGTAATTACGACAGTGCTCGGTCCCGAAATAGTTCCTCAGGTTGATCCTCGGCGGGATATTGATGTTATGTGGGTGTTTTTCTTTGCTTTCAGAATGTTTGTGAAAGAGCAAATCCTATAGATGTGTTAACTCAAATTGGATGTTTCTAATAACAGATATAACAGTGACAAATGGCTTTACATCATATCACACGTAGACTGAACAATGATGGCTGCCAAAATATGCTACCGCCCCACTGCTCCATACCAGCATAACCCTAAGATAGCACCCATCACAATTGCCACGGATGGGGGCACATTGAACCACGCACTCCCTGAATATGTTACCGCCGCAACAACCACCCACCATGGTTCCTGTCCCAGACTCTGTCCGTTACTTCTTTCAGAAGTCAGGTATCCAATCTCCCACAGCCGGTATACAGCTGTGAATACTAGCCCCACTGCAGTGGCATTCACTCCTCTGAGGAAGTCGACCACGTACTTTTTCTTCCGCAACACACGCCAGAAGCTTTGGATCGCAACGGCCAGCGTAATTCCCGGAAGGAAAATCCCTAAACCACCGAGGAACGCACCAAAGACGGTCGGGAATTTTGAGCGCTGTACTGCCAGTGCACCCAAGAAGACAGCGAAGTTAAAGTTGGGACCGGGAAAGGCTTGGATAATGGCAAGGCCGATCAGGAAGTCTCTACTAGAGACCCAACCGGGATCGACGACATAGGATCGTAAGAGGGGAATGACAACAGGACCCCCACCAAAAATGACAGTGCCAGCAAGATACATATTGGCAAAGAGGTCGAGGACCAGTGGGGGTGCGGCGATCTGGCCTCTGACAACAAGAATTGAGATGAAGGAGGCTAACTATATTAGTATTGACTCTCAGGTATTCCGTTGGGATGGGGTGCACACCAAAAAAGAGACACGTAATCAAAATCCCGACCCGAATCCGGATAATGTGGTGCTGTGAAGGAGTTTCAGCGGACTGCGTTAGGCTTGTAGTATCAACTGTGCTCTGTGGTAGTCCTTTGACTCCAGGATCCGTCCTTCGTAATCGCGTCGTCTCATTCCCTTGCACTCTATTCTCTTCCAGGCTTGTAGCGTCCATGGCGATAGAGTCGCCATTGCCCTCGTCCGGTTGTTGAGGACGACAATGCCTGTTCTTCCAAGCGATTTTTGCTCTCAAAAATTGTTGATACAACCATCCATTCCAGGTACTTGTGAGGAAGCCACCGACAACCATCAGCACGGGGAAATACCAGAGCGCATTGTAACATAGACCAGCACATGCGCCCAAGATGACAAGGATACGAGATAGTTTGTCGCGAATAGCTTTTTCAGCCAACTGTACGGCCGCAAGTGCAACGATACCTACTGTAGAGGCGTTGAGACCGGAAAGTAAGGCGTAGGCAGGTTCGGGAAGAGTTTCACTCATGTTTTGCACCCCAAGTGAGAGGGCATACATGCCAATTGCGCCCGGAAGACTAAGACCGTTAGTTAAAACTTTGCAGCATAAGGATATGAATTACCTCCAGAGTAAAAATACAAGAATGGCAGGAATAAATCCTGCATGTAATAGAGCTAGGCAGAAAATCATCTTCGTGCTACCGGGACCCGGAAGACCCTGGCAGATAGCAAAGAGTTCCTGATACTATGAATTTGTTAGGAGGCCCTATGACGTTGGGGCGCACCAATATGGACAAGGGAGAATCGTACAGTCTGCTCATCTACCCATTTCTCCTTGTCGCCCTTTCCCTCCACGAACCTGCTATGTAATATCTGGAAGTGTACTGGCGGCCCTCCGAAAGCCGTAAAGCCTAGATCCCATGTACGCAGAAAGACGTCCAACAAACGACTCGCCAGAGGTTTTACCGATCCCTCATTTTCCCTTGAAACTCGGTTTCTCCATTTGTAATTCAGCCGGGCGAGGGAGGAGAGGCCTTGCCAAAAGGGTGCGAGGAGCGGCATACTGCTCCTCATCTGCTGCGCAGATAGATCGCTCAACACAAATTGTGAAATATATAAGGAGTATGAAGTCATCTCAAGAATGAGCAGTGCTCCCTAGAAACACTATAAACCTTCGGTCGTTGTGCCTTCGAGGTTAAACACACGGGATCCATCGCACTAAAGTCAACTCAACCAATCAAAGACACGGAAATGAAACACGTGCCGTATCACAACACGACTAGGAAATCCTATTTGGATGGGGAATGTCACTGCATTGATCTTACTTGACGGAGGCGACGCCAAGCAATGGAAAGAGCTTTCTTGGCAGACGCGAGAAAAGAGAGCTTATGGCGGAGATACGATCCGTGGCTGGCATGTTCAAGAACGCCCGTGGTACCTTCCATAGCTCTTCTAAAGGCATAAGATCTTTAAAAAAAGGCCTGGCTAAACTTCGGAAACCCTTGGCGATCGCGTGACAGCTGAAAAAAGGACTATTTTGAATTCTGCCACGTCTCTATTCGCTCCGTCAGACCCTAATCGGGTTACCGCTTTAAAATGTGGATCCATGTGCATACTAGACCAATTAGAAACATTCATTTACAATGCACACCATGCCACACCCGGACTAGCGTCTATTCTTATCTAAAACCCGCATATCAAACCCCGGCCAGCTCTCAAACACTCTGAAGACCAATTGATCCCAAGCCAAAACTCCTCTCCCAAAACCACACCACCCAGAATACAGAACAAATTACCTATCTCATTCTCATATACTCATCAACATCCCAGAAATGACCAAATACGAAACAGCCCTCGCGCGCATCGACGCAGCGCACGCCGACGACCCCCGCCAAACCCAAACAGCCACCGGCCCAATCCCCTACGAACTACACTATGCCCAAAAAATGACCAGCTACCTCTCAACCCTAAATCCCTCCGCATCAGAACTCCTGCGCCTGGCAATCCGCGCCCAACACCTGCGTCGCTGGGAAGTGCCGCGCGACAGCTACCCCGCCACAAAGATTGGGTACCACTCGTGGCGCGCGGGACTGCAGAGGCGACAGGCTGCGCTGGTCGAGCAGATCTGTGTTGAGAGTGGGTATTCGGCGGACGAGGCGGCGAGGGTGGGCGCGCTGGTGCGGAAGGCGGATCTTAAGCAGGGGGATCCGGATACGCAGACGCTGGAGGATGTTGCTTGTTTGGTCTTTTTGGATGATCAGTTTGATAAGTTTGAGACAGAGCTTGCGGATGAGGAGAAGACGGTGGATATTTTGAGGAAGACTTGGGGGAAGATGTCGGAGCGCGGGAGGGAGGAGGCTTTGAAGATTCAGTTGTCGGATAAGGGGAAGAGGTTGGTTGGGATTGCGTTGAGTGGGTGATTTGGGATTGGGATTATGAGGTTCTCGTTTTATATATGTATATATCAGTAGTACTGTCTCGGTAGTGGAATCATGTAACTTGAGATTGTCAATGGGAAATGAATTATATTTCGTTAAACGTGTTATCATAAAGCTTTTTGCAGCTTTGTCCCCGAAACGCCCACTGCCGAGCTAAATAAAATGAAAAACAGTAGGAGTAGAGATAAAGCAAAAACCCCACTGCTGCAATGCATGAACGCTTAATTGCAACGTGAACATCATTAGTACCATCATCACCAAGTCATCAAGTGCTACCCATATCAATGAGATGGACCAATCCGATCGCCGCACCAGCAGCGACACCTCCAACGCAACACATCTGTATTCCGCCCCAGATCGCAGCCATCACGTTAGCGCGACCAGACCAGCCACGCACAACACAGGTCTTGACATATCCAAACACGAGCAAGGTAACTGCCATAACACCAATACTCCAGTACAGCGCAATCGTGATCTGCGAGGCAATGAAGTATGGAATAAGCGGAATAAACCCGCCGATGAAATAGCCCAGCGCGAGCGTGATTGCCGAAGTCCACGCCTGGTTGCAGTCAGGGGCGCTCTCTCGGTGATGGAAAGCAAGCAGGAACTCAAGCAGGCGGTCTTGAGACGCATGCAAGTCGTGCGTGATATCCGCAACTGCCGATTCCGAGAGCCCGTATGGAGAAAAGGTCTCGCGCACTATGGCGCGAGTCTCTTCCGAGTCCGTTTGGATCAGCTCTTGTGTTTCACGGACGATTGTTTGATATGATTCACTAATATTTGTTAATACATGTGCTGATTGATCGCTATATGGATAACTCACGCTTCACTCTTTGCGCCGACGTATCCACCAAGTCCCATGGAGATGGCTCCGGCGGCCAGCTCGGCAAGTCCACCAAGCACAACCACTTTGGTATTTCCGAGTGCGGATAGACCTGCGCTCAAGGCGAAAGGCACTGTCAGACCGTCTGAGAGGCCGAGGATGGCATCTGAGATGATACGTGGGTTGATGCGCTCGCGGCTGCAGTTGCTGGTGGTTGTTACTATTGATTCGTCTGGGCTGTTGCACCGTCCGAAGGTGTCGTAAGAGCGGCTGTTTTGAGACTCAAGGTCTTGTTCAGAGTCTGCGCGGATGGTATCGTCGGATTCAATGCGGGAGAGGAGGCGCTTGCCTGAGTTGAATTCTTGTAAGTATATATCTCTTTGGGCGTATGCTCTTTCCTTTACTAACCTGACTGGATTCTGTCCGCATCCTTTGTAGGGAAGAGCTTCCGCTTGATGAAGAGGAAGGCCATGATACTGATCCGAGAACTGATATGCTTCTGGATATCTCCAAGGTACAGTGTAGCAGAAGGTCACCGCGCAATTACAAGCTGGTGAGAGAGATGGAGAGAGAAAGGCAAAGCTGGGAAATAATCGCACTTTATTTGGTCCAGTAGAAGAATCCGGAATTGGTGTCTTAGTCTTTGACGGATATCAACAATGACTATAGAACAAAGTATGAAGAGAAGAAGAAAGAAATCCACTACAACGATCGGCCGCGTCTCACCCACCCCTTTTAACATCCAGTGCCACTGGTCTCAGCAACCCAAGCGCCATAAAAAAAAAATAGCAAAAGCCCACAGTCAATGCAAGCCAAGCAGAGAATAATGGAGGTTTATTTGCCAAGGAGGGGCCCAGGGCCAATCACAGGCCATTCAAATGTCAGCTCTGACAGCCAAACGAAGGTCTGGGAGCTGCACGACATCAGCTTTGTCCTCTCTGGCGGCGAGGCAAGTTCAAATCCAGCCGTTTCCATTGGTGAGCGATGCGGTGATTACCTTTGGCCCTGAGGTGATTGGCTGCAACCGGCGATCCCGCATTTCCGTTAGAGATCTCTAGATCCACTAGCCTATTTGGATGAGTGTCATTGGCAGACCATGCTATCCTGGACCGTGGAACCATTGCGGCTTTCCCGTCTCGATGTTCACCTGGATTGTACGCACCAATGAAGAGGGAGGAGTACTCCATATACGTTAAGCGGGGAGGATCCCTTGCATACTTAGCTCCGAATGTTCAGATGAGATTCCATGGAGTTTTCAATTAGCCGAGATACCGAATACCCCGAGACCTTTAAATCCGAGCGGAATTACGCTTTTCAGAACTGTGGACCGACTTCGATGGGCTTCTATATCTTCCACAACGGGACAACTACGCGTCAGCCAAACATCATTATACAGGTTTCTTCTGAATTGCTTGGCATTATGTATGAGGTAGGTTGCACTAGTAAAAACTACATCGTGGCGACCTGTCTAAATCTGAGGTAGATTGTTGAAGCCAGTAAATTAGAGCATTGTTACATCTTCCATCTTAAAATAGCACGATGTAACGAGTCTTTTTTCTACTCACACATATGACATAATAGAAGATATCAAGGTCAGTTGACTAAGTATGTGCTCAAATTACATTCTTCTGCAGTGAACCATATGGCATGTGTATCCCCACTTAGGGCTAAAGTTGCATGTCTTGAATAGGTACGTTTGGTGCAATCATAATGTCAATTCACATAATGCACAGTAATAGCCGGTATTCATCGGCCCTCTGCACGCTCTACCAGCTGATCCTCCAATCCCATTGGCTCCCAGATCTCCTTCGCCTTCTTATTCTGCACCCACACCACATCTCCTTGGACGAATGCCACAAGTCCACCCTTGCCCGTAGCACTAGCCGTAATACGGAACAGCGGCTGGCCGTTTTGTGGATGAGCCTCACGCAAGGGTAGCATGATAAGTCCCTGTTCCATACACCAGCCCTCCAGGATGTCCTTGAATGCAACTTCTTCCACGACCCGTGCTTTAACCCGGGGTTCGGGAGCAGCCGCTGCGGCAGTTGCTGCGGCTGCTGCCACCTTATCTTCCCGGGTAGGAAGCGACCGTGCTTGGGTTGGGCGTGGGAGTTCGGCAGTGGCACGGTCGCCTAGCTGCAAGGCAAGATCCATGGTTTGCAAGCCCTTGTTCCACTCATCGTCGACGATAGTAAGCTCGTTGATCTCCTCTGGGATCTGAGTACGCCACCAAGAGAACCAGGCTCCGACCTCCTCGTAATTGGGGTTGTTGGTGAGCCAGATGTAGAGAATCTCGTGCCACTTCGGGAAGAAATCAGAGACTAACAACAGTCCCATGACATTAGGCTGGAAGAAAGACTTCCAGCACAAGACATCATTGAGCGCTGTGAGATCTTGATTTTGCGGGTTCACGGTGAAGTCCTCGCGAAGATGGCGCGCAAGACGTGGCAGCAGGTGGTTTCGTAGGCATACATCGAATTCAGATCCTAGGGCATCCCGCCAGATCTCAACACGATCGACCAGGCCCTTGCGCAGACTCCATGTGTCGAGTACCGAGCGGAACTTTCTCTTCGCGTCAGACATGAGACCAGTGGGCTGTTTCGGGTTGGTGTGTCGTTCGTCCAAATATTGAAGCCAAGTGAAAAGCCACCAGGGGAACTTTCCATCTTGTTCAGAGCCAGCGTGTCGTCGACTAGCTCGAGGTTTCCAATTTTTGAGGGCCAGGCCAACTTTTGGAATGACCAGTTGGTCGAGAACGTTCGAATACACAAATGGTGGTACAATCGCCTTCCAAGCCACGACCAGCGCGGTTGCCTTGGACGGATCGTAAACGTCCCAATCATTCAGGAGTGCTGAGCGCACTCGTGGGAGCCAGAGGGTATAGATCATTGTTTCGTAAGGTGAGGTGGATGCCCGTTTCCGGGGCTCTTCTAACTTGTTCGTGCGAGACAGAAGAGGTTGAAGACGAGTGAGGTTGGACACGAGGAATGTGGGATTTTCAAGAGGCTCCCATTCCTCCATGGCCTGGCGGAATAACGGATGTAGAGCTGCAACTGCGGTCTCCGGGAGTCGCTGCTCATCAACAGCATCTCGATATTTGGATTCCAAATCTTCGAGCTTGTCCGTCATCTCATCAAATTTGGCCGCGATGCTTTCATCGTGTTCAAAGATGTCCAGTTCTTCCACTGCGGCAATTAAGCCTGTGAGATGGTCGATCCGAGATTGATATGCATCCAATTCGTCCACGACCTGGGCTTCTTCGAGTTCAATGAATTTTTTTCTCTCCTTGAGTCCCTTCCATTCATCCGCAAATGCTTCCAGGTCATTCCGAGCTCGCTTGGCGATCTTTAACGCTTCTCCTTCCTCTTGGCTGACAAATTGTTGTGTGGACATCAGGCCAGCGGTCGAAGTGAGAACACGCTGCTCTTTTCCGGTGGCATCGACGAGTGATTTGAGAACATTGGGAACATCCAGTCCTTCCATATCATCTTCGATTTCGCGCGCTGTGCGGAATTTGGGCTTCGCGCGCTGGATCGGTGTACCTGTGCCGCTCCGACCCTGTGCCTTGCGCTCCTCCTTCTTCTTTCGCCGTCGCTGTCGTTCTTCCTCGGAGCTATCTTCAAGGATCTCACCCTTCTGTGCAGCTGCTCGGCGCTCTTCTTCGCGAGTCTTTTTCGACTTCTCACTCACTGCGCCCAAGCCTGCACCCTGGGGTCGCGCCTGTACCTCAATCGGGTTGACAATACCCTGGCCAGTAGTTCCGAGACCTTGTCCTTCCTTGTATCCCATCTTTGCCATCATGCGCGCGGCGAAGCTGTTGGCGCCTCCTCCACCGCCACCCCCCATGCCTTTCCCACCTCGTAACGATCCTCCACCTCGAGGGTTGGCCATGGGGTTTCGATTATTGCGGGTTCCATTACCCAGTCCACCCATTGTAGGGGGTGTCACAGAGCGAGAGGCAGCTCTGGCGAACCCCCGAAAGCCGACAGTCGGGCGCGTGTTTTCTTCATCGGAGCTCATGTCAGCGACCTTGCGCTTCTGCCCAGAAGACGAAGGCGACTCCATCTTTTCAGGAGTTCATTGGCAGTTTGTGGCCAAATCGACTTCTCCTCTTTTTTCAGCAAAGGTACAAGATCAAACAAGTAGTGTCCTGGAAGATAATCAGTCACAGCCCCGAGCTCATGAAATTCACGTGGGGAGCCGGATCGGGATAATATAGCTCCGAACTGACGAAAACAAGATGACGTTATAACCAGTCGGTTAAGTACTTCATAGCTCCGCCGCCAACCCTTTTCTTCTAAATTCATTCAGCATTCACAATTGACACCCTCCTCATTATCTTCACCACATAATAATCTTCACATATATTCACAATGGTCGCTCTTCTTAACACCTCGGCCCGTGTTGCCCTTCGCTCGGGAGCTTCGGCTACCTTCAAGGCCGGAGCTGCGGGCTTGACCTTTGCTCGTGGCAAGGCCACCCTTCCCGATCTTCCCTGTAAGTTGGTCGCTTGAGTATCAGCTAGAGCTTCAAGAAGCTGTATCTACATATTTAGAGTAAGCTTCTAAAACTAACACTAAAACAAGACGACTATGGCGCGCTTGAGCCCGCCATTTCCGGCAAGATCATGGAGCTCCACCACAATAACCACCACAAGACCTATGTGAACGGCTACAACACCGCCGTTGAGCAGCTGGAGGCAGCCCTGTCTAAGGGTGACATCAATGCTCAGATTGCTCTCAAGCCCGCCGTCAACTTCCACGGTGGTGGCCACCTCAACCACTCTCTTTTCTGGAAGAACCTTGCCCCAAAGAGTGCCGGCGGTGGTGAGCCTCCCTCTGGTGCTCTGGCCAAGGCCATTGACTCCACCTACGGTGGCCTCGGCGAGTTCCAGTCCAAGATGAACGCTGCTCTCGCTGGCGTCCAGGGCAGTGGTTGGGCTTGGCTCGTGCGGGACAAGCTGACCGGACGTATTGCCATCCGCACCTATGCCGTAAGTTACGACTACTTGCTTTTGATATGATTTATAGAGTTACTAACACCTTACTAGAACCAGGACCCCGTCGTCGGCCAGTGGGAGCCTCTCCTCGGTATTGACGCTTGGGAGCACGCTTACTAGTAAGAGTTCCTTCTTTGATGATCATTTGCCTGTACTAACCATCCTATAGCCTCCAATACCAGAACCGCAAGGCCGAGTACTTCTCCGCCATCTGGGATGTCATCAACTGGAAGGAGGTTGAGAAGCGTTATGCTTAAATAGCCCTGTTCTGATTTGTAAATGCTGCTATGATGTATTGCGCTTGATATGTATTGTAGCATGTGTTTTCAATATACAATATTTGATAATATAAGACCATCTTGTTTCACTGTTTCTTGTTCTCCTAATATCAACTAATGCGGTAGCCCGGGAGCGGGCGGACCGCGTAATGCGGATAAGATCACCGCAGACATCCGAAACATCAGACCCTGATATTCTCCATCTAGGCCTCGAAGACTTACAATTACTAGCAACTCAATGATGTCGGCAGAAAGCCCTGGCCAGAAGAAAGGCTTCAAGTCGTTTTTTTCCAACGCATTGCGTCCCAAGAAATCCCGCCAAACCCTCCGCAAGGGCAGCAGATCGTCCTCCACAGACCTGCGGCTGGCCGCGGAGACCAGTGTCGAGGATGCCCCCCCAATGCCAGATTTAGCTCCATTGGCCCTCCATAGACTCAAATACAGGGAATTGCATACACAAGTGGACTCCCAAACGGGTGAGCGACGAGACTACACAGAAATCATCCATACGCTAGGAACATCCGACGTCAACGAGATTCACCCTCCAACCTACGAGCACAATGACCGTCGACCGCCAGGCGAGGGTGATATAGCCAGTCTCCCACCAAAGCTATGGGCACATATAGCGGGATACCTAACCCCCGCCGAAGCCGCATGCCTAGCCATGACCAGCATCACATTATACCGAAGACTAGGCTCCGGATACCTCAAGGCTCTAGAGCACGCAGACAACCAAATTGAGAAGATCAACTTCCTCGCCGCCATTGATATCTCTGTCCCACACCACCTCCTCTGCATCCCCTGCGTAAAGTACCACAGACGCACAAAAGAAGGAACCGAACGCATCCGCCCAACCCACGTCCTAAACCCGCTCTTCAACTGCCCCAACTCCACAAACGTTGTGAACCCGCCACCCCGCCACCGCATGACGCACGGCCGAAACCTGCCCTTCACATTCGTGCAGCTCGTCATGCGCGCCCACCGCTTCGGCCCCAGCTACGGCCTGGCCCCGGAAGTGCTGGGCCGCCGCTGGCAGCGCGACAACTGGTCGCATAGCACACGCTTCCACGTCCACGCCGGCAGGCTCTTACTTCGCGTCACCAGCCAGACCTTCGCATCGCCGGGCCTGACGGCGTCCGCGCAGCGCATGCTGCTGTACTCGCGCGAGGACTACTGGCCGTACTTTAGCGCTTGCGCGCACTGGCGCGACGGCGAGCTGATGCCGGCGTGTAAGTGTGCGTTAGAGCACATTCCCAAGCCGCGGGATACAGGCGGATTGCAGGGGCTCGAGCACCGAATCAAGGACCGCATGGCGGGGCAGGCGTTTGATCCGAATGCGCTGACCACGCTGTGTGGGTTCTGTCGGCCGATGCGGAGGTGTCCCCAGTGTCCGACTGAGTATCTTATTGAGATCAAGTTGACTGAGGATCTGGACGATCGCAGGTTCAAGCAGTGTATTGTTGTCACGCGGTGGAGTGATCTTGGGGATGGGACTACGCCTGGTGGACTTGAGTGGGCGGCTATTAATGGGAAGACAAATGATTATGATTCCTTTGCGCACTATGCTAAGCGTGGGATTGCTAGTATCTTTGAGGCGGCCTTCACGGCGGATACGCTTCCTGGTCAGCGGATTATTTCATTGAATCCGAAGAAGAAGTCGCTTGGGGAGGACGGTAATATGTGGTATTAGGCTTGAGACTGGATTAATTATATGGAGAGGTCTTTTGTTCTGGGATGTTTTGACTTAATATTAATGTTAATCGTGTGGGCGTCTTGGTGAAGTGAAAAATCCTGGAGTTGGGAACAAAATGGACTGGAATACTTGAGTTAACTGAATTTGATATTGACATCTTCTATAGTAACCTCTGCTCTTCTACCTCAAATAGTCTATTGAGAAGGTGTCCTAGGCATCAATATCCATCAATATCAACTCTCAATGTCAAGTTCAAGCCTCAATGGGTCTATTGATGGTGAAGCTAGGCTGCCTCTTCAACCAGAGGTGCCTCATTCACCAAAGCCATATTGTTCCTGTCTCCTTCCCTTTTCGGCTCAGTTCAATAACACCACCCACCCATTGACACTCCTACCGCCTGGCTATTCATTTGAGAGCAAGAGATGCCCCTCCTTCCTCTATAAATACCCCTCTGTTCCCCTTCCTTTCCTTTCCTCTTCCTCTCTCCTCTCCTCACGTTATTTCTCTCAGTACATCCATCAATACACGTACTGAACTCATCTGCCGCGATGTCTGACCCCAAAGACTCCAACGATGTGTACGGCTCTATTCCCCTGGAGCAGCTACTCGACCCTGCTCTTTTCAACTACGCTTACGCTAACACTGACACCAGCACTGACCAGGCCACTGGCACTGGCCAGGCTGCTACCACTGACCAGGGTACTGGCACTACCCAGGTCGCCAGCACCACTCAGGTCGCTAGCACCACCCAGGGGACTGGCACTCCCCAGGGCACTAACACCAGCCAGGGCACAAGCACTGCCGCAGCCCAGGCACCAAGCACCAGCGCCACCCCGGGCAGCCGCTGGAAGGCCCACAATGGCAGCCAGCCCGACTCCTTCGCGTAAGTTTCGTTCCATCTTCATGTCACATATCAATCTGTGTACATGTGTGCCTGCATTCATTTGATCCAAGCTAACCATCTCACATATCAGACCAGCTGACAAGCTGCTCTGCGACTGCCACCACCAGCAGGTGCGTTGGCCTCTGAACAACGCGGAGCTGGTACGTATTCCATCCTATCCCATCTTATCCCATCTTCCTATCCCATCTATCCTATTTCATCTATTCTATTTCATCTATCCTATCTCATCCCATCCCATGCCACCCCATGCCACCCCATGCCATCCACCCCAAGCCAATACCCTTCCTTTCCTCTCACTTGACTTCCTTTCTTCCCTTCTTCTTATCTTTCATCGCTAACACGTTTCATTTTACTTCGTCAGATCATCGCTCCCTGCGCGTACAAGTGCCCGTACTGCGCCGAATTCAACAAAGCGGCACGGCCAAGACTAATGGCCAGCAATCTGCGGCGGCACCTCGCGCAGACCCACATCGTGAGTCACTTCTCAGTTCATTTATCTATTGATACACTTGCTAATACTCATCTCTTACTAGAGGGGAAACCCTGATGTGTACGGCACACTGACGGTCGCGCCCGGCGTGAAGGGCCGAGGCCCGTAAGCGGCCATCGCCAACCAAGCGGCGAGGAGAGAGAATGGGGAGACCCGTGGGGGCGGGCGTCGAGTCCGCGCGGGCAACTAGGGCAATCAACATACGAAGTGATGGAGGACGGTGCTTGCGCCCGTCACTTCGTATCAACTAGTTGTCCTCGTGTGACGAGAAGGGAAATGAATACATTCAGTCAGAGCTCACATCGTCCTTGATTCTCGTACTATCATTACGTAAAGTAAAGTAAAGTAAGGTGTAACACATCTCAGTAAGCCCTGCCGGCAAAATGAATAAATTGAGAAAAAGCTAAAGTCGTTATTCACATACGTCAAAGTAACATCATAAACTAAAGTAAAGAGATCTCATAATACACATGGCGTTTCAAATGAACGATAAAGGAAATGAAAAGGAATGTAGCCACGCTACTGTTTATACAGGGCTGGGTATCATGAAGTACAAAAGGGAGAAGAAGCAAGATAGAGGCAAAGAAAGACCGACGCAAAGAGACGAAGTAAGAAAATAAAGAACGAGGAGTAAGGCCGTAATGACAGCTTCGAGAGAGGCTCAGCCTCTGCGCGTACGACGGCCCATATACCTCGGCCGTCTCGCATAGTCGTCATACTGAATAGCCATCTCCGAGTGGTGTCTGACATGGGTCTCCATGGAGTCCGTGTTGCCATGAGGCATTCCAAGCCCATGAGTCGTTTCGTAAGCTAGACGCGAGGGAGCGCGGTTCTCTTTGGACATGGAGTCAGTGAATTTCTCCGTCCCGGGCCCGGAATCAGAGCGTTTGCTCTTCATCCAGCCGAATATTCCCAGTGAGCTGCGCCGCTTGTGTTCTGGTCCTTGAGATGAGGAGGGCCGTGTGAGTGTTTCAGAGCCGTGGTCCGCTAGTGCTGACATTGTCATGGATTGCGTGAATCCTCGTCTGAAGGCCGCGGGCGGTTCTTCGATGTGGATTGGCGGGTTGGAGGGGTACAACTCGGTTGGAGCTGTGATTATTTGGGACGCGGGTCTTCGGGAGGCGCCTCCCGTGGTCCTGGTTTTGGGGATTACCGGGGATGGAGCGCCGTCTTCGAAGTCGTCTTCGTAGTCGTTTGGAATTGGGGAGCCTTGCAGTTGGCGGGCGTTGGAGCTCGAACGGTTGAAGAATGGGGGTAGGAAGCTGAGACGTCGACGATGCTCGTGCTTAGCTTCAATCTTGGGCCCTGGTTGGGTGGGTTCGAGGCCTCGCGCCAGTATATCCAGAGTGCTCATATCAAGAGTTGGGATACCGGTGATTTCGAGCTCGCTTGGACCCGAAGCGAGGCTGCTGTCGTCCTCGAATGCTGGACTGATGACAGTGCCTGGTGATAGATCTGTAGGTTGGATTTCATGGCGGGTGTCACGCGGTCTGGGCCTGCGAGACCGTGGATGCTTTGCAGCGGCAACCCAGTCTTGAGGTGTGAGTGGTGGTGAAGAGTCGCGGTCACTGTGCGGCTCTGGGGTCTTAGCTTTGGCGGGGCTGCGGATGCGTTTGATTGTTTGGCTTGATCCTTCGTTTGCATTTGCGTGGTACAAATCCCCGTAAGTCTCAATAACAGGGTTGTCGGGGCTTCCGGGCCCAAGAAGCGCGCTGGCTTTGGAGGAAACAGTGTTGAAGGAGGGGAGGATAGTGCGCGACTCATTAGCGACTCCTAGGCGCGGAGTATCACTGCCGTTGTTTTGCATGCTGTCGTCAATGTCACTGCCATAGTTGTAGGGACCGGTCATCTCTCCGGCTGAACGTGGGCGATTAAGTCGTCTGCCAGGGAAGAACAAATCCTCACCCTGTGAACCTTTCCGGGCTGCAATGCTCCCATCCGACCCATTCGATCGGTTTGCACCGGTAGCATATGCCGTACTCATAGTGTCGGGGGTGGGAGGAAGCATGATGCCTCCGAAAAGAGATCCATCCAGTCGTCCGCGTCCACGAGGCTTGGAAGCGTACAAGTCTGGTGAGAAACTGGCAGTGCTCGCCTTGGTAGCATCAGATGATACTCGGTTCCTGCGTCTTGTGATAACGGTCTCGCTTACGTCCTCGCGGGACTGCATCCACCGGTCAATCTTGTCTTTTCTGCTTTCCTCCCGTGCTCCGGGGGAAACATAGCTATCCACGCTGCCTGCAACTGACGACGGTCTCCGGACAGGGATCTCCAGCTGATCAAATTCTTGCCACATCATAGGCGTGTCCAACGCATTCAACTCACTGCATTCACTCAGAACACTCAGTCTGGGTGACTCGGGCTCCATCATCTCGTTGTTTGTGTGGAAGCTCTCGGATTTCGAGATTTCAGTCCTTGCGGAGCGTGACTGGGTTTCTTCTTCTGGAGCATAAAGGCTTCGCAAAGTGGCAGTACTTTTGTTATCTGCTCGTAGGAAGGAGGGTGCTTTCGAGAGTCTGCGTAGCTCAGATGTCTGGTTCTGAGCTACGCTCAAGGCACTTGCATTTCGCTTGGAAGAGGTTCTCTCCGGGATCTCAACCATGGCCTGGCCATTTGCCAAGGCCTCAGAGCCATCAGCGGTCATAGGGCGCGACATAGACAGCCTGGAGCCCCGGCCGTTCTCCAGCAGGTCGAGTTTCGATTCCAACTGGCAGATGAGCTCGACGGCTTCAGTCACGGCCAAGTCTCGCTTGTCAAGATCGTTGCGGAGTTGCTCGTTAGATTCACGTAGGGTCTGGTTCTCTTTCTCGGTGGTTCGCAGCTCCTCCACTTCTGCCATCAAATCGTCCATGTGCGCTAGTTGTTCTTCCATCTCCGCCATCCTTTCCAGCTTTTTTTCGTACATAGCCAACTGTTGTGTGCGGTGGAAGACCTCGAGCTTCAAATCGAAATTCAGCTTGTTCATCTTCGAGACATACTTTAGACGAGTCAGTTAGTGCACAGGGATTGCGTCTTATGAACTTACTTGGTCCATTTCCCGCATGCCCATCTCTTTTGGTTTTCTCTGCCCAGCGGAGAAAACGTCGTTCGCTCTGCGGGTTTTCTCGGACGTAGGATCTTCCTGGGCTCGAGTGTTCTCCGGGGTGAGAGGAGCATTTTCTTTAAAGTCCTCTGATATGGTTCCGCGGGAGCTTCGGTGCGCGCGTTCTTCTTTTAGTAGATCCTGCAGGAGAGCTGAGGCAGGGTTTACTAGTGTAGGGGTACTGGGTTCGGGGGTTTCTAGCCACGAATCATCAGTTGTGCTCTACAGCCATCCAACGTCAATGGCAATTGAAAGACATACCAGATGAGGATGAGCGGTTTGGGGTTCTTGCGCCCCGGTGAATAGGCGATTGGTCTCCTAGCCATGAGACCTCTGGACTCATTCTTGGTGGAGTGAACATATTGGCTCGACCCTTGACGCGAGAGAGCGAGGGATGCTGAGGACGATCTGATAAATCTTGAAGAAGAAGCAATGTCAGCTTCGATTAAATTAAGGCTGAGTGTTGGAACTCAATTCAAGCAAGTTTAGAGCCACGTACTAGAGGAGTGGTTTTTAGAGGAAACACTGCGTTTGGGCGCAGTGCTGGGATGATATACGGGGCTTCGAGTGTTTGAAGGAGCAAGCTGACCAGCGGCCGAGCTCCTTCTTTGGGTTTTCTCATCCATAATGACTGCCGGCATACTGTTTACCGAACGCGCATAATTGACGTGCCGTCGAGCCCCTCGTTTCCCCTGTTTGGATGCAGTACTGCAAGATCCTAGTCAATCAGGAGACACCACAGTAACAGTTCGCTGCACAATCCACCAGCCGCATCGGAGGATTAATCGATGGATCCTCGGATATCGATGGTGATTGGACGACGGTGGGTAACACGCCGGCCGCGATGCGAGGGATGCAGATGAGTTGCAGGTGGGGAGCAATCAGAGGCTGGAATCGAACCTGTGGAGTGCAAGGTAGGTTTGTAGAGGCAATAGACCCGAATCAAGGCATAGAGGGGTCTCAGGTCGCCAACTCAAGGGAGGAGCGGGACTTGGGATCAGTCAACGCGAGGGTGAAGTGACCAACGAGTTGTGACGAGTCTCAAAAAGAGAAGAAAGGATCCCCCACTTGGTCGCTGTTGTTGTTTTGCCAGGAAATAGAATAGGAATGGAAAGAGTCCAAGAATGGAAGAAACACCAGATTCGCCATCTTCCTATTTCTAAATAGTTTTTTCCCTTTTTCCAGCCCCCGAGGCTAGATTCCAGTCAATCGGCTCCTTAACGCGACGATCACTCCGGTGGTGTCTCTCGCGCCCGGCGACGGCCAATCGGACCGGGGCCGTGGGGCGCGTCTCAGCTGGCCCTTGCGGGGGTTTCTCCTGAAAGTTGGATTTCGGCGTGGTGATGGGGATAGAGGGTGAGGTTTGCATGTCTGAGGTCTATATTCAATCATTTGATATTAAAACAAAGGAGAAACAGATATTTGAAGATCCCAATGTATGGCCGTTCGCATCAAAAATAAACATTGCCCTTTCTATGGGTCGGGGCTCCACTCCGCCGTATCCTTCGGAAGTCAACGTCTCAACATTAAACTATACTCCACCCAGCTATCTCATATTCATCAGTCTTCAATAATTCACAAAGCTAAAATCATATACCTGTCCAATTGATCATAGAATGTATCACTTTCATGAGCGAGCACAGCTCAGAGCCCAGAGAAATGCCGAGTCACAACCACTATTAAACACTATCACTTGCGTTTCGCCTCTCCAGACCAGATCCGCATGTCCTTGGCCCGGTCATGAGCAGCTCGGAACACTATCGAACCATATCGGTTAGTGACCTCATCTCCACCCATCCAAAAAGGACAATCACAAGGACAATCACCTACATTGTCGCTCAGTCTCATCCAGCCCACGAAGGAACTCAACTCCACCGCCAACCGCACCACGCGAGTTGCGTGCATGATCAGCAATCTCCGCCGCTCGTTTTTTGAATGTCTGACAGCTGATTAATCCTAGTTCAACAGTAGTCGCGAGATGGTGCCACCTACATCGCTGAGAACATCGACCATCTCTTCTTCCTCGAAGAGTTCGAGAATCCGCTCGCTGAGGTTGTAGAAATGCGGTGCTAGAGCGCGCAAGTCAACTGTGCGGGGATCGGCCTTTAGCGCATTCATCACCCGTTCCGAAAGCGCCTCGGGCATGTCGAGCGTAACCAAGCGGGCCGTTCCTAGACGTGCTCTGCAACCACATACCATGTTAGAAGAATAATAAACTCCACGCTGGTCTTCTAGGTAAGAACCCTACCCGATCGAGAGCATTTCACCTAGCCATAGTGGAAGGTCAATCCGGGTTCCGGCTTTGATCTGTGCGTCGGTCAGTAATCTGTGTCGTTTGGCAGTGAAAAATAAGCATAGACTCACATCTTCGCCCGCGTTGCCCTCTAGAATACCCAGTCCGGGTACTTCGAGCTCAAATGTACATGGTAGTTTCTGGATCCCACGATGTTAGTATATGTCCATTTTTGTGGGTTAAAGGTAAGGATGCGGGCCTGTGGTCGCAGCCAACTCACTTGCGCATCCGTCAAGATGGAGTCAATATCATAGTAAGACATGATGACACGTCGGAATAATCATGTTCGGTTGATCGCAAAGTTATGAGATGGAGGCGCGTCGATAACGGCGCGCGATCACGTGCCGCCCGCGAAATGGGAAATCGGTGGAGAAACGGATCCATGGATGGCATCCACAGCTACTGGTCCTCGAAGGGCTATGAGAAATTCAATATGACCTGGAAGACCGGGAAAAAAAAATGCTAAGTTGGGGTAATCGGCACTTCCAAACCATCGCCTCTAGATATGTGCTTCATACTCGACCTCTACGGCGAGCCTCTTGTTATTGTCACAGGCCCTTTTCTTAGTTACAATTACATGAAGCCCGTAGAAGGATCCGGGAAAAAGCCCCCATAAGACTCTAAAAAGGTCAATGCAATGTTGGGTGACGCTACGTGGCACTGCGCACACGCCACACCGTCTCGGCGTGGAAGATATATTTCTGTATAAAGTCCCAAACTGAGTGGAGACCCTCCACAGGCACGACCATAGTTCCCTCAAAGCCCATACAGTTCAGCAAACGGATCATCACTGGAGTCCTTATGTCGAGTATATTCCATACTATTCGCGATCTTCCCCGCCACCTCACTCCCATAGACCTCCTCAATCCAAGCAAGAGTAACATCAATACCAGCACTAACCCCCGAAGAAGACCAAACCTTACCATCGACGACCCATCTCGCGCGAGGAACCCACTCAACATCCACCGCCAACCCCGTAATCTCCGCCCACGCCCTCTTGTTCGTCGTGGCTCGTTTCCCATCTAGAACCCCCGCTCGCGCCGCAAGCCCGGAGCCAGTACACACCGTAATGAGATAGCGCAGCTGGGAATACACGTTTCGGATGTACGAGATTGCTTCCTCGATTGCTGGGCTCGAGCCACGCGCGCCCAGACCACCAGGGACGAGAAGCAGATCCAGAGACGGTGCTGTTGCGAACGTGTGGGTCGGCACCACGCTTTGGCTTATGGCGTGGGTGGATAACGGTGATTTCGTTGTCACTGGCTCCAGGGTTGAGGAGAGAAGTGCCAATGTCACGCTGTGGCTCCATGAGAGAACGTTGATGCAGTCCACTGGGCCGAATACGTCCAGGGCTTGGAAGCCTGGGAAGAGCACTACGCCCACACGGAGAGGGGCGGCTTCGTCTTGGGGTTCTGAATACTCAACCTGTTAATATGGAGACTATATTCTGGGAGTGGGGGTCATACCGGACATGTCGTTTGTGGTTTCGCTGTCGGGAATACGGAGTATATATAGCCTCCCTAATCTGTCTTTGAATGAGTATTTTCCTTGGTCGATTTTCTAGAATGGGTGATCTTGTCTTATATATATGGGTGTTGGAATGACTAGGCCACAGCTTTGCGCCGGTTTGAGCAGATTAGCGCGTAATCAGGAATGATCCCGTTTTTGGAGAGTCGGAAATTGCCAAGGCATCAATTATCAACAAGGAAAAGCATACAATGTATGAAATGTCGCGGTGGAAAAATGCTTGGGCGTTATCTGTCTGATATACGGCGGGTTAAAATAACCTTATTTGCTCGGAAACCATAAACGTACCGCCTGGGAAAACCTCCGAGCTGTGATCACGATTCACGAGTTGGGTAGTGTAAGATTAATGGGAGCAACGTTAAGTAACTAAACGGACAGCACCGTGGCTATGTGACTCAAACAAGGCCCAACAATAAGTCCCCAAAGGTGTTTGCGCCCTGAGCACCTCGCGATGATGCTATAAATTAAGGTTCATCATTGATCCAGTGTGCCAGTCACGTGAAACCAGTTCTGGTGGGCAATAACTGATCCAGTGTGATTAAATTCATAGGTGGTGGTGCGGGTGCTTTAGAGCTAGTCAAAGGAGTCATAAGCTCTGCTATCATCTGCCTCTATCTACCCCATACACCAACCTGGATCTTTTGCGTTTGTTTTTCAATTGACGCAAGCTATACGAGCTGCTGGATAGTGTGGCTTCTATCATCTCTCAAAGATCTAGCACAACCTAGATCTAAAGTCTAGGGCCCTTAAATTAGAAAGGTTCAAGATATCTTGTACGTATCACGAAGAAGCGGTTTGAATAAAGCACATTTCATCAACAGAACAAGAGCTTTCTACCCAGGCCAGCCTAACGCATTATTGTTAGGCATTCTAACTATCAAAGAGGCCGTTTGAGCTCATAGGGGATATCTAGGACCACTGCCATTACCCATTTACTCACTATTAGCACTCTTCCCTCTCTACCAGTCAACACACCCCGCTCGGATTTAAGGTCAAAAAGTGGGTTAGATAACCTCAGGCTATCTAGACATACTTTAGGCGTTTCAGGCGCCGGCTGCCAGTCTTCGCCGCCAGTCTTCGCCGGCTCCGGCCCACTGGTTGTGGAAGCACTGGTCGAGGAAGGGAAGGGAGAGACCTGTCGCAGAGACCGTCATTTATCGTTATATGATGTCAGGGACAGACCGAGGCGAGGCTGGTAACTCGTCCTCCACTCGTCATTTTCCCAACCACCACACCACTAAAGAAACGATTCTCAGGTCTCAGCAGGCCAAAGTGTTCACGCAATGTCGAGCCGGTATACTCTGTGCGGAACAGACCTCTTCGCTGGAGTCCAGGAATCAATCTATTCGTCACCTCTTCCAGGCCCTGTGGCAAGAACGGCAACGTGCACGTAAAGCCATCAGAAGCTTCTTCGTGCAATCAGATCTCCATCTCATGGGCGATATCGCTTGGCGAACCGAGGAATGTTAGTCGTAAGTAACTTGCTTCTGCTTCTTATTCTGTATTGAATGCAATCTTCTCTCTTACAAGGCCCGGCACGTTACAACTCGCGTCGTGCTTCGTTAACATGGGTCTAATATATTCACAGTTCAGTCATTATAATCTCAGATATCTCTGATCTGTCGATCAGAACAGTCTCACTTGAAGATCGTTTATCTTTCAAAATGAGAAGATATACTATCACTCCGATACCTCACTACACTTTCAGCCCGGTCATTCTACACTGAATTTGTTCGGCTCTCCTGATTCAGAACAAATCAAATCATGAGACAAGACATCACCGGACTGTCTTCACGGAGAGGAAGTCATAATTAAGCTGTGCTCGTGGAATGAGAAACTACAGTACAAATTCGGCAGGCACGAACCTTTTAGATCGAGAGCAGATCGTGGTTTCCGAGCCCTCGATGTTTTTCCTCTCAACAATGTTCTCATCATGGAGGTAATCACTGCAACCATCACGATAACCACCACTTTCCTACGTGTGACCTCCGTCGACCCCTCCGCCATAGATGACCTGGCGAGACTTCTCAACGGCCTCTGGGTCGTCATCAGCATTGTGGCCCGCGGTTTTCTGGCCATGGGCTTTTATGCCCTGACGCAGAAGGGGGATGCGAAGGCCAGGGAGGCCACCCCGTAAGTTCAAGACCATGATCCTGTAGAACATGCCCCGTTCGCTCTCGTGCAAGCTCTGATGGCAGCTCTCGATTCTTGAAACACCTCTGGGGGCTTCTTCGTACATTGGCTGACATCTTGTGGCATAGCCTCCAAACCCTGAATCCGGCCCGCGCGGCCGAGGACACCCCCGCTGGCCCCGGCTTGGGTGGGCCCTCGAGCCCGGACGATACCGACCTGGCCCAGCCCGCGGTCAACGGGACCCCAGTGGCCCCCGCGACGCCTGAGCCCGCGACCCTCCAGAAGCCCGCGACCCTCCAGAAGCCCGCAACGCCTGGCTCGGCTCCCTCGCCGAAGAGCCCCTCTCGCGTTGGCAAGTTCGTCATCAAGGCGAAAGATCCTACCGCCACGACCAGCTCAGTGGTCGATATTGGGCGCAACATTGCGATGGCGTGAAGCAGCTTTGCGAGTGAGGGGTAATGGCATCGACAGCGTTCCTCTGTTGTTTTGTCCGATTTCTTCTCTCCGAGAACCTCGGCGAGGTGAGATGAATGAAAACGGATGTACGATCAAAGGTGCTTTTCCGGCGTTCCTCTGGGGCTTTTGGTCCGTTTTTGTTTCTCTCCGAGAACCTCAGTGAGGTGAGATGAAAGAAAGAACTGGGTGTAGATGTGAGGTGGAGGTGTATTGTTTGATTGCTGCTTTTTTCTTTGTTGTTTTATTTTTCCTGTGTTTAAATGTTGGTCTTGGATCCGACTAGCCCTCTTCGGAGGTGACTATGAAATATATACCGTTCAATCGTCGGTGCCTCAGGGTATCTTGACTTTCCTCTCGGACATATATTTCACTGCTCACTGTAGGCTCTTTGTCCTCGGGAGCTAGATCTTCTAGACCTCATTTATTTGCTATCATGATAAGCTCGGAAAGGGAAATGTTTGTCCAAGTCTTGAGTATTAAACATTTCGACTGTATCTCACGATGTATGAAATATTGTAGAACAAATTTGATTCAGCCATACAGAAACAACCTAACCATCGGAAGTATATACACCCTCATGAATTGTTCAAGTTGGCACCAAACATGATAAAGACCAAGATCTATCAGTCATCTCATAATCCGATCCTTTCACCTGGGCAGAAAGCCTCATTCCACTTCACTGTTAAGGCCGAGCTGAATGTCTCAAAATTCGCTTCCAAAATCTCATGGGTGACTTTGCGGTAGCATCATCGGCTTTCTTCGAGATATTGCCCGTATCAGATGTAAGGCCTTGGCTATATTTCTCATTGATCTTGTTCATCTTTGCTAAGAGCTCGGCGGACCGGCCGCAAGACTTGTATGTGCAATTGCCAGCTCGCTCTACTTGCTTGGTCGTCGAAGAGCATTGGAAATTGTGTCCTGAATCTCTGTCGCTGCGGTCTTTATGGTCCTGGGCCAGCTCATTTCGGATCTGGCGGTTTGGGTCTCGCTTTAGAGAATCATAAGTCCGCTCGAACTCGTTATCGGTGAGATTTTCGATGGCCTTATAGAGTTCGGTGTTGTGAACGGCGCGCTCTTTGTAAGCATTTGCCATCGCGGTCATTACCTGTACTATCTCTGTGAATGCCCCGCCTAAGTCCTCAAAAACTTCAGCAGCGGTAAGATTCCAATCTGGAGTTTCCAGGGATGTTTTCTTCTCCAGCTCCTCTCTTATGTTGGCTATCTCTGTTATCTTTGTGTTCATCTCATCCATCCGTTTGATTGATTTCCGGACAGTATGCTCGTTCTCAATGATAGAGGTGAGTAAGTCTTGGCTTCCCCAGTATGAGTCGTATTGCGGAGGATGGTCGTGGCAGCAGGGGACTGCCTTCGACTCTTGGCCTTCAACAGATAGCTCAGACATTTTTAGTGACAATTGAACGATTATTATATGGTAGATTTTGGTATGGGAAAGAAGATAGAATCTAGGAGAAAGAAATCTGGGAAAGGTTTCAACTGGCGGAGGAATTTATAAGTCCCTACCCTAGACGCTAGCCAGCCGCCGCTTAATATGGATCGCAGAACTATGGTAGCCAACGCTACTAAACTCATTCGAGCTCTGCTAAACTCAGCGATCTCTATGACGTATCGATGGTCATAGCATAGACGACCTCGGTTTAGTTAGCCCAAGGACAACATACAATCATCCATTCAAAATGTATTTTAGGCCGCACGAGAGCTTTCTTGGTGCCCACCCTTGCCGCTTGTTATTCACTGACTAGTTATAGCTGAGCAGCTTAATATTCCACTCAGTGTGCCCTCTGTTTTTCTATTTTGGCGCATTCAGGCCCATCATTTTTCGAGCCTACAAAATTAAGATTACGGAAATTATATATAAAAAGCGACTCCTCGCTAAGACCAACAACTAGGGGGTATTCCTGTTCAAATTTGATACATGAAGAGCGTAGGCTGATTGTCAGACATGAATGAGGTTCAAGATCCCGGATGAATACATGCGATACGACTCTTAGTTCGGTTTCATCAGGTCAAGATTCTGGGAATTCTTGTAAAAACTCTTGAATGAACCAGTCGGAACCTTGAGGCATGGATAAATCATCAAAGCCCAAACTCCAGTCTCTTGGGGAGAGAAGATTGTCATACGGGGCAGTCCATTGTGACTGTGGAGGGGCCGGTCCAGCGAGCTTATCATTTCCGCAGACCATGTTGATGGTTTTTTCAGAGAGTGTTTCGAAGATATCGCGATACGATGTGGCCAAATTCCACCGCTCAGCTATAATGACCAAGACAGTTGTGCACGCCATACATGTATTTAATATCTCGCTCTGCTTAGTCTGCTGGCGTATTCGCCATGACCGCCAGAGACAATACAAATATGTCAACCCGCCAAGGAACAGAATATGGAGACTTCCCCAAGTGAATTGTACACTTGATTTCTGGTATAGCTGACGATACAGCACACATATTTCACGAGCACAGCGGGAACAATTTTCGAATGCTCTTTGGAGGTCCTCTTCCTCTTCAATGAAGTCGGTGCTGTTCGACTCGTTTGGGCCAGATCCCTGTCGTCGTTCACCCAGAATTCTAGTGATATATGAGCGATAAAGAATAAGGATTGAATGGTTGTAGGCAATTTGGAACCATTCATTTGATGCAAACACCGACAAAGGATGAGAGGATGAATAGTCTAGGTGTGTGGGAGCTGATGCATGCCATTCTTCCAATTCTTGGCGCAGGGTGTCAACAGTGGCAAATTGGCTACCCGTACTGGCGTATTGTAATTGAGGTGAATAGAGAGTGGCATGGAATTTTGCCCATAGTTGCCTCAACTTGATAACATGAAGAGTGCCTGTCATGATTGTTGGCACCTGGTCACCGGTAGCACGGGGGTTCGCCAACAGGCCACTGTGAGTAATATTCTCGTCTTCAATATCCATAGGAAGCTAGTATGGGATTTTAGAAAGACAGGATCGAAGTAAGGTATTAGACACAAGATTATATCATACCTCTGCATCGATCAACTCATCTGGGATACCCACTGGCCGTCCGAGGGTAAAAGCTGCAACACGATCAATGTCATATGCGACCCAAAAGCACCTTCTAGACATCTCCTTTGTCAAGGGATCAACATGTTTGCGATATCTTTCTGCGCTTCTGTGGTATCCGAGCTCAATACAGTGACGAATGGCCATGCCTGATATTTTCCTATTACTGACGTTACAGTTTGAGCTGGAACAAGGATAGGGGAATAAAATACCAAAGACTGGCCCCACTAGGTGATCTGATCGAGTACACAGCGCAGCATAGTATGCTTTGGATTGATTCCAGATTATTAAGCGCAAGGACTGAGGGGAGATAATCCAAGGCCATGGAATAGTACATCTGGTAGCGTTAGGAACCCAGAATGCCCAAGTGGTCAACTAGAACATACTGCGGCAGCACAGTGCTGACTTTGATTCAATACAAGGGAGCCTATCGCATAGACCTTTGTGATAAGTCAATATCGATCATATTTCACATACATTGAAAGTGGTCATACCATAAGGACGAAAAATAGTGGAACCTCACCGGCGGCAGAATCGTGTACCGACTGGCTAGATTTGCAAACATCCTGCTCCCATTTGCAGAATGTGGGTCGGTGTAGAAAAGGATACTGAGGGTGAATATTATCAAAATAAGCCCGCGATAGATTAGCCGCAACACTTAGTGATGGTAGTACTCTCCCAGGCCGTGCATCAGGATGGCTTCTTTCTGAGTCTTCAAAGGTACGCGGCGACGATGAAGTTTTCTCGCTTTTTAGACCCATTGTTGCACTAATGATCCTCGAGAATAAGACCGCCGAAGAAGGACCGAAATAATGGGGCTCACCACCCGCAGCATTGAGACACAGTAGGGCAACTTCCGAAGAGAGATGGTCGACCTGCCCGTCGTGTTCCCTTGGAAGTGATGATGATGCTTGTTGTATATGGGAAGGACTCGTGTATGCCCCCGGTGAGTCCTGTAATTGGCTGAAGGTTGGAGCTTCCGGTGCCTGGGCCGAGGTTGGAATCAACAGAGTATTAGACTCGATATTCCTGAGCTCATGCTGATTATCTCCATTCAAGGGTATATCTGGACGTGATTCTCGGAGAAGCGCTTCCAGATAAACTACGCGCGATTCAAGCGACTGCAAGTAGTCGCGCGGGCGATGTAGCCCTGTGGCAGGGTCTTCCACGAGGCATTCTGCACCACATCAGATAAATCCACCAACCCAAAAGAGTAATTAATGTACCGTGCTGATTTTTCAGGCAATGGTTACATTTCGGTGTTTGCCCATTGCACTAATCATCTGTCAGCCTACGTATCTCTTTCGCTCTTAGGGGGACCCTGACCTTCAGTTTCTTGCGCTTGCACTCGATACAAGCCAGTATCGTCCGCTTCCCGACTCTTGGCCTCTTTGGTGCGTGTCTCATGATTCAAAATGCTTGAGACACAATGTCGATAGCTTTGACAATATCGCGGGGCGATAAGTTGAGATCAGGTGACCAATGACATTTGATCTAACATTTACCCCCAATCATTCTTTCACATCTCGAAGTCCGTATAACCGCATTATTGACGGGGTATCATGTCTATCAGAGTTCGCTTCTATCCTCATTGTCGTGTCCTTACAATGAACCGAGTACGGTTCTTTCACACATAAAGGATCGACCTGGGCGCACTTTAAACAGTATCTATTTTAGAGTTCAGAAGGTTGTTATTCTTATGCCGGAGACTAGGGAGCCTTTGTTAGCGGATGATCATAAGATCAGGTTCTTTGAGGCGGCTTGGGTATATCGGTATTAAGGGACCTATTATTTCTCTTATTCGACTGGGGATACGAATTTCTTAGCTTATGCCACGGGCACTTCGCCTTGAGGTCTGTTTACCTATCGGGACTTATTTTAGATCCGGTGCTTAGGTGGACGACGCATCATTTCATTATTAAGTTTCAGAGAAAGTGGTACTTGTTTTATCCTGACTGTGAGCTTTCGGAGGGGGTTGATCATTTAGGGTAAAAATAAAAACAGAACAGAACAGAAACATCAGACTTGTTCCTCATCGCTACTCTCTTCCTCTGTATCAGATCAAACCTCATGTATGAAACACCAGACGACTCTTTTGAATGGGTCTGGACTGATGTCTTCTCTGACTGAACAGGGGTCGCAGCAGTACGGAACATATGCACAAGTAAATCAAGCACCTCCTGATAATGACCAAGACGAGGATATATTTTACGACTAAACCAAGCTCTTTATGGCCTACGAATCTCGCCACATTTATGGGAAGAAACGATCAAATTGAAGCTTATAGAAATAGGCTTTCATCCCATCCCTGAAGACCCATACCTTTTTTCAGACGGAAAAGTCATTTTAATGATCTCAGTTGTTGACCAAATTCTATATGGAATGGAAGTCCAGATGGAGGATCTGGGAAAGATTCAATACGGCCAAATTTTAGAACCTTTTAATCACATCCCGCCGGTTTGCTATCCCAATCCTGCGAGGTGCGTGGGCATAGCTAACTGGATGATTTAGAGAATGGCCATGACGTTCGACCACGATTGAAATGTTCGTGTGCTGTACACATACTTCGATGGTGAATTGAGACTTCAATTTCACAACCTTTGAGTTTCACCAATCTTGCAAACAAGCCACCGCCCGGGGAAACATGTAAGAGCATGATAGAGCGGTCCGGGTAATATGAAAAGATGGATTTGCTACTCAAATGGGCATGGCCTATCGCCCAGGGAGACACCACAAGCAATGTTTGGTGAATATTTTTCGATGATGACTAGATGATAACCTTGCAAGATGCCAAGGGAACAACGAAGACTGATTGATTTGGCCTTGTATCGGATTCCCTTAAGGCCGCATTTGCGAATGAGGCTAGCAGCCTTGCTATTTTTATGAAAACAGCGCGTCGTATTCAGCTATACGGTTACCAAGGAGGCTAGTAGTGGCTATTGTGATAGACCAGGTCATGGAGGATATGCATGGAGCCTAGGTGTATGTGGACATGGCACGGGCTGGGATAAAAGAAGAGCCTCCGTGTTTGAGTCAAAGTCTCTAAGCATGTGCTACATAGACAACCACGGATTCCGCAAGCATATCTTCTACTTCGCGTTCATCACTTCACGGTCCAGGTAGATAAATAACAGTTCCCAGTCTCGCCAGTCTTCTTCTCTTGTAGCCAGGATAAATTCAATCTATTCTATGCACACGACTCATTTTTAAAGGGATTTAAGCAGACGTTCACTGAGCCATCCAGCTGAACCATACATATCACAGTATCGGCTGAAAATGGTCGGCATAGCGTAACAGGAGAGCTTATACATTTCAGTAATATGCCTTTAGCCCTGACATTTTGAGGCCCGACGTGATCATCTCCTAACAGTCATTGATTGCAATCTTGGACTTCTAGGTACATAATGCTTTTTTAGATATGTCAAACTGTAGCTTAAATAATAGATCAAATTTAATCTGTTCATAAGTATGCTTCCCCGGAGTAGTCTATTGCGCACTCACCCTTATCACCCGGTCGCGCATCAATCAAGTTAGAGTTACTAATAGCTAAGCACTGAGCTGAGCTGATCTCTGCCTTCACTGAACCGGTCTATCACCCTCAGGGGGCTTGGACTTTGATATTCACTGGCGAGTTTGCCTTTCCGGTCAAGAAAAAAGCACGGATGTTCTCAAAGCATTCTCTTTCGGCTTTTTGGAATGCCTTCTCGGTCAAACCACCCAAATGCGGCTGCACAACGACTTTATCACTTTGTAGAAAGTAGGGATTCGGGCTCGGCTCGTTCACAAAAACATCAAGTCCAGCCCGCTGGACCTTGCCTGACTCAAGTGCCGCAATGAGAGCCTCCTCGTCGATGACCGCTCCTCTAGCCGTGTTAATGAGGAATACACCGTCTTTCATAGCGGAAAATTCGGCCTCGCTTATTAGATTCGTGGTTGCCACATTCAGAGGGCAATTCAAGGAGATGACATCTGATTCGCGCAGAAGCTCATGTAGAGACTGGCAATATGTTGCACCGTAGGCTGTTTCTTCGGAGGCCGGTAGTTGGTGTCGATTGTAGTACTTGATCTTCATGTTGAAGACCGCGGCTTTCTTGGCGAGGTACTGAGAAGGAAAGTCAGTAGCGCTCCGACTCAATGGACTTTGCACTATTCACCTTTCCAATAGCACCCATACCGACAATACCAAGTGTCAATCCCGACGGATCACAAGTAGGAACCAGGTTTGCGCCCTTCCTCCACATCCCGCTCCGTGCACTCCGCTCGGCATTTGTCGTGTTCCTCAAAACAGCAAGTATCAGAAATATAGCCATGTCTGCTGTAGCCTCAGCGACGGCATTCACAGTGTTACAAAACACAATTTCCTGGCTGGTCATCCAGTCCACGTCGAACTCGTTGTATCCGGCACTAGCAGAAGTGATAATCTTGCACTCGGGTGCTAGTGCCCGAAACAAATCCTCATCGAATGGCTCGAAGGGTGGCGTACCCATGCGAACGATGAAGGCGTCTATCGGTCCATTTTCGCTGATGTCTTTGGGTAGCAATTCCTTGGTTTCCTCGCGATTTGTTGCAGGGAGGACTGAGTAGTCAAATTCGGTCTTGAATTGAGTAAGATATTCACTGCCCACGAATGCAGGCTCCCCGAGGGAAACAACGCGCGGCTTTCTTCCGATACTCATGGTTACTTTGAGACAAAGCGAAATAAAAGAAAATAAAGATCGAGGCAAAATGCTATGGCGTTGCAAAACCTAAGACACAAGCAGTTCAGAAAAAGAGATTACTTATATTTCCAAGCTCGACCCCGCACGATTCAGATAATCGCTATCGCATGGCTTGGAGAACGACATCCACATTCGGGATCTTCCGAGATGACTGTGTTGAACGGAAAGTCCCGAGACTCCATAAAATACTCTTGGAGACATTGTCAGAGACACAGAGGGACAGTGAACCAATGAAGACCAATGAAATTCTGACACTGCTTTATCTTCTGTGGTATATATCACGTGCCTGGGTTTCATCACGCGACGGTGTCAGAGAGAAGAGCGAGTAAAGAATAGTGACATTCTGAATTATAGTGCCGACTAAAGATTCCCAGGCTCAGTAACTTCACTTTTAAATCTATAACCAGTAACTCCACTAATTGATAATTATGATTCAATAGAAACATAGCTCAATGCTCAGTAGCCGCAACAGAATGCTCAAGATCGGGCAGCTTTTTCCTCCCAATACGAAGTTTCTTCCGAAGATTCAAGGCTCTCACACGGTATGCCCGTTTTCGTCTCCGCGGAGGGTAGTTCACTGGACTCTCACCACCAGTAAAGATAGCCATATCATAGATCAATGCGCCAAACAGACCTCCGGTGATGTCTGCGATCCACGGACCCCAAACCCACCATGCATGATATTCTCGGAAGATATTGCCACCCCATCCAGCCATGAGGGCAACAAGTCGTGGGCCAAAGTCTCGTGCGCCATTGAAACAACTATAAGCAGATCAACAATTAGTTTCGAAAGCACTTGGATTTTGGACGTGAGAAATAGGATACATACCCTCCGGTATTATACCCAAGTGCAAGAATCACAATCGAGATGATAATCCCAATAATGAACGCCTGCATTCCTGCTCCTGGGGGCGCATTGGTATCATCTCCCAAAGCTAGAATAGAGCCAACTAAGATTGCGCTGCCCACAAACTCGGTGAAAAATGCAGTCGCAGGACGGACAAATGGTTTCGGTAGCGTGAGAAGCGCCTGAGAAGCGACACTTGCATTCTGAGGCACTTTCGCTAATTTGGCGACTTCAACAATGGCGTCATGGTAGATCGCGTATGATATACCCCCCGCGGTGATAGCACCGAGGAGTTGCGCCCCAATGTAGATCACGCATCGCCGCGCGGGGAATCCACGGAATACAGACAGCGAGATTGAGATGGCTGGGTTTAGATGACCACCAGACATACCTCCGGTGGTGTAGATAGCGACCATGAATCCAAAGCCCCAGGCAGCACTTTGGGCAGGGTATGATCCGGCTTGTCCGGAGGAAGTGAAGTTCGATAAGGTCGCGCAAAGACCAATTGTCATTGCCATGGTTGTCTGCGCGAGATACTTATTAGCAGACTGATTGATTGATTGTATTTTTGAGCCATGTCGAAAACTTACTCCGAGCCATTCGGCCAGCGGCTCTCGTAGTTTGTGGCGAATTTTCGACCAGGTATTGAAAAAGCCGTCTTCTCTGGGGTCGTTGACCTTCTTCCTTCGATTCTCTGCCGACTGCTGTTTCCGAATTTCTTCCTCGTGTGCTGGATCCTGCTGGTTCTCTGTGCCGTCTTTGTCCTCTTTTCGATCCTCCTTTCGATCCTCTGGCAAGGCGCCGTGACGCATGCCAGGCCGGACTATATGGGGGAGTGGCTGGGCCAAACTCCAGGTCGGGCCATCGTCTTGTTGGTTATACTGAGCAGCGTACTTCTGGTACTCTTCATCTGTATATCCTTGGCTGTTGTTTGGATTCTGTGCGCCAGAACCAGCTAAACTATATGATGGGTTTTTGCCCATGCCTTCATTTTTGCTAGCTTCTTCTTCAGTGCCTCCCGGTTTCTCATATTCAGGAGCGTCCACAGCATCTGTCGTTGTATCAGCGTCATTGCTATTTCGCAGCAATCTCTGAGAACCTGGATCATACCTTTGACTTCGCCATCCCGGCCAGGTTCCTTGGAGGATCCCATCACAACAACAACAACAACAATAAAGAAAAAAATACCTCGCTGTAGAAATATGTAGAAAAAAACGTACAATCTTTCCAGTCCAAGATGTCCTAATGGCTTTTAAACTCTTCAGGCTGTTAAAGCTTGATTCTAAGCCCTCAATCTCCACTCTTTCGTCACCGTCGCTCCACCAAACCCCCTAAGATAACTTTACCGGGAAAATGGATAAATTCCAAGGAAATAAATCTTGGGTTTTATGTAGACGACGCCTAATTGGCGGATGTTATGCCGGCCCCATACTGGAGTACCGTTGGTCAAAATTTAAGGCTCTGCGGCAGTCTATAACTGCTAGTGTGCCACCGCCACCTCTAATTTTGCTTTCCTGTGTACGACTATACAATACAAGCCTTTTTTTATATATTTTTGAGGCTGTAGCCTATAAATGAGTCCTCTGGCAAACAATTGGATGCTTGTAGCCGTGTTGTCTTAGCCAGTCACCGTAGCACTTCCCATGGTCAACTATAAATGAGTCGGAAAGACGTCTCTATTTGATGAAGCCTCGGTGTGATAGTGATCGTGAAACCGTCTTGGTCATGTGATACTATTATGTATGACTGCCCGACTTTCGCTTCAATCCCCGCCATCACCCCTCACTCATTACCTTTTCGATTTTCCCTTTATGCCGTTGACATTGCCATTAGAGAAAGCAGCTGCTGTTGCAGCTGCTAAAATCAGATCACAGATAATGCAGGCATCTCATGATCGATACCCCTGGCTCTTTATATCGCCAAGGAGCAAAGAGGACGTGCGCCCTGTCGTGGAATGCTTGTTCGAAGTATGCCTCAGTGCCCCGGATGAGAATGTGAATACTAAGCTGCATTGAAGGATAAAGCGAAATTGCAGTCAATTTCCAGCGAAACCGGCATGACCTTTCCTGATGACCCTTGGCGTGCCGTGGTGGATTACTATCCTGTCGTTTGGACAAAAAGGGCAGGGAAGCTTCACCGACCATTTCCTGGAAAGTACTTGGTGATTGTTGGGTTGGAATATATGGATCATAGTAATGGATTTCCTAAAATAGACCGAGGTTTATTATGGCCTGGAGATTATATTATTGTTTCCGGTGATAGTGAAATGCAGTTGACCGAAGGAGGAGGGGGCACATCGTTGTTCATCCTGTTAAACGCAATTGGATGATATTTTGAATGACTATAATTGACCGTTGGCTTTGGAAGCAAGCAATTTGTTATTGTATCTACTATATACTCTTATCTCATTATGCTCGAGTGTGATTTTACGAAGCAACTTATTTTGGGCTTTGCTTGGACTGTATAGAGCCGTACCGCAATGTATACACAATGACAAATTGGACAACACTCCAGCACCGCGTATTGTGTCTGGCATTCTGCCATGCCGTATTAACGAGAGTGGAGTCGGGGCTCCGGGAAACATAGTATGGGGCCGTTGCCATCGCGTCCCCACTTGCTTGTGGTGTTTGCATGGATGTAGGGAAACTGTGTCCCGCGATGGACCGCGTGTAAACAAAGAAGGCAAACAAAGAAGGCGGGCATGTGGCATTGACATTGACAGGGAAGGTGCGAGGGAAGGTGCGAGGGAGCTGTCGCACTTGAGGAAGGCACCATTTGTTGAGGGTATAAAAGGGCCCCTCCCCCCATTTCTCTTCTTCTCCCTCCCCACCCCTCTGACCACCATCTCACCGTAGCCCCCACGAGACAGCGCAGGCAGAGGGTCCAGTAGTACATGCTGCTTCACCTACCACAGGGATCATGACATTTCCATATGTATGAGGTCCATGTAGGTCTGCATCAAACAACAAACCTATCTTTCTCGTGGACGTTCCTGAAGTCGTGGCTCTCATTGCCACTTGACGAGTCCCACGGAATACATTGTGGATGGAGATGGCTGTAGCCGAAGACGCGTAGGTTTGATTAAACAATCGTCATCGTTAGTTTACATGTTTCTTGCTTCAAAGAGTACGTTCCTAGCTAATTTTTGAAAGGATACGTCTAGATGAAATAGACGCATTGTCCTGCCATACAGTATTACGGGCCTGGTTATATTGGAACAAACAGTGCATTCTAGCGAGAATAAGAAGGACGAAGAAAAAAAGAAAAGCGAATTGTACGTCTCGGATCAAACCAAGCAAATACGGATTCACTCGCTTACGCTCACCTACGTGGTAGGAAGGAACGTTCTCCTTCCCAGGTAAGAACGGCAAGTACAACCAACCGGTCCTTGAGGATTGTCACAGACAGGAGTATATCAACTTCATCTCTTCTTCGCTTTCTGCCTATCTGATCTGCCCAGAAATCCACATGAAGCTATTCATATCCCCCCGCTTGCTCAACCACCGCAGCCGTCGCAAGTATTTACGTGCACCAAGAGTCGATTCCATCCCCGTTCAACCCCCAAATGCTCCAAGTTCCAGCTTAGTCCACAACGTGGATGTACCTGTAAGGCTTCGCCGTGAAACTGCCAACCTTCCAACCAACAGGGCGCCTGTATGCAACACAGCCATAGGTACCACGACACTCAAGCGTATTGTACTCCTTCTGGGAACTGTCGGCCCACGAAGTGAACAGAGTGACGTGGCCAGCAGCACCGCCAGTGCCAGCGCCTAGGGTTCCAACAAAGTCACCAGGCCGGAGGTCGCTCCACGAGATGGACTTGGCAATGTCCGGGAGACTCACGGTGTTATATCCTGGTGCATACGCATGGAGAGCCATGCTGACGAAGCCCGAGCAGTCGGTGCGGTATTTGCGGCCTTGGGGGTCCGGGTATTCGGCGTTCATGGAGTATGGGATGTGGCGGGAGACCCAGAACTGACCGCGGGAGATGATCTCCTTGCGACTGATCTTGCCCTTGTAGGATGAACTGCCGCCACCAGAGCTGCCGCCGCTGCAGTCCTTGGTGACCATGCTGTTTGAGCCGGTCTTCACATAGTAGTCGGTAACGTAGCAGCCGTCAGATGTCTTGTCCCAGATGGAGTTTCCCTGGATGTTTTCGCCATAAGTCTGGCATGTGATCTTGACATCGGCGCCTTTGTTGTATGTCGTGACAACCGCATTGCTTGTTGAGGGACCGGTGCGACAATTGACAGCACTGGCAGTGATGGCGTACGCATTGGCAACAGAGAATGCCGCAGCTAGGGTCAAAGCTAAGTTCGTGAATCGCATGATGGCGGGTAGGGGAAAGTAGTCAGACTCTGCGTGTTTTTCCGAGGACTTCGCTTCCTTTCAACGACGCGTTCGAGGATAGAGCTTCAAATTGACAGGAGAGACGATGAGACTTTGAATGGCTTTGTACTTGTAACTAGAATGTTGTGCATCAGGCCGGACCAGGATACTTATACCTTGACTGATGCGTCGATCTTTGCCAGGTGCTGATCAGCGTGGAACTGAGCACCGAGGAGAATTTGGAGAATTTGTCTAAAATTAGGCCTTCTTCGTTTCATTTTCTCGTAATACGACGAAGATGCTGTAGATCAATTGTACCCTGGGGCTAAAATGATTGCCTGTATGTAAAATCCGGGGCGAATACGGCCTGAGGTCTGAACGATCCAAATATGTTACCAAAAATAGTCCCGTTTCTTCACCTTGGCGTCGTGATATACGAGCCACATGTATACGAGCCCCATGGGCGATCGGCGCAATCGAAACAAAAAGGCGGGTTGAAGAGGAAAACACGAGATTGCTTGGCAGACAAACGGGACGAACACGATATAGTAGGAGTGAACTGCCCTGGAATAGATATTCTATTCTTCGGGTACCAGAAGCTCGTACCATATTTCAATTCTCCACATTCTACTGCCCCCACTAGAAGGGAAGGCAAGAGAGAAATTCTTATCCTTTACAAAGATGATGCTGACCTGGCTACTACAGAGAAAGACGGCGTATGGACTGATGGAAGCCAGGGAAAAGAAGAAAGAGTAATTTTATATGCTGCAACGGAGGCAGCAGGAGTACCGAGAAGGCCTGCCTACAAAACAGGGTGAAAGCAAATTCGTTCACTAGGAGTAGTAGACCTTAACATTATCGTCGATCCCTCCCTATTGGGACTTGAAGAGAGCACTAATAATATCTTGAATTAGCACTATTTCAGGGTAGTGATACAGAACCTCCTCATTGCGCTCAACCTAGCTAGGTCCTGGTCGAGTCTAGTAGTCGTTGATGCCACTATTCATATGTCGAATTTTCTTCTCTGGCTCTAGGCCCGAGTCTGAGTTCGACCTCCATCTCAAATCTCTTCTTGCCATATGGTTCGTCTCGCAGCGTCGCTATTCGGTCTGTTCCAGGGGGAAAGTCCGACTCGAATATCGGCTCACCGGCCCCTCGCATATTAGCGAGCACGCTTTGCCGAAAGTGCCATCTTAGGAGCTCGTCCGCGACATGGTCTGGGTCGTTTGGGTCCCGGCAGATCGGGTCAAGGACTTTGCCATCAATTCTATAGGAGTCTGGTACAAACGAGACAATCTTATATCCGTCCTATCTCTTGTTAGTATCTCTGCGTGGGGACTTGGTCCTTAGGATACATACATCGGGGTTAATAGAGAACATATACTGATCAAAACAACCGTGTAGCGTCGCACTTATAAGCAAACCGTTCTGAATAGAGTTCTTCGAAACCCCTGTCGTAGGGTCTATATTCCTTATCCAACGCCCGAGATTATACTGAGCTCTCTCCAAGGGGAATATATGGGCAGCTTGTAAACCATCCCATATGTCCCAAGGCGCAAGAAGATTAATATCGCCGGAAATAACACATCTCCCGTCTCTCTGTCGGACTCTAGTACAAAATGAATCTTCTTGACCCGATTCAGAAAAGCTGACCACACGAGCAAACCACGCTTCGTCCGTTACCCTAACAGTTCCTAGTCGAACGGTGAGTAAATATAACCGTATGCTAGTTATACGTGAAGTCTTACCATCACAGGAAATGATATAGTCGCCAGGGACAACGGGATTATTTGATGGTGTGATAATTCGATCGGATGCTCGATGCGTTATCGTGAGATGCTCCGCCTGAACTAGCAACACATTCTGGAGAATCCAGATCAGGTTAGCGTCCGTTACGGAACCAGCTTGGAAGAAACCTCCTAGGAGGGTGTTGGAAGCATTGTAGAAATGGACATTGCGCCACCTGCTCCTGTCCCTGCTTGGCATGGTGAGTAGTTGATGAGATAAGATGTAGATCTCATAAGGGATTGGCAAAGTGACGGACAGTATAGGAAGGTATGAGGTAGGGATGCGATAAACAACGATATCAACACGTGATTAGTGGCAGTTGGATTGGAGCAATTGAACTTGACAGGTCACGCGACCGAGTCTCCAGCCCTAATCGATGTATTCTCACTGGTCAGATCTAGCAAGGTAAACCTCGAAAGCAATTTAACTCGCAATTTAACTCATGGAAAAAAGTTAAGGCCGCGATATCTGTTGATGGTCTGATTGGTCCGGGGTTGTCAAGCACTCCAGCTCAGATGCAGATACACCTCGGGATTGCCTCTTTGGGTTTCCTTTTGATACATCTTCCCGGGAAGCCTGCAGAAAGGCAGCGAAGCAGAGGAATGGCGGGGGGGGTAAAGGGGTTGCCTGAGACCTCCTTATCCTTCTGATACCGAGTATTCCGGACTCCTTATATAGATATAGGGAAACGCCAAGACCTCTGGAGCAGAGTGGAGAGTCGAATCCGCCTGACTCGGCGCGCAGAACGTGTTGACTGGTCTAAGACACGGACGCAAAGGCCCCTTAGTGGCTGACTTTTAATTCCTTGCTTTTGGGAGATTTAGGAGGAAATTGCGTCGATATATTATTAGCATGGAGTTATTAGTTCAGTTGACATTCCAGGGCAAATTATTGTACGACAGCAAACTTCCAAAATTAGCCGCTATCCCCAGCCCAATTTCCTGGTTTTTCGTTTCTTTCCTACATCTCTTCTGGTTTCATTTCTTTGTCTGGTATCCCTGGTATCCCTGGTATTCCGACTTCCTTTGATCCTGAAACCTTCTCCAATTTGAATCGTTCTGAATGGATGGATAGTCGGTGACTAAGACCTATATTATGGCGTACAACGCCGTCGCTCAAATCGACCACGAGGTGGCTTCTGTCTCTTCCGCTTCCGCATCGCCCTGTCCCTCGCCCACTCACAAACATGCATTCGAGCAGCTGCCGCTCGATACTGATCATATCGGGGGAGGCAGCCATCTAGAAACTGCCAAAACCACAGAGAACCCGACTTTCAGTCGATTAGGTTCGATGATCCGCTCCATGACTGCGGCCAGCTACGATGTAGTAGAAGATGATGACTATGACGCCGATCCTTCCCCCGAGGAGCGAGCCAACAGCCTCCATATACCACCACTCAATACGACCGCGCGAAATCCTTCTCCGGAGCGCCCCATTCACAGCGCATGCAGCGAGGTTCCCGTACCTCTCAGCCACCCTACCCCGGATTTGCAGTCGATACAAGGAGCCTACAAAGGAAATGTCACGCGGTTGGAGCAAAGCGCCGAGCAGCTAAGCTCGTCCTCCGCGGACATCGAGAGCGAGATCCGTCGCATGGACCAAGAGCAAAAGCGCCGCTCAGTCAGTTCCGCGTCCAATTCAATCATCCACCGGACTGGTGCATTCTCCCCGGTAGCCACAATCTCCTCCGCCCATGGATCAATTGCGTCGCCTGGGCGCCAGCGCTCCGTATCGGGGGTGCGTCTAGCTCAGCTTGCGGAGCCTGCACATGAAGATGAGCCTGAAGTGGATGAATTTCCTGGGCTCCCTAATCTACCGCCGCCACAGCCCCTCTTCAATACCCAGAGCGATTACTATTACGACCAATATGTCCCACAAGGAGTTCCTGCAGAGCCGGAGTTGCAGCGCCGGGCCTCGGTCGCATCATTCGATACCTACCAGCAGGCGCGGACACTGTTCACCGACTTTGATGGCGTCCATTTCACACCCTTGGAACCAGGTCGCCAGGTTTCTTTGGAGCAGCCGCCGCTCGCCCGCAACCCGGAACATTACAAAAACCCACGAGCAGGGGAGAATATGGTGTTTTATCCCGCCCCTGTCCCACGCATGTTGAATCTGCCACCGAAGTTGTCACGCAGGGAAAATATCGACCGGGATAAGCGTCGTACACAAATTGCAGGCGCTATCGCTGCTCAGGATAGAAAGTCTACTGCTGGGCTACCCGACGCCGTCTTAGGAGACAATAACGATAAACGTAAATCGACAGTGCCACCACATCTCCGTGCCAGTGTATTTTTTGATCAGCCGAGTACATCGCTCCAGGTCGAGGTCAAACAACAGTCCGCGGTTGCTACGCTGGAGAGTATTTTGGACGCCTCTGCGAATGCACCCGTTTCGGCTTTCACCGATCACCCATATGCTGGTCAAGCCGGCGCGTTCATCTACAACACGTCAAAACGCAAGACCCTGACAAAAGACCCGACAGTGAAAAAGACAAATCGTCTTTCGCGAGCGATCTTTGGCCAGTCTTATAACACTAATAATGTAGAAGAGTCTTCGCGACATGGCTCGGACAACTCAGATAGTGATGATGAGCACGGCCATGAGCGTGCGCCAGAAGCCACTGATGGTGAAAGTGATGAGGAATCTGGAGACGAAGATGGGTCAGACATAGATTTCGGTTATGTTGGTCCACCGAACACGCTCATCGCCGAATTGGAGTTGCGGAAGCATGAGTTGAAGCATCGACGGCGGACAGTTGTGCCAGTGCCTTTCCGTGGTATGCGGTCCACTTTATTAGAAATGGACGATTTGGTTCAAAAGCAAAGTGATAACCGGCGGCAACGTCCTGTCGCTTTGGCCTGGGAAGGACGGGATGATGACGATGACGTTCCCCTGGCTATGCTGTACCCCGAGAAAACCAACATCGAAGAAGATCGACCTTTGGGGCTGCTAGCGATGCGGCACCAAGAAGAAAACGAGCCTCTGAGCTCACGCCGTGCCAGGTTGCGGGGTGAACCAATCCCGCGACCGGAGCAACGTCCTGTTACAATGTATGCAGAGCCCCCGGCGCATGTCCCTGAGCCGGCTGCCGAGAGCGAGGATGAGACAGAGGTAGAGACCCTCGCCGAGCGAGTTCAACGGTTGAAAGGACATAAGCGCTCGGAGAGTAAGTTCGCCAGCGACTTGATGGCTGAAATTGACACCCGGGCTGGAATTGCGCCTAAAGAGCCCGAAGAAGTCCCGGTTCCCAACGAGGAAGAGACACTCGCACAACGACGCAGTCGCCTTAAAAAGGAGGCCGCTGCTGCTCAAGCGGCCCCAAAGAACCCGCGAATGCGCCGGAGCATGGCCGCGCTTACACAGGGTCGTCCTTCTCACCTTGCTCGCCAGTCGTCGTATGATGTTTTCAATCAGCGGCCTGTCACCATGTCCCAGTATGGGAATCGCATGTCCATGCAACAGTTTCCGACACAAATGCGATATCCGGCACCTGCAGGATACCCGATGGCACAGCAATATGGGTATCCTATTAACCCTGCGATGATGGGCATGAATGGCGTGGGGTATGCTCCGAACATGGCACTACCCCCTGCCCCGGTCAAGACTGAGGTGATCGATCGCTGGAGACAAAGCATTCGTTGAAAGCGGTATCAATTAATTTTTGCTCTATATTTTGTCCGTTAGCATAGCATATGGTTGTTTTGAGCGTGTCATTCTTTGGCTTATTTATTTATTTTTCTCGGAGGATATCTATGGAGCCTAACTGTACGATTCAGGGGAATAAGTGCATACATTTCAGGGAATTCAGCCACGAGCCCAGCTCAGAAAAGAGTCAACATGAAAGACCACAAGCAAGTAGAACATAGGGGCAAGAATGTGACGCGATATTGTCAAAAGGCCTAGACACTGCAGCAGGATGGGTGTAACCTCACTTTTAGCCGCGCATTACTTGGGTCTTTGGCTTTTGTATAAATAAACGTGAATGTCAATAACTTTACGGCAAATTTACTATGGATTACCCCTTCTTTGCGTGGAATCGAGTTTGATAGGCTTACAAAAGCTTGAGGGTTACGAACCTTGGAATTCCACGGGTGGGTTTCGCATCTCCCCACGGTCCAGTTGTCTGTATATGACAGCGTATTTGTTCACCTAGCATGTGCAGTTGATAACTGTAATGGACTGTTACGCCGCCTGATAATCCTCGCGACTCAACCTGGCGTCGTGAGGGCCTCAAGGAACTGCCATGCCGCCATCTACCGTCTTTTCGTACTGGCGCCGAGACCATCGACGTTCGTCCGCGTCGCCTGCTTCAATCCCCGCGCCCTCGCCTGTCAGGGGAGCGAATGGAAACCCGATTAAAAGCCCTCCCCAGCTTCCACAGATTCCGGATACACCGACGCTCACCACTGCCTTCGACGGTCACCCCTCACCCGATGGCCCCTCCTCGAACCAGTCGCCGCTGGACATAGATACTTCCAAGCTCAACATCAGCTCATCGGTCGCGCCGCTATCCTCCTCCTCTATTACTCTTGCTCTTCCAGCGCCGGCATTTGAAATAGAGTGTCGTCCTCCTTCCAGCCCCGATAACTGCGAGGAAGAGCAATTTACAGCCCAGTTGAATAATTCACAACTGTCCGTGACGGGTCTACGGTCCGATCAAGGAGACGCAGAGGCGAATTCCAAATCAAGCTCGCCCTTCCGACGTTCGTTCGGCAAGCAGAAACGATCGCCGACTGCGCCAACGGCGTCGGGTCATTTCCGATTCAGAACCTCGCCGGACGATTCGCCGGCGGATAAACAAACAATGCCACAGAAGGATTTCAAGATGGAGAGTAGCACGACTGTCCGGCGCACTGGGGATCGTGAAGTGTCTGTTGAACAGACACATCATAAGTCCGGCAAGGCGATGCTCCATCTCTTGAATCCGATGTCTCTTCTGGCGCGTAGGCGCTCCTCGCAGGTCGTTAGCTCCCGCGCTGAAGATCTCAAAATCAAGAACCGGAATGTTCCGCCTATGCCGGATGACTATGATCCCAGGATTCGCGGAAAGATCGTCCATGATTTCTCGGCGCCCCGGCCTCGCCGCAACCTCTCGGCTCCCCAGCAGGATACACTGAATGGGCAGGATACTTCACCACCGCAAATACCTAGTCAACCACGTGGCGCCCTTTGGAATGACCAGGCGAAACGGCACAGTGATCATTCGCCTGTTTTCAAGGAACATTTCGAGGACCAGAATGTTCTACAGGTGGAGAATAAGGGGTATCTGCAGTCTTCACTTTTAACAGGCCAATCGCAGCCTGATTATGATAGCTCATTGCCGGTCTTTGCGCGCAACTTGCCTTCGCATCTACCAGAAAGAACTATAGATGTTTCAGAGCAGCGTGAGCAGGAGGCGGAGGAACCTCCAATATCACCCACAACAACCTCCCATGCTCATCCTCAGCACCCTCAAGACCAAGATACTATCCCTAATGTACCCTTCAATCCCTCGGCCTTGCCGAGACATCTCAAGAGCAATGCGTCTCGATTCAGCTTCGATATGATCGGAGTGGAATCATCTACACAAGAGAGAATGCTAGAAGAAAAGCACAAGGCCAAGGAAGCCTCGCGCAAAATAGAGGATGGATATTTCGATGACTTCGACGAGGACTTCGATGATGACATGCTGGATGACCTGGATGGCCTGGAAGAAAAGATCCCTGGCGTCAATGCGGATGCCGATGATGACGATTTCGATGAATTCTCACTTTCGCGAGATATCAACAATGCCAAGTCCTGGGTTGTCCCGGGGTTGTCACCCATTGTTGGTAGCCCGCTTACCGTTGCTAGCCCGCTCACTGCTGCACTGCCAAACCCAAACCCATCTTACTCTGCCTCTCGTCTATCCGAGGCCACACAATTACACCATGGCCCCGAGCAACATCTAGCAGAGGAACAGCTGTCCCTAGCTGCCAGAACTGATGCGACATCAAGCATTCCCGGTGTTCCGGTTGCAAAACAAGCGGCTCCAATTCTTGACGACGATGATGATCTTTATTTCGATGACGGCGATTTCGGAGATCTTGCTGCCGATAACCAAGATAGTGGATTTGACGAATCTATATTCGATGACGTAACCAGTCATTTATACGAAAGAAAACCGGTCGCTCCCCCAGCAGCACCTATACCAAAGGACAGTGCGGCCCCTGACGGCCCTGACGCCCCTGACGCCCCTGACGCCCCTAATGGGGACCACTCTTCAGGGAAAGAAAGCCCCATGGCAGAAATGGGAGGCCAAGGCCTGCGGCACATGCCTAGTGTGGCTAGTGACTATCGGGTCACAGGATCAATCAAGCGTGGTCCCCTCGGCGAGCCGATACCAAATATGGGCCCTGTTCGTGCCCATGGTGGAGGTGTGCTCACAGAGCAAAATCTAGATATTTTGCACAATGCTCTAGCTTTCGCAGCCAACGAAGCAGCATATAGTAGCCGGATTGAGCGGCAGTACAGCACGAGCGAAGGATCCCAGGGACAAGACAGCGCAGGCCAAATATCGCCGACAATAGACTCGCAACCGGGTCTGATTTCTGATGACAGCCGGGGCGGTCAAGCTGCGGATGTCATGGCCTTTGAGAACGTCTATGATCAGGTCTACGATGATCAGTTCTACAACGATGACGACGATCCGTATTTTGACGATGCAATCGTTGCTGCTGCTAACGCCGAAGCTCTTGAGAACGACGACGATGGCTTCTACGGTCAAGAGTTCGGCTTCTACGCACATGCAGATGGTACCGGCGCCTCTGAGCTAACCAACGGTGGATACTTCGGTCCGCGACGGGTCGAAGGCATCACACGGAACCACAGCAGCCGCGGGAAATTCCAGGAACCCAGTTTGACCCCTATCACTGAACGGAGCGAATGGAGCACTCGAAACTCTATGATTTCCATTAAAGCCCACGGCGGTACCCATCCAAATTCAGCTCTAGCGAGCCCCGGGCTGGCGCAGCTGGTTGACATGGGCAGTCTCGACGATGAGATGACCCTGGGCGCGCTCATGAAGCTACGCCGTGGGGCTTGGGGCGGGAGCAACGGTAGCCTACGCAGCAGTGCCGGTAGTCCCCCACCACATCCGCTGTCGCCCTCTCACCGCGCCAGCCTCAACGGTGCCGAAGCTAGCCCAACGGTCTCTGAAGCAAGACCTTTCAGTCTTGATGAGGGGGGTTCGAGTGGTGTCGGTTATTTCCATGACGACAGCCACCCACGTACTATTTCTCCGTTATCCGGGCGGCCAGATTATGAAGAAATCCCCAACAGTGGACCTCAGCGACTCAATGTCTTGTAATATGGTGCCTGACTTCCGTAAATCTGGTTCTAATGATCTATTATTTCTCTGCATATGGCCATTGAGCGGTGTGACGATTTCATGAATTATCGACTGTCAGTTTATACGTTAATTTTAATACCGATCGCAATCTGATATGTTGTAGAAACAAAGCTTGAATTCCGATCCAAACCAGATCTCATTGCCACAAAAAAAGACTTGGCACTGGAAAAGCAGGAAAATCCGGGAAGCCAGGGAGAGATATGTATGATTAATCGCAATCACTTCCAGTGCCATTGGGCCGAAAATTCCCGCACAAGAGCCCAAATGCTTTAGCCGGCTACGGAAAGCAGTGGGCATCTTCGGGGCACTCCCGAGGTTCTGCGTATCAAAGTGGTCGAAAGGGTCGAAAGGGCCAGATAGGTGGCTCCTGCATCGGCTGTAACTCGGGATGACTCAGCACACCAGCTTCAGCTGCCGTCACACCCGTCATTCTCGGCAGCTCTTCCTTTTGCGCTCTTCTTTCGCTTCATCTTTCTTCTACCACTCCCCCTAACTCTATTTTCTTATCTAGAGCGTTATAGCTCTCTGATGAGTCCCGCTTCTATACAGGTGCTACGGCAATACTAGTCGACACCTGATTTGTGATTTAATTCGTACGTATACTTACGTCCCTTCCTTTCCTCCGTATTCCGGCTTTGCGAGCACTACAGGACAACCTGGCAATTTGAGGCTAACACGATAGCATACAGTGATCCTGACTCTGAAACGTCTCTTTGGTCAGAACCACGAACTAGTGTCTTCCCAATTCCCCTCTCCTCTCCTCTAAATTCGAAATACTTTATTGGACCTTGATCCAAGAAAACTCCGCAATGTTTAGAAACAGTGCCTTGAAGGCCACCAGCAGCGGTATGCTGCGTGGTGCGACCTCTTCATCATGCCGGCGTTCATTCCACCTCGCCACAAGCGCTCGCAATACTTCAAAAAGCTCCGGCTTCAGCCTGGCCGCCCGTCGGCCTATGGCTGTTGTCGACCGTGCTTTCAACGGTTCCCGGTCCTACGCGGCCTCCTCGGAGGCCCCTAGTCAAGGAGTGGTAAGCAAGAACAATCTTCATAATCGGTGTCGATCCGATCCGGTTTCCCCGGTAGTTCAAATATATCAACGGGCATTCGACTAATGCGACGGCGCGATCGCTCTTACGTGAACAGGACTCCAACGATTCTTTCCTTACTGGTAGCACTGCCAATTACATCGATGAGATGTACATGGCATGGAAGAACGACCCTTCGAGTGTTCACATCTCATGGCAGGCGTACTTCAAGAACATGGAAGAGGGCAAAATGCCCATCTCCCAGGCCTTCACTCCTCCCCCTACCCTTGTCCCCACCCCTACCGGTGGTGTTCCCCAGGAAATGCCCGGCCTGGGCCTCCACGCTGGCGCTGACGTCACCAACCACTTGAAGGTTCAGTTGCTCTGCCGCGCCTATCAGGCCCGTGGTCACCACAAGGCCAAGATCGACCCTCTCGGCATTCGGGGAGAGGCCGAGGCCTTTGGCTACGACAAGCCCAAGGAGCTTGAGTTGGACCACTACGGTTTCACTGAGCGCGACTTGGACCAGGAGTTTTCCCTTGGACCCGGTATCTTACCCCGTTTCATCACCGAAACCCGCAAGACCATGACTCTGCGCGAGATCATCGCCACCTGCGAGAAGATCTACTGTGGCTCTTACGGTGTCGAGTACATTCATATTCCCGAACGCAAGCCCTGCGAGTGGATTCGTGATCGTTTCGAGGTCCCCCAACCTTACAGCTACTCGGTTGACGACAAGCGTCGCATCCTTGACCGTCTGATCTGGTCTTCCAGCTTCGAGGCATTCCTCGCTACTAAGTTCCCCAACGACAAGCGTTTCGGTCTGGAGGGTTGCGAGACCTTGGTTCCTGGTATGAAGGCCTTGATCGATCGCAGCGTCGATTACGGTATCAAGGACATCGTCATTGGTATGCCTCACCGTGGTCGTCTTAACGTTCTGTCCAACGTCGTCCGCAAGCCCAATGAGTCCATCTTCAGCGAGTTCTCCGGCTCTACTGAGCCTTCTGATGAGGGCTCCGGTGATGTCAAGTACCACTTGGGTATGAACTTCGAGCGCCCCACTCCCTCCGGTAAGCGAGTGCAGCTGTCTTTGGTTGCCAACCCCTCTCACCTCGAGGCTGAGGACCCTGTTGTTCTTGGAAAGACCCGTGCTATCCAGCACTACAACAAGGACGAGTCTCACTTCGACACCGCCATGGGTGTTCTGCTGCACGGTGACGCTGCCTTTGCTGGCCAAGGTGTTGTCTACGAGACCATGGGAATGCACTCTCTCCCTGCCTACTCCACCGGTGGTACCATCCACCTTATCGTGAACAACCAGATTGGTTTCACTACCGATCCCCGTTACTCCCGGTCCACCCCCTACTGTTCCGATATTGCCAAGTCCATTGACGCCCCTGTCTTCCACGTGAACGCAGACGATGTTGAGGCTGTCAACTACATCTGCCAGGTCGCTGCTGACTGGCGCGCTGAGTTCAAGAGTGATGTTGTCATTGACATGGTCTGCTACCGTAAGCAGGGTCACAACGAGACTGATCAGCCTTCGTTCACCCAGCCCCTTATGTACAAGCGCATTGCCGCCCAGAAGCCTCAGCTCGACAAGTACGTCGATAAGCTGATTGCTGAGGGTACCTTCACCAAGGAGGACATTGATGAACACAAGAAGTGGGTTTGGGGAATGCTCGCCGACAGCTTCGACCGCAGCGATGACTACCAGCCCACTGGTAAGGAGTGGCTGACTTCCGCTTGGAACAACTTCAAGTCTCCCAAGGAGCTGGCCAATGAGGTCCTGCCTCACCTGCCTACCGCTGTTCCTGCCAAGAACCTGCAGCACATCGGTGACCTGATCTCTGGTGACGGTGTTCCCAAGGGCTTCGTGCTCCACCACAACCTCAAGCGTATCTTGGGTGGACGCAAGAAGGCCGTTGACCAGGGTAAGAACATCGATTGGGCCACTGCGGAGGCTCTCGCTTTCGGTTCCCTCGTTGAGGAAGGTTACCACGTCCGTGTCTCCGGTCAGGATGTTGAGCGTGGTACCTTCTCCCAGCGCCACGCAGTCCTGCACGACCAGGAGACTGAGAGAACTTACACCCCCCTACACCACGTCAGTGAGAACCAGGGAAGCTTCGTCATCTCTAACTCCTCCCTGAGTGAATATGGTTGGTAAGTTTTTGAAGTCAACCTCCCCCGCGTAATTATAATTCTAACACGCAATCTAGTCTCGGCTTCGAGTACGGTTACTCTTTGACCTCCCCCAACGCCCTTGTGATGTGGGAGGCTCAGTTCGGTGATTTCGCCAACAACGCTCAGTGTATCATTGATCAGTTCATCGCCTCTGGTGAATCCAAATGGCTGCAGCGTTCCGGCCTAGTTGTGTCTCTGCCTCACGGTTATGATGGCCAGGGTCCCGAGCACTCTTCCGGACGTATGGAGCGCTGGCTCCAGCTTTGCAACGAGGAGCCCCGTGTGTTCCCCTCGGCCGACAAGCTGGACCGTCAGCACCAGGACTGCAACATGCAGATCGCCTGCATGACCAGCCCTGCTAACCTGTTCCACATCCTCCGTCGCCAAATCCACCGCCAGTTCCGCAAGCCTCTGGTCATCTTCTTCTCCAAGTCTCTGCTGCGTCACCCCATTGCTCGCTGCGACATCGAGGCCCTGGAAGGCGAGTCCCACTTCCAGTGGATCATCCCCGATGACCCCGCCGCCATCGACGCCCCCGAGAACATTGAGCGTGTTATCCTGTGCTCTGGACAGGTCTACGCTGCCTTGGTCAAGCACCGCGAGGCCAACAAGATCCGCAACACTGCCATCACCCGTGTTGAGCAGCTGCACCCCTTCCCTTGGGCTCAGCTGAAGGAGAACTTGGACAGCTACCCCAACGCTAAGAGCATCGTCTGGTGCCAGGAGGAGCCTCTCAACGCTGGTGCCTGGTCATACACCCAGCCCCGCATTGAAACCCTGCTCAACTCTACCGAGCACCACCACCGCCGCCATGTCCTGTACGCCGGTCGCGCTCCTAGCGCTTCCGTTGCTACCGGTCTCAAGGCTGTCCACCTCAAGGAGGAGCAGGAGTTCCTCGAGGAGGCTTTCTCTGTCGAACAGGATCACCTGAAGAACGAGTAAATGCCTTTTTAGCGATTTGATTCGGCTTCTGTGGATGAGATATTTGGCATCTTGCACCGACACTTGCATTGAGTTGGGTGTCATATATTCATCGGTTTTCCTAGAACCTACCGTGTAATTCGTTGTTGTACTACCTCTTTTTATTGTTCTGATTTCCTTTGTGTGTTAGATGTGTCCTGGGTTCATAGTCATGCTATGCTAGGAAAGTCTTTTGGTTGTCCTAATACAAGGTCTCCTTCTATACCTAGATCCATGCTATATGTAAAATACAAAGAATCCTTGACGAGACGCTTATTTATTTTCCATGTTGTAATTGCATCGATTGCATTGATTGCATTGATTGTAATTTGTATTGTCCTAATCACCATAGTTAGCTCACATCCATTGCATTAACTAGTTAATTGTATGCGCTGTTACTGATATGACGTCACCCACCTGCTCGGATGATTCAGCAATATATGGATGCCTGATTACCGCCGCAGGCAGCTATATCACCTGATTTGATTGCCAATCGCTCTTCTCCGCACTCAAACTTCAGCAGTAGCTTCTTCTGCATCGATGCCCTTCTGTTGCTACACGAGGTGTTGACTCTTTTCCATGGTCCCAGGTCATTGCTGAACACCATTGGTTATTTGAATCCCTCAATTTCCTCATCGAATTGGGGTAGGCTCACCTCAACCCTCCTCCAACGGCGCAGCTCCAGTCACAAGTATGCCCTTCACCACGTCCGCCGTGTCATCGTCGGTCAACAACCCACCAGGCCAAGGAATCCGACAGTCCGCCCGTCAGACACGTACAAACCCGTCTCGAATCTCCAAGACCACCGGACGGTCATCCTTCGCGTTCGGCGGAGGCTCGACAGCTGAAATTCCTTCCACGCCCCCTGTTCCCCACGGCTTCTATCCTGCGCTCACGCATTTCACCGATGCGATAACAGCGCTTCCGCGCGAGTTCCGTCGCCACAACTCTCTTCTCAAGGAAGTTGATGCGAAGGCGTGGGCTCTCGAGGAAAATCTGCTACAATTACTCAAGTTCTCCTCCCAGTCGCAGCCCGTTCCTCATCCTCCCCACCCGGCGCCTATCATTGGGGGTGTGATTCGGGAGGATGTTTTGCCAAAGGTGAGCTTTCCCCGCGATCCGTCTGATTGTCTACTCGACGTTTACTAATATTGTCACTCTTGCGCCAGGAACTTTCCCAATCACCGGAAACACCCGAGAGCAAAAGCCGTCGGCTTCTCTTCGATCGTGTACGTCAAAGCCTCTCGGACCTGATGATGACCGCCGACGAGAAGAATCACGTCATTTCGAACGCGAACGAGGAATTGGATCGTCAAGTTGTCCGACTGGATACGGTGTTCCCATACATTGCAGGCGAGATCAGCGAGGAGGCTCGCTTGGGCAGCTTGACACACTGGGCGTACTCCAACAAGAGTACCGCGAAGGCAGCGACTAACGAACGTCCGCGCCGGGAAGCAGTAGCGCAAAGACAGGATCTCTCGCACGTGCTCCAGGAGGCCGAAGCTGCTAGTCGCAGCGAGGCGCGGCGCGATGCTGTTCTGGCACGGAAGCAACGTCGGGCCCAGGCCGACGCGGACTATGAGGATACGCGCAGCTCGGGCACCCGCAAGAACAACAATGCGAAATCTCGGGGTGGAGATCACGCGGCTGATGCGTCCGCTGCTCCCAAACGTCGGAAGGTCGAGCGCTCACTACCGGTAGATACTAGTGCTCCGATGGAGCGCTCTGCTAGTGGTGCTGGGAGCCAGAGAGCCGCGAATAAAGAACCAGCCGAGAAGAAGCGGACTCGCGCTCCCAATTCGGCGGCTGCTGCACGCAAGAAGTACGTCTTATTTCATCGCGGTCACTTCTGCATCCAACTGACTTTTTTTTAGGGCCAACGCTTCCAGTGCTGCATCTCCCGTTTTGGCTCCGTCGCCTTTGATTGGAACATTTAATGGCCCACGGGGTGCCGCTAGTCCAGGACCTAACACAACAAGACCACAGTCGTCTCGAACCCAGAATTCTGGACCAGGCAATTCTCGCGCGCGACCATCATCATCGGCTTCAAACCTTCCCAACAACAGTATGCCGTTTCAACCACTCCCTTCGGAATTATCAATTAACCATGTCCTCCACGCAGACAAAGTTGCCGATTCCAGATCTACACCACGGGACGGATCCGTCAAGAACGAACTTGTCCACGCAGACCCACACCGTGACTACGACGGTGATGCCAACGGTAGAACATCCGTCCCAGCGGGATCCAAGCGTGAGGATCTGGATGGAAAAGCGGGTTCTGCCGAGGTCGAGACGACCAAGGGACGCAATTCCAAAACATCCACGCCTATCCTCGCCGCATTTACAGAGCCCAGTCAACAACACGCACGGCCCACGCGAAGTCGAGACCCAGCATCTACCAAACGAACCCAGAAAAAGCCCATCCCACAGCCTACAATACCCTCCGACGACGAGTCGCTTCACGAGGGCGACGATGAAGACGAGGAGGGCGAGCCGCGCTACTGTTACTGTAACGAAATCAGTTTCGGCGAGATGGTTGCTTGCGACAATGACGCGTGTCCGCGTGAATGGTTCCATTTGTCATGTGTGGGCTTGACGAAACCGCCTGGGAAGAATGGTGAGAGTTTTCTCCTTTGCATTGGAATCATCCAGGTTGCTAACAGTCTCCTCTATTAGTTAAATGGTATTGTAACGAGTGCAAGGAAAATATGAGACGGAGTCGCAATGGACGGTAATATTCCGTTCAGGGTTATAGACATGATTGCATTGATGATATGGCGTTATGTGGTGTTCTCAATTGGCACATACTCTAGCGGAGATATAGCCTTGCTAGTTGATATTCTAGTCGTTATGTATTTCTTTCTTTGATCAAGTATTATCGTATTGTATACTAATGCATTGGTAGGATTTCAAACGTGGGTGACACGACATGAATCGATGATGAATATACGAATATAGGCCTTTGCAGACGGGCTATATCTAATAGCACCTTTTACAAAAGACCCAATAATCATCTCAACCGTACGTCTATACCAGATAGAACAAACCCAACCAGCCTTGCATGCTCAGTCAGAAAAAACAAGACAAGTAAACCCTCTACCAATCACGCGCCAACCGACTAACAAACCCACCACCCTCACTAGCAGTATTCGCGCGTCTCTGAGCCTGCGCACCAGCCCCCTCCAACCCAGAAGCCGAAGCCGCAACCTCACCCTCCAACCGCCGTCGCAGATCCTCATACCTCTCTCTCTCTGCGCCAGCCCCAGCGCCAGCTCCACCCCTCCGCTCCTGCTCGCCAACGACCCAAGCCGGAACCCGGAACCCGGTGCTGGCCGGTGACAGACCCGGTAGCAGATCCGCGCGCCAGGCTACGCCGACGATCCAGCCCACGGCTGAGGGGAGGAGCATTGCGGGGAACTGGGAGAGGGCTAGCTGGGCGGCGACGAGGTAGGTGGTTGATTTGTCGGAGAGGAGGAGGGAGAGGCTTGGTGGAGGGGGTTTGGGGTGGGATGGGGATGGTGTGGTATTTTCAGCGGAGGGATCGGTGCTGCTGCTGCTGCTGGTAGTGTCGGTGGTGTTTGTTGTGGTGGGGGAGGATGTGGATGTGGAGCCGATGCGGTAGTGGTATGTGTATGGGATGGTGGCGTGGTACTGCGCCAACAAGGCGAAGATGGTGGCTGTTGGGCCGGAGGGGAGGTAATTGAAGTTATTTAGGGATAGAGGGCGGAGAATTAGGGCGAGGATAATTGGTGGGAGGAGAGTTGTGTAGGGTAGTGTGGTGAGCAGGAAGGTCTAGCAAGCGTTTATCGTTGTTAGCATAGGTCGTACGTATATGAAACCCTTCGGCTTGGCTTCTCCATTTCTCATATGGCGTATGGTTCGCAAAGCTGCAGGAATGGACTAAGATAAAGGAAGACGAACCGCAAACTTTCGCTTCCCCCACGCGCGCTCAACAACCCGCAGATGGTAAACCAGCATGGCGGCGAAGAGAGCCTCACTGGAATTGGTGAAGCCAACGACCTGCCATACCAATGCGCGCCAGAACTGGGAGTAGGGCCAGAAATGGGGCGAGACATAGATCACGACGAGGTGTTTTATGTCGAAGAGGGAGAGAGCGATAGACGAAGCGATCGTGTAGATGAGGAGCGCTTTAGTGAGGGGCGCATTTGTGAGGCCGGAGGTGAGCATCTTGAAGCCCCTTGTGTTTTCTTCAGTGTGGATCTAGCGTAAGAATCATTCGATTTTGGGGAGAGGGGGAGTTGGAGAAGGTTTGGTGTAGTTGAGGGGACAGATGGCATGAAGGTCCCGAAGTCCGGGGAAGCTCGGCATGCCGATCTGTGATCACTTTTATGTCATTTTATATGCAGACATAACTACATATATGTAGATGAATAGGATATCGAGATTGGTTTCTTTGTATGAATGAAACATTGAACTACATATAACCTACTGTATTATACATCCCATGCGCCAATATCAAACGCCTGGTTTGTTCCCTTCTATGTCCCCGCCATGTCTTGAGCAGCCATGGCCGCTTCTTTATTTTGTTCGGCCAATTCTTTTTGATATCGAGTCGATGCAACCTCCAGTGCATGGAGCGTAGGACCAAGAAGCTGGTTCACAACCTTCTGGCCACCCTCCACGCCTTCTAAGTTGACTCGCAATTTTCGCCCCGTGCTCTCGTACATGTCACGGGCCTGCTTCTTCAACCGGTCAACTTCGACTTTCCGCTCGGCCTCTGCGTCGTTAGCAACAGCCTTGATACGCTCCATTGCTCGATGAAGAGACTCTGCTAAGGACGCGACCTCTCCAGCGCGGTCGGGGTTGCCCGAGAGAAATGCCTGCCAGAACTGGTGCAGGAACTCCGTGGTTGTGGCGTGTGTTAAGGTCAAGCGGTCAAAAAGCGCTACCGACAGCCCGTATGTTTCTGACGTTGCTCGCTCATTCATCTGGGCACGACGCATGCGCAATGCTTCCAAGATCTGGGAAAATGCATCGTGGAGAGCAGCAGATGATCCGACAGGTCGACGGCTGGCAGGTGCATCCTCCATCTCCTCGTCTTCGTCATCGCCGGGGTCCACCAGCTTGCCTAGTTGTGTATTGCCTTGCGATGGGAGGTTCTGATTGATCTCCGCACGGAGAATCTGCAGAAGCTGCTCTGGATCCTGTTTCACGAATTGCTTGGTCTTATCTTCCTCTTGGCCATGAGTGAAGAACCGACTTTGATCACGAATGTTCAGAGTGATGGGACTTGGATGTTCTTCGCTACAAAGATCCTGCAGCTGGAGCTTTTTCCATGCCTCTTCGTTGACGCCTACCGGGGCACTCATGTCACCGTCAATCGGAGCCACGTTGGCCATGATCTTTTCACTCAGGCTGTTCAGCGTCCGGATGATAGGCACTTTGTCGAGGCCAGACGGTCTCATATCTAGATCAGGTCGGTTTCCACTACGCTGGCTGTGATTGACTTCATTGCCAGCCAGATCCAAAAAGTGATGGATATTCGTGTCGCGGTCCGACTGAGCAGCCTCGTCCGTCCGGAGGTATTTGTCCAGCACGGCATCCGTTGCGTCAGCCTCCGTAATACGCTCGCCGCGCAATTTCTTGAATAGCCGACTCTGGAAAAACCGCGACCAGAACTGTTGCTCGCTGAGTTTCGGCACATTCTCATCGTACACGCGTTTGACCAGCGGGTGTTGCGTGAAGATGAGCTGGATCTGCTCTTTGCTGATATTCAATCGCGTGACATTATCCTCGACTCGCGGCTTGAGCGAAGACAGCACATTATACGAGCCACGAGTTTGGCCCTGTTCGATTGCGTGTGCGCGCAGTAAATGCAGTCGTGTTGACCAAAACTGCGACACGAACGACCCAGACGATAACGCTTCCGGTTTTGTATGCAACCCCTCGAAGAACATCCGCTGCAGATTCGAATCAGATCTCAGTAGCGACTGCTGCAGCTCTATGTCGGACCGAAGCCTATTCTCCTCATCCACGGGATTCTTCGATGTCCCGGCAGATGTTACAGCATTCGCAATCGCCATCGCCGCGGACAGTCCTTCAGACGCACCTCTCGCACCCGGCGTCTGGGATGGCGTCGCCGACTTCACCGCATTGACTCGAGCACTCAATGTGTCTTTGATGACATCGGCCTGCGGGCGGGCGTCTGCTCCAGCCGTGAACAGGAAGACATATTGATCGGGCGTACTATTCGGAGGCGCATCGGAGGCTTGGGCAAAGATCTTGAGCATCACTTTCGGGTTCGAGGCTGGGGTCTGTTGTAGATCTAGTAGTCGCGAATCAGCAAAGAGACAAACCCTGTGCAATGGTGGGGTGAGTGCATACTAGTGATGTTGACCACGGGGATTGTGATCGTGTTCCCGGCCCCTGCGACCGCAGGACTCCATGAAACGGACTTCCCATCGGCGGATATAGCTAGGGTCCCATCTTTCTTTTTGTAAGAGGCCGCTCCGCTCGGAGATGACATCGTCGCGTGTCTAGACAGCTTCCACTGTCTTCAAAGGCGGTAACGAATCCACCCATCGGGATGAGCAATTCCCCAACGGCGGAAGTTGGCGAGGACGGTCTGAGACCTTCGCGAGAGACAGGGCGTGTAGAGGTGAAACCGATAATGAGAAATGCGGCTCTTCTGCGATTCATCACATGACGTTGACGTTTGCCAAGCGTCACCTGGAAGCCAAGCCCTAAGTGAATGAAGCTGTCGAGGACAAGAAATATATGTCGGATATATATCTGATGTCGTTTTCTTTATCACTTTGCTTGCAAGAGGCCTGTCAAAAAAACTAGTTTGTGTCTAAGCCATCGTTCCCCTGGTATTATGTTGCACCTTCAAATGGGATGATAGCATACACAAATTACTTTTGCCAAAGCCCTTTGAGGTCTGGTTTTCTTTAAAAAATTGCAGTGGACAGAGATAGCAATGACTTACAACGCGAGGAAACAAAGATAAAGAGAAAGATTCCTATGGAAAACAGCACATCACAATCAACTATGGCACAGATGATCGGCCCATAGATACAGGTAGATCACTTTCGATAAAGTATTGCTATGCATGTCGTCAAATGGCAAATATCCTTCAATCTTTGAGGAACCCTTCCAACCTCTTGCCCTCTTCCTCCTTGACGATCTTCTCGAAGACAGGTCTGGCTTCCTGCAGGATCGCCTTTCGAAATTCCTTCTTGAGGACTACAGTCGTCAGTCGTCGGTGTAGTCCTCAAATCTAGCCTCCGCCAGCGACATCCTTAGCTCAGCGTCGAAATTCCTCAACAATATGACCGCGCAGTCAGAAACGCCACCTTGAATCCCCTCGAATGGGCTCGCCAGCGCTTCGAGCGTGACCAGCTCAATTCGCTTGAGTGTGTTTCGTTCGGCTTCCTCGCTGAGCGGGATCGGCAGTTGCTGTAGCACATTGGTGTACAGATTCGCTCCTGCTCACACAACCATTGCGTGCATGTGTCTCTCATCTCTGCGGCCTTCCGCCTCTTTATGATCTTTGGCAGTGTCTGGCTCATAAGTACTTGGGGTGACTTTTTCTTCGCTTGTGGGAATGCCTTTGTCGATGTTTTGGAAGGGCAATTCATTCGCATCTGAAGCTAGAATGAACAGTCTTACCGGTGACATCATCCTTCGAGGGAGGGAAGAGCACAGTGGCGTCCAGTGGAACCAAAGCATCATCCAAGATCGAAATGAGAAATAGAATGGTTTCTCCGCAGTCATCTCCGATCCGGAATTCAGCTTCAAACGGCTGTGTACACCGCTAGTGTCAATTAATGTCACAGGGATGAGATTGATGCTCTTGTTCTCTGTCCCGTACCACAAGGGACACACAGGAAAACCCATATGCGCGAGCCCTAGCAGAACTAGCGCAAACGGCCAGGTAAGAAGACCCACGCTTGGGTGGGTGATCCAAGGTTGAGCACTCGAGAATGTGTCTCTTCAGGACTTGGAAGTGGACAGCAGAGAGGAGGGAGGAGGGAGTCAACTCGTGATGCTTCATTTCCCGGCTGGGCTTTCAGTGCCTTGAGGTATTTGAGGAGGTCCTCTTGGTTGGATTAAATTGCAGTTTCTTAGTGAATATGGGAAAGAAAACTTGCCACCAGAGCACTCGGTGAGAGAAGCATGCTGAAGAGTGGTAGACCAAGAGTGGTAGACCAGGTGCAGTGCAGCAGGGTGGTTGAGGGGAAAAAAAACAAAAGAAAGTATTCGTGCGAGAAAGAATTAGATGGAGGGAACGCGTTGTCTGAGGGACGCGTGCCCTAAAATATTGTCGCCAGGTAGTTGCCTATTTTGGACGGTGGTTGGCACCTTCCCAATGAAGCGCAAGACACCGGGCTACCAGATCGAGTCAACAATGAACTTATAAGAGATGAAGTAGAGACTAGATAGGTATTTATGAGCAGAGTAAAATCCAGATAAATACAATAACGCCATATGAAGCCAGTGATATGAAATAGCAAAACCAGACACCGGAAGAGATAGATCTCAGATGCTATGCAAAACCAAAAGACAAAACGCGACCGAGAACACGAACCCGAAGCCAGGAGCCAGAATGCCGAAATTCGTAAACCATGTTGCGCGCCGCCATGCATAGACCGATTATTATCATTCATCGTCAAAAAAGCAAAAGGTGAGCAATAAAAGCAATAAAAGCGAAGCCTCCAATAAAACACAAACGAAAATAATGGATATCAAAGCAAGGGTATCAGCAACAGTGATAAAAAGATCCAGCGAAGACGCTTTTGAGAACAGAACGCTCATAGTAGATCATTTCTTGAACATGTAGTGGCCGTAGAGCCCGCCGACCTCGCCGGTGGCCATGGGGATCTTGCGCATACCCCACCAGCGTGCACCCATCTTCCAGTAACGGGCGCCATCGTCGAGGGCTTCGTGGGGCATGGAGGAGGGTTCGCGGACGTACCAGCCACGACGGCCGAGGTCTCGCACAGTCCAGCCGACGGATACGCGCTGGGTCTTCGCACGCTCACGCAGCGGGGTGATAATCTTGTCACTGAACTCAATAACCTGCAAGGGGTAGCTTTTTTCTGAGAGCAGGAAACAAGTACTGGTGTTGAAGATGGCTCCGATGGTCATCTGCGGCACCTTGGCAAGATCGAGATAGCAGAGAGTGCTGGGAGTATCGATCTCAACTCCCGTGGCAGGGTTGCGGTATCGACTGAAGAACGAGTTGACGTCTGCAACTGAGAGATCCGCAGAGCTGAGACCCAACTCCTCCAGGTGCTTGGTCAGAGGCACCAGGTGTGGTACATGGTCCGAAGTGATCTTAGCTCCGCCCAGGTTGAGGGAGCGGAGCGTATCGGGCAGATTCGGCAGCAGAGCAGACACATCGGTCTCTTCCAGCAGACGGAAGCGGGTAGGGTCCGTCAACAGATTCAAATAAACTAGAGACTCCTTGACCGAGGGGTGGGTGGTAAGGAATTTAACCAGGACGCAGGGGCGAAGGCGCGTGCATCGAGACAAGCTCAAATGCGAGATACGGGCAGTATCGGGGATGGCGATGAGAGCTGAATCGTTTACCTGGGTGTGAGTAAGGTCGAGGTGCGTCAAGTTAACCAATCGCGGGAGGAGGAAGTCGAACACGGGAGCAGGGATAGAGCTGCATTCGTGAAGCGAGAGCCGCTTTAGGTTCGGTAAAGTCATTGACAGCGCAGGCCCATTGACCAAAGCCTCCTGGAAAACCCCGGAGAAAGCCTGAGTCGAGCAACCGCAGAAATCCAAAGCGCGCAAGTTCGGCAGCCCCATGAAGAGCTTCCGGACCACTTCCACACTGATATCGCCCTCCAGGTGTTCCTGCAGCAGGCATTCCTTCAAATTGGGCAAAAGTTCCAAGCACTGCAAGAGGGTCTTGGAGGTCAGGTTCTGAATTTCTGCGTTCATCTGCTTAGTACGACCCAGGCCGACGGAGGTAAAGTGCGAGAAATCCAGACGGCGCACCAATGTTCCCAAAGCCGGATACTGCGACATGTGATTCAATGCCTTGGAGAAAATGATGGAGTGTGGGAAAGTCATGTTCCTGTACAAGACGCCCAAGGTCGCAGCGTGCAACGTGTGGGAAGTCAGCAGACACGAGACCAAATCCACGTTGCGGGGGGCGTAGCCATTTGGGGGAAGATCGACGGCCAGGTTAGAGATGATTTGATCTACAACAGACGTTAGCACATAAGAAACAAGAACAACTGTGCGAATTCTTACCAAGCACCTCCGGCGGGAACCTCTCCAACGATGATTTACCAGGAGGAGTCTGCAAAATCTCTACCTCGGGGACCTTCGGTGGTAGAAGTTCCATAGACTCAGGTGTCTGGACTTCCCATGCCCAGCCCTTTGCTTGTAGGCTTCCGAGCCCACGCAGATCGCTGTAGCTGCGGCTCAGACTCTTCCCACCCAATCGAATCTGCTTCCACCCCAGGAATCCACCACACGGACAGCAGAAATCCGGGGCCTGTTGCATTTGGGTGGGGCGCTCGACCTTACGCTCTTGGTCTTGGTCCTGGTCTTGGGGAGATGGTGCTTCGTGCGTGTCCACGAATGATTGCGCGATTCCTAGAATTACCCACGATCACGTCAGCCTCCGGCCTGGATTCGCACATCTGCGGTACGTACCGTCCTCCGTATCTTCTTTGATAGAGCCGAATGAGGGACGACGTTGGCTGCTCGACCTGGACCCGTCCGGGGTACTGCAGGGCGAGGGAGACGACTCGCGTGGGTGAAAGTGATCACCACAGGGGATTGAAGAAAGTCGAGGGAAGGCCGGCTTAGGCTGCGAAGGAGCAGGAGTAACGGAGGTCATGGTGCAGAGGAAGAGGCCCTCTATAAAGGGCTCTAAGTGTACAGTGACTAGTCGCGGAGTACCTTGTAGCAGGCAAAACGGGGAAAATAATAAGTATACCGAAATTTAAAAGAGAAAGGACTCCAAATTTGAAAAAGAAAAGAAAAAAGCCCCGGTCAAATCAAAGAAGTATTGAGACCTCCCAGAGGGGCGGCGGGGAAGAAAAAAAACGAAGCTGTTAGTCACAGAAACGGATGAACCGACGTTACACGGATTTGGAGGTAATATATGGCTTTTCTCCGATCGGATGGCAAGGGTTTAAGAGTTTATCAGGTTCTTTGGGCGAAGTACAAAATGGGAAGTGAAGTGGAAGGTCGAAGAATACGAAATGCGAAGAAATGCGCCATGGGTCCTGGCCACATGGGGCGACTTTTATAACGAACTGATTGATTACGGTAATTTTGTTCTATGGTTATGCTTTTATATTTAAGTCATCTATATATAAATTATATCCATAAGATCCATAACTACATTGTATACTTATATCTAAACTATTAGGTTCTATTAGTTCGAGCTACCCCTGCAGACTCCAGTTGCTTTTTTTGACGCATGCGGAAACATGGCGTCATTCCCTTTACGATACAATATAAGAATAATATCACTAACCAGAACTAGAATAAGACAGTACAATAGCTAACTATATACTCCTCCATAGTTGTACGATACATATCCACTTCAGGTCAGCAGATCAACTGTACCCCAGAGTTCTTCTTACCTAACGCATTACCCTCCATGCAGCCAACCTCCAAGTACATCGACGACAAGTCAAGAACTCGCCTCTCTCGGAGCGGATCATGCGGGGATCCAGGCGCTATTACATAATGAGAACCCACAACTTACGGCCAGCCACGGCTGTCCCCTTTCAGACGCGAATTGGATGATCTCGAGGTTTCGGAGCTCCGATGGAGAATCCATTCCACTAGTCTTGGTCTAACAATTGGGTGCTAGTATCTTCGTATTCGAAGTACCCCATACGGAATACTTCCTGCCTTCACCGACTTTGCTTGTCTCCTGATCCACTAAGCCAAGCCTAGGTATGTTGTATACAACCAACCCCCTCCTACCTCCTAGGGCAAGAGAACAATCCCTGGCTCTGTGTTCTTGTTATCCTGACCGAGTTAATTTGGACCGGCTGACTCGCACTGCATCATTCCAAGGTTGGTACGACTTGCCCAACAGGGTTGGCAAAGGCTTAGTTCCCGCGCTAGAAAGCAACCTAGTAACGATGCCCCAGTCTAGATTCAAAGATCTGAAAGTTGCGTTTCGCGTCAGTTGGATTCGCCTGTCGAAATGAGTACAGCATTGGGATAATCAGGCTTGACTGCATGCTTCATGATGAAGCGCTTCCGCGGAGTTGTGTTGCCGCCAAGCCCTCTCCGCATAGACAAGGAGGCGGATCAGTCTTGGTCCTTCTCCTTGCTCTACCAATGGGTTTGAACTGATCATTCCAAGATTCGTGCTCAAGGAATGTTACTCTATTACAAGCAAATGATATCACTACGTTCAAATTGTGAGTTCACCCCCTGGTTAGTCTTTCGCTAAACCTACAACACCCTCTTCTCCCAATATCCATAACCAGAGACCACAAATATCAGATAACAACGAGAAACGATCCAGACGGCACTGATATACCTCAGGACTGATGCTCAAACCGAGCGAGCTCTTCCTCTAGATGTAATAATACATTCCATTCGTCAAACATCAAAGGTGGCCGTATATAGAAACCATCCCAATCCCCCGGCTGATGCAGTGCTTCATACCACCACACATAACTTTGTACGGGAATATACATCCAGCCCACCATTTCTAATTAATCATCTGTTTCTCCATCATGCCAGTTAAAGCTAATTTGGTATTCCCTCTCCTGGGGAGTTAAATTGCCCCAGAACCCTGACAGAACTTTGACAACAGGATCGAACCTAAGATCATCGATATACTTGGTCGACTCTAAACAGAAATCGTCTACAAAGAGGCAAAAATTATACCGCGTACCGAAGACGTACTGTGGACCCGGATTATCAGTACTATCCTGAGATCGAGGTTCGAGCACTTCGGGGCTGGCGATAATCTGAGGTAATTAATCTGCAACCCATGCGTTGAAGTGGTCGCGAACCTCATGGGATGTAGCTCTATTGAATTTCGCCATATCATCGTTGATAACCAGCTGGTGATGTGGTAGAAGGTCCATTCTCTCGTTACATTCAAGAACGACTTTGATATATTTCTCCATGTATTGGACTAGATGATTCCAGGCGCTCTCGTCCTTATAAGAACAGCGGTAGATCGCGAATCTCCATGGGAGATCTGGCTTTGTCAGGAAACGATTGGAGCGGGAGGCATCGAGTTGCCTATAAATGTCCAACATGTTGCGCGTCTGCTGATGTTGTGGCTTTCTGGCGATTCGCCGGAGGCTCGCTAGAGAGCTCCATGGTAGACAGCGCTGAGGCAATGTGGAGATGCCACGACTAAGGACAGGTTCTAGGAATGACATGGAGCCCGGTTAAGAATAGGTCGAACACTGTCGACACTTGTAAAAAAGGAGACTTGGGAGTTTCAGCCACCGAAAGAATCCCTGTCTCAATATCACACCATCTGATAGGGGCTTCTCTAGTTTGAGGGAACAGATTCTATTCGATTTTTGTTTCTTTCCTCCTGATCTCGTAGTATAGGAAATACGGAGGAAGCGTGGATTTGTTAAAGCACTATCCCGTCGTCAAAGCGCTCATCTTATCTTTCCCTTTTCTTCCTGGTCGAAGAAACGACAATGATTAGAACCCTGTGTCTTGTGTGGACTCTTTTCGTGTGGTTAGTCACCTGCAAACAGTTCGATGGCAGCCATATGATAATCTAGGTCCGAGCGATGCCTGCTTCGACGCAGTCAATACCACAGTAACGGCATGTCCTGCCTGGGTTGGTTACATTGGAATTGAGTATTTTTCTTATAATCGTACGGAGATATCATTGGCGTTGGATTTGCTGATATAAAGCAGACGTGCAAGCTTTGATATCGTCCCTAGCGAGCAATTGGTGGCCCTGTATGAAAGTACATGTCGCTCCGATCTTGCTAGTCTGCGAAAAGCCATTCAAACTGCATGCACAGAGGCAACTGATATTATGGTTCCAGGTGGTTCGATTGCTTATCCTGGTAAGGTACCTATCTATTACAGTCGTTATCTCACAACTCCTGTGCTAAATTGCAATCAGCCACATTAATAACAGATCGCTATCTTTATTCCACAGGTCTTTTATGCCTGACCGATCCGTGAGTTACAATAAAATACACAATGGGGTTTTGTTAATGAATTTAACATAGGTCTACCAATCAATACTGCGGTGAGATAGTCGCGGACTGGGTAAGCAATAGGTCTGAATATACTTCAGCACAGAACTGCTCTGCATGTGAGCTTGGTCTTCTAAGACTTCAACTAGAGTCACCATTTGGCTACAGTGATGAAAGCGCAAAGCAATTTTCCTCCTTCATCTCTAGCTGCAGTGCTACTGGCTATGCGTTTGCCAGTCCCACTACCTATGCGCTCAATGAGACCGCTACATCGATCACCACAACAACTTCTGCAACAACATCATGCCCAGTTCAAGAAAATGACACAGGCGTGACAATCTCTGCTGCCAATGAGGTGTCAATTTTTAACCTGATATCGAAGAATGCTCTAGTTACTGCCTGTACCGGGATATATGAAGGAAAAACACTTTGTCTCCCAGAAACCTGCACAACATATCAACTAGAGCCTTACGACACATGTGACTAGATGGTGAGTGAGTTTAAATTGTTGGCTTGGAACCCGATGATCAACACAGGATTCTCAAACTTGGCATCCTGGAGAGGATGGTATCTCTAGAGTCTATTTAGGTAAGGGATCTGTTCATCTCTTTTCAACGTCTCTGTCGCTACCGTCATCTCACTCAATCCTTGGATCGGCAGTGACTGCGACCAATGTGTCTGGAGCCTACTTTCCAGCGACGGATTTGAGCAAATCTACGTGGAGCTAAACTCTTCGCCGGTCGCGTCAACAGTATCAGCCTCTACCACCTGCACCAGCCCCAGCATCACCGCAGCCGCCACCCCAACAGCTGAAAAAATGCCAGACGAGGCTTCCAGCTGTAACAAGTGGCATACTGTTGTGTCGGTCGATGGCTGCCAAGCTATTGCTGATAATACAGCATCTCACTGAGCAACTTCTACACATGGAATCCCTCCGTTGGAACCAGTTGCACATTGTTGTAGTCGAGAAGCCTAGAGAAAGCAGAACGTGTGGTCTAGATCTGTATACCTAACCGACTCACAGCGTGCGTGTCTTCAGACATGCCGGGTATTGGTTTGCCACTCTGGCGGTTTATAAATGTCTTATAGAGTTCTTTAGTTATTGCTTTTCTTCTGATTCCAGGTTTCCCGAAACATTCGTGGTCTAGGCGAAAGTATACGAACGGATATGGATTTTTGATATTATTCTCTGTAAATATATTGTTTTTGACGCTCGTTTTAATGTGTAAAAGCCAAGTATTAAAGAATACAGACTATACACATCCATGGATAGGCCTGGAATAGACGTGGAAAATAATAAAAGGTGCGTCCAAAAGAGGTTTAGTACTAAGGAGGATACATCATACATCACCATGTCGTCAATGAGTGCGTTTTCTAGAATAATCGAGCTTTTAGAATACGCAGGTTTTCGAAAAAGAATAATTGACGAAATCAATGGTAAAAACTGGTGATATGGTATTGGAGTATCGGGATATAGCAAAACAAAGGGTTATTCGCGTCATGGCACATGAGATATGTAGCAATCCAGTCTAAAAGGGAAAAAAGTAGGTCGAAACCATCGACCATCCACATTGTAAAAAATAGAAAGCAAATATCCGTCTTCTCTCAAATCGATAATCCAGATCGACATGACAAAGGATATCAGAAGGCCTAAACAGAGGAATGGAAAGAAAAGAAGTCTATGAGATGGAGAAAAAAAAGCATGAACGCCAGGAAATCCTTCTCAAGCCCAGTATCACATGTTTTTCGAGTTTCGTTTCAGCGTGAAAGGATCAGGGATGATCAATTGTTTACTCAATAGCGGAGGCACCGTCGCCGTGGGTGACGGGGTTGACCTTGGGGTTCCACTTGAGCTTGAAGTCGGGGCCGAGCTCCTTGGCGAGGGCAGCCTTGACGGCCTCGAGGACATTGTTGAAGACACCGAAGTTGGCAGGGCTGTTGGGGTCGTTTTCGCCCTCCTTGCCCTGGAAGACACCGGTGCGGACCAAGCAAGTGTTCCAGCCGTACATGTTTCCACCGATGATATCGGAGGCGGGGTTGTCACCGATCATGTAGACATTATCGGGCAGACGGGAAACGCCGTGGAGCTCCTCCATCCAGGCCTTCAGGACCTCATCGGCGTAGGTGTAGGTAGCACGCTCGGGCTTACCGTAGACAACACGCTCGAGGTCGACGCCGGTGAGAGTCTTGTACTGGGCCTCAATGGCGATACGGAAGGCACCCTGAGTGAGACGGGGAAGACCCTTGTGCTCTGTGGGCATGAGGAGATCACCCTGGGAGAAGTAAATAGGAATGCGGGTGGCGACGGGATCCTTGGCCTTAGTGCCGATCATGCCGTCCTCGGCGAGCAGCAGATCCATAATAAGCTGGATATCGGTCTGGTAGTCACGGGAATCGGCGAAGACCATGATGGCATCAAACTTCATCTTGGAGAAGTCGCGGGGCTTGGCCTCGGCCTTCTCTGCTTCAGTGAGAGTAGACCAGGGGGAGATGGAGGGGTCCCAGGCGAGGAGATCCTTGGGGTGCACGACAGTCTTGAAACCGTAGTTTTCGGCAACCTCACGGATCTTGAAGCCCTCACCACCGAGGACTAGAACGGTCTGGTAGTACTCTGCCAAGGCCTGCATGGGAGTGTGGGATTGAATGAACTGGTCGGTGGAGATGGGCTGCTCGAGAATTTCGGTGAGCTGAGCACAGCGAGCCTCCTCGGTCTTACCACCACCGTTGGTGAGGAGAATGTGGGGGATGCGGATGCCCAACTCGTTGTCGCCGTTGAGGACCTTGAGGACGACCTTGGCCTCCTCAATGGCGTGGTTACCGTGTGCCAGCACACCATCAATGTCGAAAGCGAAGGCCATGTTCTTCGCCTTGGCAGTTAGCTCCTTGTTAATATCCTGAACCTGGGAGGCCAAGATATCGCGGGAGACTGAGGGAGCACCGCGCTGCACAGACGAGAGGCGGGACATGCGAGGGGAGCGGGGGATAGGGAGCGAAGTGCCGAAGGAGTTACGCGATCCCCGGCGGTCCCTCATGGAGGGAGACAAGCTCAAGTTGTGCATGAATTGGGCGGCATCACTGATGGCGCTGCGGGTGGCGGGGATCTCGACCGTGTTACCGCTTCCCGATGGGATGGCAAGACCGGAGCCAGCACGCTGGTCCCGGGGAGAGAGAGCACCATGAGGATCCTCGACGCGGGGATCCTGGTCAGCCAGATCGACGGCGAGATCAGAGTCCTCCAAGCGAGGCATGATGGAAGGAATTGGATAGAGTTGGATGGAGGGGTAGAAGGATTAGATGAGCTTCTACTCAGGAGTCACTGGATTCAGGACTCGAGGAAGGAATTGAGGTTGTAAAAAGGGAGAAGGAGAATGGAAATAGACTGATAAGGGAGATGGCAGAGGAGGGAGGTCAGGAGAGTATATATACAGGCGACATCTGATACCGGACGCAAATAATGGAGACAAACGAAATTGGTATTTTGCCATTGAGGTTACGAGGATCCACTCACCGGGTATCATCATTCCTAGGAATTATCGTCATCATTTGGCAAGACATCATTTGGCGAGAGATAGGGTGGACCGTTTTCTCGCAAAGAGACAGACGTGTATAGGGTACCTGCGTCATTGTGGCTGACACCGTGTCTTGCTAGGTACCCAATACACGGGACGTGTTGCTTCCCGCGGCCTAATGAAATCGGAAAGACGCTGATTGGCCAGCACCAGACTTGCTGGGCCGAATGTGAAGCAACCAGCACGCCGAGTGGGTAGAAAGAGGTCTGAGACGGGCAGACGATTGGACTGCAGTGCAGTGCACCCGTGGGCCGACATAAGATCGGTGGAGCCGATGACGATCAGGCCAAGCGCACCGTTTCGGCTGATGATGTCATGGCTGGGAGCTTTGAAAATTACTAGCGGTATTTCTGGTATGTTTGGGTATTTTTATTTTTATTTTGTGTTTTTGTATTATTCTTGCCCTGGTTTCTTTGTTTTTAGTCATTTTTCGCATTTGATCGTGTCTTGGACTCTGTCCGAGCAGGCTGATCAAGTCGATCGACAGTGGAAGAGGGCAAGTCAGGCTAAGTTGCAGTATGTTGCATCGTTACGGCAATTCCACGGTCAATTGAAAAAGTGTTATATAATTCCCATTCCCAAGGTTCTTCTGCCCCTCCAACCCCTTTTACCCCACTTCCAACATCGCTTCCCCCACTTTTATCTTCTACTTCCAACAGCTCGTACTTTCTGCGTACTTTTTCTCTTCTACTCTCTAACAACTACATTGCAATCATGTCATCTGGAAAGACTTTCACATTGGCCAACGGCGTGAAAATGCCCGCCGTTGGCTTCGGCACCTTCGCCAACGAGGGCTCCAAGGGCGAGACCTACGCCGCCGTCACGACTGCCCTCAAGGTAGGCTACCGTCAGCTTGACTGCGCGTGGTTCTACCTCAATGAGGGTGAGGTCGGGGACGCTATCCATGATTTCCTCAAGGAGAACCCCTCCGTCAAGCGCGAGGACATCTTCGTGTGCACCAAGGTCTGGAACCACCTGCACCGCTACGATGACGTTATCTGGTCTCTCAACAACTCTCTCGAGCGTCTGAAGCTCGACTACGTGGACCTCTTCCTTGTCCACTGGCCCATTGCTTGCGAGAAGGATGGCCAGGATAAGCCGTTGATTGGTCCCGATGGAAAGGTAAGAGGAGCTTTCCCCGCAAGCACACGACCAGCTCCCGGCTAACCCGTTTTAGCACGTGATCCTCAAAGACCTGACCGAGAACAACGAGGAGACATGGCGCGCCATGGAGAAGCTGTACGCCGATGGCAAGACCCGGGCCATCGGTGTGTCCAACTGGACCATCCCCCAGCTTGAGGCCATGGCCAAGTACGCCAAGGTCCAGCCCATGCTCAACCAGATTGAGATTCACCCCTTCTTGCCCAACGAGGAGTTGGTGCAGTACTGCTTCGCCCACAACATCTTGCCCCAGGCCTACTCGCCTCTGGGCTCGCAGAACCAGGTTCCCACGACGGGCGAGCGGGTCAGTGAGAACAAGACCCTGAACGAGGTTGCCAAGAAGGGCGGCAACACCCTCGCTCAGGTTCTGATTGCCTGGGGTCTGCGTCGTGGATACAGTGTCGTCCCCAAGAGCTCCAACCCGGCGCGCATTGAGTCCAACTTCCAGACCATTGACCTCACCGATGAAGACTTCGAGGCTGTGAATGCGGTGGCCAAGGGCCGTCACACCCGCTTCGTCAACATGCATGAGACCTTCGGCCACAACAACTGGCCCGAGGAGCCTCTTCACACTGTGCCCCACAAGGACTAGATTTGGTCATGACCATCTTACAAAAAGAGAATAATCCCCCGAGCAATACCCTAAGGGGGATGGGTGGAAATGAGTTAATGAAAGGACTAGCGAACTCTATCAGATGAATTGGACATACCATGATCTTACTCTATTACTGTGTTTCAGCTGTACTCCGTACTGTAGATTGTATCAATTGAGCCGCCCTTTTCATTTGATCTGACCCTGACCACTTAATCTCACACACTGGCTGCCACAAACACCCGTCCTAGATCCACTACAAGGGGAGTAACCCAACCTGGGATAAGATTACAGCAGGTGGTAAGAAATACTGATAACACAAAATTTGCAAAAGGACCTGTTGTAACAATGTAGTATACAACATAGACCCTGTCTTTCTTCATGCCCTACTCCGTCGTATATCCAACCAATAATCAACCCCGGAGAAAAAAATAACCCAAAAGCCCAAAGTAGGGTTACAGCGTACCTGACAAGGGCCAAAGCCAAGCCAACACCAACACCTTAAGACGGAAATAGCGTTACAAAAGCAGCCAAGAAACATTGAGAGTGGAACAAACAACACAACCGTCGTATAACTGGCTAGCAGGTTTCGCTGATTTAATTGTCCAACTGGTTTTAACTGGTCAACCCAAAAATACAACTCTAAAAAGCGGATAAGCATTTCCCATTTCCCATGTGCGAAACAAGGAGCAAGGAGCACACTGCTCCGAGCCCTGCCCTGCAGGCGATGTCATCTCGCGTTGACCCGTGTGGCTCTCGGAACCCCATGCGCCACTTATGGCGCTTAGATGTTCGCGCGCACTTACCGCATTGGGGCTTAGCGTTGCTGACTACTGGCTACACACCGGGAGATGTCGGATGGCGGGTGTGTGCTTTGATATTACTGTCGGATGGCATACTGGTTGTGGTTAACACCGAACGGCCGAATAGGGTAATGGTAATGGGTTGATTGTGTTGTTCTCGGTGGTTCATTGGAATGGTGCTTGGCGGGTTGGGCGTTTATTCGCTATTGGTTATCGGTATGGAGTATGGAGTATGTATGGACGTGCATTAGTATCTATGTATTGTAGGTACTACTATACTCTGTACGTGCCTTCCTCTTTCCATTGGGCCGATTGATCGGATTCATTTATGCTGTACGATTCTGTATGAGGTTTAATGCCTCATTTCTTTTGTTATCAAACTTTGACTTTTTCATATGAGACCTTCTGGATCGGGTTGTACGATGCCGAGTATTGAGATCGGGTTGACCGACGAGCCGATGGGGAAGAACTTCGGGGGATTGTAATGTACATGGCCGGATTGTGAACTTGTTTCGTAGCCTCAATAATGGGGAGTGGGTAGCATATGGGTACATATGCATCATTGGGGTGGAGCAGTCTGGTTTAGTGTTCCAATGTTCATATTGGACATATCCGAATTCCGAACTACAACATACAAGGTATGCTCTGCGAGGACGCAGATACACCTGCATCTCCAATACGCATTGTATGAGAGACATTGTAAATCTCAGCGTGGTGGATTTCAGACTCGGACAATTTGCAAATACGAGAACAAAGATCAGCATCTATCGGCTATCAGTACAGGTAACAGCCTGGGAAGGCAGTCGTATATACAGAGTACTTCGTATGATTCGCTGGCATGAGGGATCAACGGAACATACGCGCAGCCCGCAATACCATTAGAGCTTGTCAAAACGGTTAGGTGCACGAAGATCGTAGTCCGAATGGAAACAGGACAGCACAACCTCTCAGATTGAAAATTCGACCCCTCAGACGGATCCCGAAGGTTCCAAGGTTGGAGGGGCAGCCGAGGGGCAGCCGAGGGGGCGCGACGGCACAGACGTCATTTTGCATAAAGCAGGTGAACCGTGCAGCGAATCTTATCTTGATCGAGATGGAGGTGAAGAATGCAAAGGGAAAAAGTTACAAATTCAATAAGAATGCATACATGAAGTAAAGGAAAAAAACAGCAATTGGTATCTCAAAAATACGAACAACTCCCCCGATGAATAAAGAGCGTCACAATGGGAACCGGGGTATAGAAAGACCGAAACCGGTCAGAAGAGCCCAGAGTCGTATAATCCAATGACAATGCATATCCGACAATCAATAATATCGCGACCGAACGCGCCGAGCCGTGGGTGTACACCCCGCACTCATCTGAAGCATACTCTGTCGCTGTGCATCATCTGTGCTTTGTGAGCTGCGAGTGGGGATACCACTGACGAAACGCTGGTCCGCGGTGTTGGCACTCTTGGAGGCTCGTGCGGGAACCTTGGAGGGAATAGGGGACTTGGGAGTGAGCTTGCGGCGGCCCTTAGGGGGTGTGGAGGGGGCAGCCACAACGGACGCCGAGGCTGCAGGTGGCTTGCTTGTGCTGCGACTTGCAGTCTTAACTGGAGCTCCAGACCCCAAAATTCCCGAATCGCCCAAACGCCTCACCCGACGAGAGCGCGGGGTTACAGTAGCAGCTGCAGTAGTCCGGGCGGTTGGACCGCTCCCGGTGGCCCCACTGTCTGCATTCGCGTCGGCCTTTTGCGTTTGGCTACGGCTGCTGCGATGACCGGACTCTGCCTTCTTCGCTGAGCGCTTGCTTTCTGCTTGCGGGCGAGGCGTTGCGCCCACGTCATTCGTGCACCGGTCGCCGTCCTCTTCATCTTCCTGGTCGTCCATTGGCTCTCTGTACTCTTCATACTCGGCTATGCGCTCCTCATTCCACGAGACTTGCTTTCGCAATTTGTCCAGTGCACCGGTGCTAGTGTCCTTGTGGCTTGAGCCCTCATCTTGTAAATTGCACGGCAAAAGCTCTTCCTCGCTCGGCTGTTGAGCCAGTGCTTGCAAAATTACTATAGGGGTGACAGCTTTGCCTTTGTTGAGCCGGGTGTTGCGCTTTGTGGCCATAGCCACTTGCTGGCTCTCGGTTCGCTGTTGAAAAACGAATTCTGTGCCTTTGGCTCGGCGGAATGAGATAGTGTTGCGCATGCTCGGGGCACTCGCACCTTTGGTACGGGTGCTTCGGCGACATGCAGGGCTTGCAGGAGCTTGTTCTTCCATGATCTCTTTGGGAATAATATCCTCCTTGGTGATAATATCCTCCCGGTCACCCGCGCCATCGGCACCACGCTTGACGTCATATTTACTAGGGGAGAACTGCAACTTGACGGGTGAAGGTGAATTGGTTGTCAATTCCTCTAACACGCGGCGTGGTGGCGGTGTTGAGCATGCAACTTCTGGAGACTCCTCTGGGCTAGAACCTATCTCCGTTAATTTCGCACCTTCGGGATGCGTGGCCTTGGCGGCCCGCTTCGCATTAGCCCTGGACAGGAAGTTGTTGAGCAGCTCTGCATCATCTCCATCCAAGGAGCTTCGCAGTGCCGATCGCACCAATTTGACCTCCTGCTCTTGCGTCAGTGCCTGCACGGACTCAGTGGTAGACACGAATTTGGTGTTGTCGTCTGCTGCATTGTCGATCACAGTCGGCCTGTCTTGGCTGCATGATCTAGACTGTACATCCTGCACTGTATTCGCGTCAGATGCAGTAAGATTGAGGTCGGTGGCCACGGCATCGTTGTAGACCGGCGTCTTGGAACTCCTCCACAGATCGCTGAGCGACTGGGGTGCCGCATTCGTAGCTACGTCGCCGATAACATCATTGGGCGTTCCCTTGGGCTGGTTCGCAGTGAAACTAAACACCTCTTGGGAGCCCTCGTCGTGGATGTTGAAATCGAATTCAGGCATTTTGCCTGCGAATTATCAGATGAGAGGTCTTCCTAAATGCGGGAGCACGGGATGCCACGTGCGATGTGCAGACGACCCGCATACTGCAGGAAGAAACTTACGTCGTTTACGAGATGCCTGCATCTCCCATTTAGTCTCAAGGAAAGACCGACCGCGTTGCTCAGCCTCAGTGTCCTGGTCGGCATCGGTGGAATCAACACACAGACGCTTCACGCCACGCTGATACTCTGAGTTTTTAGAGGCGCCGACCCCCGTAGTCTGGACTGTCGTGGTCATCATGCTTGTAAACGGAAAGCGAATGCGCTTCCACAGCTTTCGTGTTTTGTCTCCGGTCCGGACAGGTGTAGAAGGTTTACGATCCCACAGTCGCGGCAAGGCGCTCAGGGCTTTGATAGGCGTAAAACTGAAGGAACTTTCAGTCGAATTGTTGGCAGAGCTGCTGGCGCGTAAGGCAATTGCGTTAGTCTCAAGTTCAAGTCTGTATAGCGGTGTGTCTCAAAATAAGGGGAAAAGGGACCAAACACCCGAGCGGGAGGCGAGAATGATCATCCAAAGATGAGAGGAAAGGAAAGAAACAAAGATTGAATCCAAAAAAGGCAAGAAAGAATCAATTGACATACCATGCCTGCGGTGAAGGAGGATGGTTTTCCATGATTGTTGACGCGTGTGGAATGTGTCAAAGCCGTTGGAATCTTGCACAAAGTAGGTTCGAGTTAAATGAATCAAGCCAGGTCATCTAATATAAAATGCAAATCGAAGGATGCAACTGAGCCTGCCCCTCAGTAGAATGGCGGATTGTCGTGATGGATGTGAAATTCATGAAGCGGGCCGTTGGGGTTTTGCTTTGATGTCTTTTGACCCCCCGGTTGCCCTGCCAACACTGCACGGGAGAGCCCAACGTGGAGATCGGGCGATCATATCATGGATGTATAGAATCTTATTGGAAGGTAGTGATGTCTGTCAGTGATGTCTGTTGGTTCAATTGCAGTCCTTGCCAAATTTCAAATATTGCAGAATTCGATATATCTCTTGACTATATGTCTTAACCAGAAACTAGCAAGCTACTAAGTAAATTACAAATATCAATGGAATACAAAAGCATAGAGAGAGCAAATTGGAATCATATAGTGGCTCTGAGTGTATGATATATCCTACATATATTTCCCCTAAAGCTCGGGTATAACATGTCTTTCCGGAAAAGCCACTTACAAGCGTAGTAGGCAATGACGCTCCCAGATCGCACCGAATGGGCCAGTCGTAGCTTTCCTTTACGTTGTACCAGTGAATGTGAATTGAAGCAATTCCGGCTAGAAACGTCATCATGGGTGAGCGAAGACTGCCAGCACATCGTAGACCAAAAGTACCAAAAGAACCGCCAGCTAATCAAGTCGTATCTCATTATTCATATCTATACTGCCTAGGTGGCAGACGGTCTCCGAACATGACATGCAGAGACTCATAGCAACTTCTCTGCCAAGTCACGTTCATCAAAAGGATCCCCGAATTCATCTGAATACAAGATATCCAGTCAGCACACTGTACAGACATCCATGGATGAAAACACCCAGCTAGACCAAGTAGATTTAGAAAGCCACATACCTAGCTTGAAATCTTTATCAATGACATACTCCATAGCACGCTGAAATTCCTCTTGAGCACGCTTGCTCTTCCACGCCGCGATATTCGTGTCAACCGTCTTTTCCGCAGACTCTCCTCCGCGCTGTTCCAGCGCAGCCCCAATACCACCAACAGAGACTCCAGCTTCTTGCTTTGTCTGGGAACCAGGAGGGGAAAGCTCCGATACGTCAACGCCAGCCGAGGAAGCTTGGGCGGTGCCAGTTGGAGTGCGAGCGCCGGTTCTAGCGCCGTCGTCGGGCCGGATGGAATCGACGGAAGAGGTCATTGTAGAGTCGCCGTCTGGGTCTTTGGGATCTAGAGAATGTTCGTTAATAGATGTAACCCCGGAGTCTGTAGTTATAGCAAGGAATAAGAGGCCGGGGCACATGTGGGTATGGAGCACTATCGATATCGCGGGGCCCACTGTGCTCGGCTACATCGTGTAGCTTGTGAGGGAATAGGAGAGACCTACCAATCGCCATTGTTTGGAATTAACAGAAATGAGTTCGACGGTCGGTTTCGTAGTTTTGAAAGTTCTCAGACTTCAGGGCGCGGGGAGTGGAGAGATCTACGGTCGACAGGCGGTGGCCCCGGGGCTCGCGTGAATTTTCTTCTTTCTTCTTCCCCAGTTTATATGTGCATGAACATACGAATTATTGCTGGCCTTCGTGTTTAGCATATTGTCATTGAATTTTTATCCAGTATCCATCTCTATTCTTAATCCTGCAACCGTCATTATGAGTGCAATGAGCGCAAACTCCGGTGCAGTTCCCGATGCCTGGGAAGATTCCTGGGAAACCCAAGCAGATGTATGTAATCCCAGGGAATTATGTGGCATTTGGAACAGACACTGGTCTGCTATCAAAGTCTACTCAATGCTTGTAAGCTGTGAGAGCGTGCTGATGGTCATCGTTTACAGAGACTCGACTCCAATTCTACCCCGCCAGCCGAGAAGAAAGTCTCATCCAAGGTGACCAAGGCGCAACGCAGGGCGGAACAGGCCGAGTTCAATCGTAAGCTATGGGCTGAAGCGTAAGTCTCAATCGCCAGCTAGCTTTTGTCACATTTTCTTGTTCAAGAGACTGAACTGGGTTGCAGCGAATCCGCAGAAACATTCCACTTCGTTGAAGCGCGCGCCGATGTTCCCCTTAAGCAAGACTTCAAACCCGCAGTTACACTATTGAGTCGGAAACCGCAGCTTGTGACAAGACATTCATCATCCTCGAGAACAATCAGTGCCGCAACGGCTGGCCTTGGCCGACTCGGACTGGACGAAGACGACGACTCGGACGATGACACCAAGCCGCCCCAGCCAACACCCGAGGAGCGCCATGCGATTGCACTGAAGAATCGGGAGGAGAAGCAGCGGAAGTACGAAGAAGTACGCGAACGTCTATTTGGAAGCTCATCTGCTACAGTCTCGAGTACCTCGTCGCCCGGTAGTACGACCCCGCCTCGTCAAACTGCTACAGGCGAGGGCAGAGTCAGAGGCAAAGGACGTGGCGGCGGAAGAGATCACCAGAAGAGAGATTCCTCGTCGACCTCGAGCAAGTCCAGGCATCTCTACGATCCCTCCACTTCGGCCAAGTCAAATGCACCCTTCCTACAGAGAGTTGGCCGTCCGCAAGTCGAGCGAAGCGGCTCCGACACTCAGGCCCCACAGCAGCCGGTGCGCAGTCCTCGAGGCCCTGATGCAAGTGGGAGAGGTGGCTTCAATTTCAATCGAGGTGCTAGAACAGGCTAATGTACATTTGGCCAACACCTTTTCGTTCCAGGACGCCATCAGATACCGTTGTTCTGGTATCAAGGAAGGCCTCGTCCTGCGTTTATTGCATTTGCGACTTGGGATGTGTTTGGACGGTTCTCTGCCATGTGAAGCGTTAGCAGTGCCATTGAAAAAGGCATGCGATAGCGATACTTACGGGCATATCGCTCATAGCTGTCATGGTACAACTCGTCCGTGCTAGTCGTCGCCTGCACATGCGGATCAGTCTCGATTGCATTCACCCAAGTGGCCAGCCTGCTTCCCTCCTCGGCATCTGGCCATCCTCGGTATGGTTTCAGGACCCGCCGCAGCCGAATGATCCACGGCGCAGCTTGAACGTCCACGAGGGACATCTGCGGGCCCATGAAGAAGGGCCCCGAGGGATGCGCTACCTCGAGCAGCTTCTCCATCGCATCTCGCAGCTCCTGTGTCTTCTCGATCTGTTTCTGTTGGTCCTGCTCTTGCAGTATACGGTAGAAACTCGGCACAATATGCCGATTGACCTGGGGCTATCAGTGATGATCCAGAACAGACCTGTGTGTCTACTTACATGATCCGCCCACAACCGGCAATGAGCGCGCAGCTTTGGGTCTGCTGGGAGCATTGCGGCTCCTACGCCCAGGTCCTCCAGCTGCGAGGAATTGGTTAGTGAGAAAAATGCGAAATTAGCCATTCGGTTTTTCTTACATATTCCAACAACACGTTGCTTTCATAGCATCCCCAGTCGTCGTGGCGCAAAGCAGGAACAAGCCCTCTTGGATTCACCTCTAAGAGTGACTGGGGCTTTTTATAAGGATCCACTTCGATGTATTGATACGGGATACCTTTCAGTTCCAACGCGATCCATACCCGTTGCACGAAGGGGCTACAGACATGCAGGCTAAGTCAATACACAACAAGCTTTCCTCAGAACGAGTCAATTTGAGAGGATCTCACCAGAAGCAGCTCCCAAATAGCTTTAGGTTATTATCGGCAGAGTGTTTGATCGCAGTTTCAGCGGCCAGACCCGTGGCTTTTGTATGGTATGATTTTTGGCCTGCTCGAGACATGACTCGGTCCTATTGTGTATTCTGTGTTAAATCCGTACAATTCAAAATGCTAGAAATGGAAGCAAAAGGATGAAGACGAGATCTTTCACATGTGGGAAGTATGAAGTCAATGTAGACTTGTGACGTAGCGGGCGGGGATACTCGTCCACGTCTGTGCAATTGAACACGACAAAACAGGATTAACATACCGCTCGCGTCTTCTTATCTTTCTTTTCCTTCAGAATGTATCGTTGCACACTGCTTTTCTTGACACGATCACTTTCTTCGAGCGTATGTTGATGACCGCCACTCACTCCGTCGTTCTTCCCGTTGGCACCATTGCCATTCACCCGCTGTATAGTGAAATATCTCCCACCGTTCGAACCCGGATGATTTGGAGGTAGACTAGGATTCGGCGTGAGCATACCGAATGTTTGGACATTTCGGATCGCAGAGTCGTCATTCAGAGAGAAAGTATACATGCCAGGTAGGATGTTAGATGACAAGGGCTCGACTGCATCGGTCAGATTCGATATTTCGGACACTGGGAAATATTCCACGACTTTAATTTTGACATGGCAGAGATCCCGTTCTCTGGCCGTACGCTTGCGCTTCTTTTTTTCTGGGTCGTCAGATTTGGGGGTTCCGGGTGGTCGTCCTTTGAGTCGACAGTCCCAGTAATGGGAGACGAAGGGTTTACGCTTGTATCGCTGGGTGGAGCGATGAGAGTATACATTGTCAACGTGGGGGAAGTAGGTTTGGAATCTGTAGAAAAGTATGTGCAAGTCAGCCTCTAGTAGGGTATGAATCATTCCAACGACGGAGCTTGCATACTCCTCTTCGCTTAGGGTGATCATTTCATCGACGTTGAACAATCTATCTCTCCAGTAATCCAGATGCGGAGGGTTCGGGACCAATTTGAAGCCTTGCAGTTCTCCGGGCCCATTATAGGCCACCGAATCGGTGGAGCCAGTATCCAGCTCGATGAAGTCTGGTTGAAACGGTTGGCCTTGGGACTGCAGCGTTAAGCTGTTATTCTGAGTTTGATGCGCGTTGTTTCCCATCGCTAGCTCGTTTTGGGACAGCGATGCTGGAGTTGCCATTTGTCCGCTTATATTCGCTGCATGTGCGACGCCATTGTTGTAGTCTTGTGATTGATCTAAACCACAAGATTGCCCTTGCGGTTGTAAGTGCGAGGCAACTCCATTGCTAGGATGGCCTTGGTGCTGCTGTGTAGATGGAGACGTAGTGATGAAGTTGCTCGCCGACTCGCCTGATCGTGGAGGACGAATAAACGCATGCGTCGCGTTCTGGAGCTGTGATTCAGTTTCGGTCGGGGGACGGAATGGCCCGAAGGGTTGCGATTCCGGGTCAAATTGGCCTAACTGTAGGTTACTCTGATCGTTTATTGACATAGATGGTCCTAAGCGGGGCGACGACAGTCGCAGCTCAGAGTCCATCTTGTAAACAATATAAAGTTGTGGAGAGGCGTGCTGCTTTTGAGGAGAATGAAGGACGGTTGAAGCGGCATTGTGGGGTTGAGGGAAGCTCGGATCATCATGAGGATCTCAGGTACATACAACAAAAACCACGTTCCGGGCTTCTATGGATTATCTTTGAATGAATGATGAATAGTACATTTGTTCTACAAAGATTGGGGTATGATATTCACATTGAATCTATGAATGCCATGCAGTTTTAATTCCAGCCTCGGCAGCTTACAGACCCTTGTTATGTTTCTTAGCTGCTTCCGAGTTCTTGAAAGGAAACCCTGCTGTCCTCTTGTCTGCTCCGTTACGGCGACTGATCCTTCCATTGCTGCTACCGAAGAGCATACACCACAACCCAATGGCCGCAATAGTAGAGTATCCAGCAACACCAACAGCAAAGATACCCGATCCACCGGAAACATACCAGGTGTACGCGTAAAACGCACATGCGGTGTGGAAAATAGAGGTCACCATCAGAGTTGGCACAGCGTATGGTGCTTTGGGATCATCGTCCTCCGTTGACACAGACTCCCTGGTCCCGGCCGTCAGGGGGATGGAGCCGGTGAGCATCAGGGTCAAAACAGCAATCGTGAGCAGACTAAAGCCGAAACACCGGGCGAAGTATAATTCAATAGCTTTTCAAGGGCGAAAGGTTAGCATGGCTCGTAAACGGGTGCGCGCGGCACTTTCAGGATGTAGGCCACATACGGGAAGCAGGCCGAGTCTCATCTAAGAGCAGGGTCACTATCATGCTCGGTCCAGCTATCAGAGGTAAACTTTGAAGCGATAGCCATGCGGCTGTCGTGTATGTGTAGGCGCGAAAGACCTGTCAAGTTAGCTTGTGGGCTCCGGTTTCGAGGTCTATCTTCCGTCACTTGGAGACAGTAATAGGATTGACTCACATCCATGATGGCAATTCGCTAGGATGTGTTTCAATGGGATTGAAATCTGGCGAGATTGAAGTAGTTCGTATCAAAAATGGTGAGAAGACGAAGCTTCTGGGCGATCATTCCCCAAGGCTGCTGGATTATATGCAAATGACGTCATACAGCAACATTGCCGTTTGACTTGTTTGCAGAGGCTCAGGCGGAATACATAGGAAGCCACTAATCTGCTGGGAACTGCAAGTACATATCAAATATCTCTGCTATTTAGCTATTAAGATAATAATTTCATACGTTTTTATCCTTAGAAAGAAAGGTTTAGTAAATGTTCTAATCGTGTAGGTCGAAATATATATTTGACGATAAAGCTGGTCCGCAGGAACTTTTGCGGTCTAACTGCACTATTTCAAGGTGAAGACAAACATAGCCTAAGATGATATTTGATTACTTGGATATTGACTAGGGTGAATGCAATGAATGAAATGCGCCTCTAAGACCACAAACGCCGTAAGACCGAGCCTATTGAGAACAAGGACCATTTTGTGACAGATTGCTTCACTGTTGCATATTGCTTGCGCGCAAATATCTTGTGAAGCTGTTATCCTGCTCTGATGGAGCACTTTGTGAGCCCGCCAGAGCCTCCTGGTAACGTTGAGTAAGACCCTCATCATTGCCAGCGTTAGGACCCACGTAGTCCTCATAGTCACTGTCTTCTCCATCGGCCAATCCACGCTTGATGATATCATCTTCTTCATCTTCGGCTTCACTGACAGTCTCAGGCTCATCGGCGGGTCTCCGCTGCTGACTTGACCCAGACACATTCATGTCTTTCATTAATTTTCCAAGCTCAAGCTCCCGCTGGGATGATGATTGCTCTTCGCGCTCTTTCTTCTTGCGCTCTAATTCGGGTTTGTAGTCACGTTCAAACTCCTGGCGCTTTGTCTCCACAGCATCGAAGAACTCCTCGACACCATCGCCGGTCATTGAGCTGACGCCAACGACGCTGAGGTGTCGATAGAATTCTTCCAACATGAGACTCATGCTGTTCAGAAGGGACCCCATGTATCCACTGCCAGAACCAAAGCCACCGGTACCGCCCTCGGCTCCAAAGGCCCCCGCGTCTTCCTCCTGCCGTAGAGCCTGTTGGAATGCATCAAAGTCGGTCATCCATTCCTTGGCAAATTCAGCATCCTTGACATCAGTCTTGTTGAAAACCAAGATCATGGGGAGCTTGGTCTTGTACAAGATACTGCATGCATATAGCATGTTGCTCATGAAGGTGCTGGTAGAGCTTGCGCGAGGCGTATCGATAACATATGCGATGACCGTTGGGAATGATGTCGCCATAGTCTCGAGAAGGATACTGCCCGATGCACTCCAGACAAAGACTTCGATTTGGCCGGGTGTATCGACCAAGATGTGCTTGATTGGTTTTGCGGAAGGGTTTTCGGGGTTCGGGGCGGTGCGTTTCTCTAAGAGCGAGATGATTTGATCGACTTTGGTGGCGAACAGATTTAACGAAGTCAAGATTCCTCCGTTAGGACCCAGGTTGTACTGCTTCATCACCTCTTTGTAATTAATGGAGTCACGGATATCGATGTTGCTCTCGAAGGGCACCGAATGCACCGCGGGGTCGAGGTTGATCACATACGGCACGGTCTTCTTTTCATGCAGATAGGAGTTTATTCTTTGCATGAAGGTAGTCTTGCCTGAGCCTATTCAATCCATAACATTGAAGATTAGATCACTGTAGATAGGTGAGGGGTGATCAGCATATCAGCTTCCTTACCTGCCATGCCCACGCAGACCACGGCCACCGGAGATGCCATGGTGAAGATAATTAATAGAAAAATAGACTCGACCAAAGACAGAGACCTCTGTAGTCGATTATGTATTGTTCAAGGGTGGAAGACAAGAAGACAAGTGATGAGAGATAAGCTTCTCTCTTCTGTTCGAAATCTTTTTTGTCGCGGGGAAAGATCTACGATTGGACCGCCCGGCATTTTATAAACGTCATTCCCCATTTTGCCTTTCTTCAGCTCCATCCCTTTTCCACAGATCAGGAACACCATGACTCTAGAAGATTTTGAGAAATCATTGGCAGATGGGAAAGAGCAGCGACACGAAAAAAGTGAAGGGCGACATCATCGAGACCGAAACCGCGATCGCGACCGCAGCAAAGAGCGATCGAGACAACACCGTCATCATTCCGACCACCATCACCGGCGGCATTCCTCCAGATCTCGCGATCGAGACAGCGAGCGAGTTCGCGAGTCTCGGCATCGCGACGACGGTGGCCACCGACACAAGCGTTCACGTCGTTCCGACGACCAAGGAGACGAGCATGGCCATAAACGCCATCACCGAAATCACAAAGATGAGGGCGAACCCACCGCGCCTCCGGTCATAGTACAAGAAGAGCCCAGTAGTCTCAAACGGGACGCCTGGATGGAAGCGCCCTCGGGTCTCGACGTTGAATATGTTCATCGACCGGATTCGACGCTACAGGAGGAGCCGAAACCAATAATGCTTTCGGCAGACTACGAACTGAAGATTCATGACAGGGAGCTCAACGACCATCTTCGTGATCTCAAGGATGGAAAAACACTCGAGGAGATAGAAGATCAACCTGCCCAGCATGAGGTGGACTATACTTTCGGAGATTCGGGGTCACACTGGAGAATGACCAAGCTCAAAGGTGTATACAGAGAGGCGGAGGAAAGCGGCAGGCCTGTTGACGACATTGCTACTGAGCGTTTTGGAGACCTTCGCTCCTTTGACGACGCCCGAGAGGAGGAAATCGAGATTGATCGGCGCAAAACGTATGGCAAGTCCTACGTGGGCAAAGATAAGCCTAGTGGGGAGCTGTTCCAGGAAAGGAAACTCCAAAATGATATCCGAAGAGCTCCTCTCGAACATGTCCGCGATCCAGAGCAGGAACTCAAGGCCGAAGGCCAAGGCAAGAGAATGGACACTGTGCCTCCTCCGAACACTACCCGTCACCTCGATATGACGGCATTGAATCGCCTCAAAGCCCAGATGATGAAGGCAAAGCTCAGAAAAGCACCAAATGCCGCCGATCTTGAGGAACAGTACAATACAGCCGCGGCAGCAATGTCAAATCGCAAGGAGTCCGATGTTGTGGTCCTTGATGTTATGCATAACCCGATGCTAGCAGGCTCAAGGAATGAGGTCAAAGCTGTCGATACTAAGAGAGGCCGGGAAAGAGGCCAGGTGGAAGCAAATGAAGATATGAGCATTGAAGATATGGTGCGCGAAGAGCGTAAGACCCGGGGCCAACCCGGCGGAGAGGGCCGGCGCTTAGCAGATCAAATTGGCCGTGATGCCAAGTTTGAGGTCAGTCCTAGACTTATGTGTGATGACTCCTGGATCCCCTGCTAATCAATGTGTAGAACGACTTGGAGTATATGGATGACAATGCATCCAAGCTGGCCAAAAGGGTTCATCGATCTGAGATTGACCTCAAGAACGCAACGATCAGTGACTTCCACAAGATGAACCGGATATTGGACAACTGCCCGCTTTGTCACAACGAGGACAAGGGCACGCCTCCTCTTGCCCCAGTGGTCTCCCTTGCGACCAGGGTCTTCCTCACACTTCCTACCGAACCCGAAATCAGTGAAGGAGGTGCTACTATCGTACCAATCCAACATCGCACTAATTTGATGGAATGCGATGACGATGAGTGGGAAGAGATCCGCAACTTCATGAAGAGTCTCACGCGTATGTACCACGACCAAGGTCGAGATGTAATCTTCTACGAGAATGCAGCGCAGCCACAGCGCAAGCGACATGCATCCATGGAAGTCGTACCTTTACCCTACAGTCTAGGAGAAACCTCTCCTGCATTTTTCAAAGAGGCAATTCTCAGTGCCGAGTCGGAATGGTCTCAGCACCGCAAGCTTATCGATACCCTTGCCAAATCAAAGCAAGGATTAGGCCGGTCTGCCTTCCGCCGAACCCTTGTGAAGGAGATGCCCTACTTCCACGTTTGGTTTGAATTAGACGGTGGCCTGGGTCATATTGTGGAGGACGACAATCGCTGGCCTCGTGGAGATCTCTTTGCCCGAGAGATCATCGGTGGAATGCTGGACGTTGCACCGGACGTTATCAAACGACAAGGACGCTGGAACCGTGGTGATCGCAGGGTTGACGGATTCAGAAAGCGCTGGAAGAAGTTTGACTGGACCCGTATTCTGATTGAAGGCTAGTGAGCCTGGAAATAGCCCCTCGACGCACTTAATAGTATACGTATGGCTAGGCAAATTACTTCAACCATTGCGAGTCCCATTCTAGAAGTTGAAAACACGAAGTCTCCATGTTCTCGAAATTTTTTCTATTCCACACAATATCACAGTGGACTAAGAAGAAGCACCACTCATGGCCAGCATCTTAGTGTGTTCACAGATAACGACATCGGCATTCAAGCCGATGGCTGACACCGGTTAGGCACTCCGAAGTTGAGGGCACTTGCTCTGCTTCTCGGCCGATGCTTAGTATTGTCTAATGTCTCTGTCTTTTGTTCTTTGACTTAAATTTTGTCTTCGATCCTCTTTTGCAACACTAAGTCAATTATCATCTTGATCGGACTACTCGCTTATCGGTAAGTTCAAATATGTCAAGAAAAGGCGTCGGGGTATTTCGACCCGAAGTAAAACTTGAGGAAAAATCTTTGGAAAATTGACTCAGAGTTAATGTTCTAGCATTGCTATACATTCCTCGTCTGCTCAAATCGCTAATTGTCTGGATTAGTACAGAATCAACCGCCCTCAATACTATCAGAATGGGTTCTACCGGCCCCAAGCCCAAGGTCCTACGCCTTGGAAGTATCGACCAGTACGTTCACCTTACTCTTTCGTCTTTCGCACCATTGAGATCCATTTCATGAAATTTACATATTTACATTCTTCAAACCACAGTGCACAAGCAGCCTGGAATGCATTGGGAGAGATAGCACAGCTAGTTGAATCAGCGGCAACCACCCGAGCTGAGTTCATCCAAGAGTGCAAAGACGGCAAGCTGGATGGTGTTGTTGCGATATACCGAACAATTGGGTCATTGAACCAAACAGGTCTCGTAGACGAGGAGCTCGTGAATGTGCTACCAAGCTCACTCCGATATATCGCGCATTGTGGTACGTCGAGCTTATGATATGAGTGCTCAAATGTGTATATATTGACAGGAGCCTCTATAGGAGCGGGATATGACCAAGTGGACGTTCATGCTTGCAGTGCGCGCAACCCCCCGATCCGGGTTTCCAATGTCCCAACTGCAGTGGACGATGCCACTGCCGACGTGAACATGTTCCTGATTCTTGGTGCATTGCGCAACTTCAACACCGGCATGAACGCCTTGCGCGAGGGGAAATGGCGTGGCAACCCGGCGCCTCCTCTCGGCCATGATCCTCAAGGAAAGGTCCTTGGGATCCTGGGAATGGGTGGTATTGGACGTAATTTGAAGAAAAAGGCAGAGGCCTTTGGGATGAAGGTCATCTATCATAACCGTCGCAAGCTCAGTGATGAGATGTCTGCGGGTGCCCAATATGTTTCTTTTGATGAACTCTTGTCCACTAGTGACGTGGTCAGCTTGAACCTGCCATTGAATGTAAGTGATTTCCTGTTCCAAAAGAGAAGCAAGTGTGGTATGATACTCATCGCTTGAAGAAAAACACACGTCATATCATCGGCAAAGCCGAGTTCGCTAAGATGAAGGACGGCGTGGTAGTGGTCAACACTGCCCGCGGCGCTGTCATGGACGAGACTGCTCTGGTTGATGCCCTGGATAGTGGTAAAGTGTTCTCGGCTGGTCTCGACGTCTTTGAGGAAGAGCCTCGGATTCACCCTGGGTTGCTCAGTAACCAGAATGTGATTTTGGTTCCCCATATGGGCACTTGGACTAGTGAGGTAAGTTCTGTATTTTTCCATAAGTATGGTGTGAAACTGACTCGCCAAAAGACAATTCTTGCCATGGAAGAATGGACAATTGAGAACATCCGCATGGCTCTTGAAGTTGGCAAACTGAAGAGCCCAGTTCCGGAACAGGCGGATCTTTGAAGACAGGATTTTGAAGAGTATTGGACAAGGTTCTTTTGGTAATTCATAGCATAGTGCATTGTATCTAAGAATGACCCCGAATTTAAAGCTCTGATTAGCTGAAATTCGAGAACTATTGAAAATTAGTAGTGTGAGAGATGTATAGGTTTCTACTTTATATGTTTCAATGAACCTTACCGAGTACACCTTACATTTGAGAAAGACAAGAATCCACAGGCCTGTCGGCAAAAGAACTAGAATTCTAAGACAAATCTTACAATCCCGCTCGTTAAACGGAGCACAAGCACATAATCCTTTGCAGCGACTCCTAGTATGTGATGTGTGGCTGCGCCAAGCCTTCCAGCCTTCTATACCTGCCCCTTTCTCCTTTCGGGCTCATACTGAGATCTGTTCCCTAGCATTTGCCCATACTACTCCACATCCGCTGGAATCTTATGGCGACTTTCAAATCTCCAGCCATATCCTCTACCTGGGCACTTAAACACCGTCCTTGGCCACTATCAACGGCGGTTGTTCCCAAACTGCCGGTGAACAAAGCCATCGAAGAGGAATGTATGCCATACTATGATCCTGCGCGATTTTATCCCGCACGTTTGGGAAACGTTCTTAATGACCGATATCAACTCGCAACCAAACTCGGTTATGGTACTAGCTCAACTATCTGGCTCGCTCGGGATCTAAACCAGTTTGTACTCCCCAGGCATCTCGAATAGCATCTGCTAATCCTCGTTAAAGATGGCGCTGGTTAAGCGATAAATACGTTGTTATTAAGATAAATTCCAGTGCTCATCATTCTCGAGAGAACGCCGCTCAAGCTGAATTAGACATCCTAAGACATATCTCAGAGGCAAATCCCCGGCACCAGGGCTGGGGATTCATCAGACGTCCTCTCGATTCATTTACTTTAGAGCATTGGCAGGCGAGACATCTCAGTTTTGTCTTTGAGCCTTTGCGAGAACCTCTCTGGAAATACCGCAAGAGGTTTACCGGTGATGTGATACCTTCAGACGTTCTGAAGATATTACTTCAAATGATGCTTCATGGACTTGACTACCTCCACTCTGAGTGTCATGTTATCCATACTGGTTTGTCTTAGGGTTTCTGTCTAGATAACAGAAAGGTTTAACTAATTGGTCCCAGATTTGAAACCCGACAATATAATGATCAAGGTCGAGGATCCATCTATTCTGGAGGAATCTGCAAGAGATGAGTACAAAAAGCCTCTGCCGCAGAAGAGTTACTCAGATGGCCGCACAATATATCTCTCTCGAAACGACTTCGGCATCTCCGAAAAGACTACAGGTATAATTCAAATCATTGACGTCGATTTGTCTGTCCATGGGGATAGGCCAAACAAAGGATGCATTCAGGCGGAAATATATCAAGCCCCAGAGATTATTCTGGATGCAGGTTATTCGTACAGTGCCGATATCTGGAGTTTAGGGGTCATGGTATGTCTGAAACTATATCATTACTATATAAAAGCTAACGTCATTCTGCCAGTTATGGAATGTTCTTGAAGGCAAAGAGCTATTCAAGGATATTGATCCCCTTGAAGTTCTAGAATATGACGAGCTTAACCATCTGAGCCATATCTCTGCATTGTTAGGCCCTCCGCCGAAGGAACTTCTAGACGAAGGAACAAGAACTGATCTCTTCTACGAATCTGATGGTGAGTATATTATTTTCGTCTTTTTTAGCCAGTATTCGCTGACTTAACTCAACAGGAAAATTCAAAGGCACAACTATTGCACCATCGAATTTCCACTTTGAAAATTCAATATGCCACATACACAATGAGGATAAGAGGATGTTCATTGAGTTCGTAAAAAGGATGATAAAATGGCACCCAGAAGAACGAAGTACTGCAAAGGAATTACTCCAAGATCCATGGCTTTATGCAGATTTTGATGAAGATTGAGATGACTGTAAGAATTATACTGGATCTGTTGTCGTCGTCCTCTTTGCCTGTTTGGTAGTCCTCTTTCTCTTCACAAACAATACAGAAGTCTCTGCGCTTGGGAGACAGACTTTGAGCTTGAGCAGGACTCCCGATTTTGTAATTAGTTTCCGGACTGGAAATTCCTGGTTCGCAACATTTGACTCCTCGTATAAGTGCATGTTGTAGTGAGAGCTATGTTCCTAGGTGGTGAAGGGAAGTTCTGATTGATTGGCCAACAGAGTGGGGCAGCTACGTAGTTTTCTGCCGGGCAATATCAATGCGATCAAAGTCTCGATCAATCCACCTTCTCTTATTTCAACTCAGTCCTCCGTCATGTCTGAATTCTGGAAATCAGCAGTAAGTGTGGAATCTTACCTGTATAGAAACCTGCTAACTATTTCACAGCCGCGCTACTGGTGCAAACAGTGCAAGGTCTTCATCCGTGACACGCCCTTCGAAAAGACCCAACATGAAGCCAGCCCAAAACACCAAGGCAACCTCAAGCGCTTCCTGAGACAAATCCACAATGACAATGAACAAAAACAAAGAGACTCACAACGCGCGAAAACCGAAGTCGAGCGATTGCGACAGGCTGTCAGTGGCGGGTCCTCCACCGACAAAGACAGCGCGAAAGGAAACGCACCACCAGCCCCTAAATCCATAGACCGGCCTGCTTCCCTAGAAGAGCGAAAGAAACAGATGGCACAGCTCGTGGCAATGGGGGTCGCCATCCCCGAGGAATTCCGCGCTGATATGGCCTTAGCAGGGGATTGGCAGACGACATCTGAGACAATGATCGAGGTCCAGCAAGGATTAGAAGGCCCCACAAAGTCAGTTGGAATACGCAAGCGCAAACTTGAAGGCGAAGAAGAGGAGGATGAGCATGCGCCTGAACCTATTATCAACAAAGGTTGGGGCTCGAGGATGAGGCAATACCCCGGTGCACAAGAGGACGAGGGCTTGGATGACCTGCTTGCATCCACAAAAGATATCAAAAGGACGAAAACGTTCATCCCGAAAGTCGAGCTTGATGAACAAGAGACAGCTACTGAACAACCTAACCCCACTGCGAAGACAGAAGATGGTTCTTTCAAGCCAGAGGCGCAAGAGACGAATGAGTCAACTGAGATCAAGACTGAAGAGCCCGCTCAATCTTCAGTAGAGCAAGTCACTGAAGAGAAGCCGCAGAATGAAGATACTGCGCCTGGTGTCGTTTTCAAGAAGCGCAAGCCTAAGGCAATGAGGAAATAGTCCCACTTTGAGAGGACGTGATATCCGCAAACTTCCATGTCGTGGCTTAAATTTAGATGCAAGCCTCATACCCTTGAGAATCCTAACCCTCGGGTCCTTCTACACCCGAATCCTATCCATCAGCCCATGACCCCGCGAGTCTCCAAGTCTGCAATTATGTGGCTTCAAGCAACAGGCATACAATGCACGACTTTCACTGTGCCAAGCGACATCAGAAATGTACCACATTCTTCAGCAAAGCTCGTGGCAGAATATTGCTCCCCAGAATGTACATTTCGAACCCATTCAACCAATTCACCCAGAGGATCATTTGCAAGCTTAAGCCTTCTGTGGTGAATGCCTGTCTTCAAACGCGTCCCCTATTCATTGGCACACGTATATGTTTGAAGCACGATCCTTTGATCATGTAGGGTTGACTCATGCCAACGCCTTTTCCCAACACAATCTATAGCTTTCATGGATGTCCATGGATTTGGATTAGAAGAGCTGCATGCGACACCATTAATTCGAGCCTATGTTGATCGAATTCAAAATAAGACACCAATACCAGCAAAGCATTCACAAATAAAATAAAATAAGTGTAAATATTGTTAATAACGTTCAAACACCAGATATCAAACTTCGGAATATACAATGTTGGGGTAGAAAGCGGTGTTTGCCACTATAATTTTTTTTCCTTCACAATCAAAGCGGAGAGTTTCAACGCCGGGAAGGAAAGCTCCTTAAGCCTCTCTTTCGCGCTTTTCTGGACCCGCGACCCTCGCATCTGCACAGTCTCCCCGCGATTTGTGTTTCTGTCGATCTTATCTTAAAAATCTATCTACCTGGTAAGTCTTTGAAATTCAAGCAAGATGCGATCCCCGCAGGCCCTGCCAATCCCTCGACAATGCGCACCGTCTCGCGCCGGAGCCTCACCCTGTGCGATACGATGTCTAGTATTCCTGCTGTCAAACGAGGTCATTGAGTGCTAGATTCTACCTCGCGATGCTTTTCCGAGACCGCGTGGGAGTTGTGGACAGATGGTTACATTTCAGGCTGGTCAGCCACTGCGAATGCGACCTACAAAACCTCGATTGACTAGCAGGATATCTGGACACGCCACGAGGTGTCTATATTATATGGAAATTCGTACAAATGCACAGTCCTTGCGCTCAGTACATATCCTACACATGGTTTATCACTCGATTGGATTTAAAGACGTGGAAATGGAGGGCCTGCACTAGCACAGTGCTTCTTTCCTGGCGATGTTGATGATCGACATCGAGGACTCTATCACTCTCCGCTGCGGGACAAGGACGATAATGCTGGCCGAATATTTTGACTAACGAATGCTGGACTCCACAGATCATAGGGAATAAATGATTTCTAACTCCCCATCCGTTCGACCTGGTGTGATTTCTTCGCTCAGCCACAAACCAGACGACCTTTGACCTTGCCTACTCGAATACTCGACTACTCCTTAAGTCAAGACCTTGTTTTCGAAGCCTACTTGCAAAACATCTACCAATTCTCCCCTCCGATCGAGACTTTCATTGGGAGGCTGTGAATTCCAGTATGGCGGAGCCGACGGACTCGAGCGCCCCGCCTGGCGAATCCACCAATCCTGCGACCGACCCGAATGCGCCAGCTGTTGAGACAGAACAACCCTTTTCCCAGAATGAGCCGTTACCAGCGGAAACGAACCAACTTTCTGTTGAGACAAGTCAAGAACCGGTAGCGCCAATACAACCAGCTGAACCAGCTCAACCAGCCCAACCAGCACCGTCAGAGCCACCAGAACGATCAGTTGAATCAGCAGTGCCAGAAGTGCTGCCACCGGAAATACCACAAATACCAGAAGTACTAGCAACACCAGAAGTGCCAGCAGAACCGAATTCGTCCGCCGCGGGCCCACCACAGGATGCCGGCACGTATCAGCCAGCAGAAGCCACCCAGCAAGCACAAGGTCCAGATGTCACTTTATCGTCTGTTGAATCGTCGCTTCCAGCGATCGATCAATCACTTCCAGCCATGGACACATCGAATGGCTTCGATGATTCGGAATTGCAGTCCTTTGATGCGTTGCCTTCAATAGGCTCATCTGCACCTCCCGACATGTCACTTCCTGCGATTTCCCTCGACCATTCCCTACCAGCGATTGGAACCGATGATATCCCAACAATGGATGGCCATGATTTCGGCGACAATAGTCATTTGGACCATCATGATTCGAACGCGGGCATGGCAGACTCTACGGGTGGGCATGACAATGGGGCTGTGAATGGGGCGTCTCACTATCATCCAACCAACGGTTCCTACCAATATTCGCATAGTCCTGTTCAATCGCAACAACCAGCAAGCCATCAGTCACCACAGGCGCATACCCACCAGTTTCAGACACAGCCGCAACATTATCAAAACGAGATGTATCACAATTCCGGTTCCCAAGGACAGGTGCCACAGGCACCCATTGGATCGCCGCTCCCAAACAATATGCCTCCGATGGCTTCTATGGGACAATACATGACAGGCTATCCCTCCAACATGGGGAATGCGCAAATGCGATATCAACTCCCGGGGGATCCCAACAAGATGTTATCAGGCAATAGACACAAGAAAGAAGTCAAGCGACGCACAAAAACCGGTTGTTTAACTTGTCGCAAACGAAGAATCAAGGTGAGCGCAAATGTAGTTTTCGCGGGGCGGAGTCTCGCTTGTGCCCGCCAGACCCCGCCATTTATTTTGCCTTAAATCCACCTCCCTCTCAATCTCCAACTTCTTTTTTTATTCGGCTTTTTGGATATTTGGCCATTTTCAAGTCTAACTCTCTTTTAGTGTGACGAGACACATCCGGTCTGCCGAAATTGCGTGAAAAGCAAACGTGAATGTTTGGGTTACGATCCTGTGTTTCGGACTCAAGCATCTACACCTTCAGCTATTCAACCAGCTCCTAACCCTCCTCCTTCGCTGATTGTCAATCCTCAAGGACATTCTACTTCATCAGCACCTTCATACCCTTCATATCCTTCTGCACCTCCCGGGTACATGCCCGCTTCGTCTCAACCATTTGCACCTTCCCTTCAGTCCGAATCGCCCACTGCCTCCACCGACCAACACGAGCACAGAGCTTCCATTGATTCTTCTTTGGCAACGAACCATCAATCCAATCATACAGAAATGCAGAATACTGGCGTACCACGGCAACAGGGCTCAGAGCCTTCATACAAAGGTGAGTTCATATAATTTGTTTCTTCATCTGCACACTGCAGCATTATGCATGGGTAGCTAACATTCCATTTCCACAGCCAAAAATCTCTATGTCAACGATCTCTTCTCTTTGAGGGGGATCGCCCCTCCTCCCCCTCACCCCGTCGCAACTCTTCCACCCGGTCGCCTCGAAGAGATTCAGGCAGTTTTCCTGGCCACTTACGCACCTGCGATCGACAAGCTTCTTGAAGTTCGCTGGTATTCCGAAAATGCTCTCTCATTACTCATGGCCGATGCCCAGCTTATGGCGGATTATTCGGCTTTGATCATCGCGTTCAACGAATGGGATCTTCAAGACGGTGAAACCCTGGCTCGTCTAGAGAGTTTCGAGGCTTCGATTATCTGGAAAAGCATGTCGTTGTGTCGCAAGGTACCGGACGGGGAGACTGGACAACAGGGGCGAGACTGGAATCTCTGTGTGTCTTGCGCACGGTTAAACGTGATTGAAGCATTGCTTACTTGGAACCACCTGGACTCAAACCCCTTGTCGCGGGAGCTGGTCATGGATGCCGCCAACCCCCCGAACTCTCCAGATCAGTTCCAGAGCCGCCAATTGGATTTCTGGGACCAGGTTGGAGAATTCCTCACACTTTATGACAACGAAGCAAGCTCGGCCAAACAGATCGACGACACCCTCGGTCGGTGTCGACAATTGCTAGACACATACGAAAACCGTGACATCATCTACTCCATCTCTGTCGCACGTCACCTAGGTCAGCGCTGGGCTGACTTCCCTAACAGCCTGCCCAAGGTGGGTTACACCACCGAGAAAGAGGCAGGAACCAGGCTCTTCGTCGCACAGAAGTTCCTCGAAGAAGAAGCCGAGGGCAAGGGCACAACACAAGTCTACAAGCGGGTTTGCTGCATGGCAGTCCGTTCATGGTGGGTTGCTCGCGGGTAATCCACTATTGTGACTAACACCGCTTTCATTGCCCCTCATACTCTTTCATTACTCCTTGCATAATGAGTTCCTTACCAAGGGCCATTACACCATCCTCTCGATCCTGCGTCCTCACGGGGTTTTCATCTTGTTCTTTTGCGGTCGACAAAACAAAAGCATCATGGTCAGGCGTTATGTTTTCTTCTGTTCCGATGATACGATCTCAATTCTCTGCCTGTTTACCATTTCTTTCTTTTTGTTTCTATCGGGGGTCTAGGGGACTGGGCAGTGAGCGCGCAAAGCACTACGGCGTTTTGGCCTTTTCTTCCCCCCCGAACATGTGGGATTATAATGATATGATTCTATCTGTCTTGTGTACATATTGACCGGATAATGTCTGTCACTCGAAATTTTGCTTTCCTGTAGTTTCTTTACCTCCTGGGATGTAAAACAAAATTTCACCTGATATCGAGATGAACTGACTACGCTCTATCCAGAACAACTGATGGACAAGGGCACCGGCCGGACCGTCCAGAAATATCATACAGGAATCGACTAGATTCCTGATGATTCCTTGAAGCTACAACTGTTGGCCGACTCGCGGCCTTACCCTAGCCACAGTACCACCCAAAGAGATGATTGTGGTTCTCTATGGCCCTGCTGCCCTGATCTGGGGCTCTTGACACCTATTGCAGAGGTAGATTATCCCGTATGCGCCTTGCTGGTACTATTGGAGAAGGCAGCGCGTACGCATCCCGATCCTTATTCAGTGCTCGTTTCTCGTTCGATTCTGGTGTGAAACTTGGCCAGAATCTTTTGTCATGTGTACGGCGCTATATCAGAGAGGGCACCCTATGCATCTTTCTGAGGCCGCACTCAGCTTTGCAAACGAGCGTCATCATCTGGAGACTCCGAAAACACATGAACTGTCCATGGTTCGGGAATTCGGGACCAAGCCTTTGCCCACAGATCCATGTATCTCGGCCCCTGACCATTCCCTTGGGTCCACAACGTGAGATTACCTATTAAGTACGCTTGCAGGCATCTATAAAGTCAACGAAGCAAAAATTCTCAAGTACACCACTGAATGAGTTTAGTATATAGCACGGTATAAGGACGACCTGTTCGGTGATATACTTGGGATATAGGTTCTGCTATATGCCCCGTTAGAGTCATAGAAGACACCATTGTCTGTAGCTGATAGGTAAGCTCTGAATGTTTCTGAGTTATGTTGTATGCGGGGCAGAAGTTATCTTAGGCTAAGATCACGTGTTGAACTTATGGGCTCCCCTAAAAGCGGCAACAGCTGAGTTCCTAAATTGGAAAGAGAGAACCAAAAAAATTGCAAAAAAGGCTGTACACAATGCCCTGGACGCCAGTGACCTCGTGATATGGGCTTATTCCAGAGAGCTGTGGTCTACTAGGTGCTACGCGCAGAGTATACATGTAAAACAAGTTCTCCTATTTCAAAACATCGATATCAGCCTTTAGGCACACTGGCACACTGGTAATTCCCTCCCTCAAACTATTTAGCCTGCTTTTGGTAAATCATCAGATGAAAAGAGAAGTATCAAAGACATTATGAACACAGCTGTTTCAGGCAATCTTGTGGTGTAAATATGTAACATGTAAACAACAAGTCCACCAGTCACACTGGGGCTAGATTGCCTCCTGAGCACCTGAGCCACCGCTTCTTTAACTCCCCGCCCTCGTCCTCAACTCCCTTCCTCTCAACTTTCTTCTCCCCCATCACCCTTGAAAAGTCCCTTGGGAGTTCGAGTCAAGATGGATCCCAACAACAACAACAATCGCAACAATATGAACTACGGCTATGACCGTAACTACAATGCCAACAACCGCGCCTATCCCACTACCCCCTCCGCCTTCCCCCAGCCCATCTATCAGACTCAGGGGGCCCAGGAATACGTCGACCCCTCCAACCCAGCTTACGCTCCGGGTTATTTCCTGCCCAACAATTACCCACCCCAACAGGTACAGCCGCAATATGTCCAGCAACAGCAACAGCAGCAACAGCAGTACGCGCAACAGCAAGCGTTGCAATCTCCCCAGCCCGCCTACCAAGCACGCCCGGGATACCCTGACGGAACCAACGGTCTGATCCAACAATTCTCTAATCAGGATCTCAACTCAAACCGTGCAGGGTTTTTCAATAATCGGGCTGGTTCCCCAGCCCAGCGGCCCCGCACCGCCGGTGGCTCTCCGGCTCAAACACAGGCTCAAGCCGCACACCTGATCCCCCCCGTGCCTCGCAGCCCTCGCCCACCCCCCGAGAGCGAAGAGCTGCAGCGCTTCCCCGACCGGTACTCCGAGAATGTCCACAAGCGAGGCAAGGCAGCAAAGGAGCTGGTGACTGTGTTCTTCCACGAGAATATCGAACGGGCCCGTGACCGTAACATGCGGTAAGTATTCATGTCCCTAATGGAATACTTGAAATATTGTTACCGAGTTGTGACTTATATCTATAATGTTCGCCCCTATAGATCTGCGGAACTTGACAAAACCCTCCGTGACCCCAATATCCCCATCGAAAAGAAGCGACAGGATGCCGACGTGATTGCCAAGCGAGAGTCCGATTTCCTTCGGTTCCTGCGCACAAAGGAGACACCGGCAAACTTCCAGACCATCAAGATTATCGGAAAGGGTGCTTTCGGTGAGGTCAAGCTCGTGCAGCGCAAGACTGATGGCAAGATTTACGCCCTCAAGTCGTTGATCAAGACCGAAATGTTCAAGAAGGATCAATTAGCCCACGTCCGTGCCGAGCGTGATATTCTGGCTGATTCAAAGGACAACCCTTGGCTTGTGAAGCTTCACGCATCGTTCCAGGATGCTGCGTATCTTTACCTGCTGATGGAGTTTTTGCCTGGTGGTGATTTGATGACCATGTTGATCAAGTACGAGATCTTCTCTGAGGACATTACACGATTCTACATGGCCGAAGTCGTGATGGCAATTGAAGCCGTACACAAGCTTGGTTTCCTCCATCGGTAAGTGGTTCTTGGTCGCGAGTTGGACGTTGGACGTTGGCATGTGCATTTTTCTCTCCTCCTTGAAAAATCAAGTGCACACGCCAACATGCAAGACAATCCGTACTAATGGATCTTTCTTTGGCAGTGATATCAAACCTGACAACATCTTGCTTGATCGCGGTGGACACGTCAAGCTTACTGACTTTGGTCTGTCAACCGGAGGCAAGAAGACTCATGACAACGCTTACTACCAAAACCTCCTCAAGAACTCTACCTCCAAGGATCGGAACCGCAACTCTGGGTACTTCAATGATGCCATCAATCTGACAGTATCCAACCGTGGTCAGATCAACACCTGGCGAAAGTCACGTCGTGCCATGGCTTATTCGACTGTCGGTACTCCCGATTATATTGCTCCTGAGATTTTCAACGGTCAAGGCTACACATATCTCTGCGATTGGTGGTCTGTTGGTGCCATCATGTTTGAATGTCTCGTGGGCTGGCCTCCGTTCTGTGCTGAAGACACAAATGACACTTACCGGAAAATCGTGAACTGGAGAGAGTGCTTGTACTTCCCTGATGAACTGGTTCTAGGGCGTGACTCCGAGGCGCTGATCCGAAGGTGAGCTCTTACCTATGCATTCATAATTCAATAGGATCATTCGCTAACTGGATTGTCTAGTTTCTTGTGTGACCCGGATCACCGTATTGGCAGCGAAGGTGGTCAGCACGGAGGCGCGACACAGATCAAGAGCCACCCCTTCTTCAGGGGTGTTGTTTGGGATCAATTGCGCAGCATCCGTGCTCCCTTCGAGCCGCGTCTCAGCTCGAACATTGACGTGTCGTACTTCCCGATTGATGAGATTCCTCAGGAGGATACCAGCGCGATCCACCGCGCCCAGGCCCGTGCCATGCCAGACTCACAGGAAGCCGAGATGAGTTTGCCATTCATCGGCTATACCTATAAGGCATTCAATGCCTTCGAAACCACTTAGGTTTATTCGTTTGTTGTGTTCCGAGACTGATCGAAATGATTCCGGGGACAAGGGAAGCAAGCAGGGCTTGCATCCGTTGTTTCTCCATGGTACTCTTTTGTCGGTCAGAAAAAAACTCGGCTTTGTTTCCACCTCGTTACTCATTCTCATTGAGCATATCAGCGCGATGTTGTTTTCCCAAATTATGACCCATTTCCGGTTTCACTTGTTGATACATATGTATCCAACGCCTTGCATCCCTCTCAAGACGACACTACTTGTCACCTCTTCGGATAGACCCAGCTGATTTTAGGATAGTCAGGATATTACCCTAAAAATAAAATGCATTTGTCTTTCTGACTATATCTGCCCTTCTTGCAATACAATTCTCATATACTCGGTAGATTCACAGTCGAATGCGTTTTGAGTATGTGTAAAGAAGACCAAATTGTATGTTAGTACCTCAGCCGTTTACAATGACTTGGTTGCCCAATGCCATGACTGCTTTACTGGATCATACCCGTGTACGGATGGACCGGTACCCACATCCATCAGTCAAGCCAGATCCAACTTCTTCTCAATTAAGCTATATTGACACCTTTGTCGATTTTAAGGCTAGATTCCCCTAGCTAGTCGAAGCGTGGATGGCACACCTACAGCCATGATTTGGTAGGTGTTGAATACCACCTTTGACAACATCCATTCGACTTTTAGTCCTCTATCATGGACACAGGACATGGAAATGGGACAAGTAGTACTGCGCTTTCAGCTTTGCTTTCACTTATAGCTACGCTTAAAACATAGTAGCTGTATAATTTTTGGACTAAAGATAGATGTAGTTTACATTTGAGCTCATCTTAGCTTCACCTGACAATGACTAGTCACTGACCCTGCGGAGAAGACTGAGCTCATCATCAGTGCTATCTAACTATATAATAAGGATAAGGGAAGGATAGTATATACGTATATGAAATCGACAGACAAAAAGGCCTTAGTCCCGATCCAAGCCCAACTTAGTGGCTTACCTGCTACTGATCCCTCTTTCCATTTTCCACCCCTTCCTACCTCGCCCACACCTAGGGCCGTAAACACCAGACAAACCCCGAGCGACGCGCCGCGCGCGAGGACCGCGAGGGAAAGAAGGACCAGTCGACCTTGCCTGGTGTCACAGGCGTCCAAGAAACAGCTGATCAAGATCGGCCGACCTGGTTACAAAATCACCAAGATCCGCGACGAATTAGCCCGCGGAGGAGTTGGCGGAAGAGTTGAAGCTATCTTGAATGAATTGTAAAGCTTCGTCCTTTTATGATGGTTGTGTTATTAACGGCCTGTTGCGCATAATACCAGTTCGTTCGGCAGTGTAATAAGCCCACTTGCATTGAGAATGTGTCCAATGTATGCAGAGCGATGATGATGTTAACTGTAATGGTGTATGTGAGAGGAAGAGAAGAGAGGAAGAAGGAAAGGCCAATAAATAGTCTGCGTAGCTTCCATGATTGGAGTAGTTGCTCAGGTGGATGGTCAAGATATCTGAAGAGACATCTGAAGGGACATTTGAAGAGATACCCGAGGAGACAAAAAAGACCACATCAAGTATGTCATAGAACAATTTGATGGTTTCATTGATTGGTGTCATAATTCAAGCCGGAAGGCCAGCACGCGCATGGTCAAGAATGACGAAGCCACAATGCGCAATTCTAATCCAAATGCGTGCAATGGAAATCGGGCCTCGGCACTTCTTATTCAATATCAAGGCAGCAGAGACAGACCGGTGCGGCTGTGATAAGGGTTCACAAACACCGAAGCATATCCTTATGCAATGTCCACGATATATCATCCCGCGTATAAATCTGAGGGAGCAGCTATGGGAAGTTGGTAAGGAAACAGACTATGACGAGATTATATCAAAACCGCAGGCCATCCGCTCTGTGGCCAACTTCATGCACCGAGTAGGTCTCCTCCAGAAGTTCCAACAAGTGGATATCGAGGACGACGAGGAGGAGCCAATAGGCCTTGCGGCCATAGAATTAGGCGTGGAAGATGATGGGTACCAGCCAGTGACGATAGATAAAGCTGGCTGAGGGCAGGAGAGAGTAAGAAGCAGCGCGAAGAGGGGATCGTGCAACGGGGACAGCAGGACCACCGACAGCCCTGCCTGCGAAACAGGCGTGAGAGCAGAGTCATCACTGGGAGTAGTAGGGTGCTAGAGAGGAGAAGACCATGGGTGACTGCTAAGAAGAGAAGGTGGTTGAAGGTGTCTGCGTTGCTATCTCTGCCTTGATGGACGCTTAGTCATCATATACTGGGATAACTCCAGACAGCATGGGGGCTTTACAAGCTCTCTGCGCTGTAGGAAGGGGCTGATTACACATTGAGAGATGGCGTTAGGCTTCGAGTTTTTGCTTCAATTGGAGAAGCGTCAACATAGTCATACGCAACTAGTTAGACTGCAACAGGTTGATTGAAATTTCATCGATTGATTGATTGATTGACGCGCATGGTTAAAGATAATGATAAAGATAAAAAAACGCGCAAAGAGGATATCAAAAAAAACAATTTTAAGTCTGGGAGGGCGCGAGACCAGGGACACCGGAGAACATCTCCTCACGCTCAGTCTTGAACATGATCTGGACCCAGAACTCCTTGCTGTCCTCGTCGAACCAAGTCCAGTACTTGTCGTCGCGGCGATCGATCTCCTTCGCCTGGATCTTGAACCCACTGTTCTGGTAGGGTTCGGCGGCGACCACCATGTACTGGTAGTTCTTGTCGGGAGTTTCGACCTGCTGCTCAAAGGCCGACATGAAGCGAACACGGGGCTTGACGCCCGGAGTGATCTCCTGGAACTGCAGCTGGAACAACATTCCCTGCTGGCGAGTCAACGGGTCGCGGATCTTTGTGATCTTGTACCCAGGTCGGCCGATCTTGATCAGCTGCTTCTTGACCTGCACGCCTGCGACGCCAGGCAAGGTCGACTGGTCTTTCTTGCCCTCACGCTCCTCGCGCGCGGCGCGTCGCTCAAGGTTTGTCTGGTGCTTGCGCCCTTGGGTGTGGGCGAGGTAGGAGCCGTCGTTCTGGTGGACTGTCAGGCAGAGACGGCATTCAAAGGTGCCCACGTTGTTCTTGAAGATGTAGGGATCTTTCTCGATGTCCATAGTCTCCATGGCGATTCTGCGAAGTCGCTCACGTCTGTCGGCATTGGTGGCAGATTGGGAGGCGACGCCGCCGCCGCCGAACTTGGAACCAGCTCTATTCTGCGGAATGTGTCAGCGATACCTCCTTCTTGATGACGGAGATTAAGACGCGCGAGCTAAGTCAGCGTGTACGTACCTGGTAATCCATCTTGATGCTGCGGGTTGCAGAAAAGAAAGTGGGTGTAGCTCACTATCTCTAGGTGTTTTGCGCGGGCGGTAACTACAGCGACCCACCTTTCTACCGGAAATTATTTTTATATACCGCCTTCTTGATAGAGACACCGCCTTGTTCTATATGCTACAATATGTCGCTTTATCGGCTTTCCCTTGTTAAAAAGCTTACAAAAAGGGGTTGTTAGCTGTATCTAGGATTGAACTACTGTATATGCAGTGTATCATGTAGTATTACATGAAATGCGCCTGATCTTCAGCTATTAATTCAAGTTAAGCCTGGTCTAGCCATGTGGAATGCTGTTGATTATATAAGCTGGCTGTTTGGGCATGGATCACAGTAAGAAGTAGCGCTCACCAGAACATGAACAAATGAACTGTTAGGTCTGCCCTGAGCTATGACTGTATCACTTGTAGGTCAACGTCGTTCATTTGATGGTCACTTAAGTACTATTCGCTATGTGGGTACTGTTCAAGGGACCACCGGCGACTGGTTAGGTGTTGAATGGGACGACGCAAGTCGAGGCAAGCATTCAGGAGAGCATAACGGCGTTAGGTACTTCTCATGTATGAATACCTCACTTTTGTATTAGTTTATTGCTAACATGACTCCAGGCAAAAGTAAACTTCCCACGGCGGGGTCTTTTGTTCGCCCCTCCAGGCCTTCAGACCAGCCTCTGAGCTTCCTAGAAGCGCTGCGGGAGAAGTATGCTTCTGAGCCCGAGCATGGCCTTTCCCACAATGCCTCGGCTAGCGGAGCAGCAATTCAAGGCAAGGCAATTGAAATCAGCGGCAAGGTTGTTGAAGAGGTTGGCTTTGACAAAATTCGGAAACAGCTCGCTGAGCTCCAAGAGTTACGCATTGTCTTGCTTGATGGCCTACGGGTTGTCGGGGTCCTTGCATCCTACGACCAAGCCCAAGCCTCACATAGTGAGGCAGCACAAAATATTGGAGAAACCTGTCCTAAGATCACCGAACTTGATCTCAGTCGAAGCTTATTGAGTCGATGGCGCGATGTTTGGGATATTTGCGATCAGCTTAAGCACCTGAAACGGCTGAAGTTGAAGTAAGTCTCAAATCTGGCCAACTTGTCAATAGTAGAGCTGACTGGAGAATAGCGGAAACCGATTTCAAGCTTTGGGGGAAGACCTGACCTTCAAGGGGATTACAGAGCTACATTTAGAACAAACCCTGCTTAGCTGGGATGAAGTATGTGCCCTATCCACCACAGATACTCTTGAGTAAAGCTGACTTCGGACATAGATTGCTGCCATTGCATATCGATTCCCTGACTTGACGTCTCTCACGGCATCTGCGAACCAGATCTCTGAGATAACTTGTCCACTCCCTAGCACTATCACAACATTGACCCTCGAGCACAATGAGATCACCTCAATATCAGCTCTTCGACATCTCGCCGCACTTCCAAAATTGGAGCACCTCTCTGTCCGTGGAAACGGTATCACTACGGTGAACCAAAACACCACAGATACAACCCTAGACTTCCAATTCGCGCCGACTCTCCGCTCTCTCGATCTATCCCGTAATAATATCACCTCTTGGACCATTCTCAACAAACTCCCCACTGTCTTCCCAGGTCTAACCACCCTCCGAATCACTGCCAATCCCCTCTTCGACCAACCACTCCTCCCACCATCTGTCACAGAAGCCTCCAAACCAATGACCGTCGACGAGGCTTTTATGCTAACCCTATCTCGTTTTCCACCCTCCCTCACTACCCTAAATTACAGCACTATCTCTCCCCAAGACCGCTCCAACGCAGAGATGTACTACCTATCCCTCATCGGCAAAGAACTCTCCGCCACGACCGAAGAGGAAGAACCCGACATTCTCGCCACACACCCGAGGTACAGTGAGCTGTGCGAGCTATACGTCGAGCCGACTATCACAAGATCGGTCTTGTCGGATTCCTCGGGTGCGAGAGTCATCCATCCGCGGTCCGTCGCAGCGCGACTTGTCAAGATGGCGTTCCGTCTGCCAACTGGAAACGACGAATCCAAGATTCAAGTCAAGGGGATTCCTGGCTCGTTTGATACGTATCAGGTCAAGGCGCTTGTGTCGCGGCTCTTTGGGCTACCGGCGTTTGGGTTTCGGCTGGTCTGGGAGACGGATGAGTGGGATCCTGTAGAGAAACAAGTTGGCGATGAAGCCGTTGTTGAATGGGATGAGGATAGTGAGGATGAGCTTCGGCCTGATATTGGCTCTGAGCTTGAGAAAACGGATAGTGGTCTTTATAAGAGCCGGTTTGTGCGGAGGGAGGTGGAGCTGGTTGATTCAACGAGGGATATTGGATTCTTGTTTCAGGGTGAAGTGGGAGAGGTCAGGGTTAGGGTTGAGATTCCTGATTATGCGTCTACGAGGTGTGCCGCGGTTGCCACTTTCGAGTAGGTACCAAGCCAGTGAGTGGGGATATGTGTGCTCTTTCCTTATGAACTTGGGTTGACAACCATCTCCCGAGCAACTATTCTAGTCGTGAACTTACTGGTATTTGGCTCTTTTTCCTCTCTGCTTTCTCCTTTCTTCTCTTTTTTTCTTCACGTTAAACAATACGATTTTTTTTGTTCTTTTTTTTGTTCTTCTTCACAATGGCCCTCTCTGATGGTGTAAATCTTTTTACTACAATCTTTGGCACGGTCGTAGGTTTTCTGTCGGCAATTGATATGGGTTGGCGGGGGTGGAAGTGGTGGAGGGGGAGGAGAGAGAGGACGGAGGTGGTGGTGCAGGATGGGGGGGAGGATGGGAGGCGTAGGGGAGGGGAGATGGAAGGGCAGGTTGGCATCGAGCTTTCGGAGATACAGCCAGCCGACGAGTGGGCGGCAGAGGTGATGAGACAGGCGGGGGTGTAGGGGGGCGGGGGAGGGTTTCTTCTCAATGTTCTATCCTTACCCTATCCTTAGTATATCCTTACCTTATTCTTATTATATAGTTAGATAGCACTGACGACGAGCTCACCCTTCTCCGCAGGGTCAGTGACTAGTAACCTTCGGGTGAAGCTAAGATGGGCTCAAATGTATACTACATACCTATATATAGATATGATAGACACCCAGAAGGTCATTCCAGTCTGAGATAGATCAATTTCTATTTGTTTTGCAGTAACTATGCCGTTAGGTGCCGCATGTTGAGAGCAAGATGTAGCATCAAAGAGCAACATAGTGACAGTTGCGATCCCAGCTCTCACTCGGCCATTCCCGCTTTCCCAGATTGCGATTCAAGGTTATTTCCAGTGGTCCTTCATCATTCACACTCCAGCTATACCATTTACAGGGCTTCCAACCCACGTCCATACCGAAGTAGTTCCCACCTTCACGGAAAAACCGTCGAACCCACATTCCAGTGTTCTCACGCAGACATATATCACCCCGCGTGTCCCAAAAGCGTTTCAACTGCGAGGGATCCGACTTGGTGAAATCAAATAGAAAACGAGTACGCACCAGTAAGCTCTGATTCTGGCACCCGACTGAGAATGTAACGTTGATTCGAACTTGTGCAGCAGGATGGCTGTCGAAGGTACATGCATGTGAGATCTCAATGCACTTACAACCACGATTTGGTAGGTGTTCAACACTGCCTTTGGAATCGAGGGGCTGATTGTTTTCATCATGGCATAAAGAGAGTATATGTAACTTGTGGTGTAGGTTGATACAGAGACAAGAACATATATCAACCTCATCGGCGTACGGTAAATAGCACTTCCGACTACCAAGTCTGTGACAGCCAAAAGAGCATGCCTTATGATCCAGTCTCCAGGGAGGTTGTGGATGCCATAGCGAACGTGGATGAAGATTGCAACATTGAACGCAAAATTTCCAACGGGCGTTTTGAAGTCGGCGAAGCAGACGGATTCTGACCATTGAGAACGTTCCAACGCCCAAGTAGGTCCGCTGGCGTATACGAATAATCTTTCCCATTAATTGGTGGGCCTGCAGGAAAAAGCCGAGCGTGAATTTACAGGTCAGCGCGAAGCAAATCTGATCTGCGGGTGAAAGAGTCATAAACACAAGTCGCACTATTATTGGATGCATCTTTGGCCATGGACGTTTTGGCGGCCAAGGCCAAGAAGAGTTGGGTAAGAGGGTATCTTGTTGACTCATTTTGAATATTCCCAGAGATGTAGAGGGAAGATTTCACTAGCCTTGATCCTTTCAGGATTTAATCAAATGACTAGATCTGACATTGTTTTTAATCATCGATTACCTCTCAAACCTTGCGATGGACTTGATGCAATAATGACACCAAGGACCTGTAACCTAACTACTAGTTACTTAACTTGTCCACAACTTGGTTCTCATACAAATTGTGCAGAGATATCAATATGCGTTGTCTAGCATTGATAACAAATCAAGCACGCTTTTGTTTCACAGATCGCCATTCCATGAGTAAACTTCCAACCAACGTCGCACTCGTCAGCCCAACAGCCAAATACCACGTCTGGCTCAAGCTTTTGCTAATATCCTCAATAATCTCCATTTGTCGATTCGCCGGTCCCTGTCCTATGATGCCTGCCAACCCATTGTCTTGAATGGTCACAGCATCAATGTTTGGGAGTACGCTAGCCAGATTAGTCGCGAGTTGATTGGTGAAAATGACTTGAGCAACAGCAATAAACACGGCAGGACCAAAATTTTGTGCGAACAGGACGATAGACATCCCAAGTGAGGTATCTTCGACAGACAGCACAGTTTGCACGGCAGTAATTGGTGCGTTGAAGGCTACTCCACTGGCAAAGCCAGACACTCCGGAGTACATGATAAGCCGGGCGAAACTAGTTTTAACTCCGAAGGTCGTAATTAGGCCCGCAAAAATTGGCATCGCCACTGAGGAAAAGAGCATGAATGGCGTGTAATAACCGATTGTGGTGGTTCCCGATCCGCAAAGCAACATCCCGATGGTAGCTCCAACAATTATTGGGATCATCATGTAGCCGCTTTCACTTGGAGAATACCCGCGGACAATCTGATAGTAGGTCGGCAAATAATATTCAAGCACATTGATAGCGCTGTTAGTGCAGAGGCCGAATATTGCGCCGGCAATGACGCTGCGGTTCTTCAAGATACGCGGTGGTAAAGCAGCGGCATCACCCAGTCGGCGTTGATTGTATAAAAAGGCAGCGATGAGAACTGCAAACGTAACAAGGGGTCCGAGGACTTTGCCGTCGTTCCAGGGATACTTGGTGCCAGCCCAAGAAAAGGCAATGAAAAGGCTGGTCAGCGCTGGAATGAAGAGCAGGTTGCTCAGCAAGTCGAGTTTGGCTATTTTCTGTCTGAACCCCATGCTTGTGTCGCCCGGACTTGGATCCGAAAATAGGAAAAATGTCACCAGAAGCGCAACACCCCCAATAGGTAGGTTGATCCAGAAGCACCACCGCCAACCAAGCGATTGTGTCAGGGATCCGCCAATAATGGGAGCGGCAATAATGGCTAGACTTTCGACGGCTCCCAAGACTCCACAGAAGAGTGGTCGTCGTCGAAGTGGCAGCATATATGTAAGAATAGTGAATAACCCGCCTAGGATACCCCCAAAGCCCACTCCAGTCACGGCTCTCCCAGCAACAAACATGGTGGATGTCGTGGCCGTGGAGCAGAGCAAAGATCCCACCAAGAATATAGCATTGGCGAGCATGAATATGCGCTTGACGGAGAAGAGCTTGTACAGCTTGCCGAACATGAATTGAAAGGCGCAGGTGCAGAGTCTAAATCCCGATGAGTACCAGCCAACATCAGCAATGGTGTGGAATTCATCAGTAATGCTAGACAAAGAGCGTTAGCTTATGGAATATTGAAATCTTCGCCTTTCAACTTCGCACCTGGGCACAGCGGTAGCAACAATATTGGTGTCAAGCCCACCTAGGATAAGCAAGGCGGTCATGGTGAGGACAATGAGCCAGAACTTCAAGCCAGTCGGATATTCTTTAGTTGTTTCAGAATCCGTAAGATTCTCTTCGTGTAGGCCTGTATCATTGCCTTCCCCTCCTTCCCCCGCATTGATACCATCATTTACTTTGCTGTCATCGACTGCCACATCATTTTCACTGAGGCCACGTAGTTGGATATCATGGCTCGGGGAGTTTGTCGTCACTTGAATTGTCATGTTGAATGGTGAAGACAGGAGGCAGTGGCTGTCCAGAAGCTATGACATTCGTTGTTCGATGGTGTGATTGGCTAGTTCACTTGAGGTGATAACGAAAGAAGTAGGCTACCACTTTCCCTATTCATGATTACTTCCCATCGAAACCATTGTGACTCTTTAGCCGAATCTCGTAACTAAACCAATCGGATCAGTCATACCGCATCCCGTGGATGGTATACAGGGACCAAGTACTAGTGCCCCGTGAAACACTGTGATTGCGTTGGTTTATTTCAGGGGGTTGGGTAAGCGATAATTCCGTTATATACATACACGTCGATAGTCGGCCTATCCCACTTGCCGGTTGATCCACGGATATTTATCTAGTTAGCGCCACCCTGTTATCCATCAAGTGGGATGACCGAACTTCATTTTCCCTTTTCGCCTCCTTCACTTTTGCCATTTCACAAAGTTGTGAAATCCAAAGCTTTGCAAACATTCTGCACGATGCCACCTCCTGCCGATATTGTCCCCTGGTTCCAATGTGACTATCCAGATTGCAACGCTAAATATCGGCGGAAAGAGCACCTGAATCGACATCGTAATCATCATGACCAGGAAATCAATCTCGCCTGTCCTTATTGTGAGAGAGTCCTGACCAGGAAGTGAGTAGTTCTTCGATCCCGCGGGAAGACTTTCAACTTAGAGAGTAATCAGTGACCTGTTGCGACGCCATATCCGGACTTACCATCCGCAAAGAGAACTGCCTCCGCCTCGAAAATCTAGGGCATGTAGTGCATGTCATGCACGGAAAGTCCGCTGTGAAGGTGTATTACCATGCAGTGCCTGTCAACATCGCGGCGTCGCCTGTGTGTGTAGTGGGGGTGAAACCGTAAGCGAACAACAATTTTCGATCGATGGTCTCTGCCCTTTGCCGCCTGTTTCCACGATTAGTGATTCCGTTTCTGACGCTCCCCGGTGGAATGCTCATGACTATATTGATATTTACTTTAATACTTTCCATCCAAGATGGCCGTTTCTCCATCGAAGTACATTTGACTTCACCAAGGAACCTTGTGTACTTGTTCAATCCGTTGTTGCAATCGGACTTTGGGTGAAAGGGACTCAGGAGGCACGAGACGCATCGATACGTCTACACAATAGACTATGTTCCGCATTTTACACCCAAATGGTGAGAAAAGGGCATTATAATATTGACTGCATATAGGATTGTGTATTGATATCATCCTTTTGCTCTAGGACCAATGGTGCATCTCCAACTCGAGTCCACGCCAACATACAAATACCTCGTGGCCTATAACAACATTTCAGAGTGTGCTCTTGAATATCATTCTTTCTCTTTTCATTGCAAGAGAGAATGCTAGTACAGATTTGAGCATGCGATGCCGATTACCAGACGACAAATACGACCTCTTGGCTGCGCTTGTTCAAAGCTGTCGAAGGTCGGGGATCTTCTACTACCCTAACATGCTTCTGCAACACGATGCCGATGCACCACTCGCGCTTGTATATGTGAGCGTTGAAGAGATCAAGAGATTTGGACTAGCCCTCTATAAGGTGTGCCGATTGTCCACTCCCATTTCCTTTGACTTGAGAGGAGAATGTTCCAATGGCAGAAACGATCTCTTGACCCTGGCCGACTTGTCCTTTTGCATGCCAGACAGTGATGAGCTGTGGAATGCTCCATTGGGCGGGGAGTCCGAGGTGTTAAACAAGTCTGATTCATCCGCGGTCGGACGGGATAATGGAGACGTGAAAAACTGGATATCTCAAGCATCTGCTCTTGTACATGACACGCGAGTTGGCTTTGATTGGATATAACATAAATTATCATAGAAGATGCGGCTATTTAGCCACATATCAAAATGCAGCCTATAAATGCGGCGATCGAACGTATCCCCTTGCTATTGTCCAAAATTTCGATTTAGAATCAGTGATTTTGGAGACTTTTTGCCATTGAGTTTGACAATTACCTTATGAAATTATGTATCATGTCATTCACCCTTAGATCCATGGCCAGGTGGGATGGCCGGGTGGGATGGCCGTGACGTGATCGGCCCAGCCTGTCCAGGTGGGATGGCCGACCCGTCGATGATGATTTCCCCCGCAAAAGACATAGGGTTTCTAAGCAAAGCGTAGTATATAAAGACATACAAACCGACTCTTGTTTTTAATATCGCAAGTTCCTACTACACAATTCAATCCTCCATTCTCCAAAATCCTCTTTACTCTACAATGGCTTCTACCGCTCAATCCTTCCGTGAGATCGTCGGGATTCCCCGCTCCTCAGCTTCCCCGAAGGACTCAACCCTCATCATTATCGACGCCCAGAACGAATACGCCACAGGCGCTCTCAAGACCGAAAACGTTACAAACACGCGCAAATCTATTGCCAGACTACTGGAACGTTACCGTCAAGCCGGTAACGGCAAAAACATCGTGCACGTTGTCCATGAGGTGCCCGAAGGCGCACCCGTTTTCACGCCAAACACTCCCTTGGCACAAGAGTTCGAGGAACTCACTCCTAAGGCGGGCGAGAAAGTAGTCACCAAGAACTTCCCTAGCTCGTTCGCAAAGACCGATCTGCATGCCTATCTGCAAGGTCTAGGCGATGTAGGAAAGAAACTCGTGTTGGTTGGCTATATGGCGCATGTCTGTGTCTCCACCACTACCCGAGCGGCTGCTGAGCTTGGATATGATGTGCTCGTCGTGGGGGATGCAGTTGGTGACAGGGATATCCCTGGTGTCAAGGCCGAGACTCTGGTGTCTGTTGTGTTGAGTGAGCTGGCGGATGGTTTCGGGACTGTCGTCTCCGAGCAAGATATTCGTGCATAGGCAACTTATACAATCTGAAACCGCGAGGTCTATTGGATCATATTCAAAATCTTCGTACTGTTCAATTCACTATAGGGATACCATAGTAAATTACAGACATACCCGAAGTAGTCTAGCGGGGAGTGTGTCGCAAGTAAAAGACGTTCTCTTTTCTGTGGCCTTCATGCCGTGTGTCACGTAGTTGTTTCTTCTATGATTCGCCTAGAAAATTGCATTAAGGCAAAACCAAGGGACTCCGATGGCCAAAACAAGGCGAAGAGTCGACTCCGATCCGAGTTTGATATCAAGTCACGTGTAGCCGGGATAAGGTAATCCCGAGGCAACAATTTTCCCCGAACGAGCATGCCCCGGGTGTACTTTATTTATACGTAGAAGCCATTTCTCCGTTATACAACCCAATGGCAGATTCCTCGAGCTCTGCTGCGCCAGAGGGTGCTGGCAAGCCCCCGGCGGCCCCGAAGCCGCCTAACCCAGCATTTAAAATGATGGGTATGTTCTGTTCCCCAGATTCAAACGGTTCCCAAAAAATGCTAATACAGCTGTGATCAATAGGCCTCCCTAATATGCGGTTCAAACTGCCATCTCGCAACTGGATGATCTTCCTTACTATAACTGGATCATTTACTGGTGCTCTTATATACGATCGTCGGGAGAAGCGTCGCGTGCAACAAAAGTGGTCGGAGCTCGTGGCTCACATTTCGAAAGAAACTCTACCAGTCGACCAAATGCGCCGGAAGATGACGGTTTATCTTGCTGCGCCACCAGGAGATGGTCTTCGTGTGGCTCGGGATCACTTCAAGGAATATGTCAAGCCCATCCTGGTGGCCGCGGCGCTGGATTACACAGTGGTCGAAGGGCGACGTGAGGGCGACGTGAGATTCAACACAGCGGAAAACATTCGCAAGCTGCGCCGAAAGGCCGGAGAGCCTAGCTCTGCCCCCGAAGAGGTCGGTGTGGATGCAGTCGTTGCTGCTACCCGGGCACACATTGGGGTCACTGACGAACCGGGCCCCAAGGGCGATTTGGTCATCGGCCGGCACACCTGGAAGGAGTATATCCGGGGCTTACATGAGGGTTGGCTCGGCCCCTTAGATGCGCCGCTTCCGCCTGCGGAAGAGATGAGCGTGGATCTATCGCAGGACGCCAGCGCAGAGAAACCTGCTAGTCTCGCGAGCCCTGAGATTGCGAGCATCGATTCCCCCGAGTTCTCCGAAGAGAAAAAGGACGAGATCCCAGAGCCTAAGATCGAGGAACCCGAGAAGGAAGAAAAGAAAGAAGAAGAGAAGCCTGCCAAGCCAGCCGGTCCTACTCCTGCATACATCTACCCCAGCGAATACTCCTCCGCCACCCTCCCCAACAGCATCCCCCAGTCCTTCGACAGCTCCATCCCAGTCGAATTCCCCCATCTCCTTGGCTTCCTGAACACCCCGATCCGAATCTACCGCTTCCTCACCCAACGTTACCTTGCCGAAGACGTCGGCCGCGACGTTGCCGCTCTCGTCCTCGCCAATAGCGCACGGCCATACCGCGAAGACATCTTTATCGCAGATGCCGACCCCACTGCCGCCAGCGAACCTACCCTTTCTGTTGACAACTCGTTCACCGACCTTCCCCCTCGCAACTATGAGCAGCAGACCGTAATGGAGGCTGCTGAAATTGAGTGGCACAAGTCCGTGCACAAGCGCGATGAAGACGAGAACGTGAAGGAACGCGAGTGGCTCGACGATATCGTGCTTGATCCGCGCATTGCCTCGCGCATGCAGCGCGCCACCCTTTCTCCGGAAGATGATGCGCGCTCTCAACGCATCGCCGAGCAACAGGAATACATTCTTGGCGAAGAGCGACCGGCTCACGTGCCTTTCTGGAAGCGCATGTGGATCGATTACGGCTACGGCGAGAGTGACGAGGCCCTGAGACGTAAGCCCATTTTGGGTAACATCGACGGAGAAGACGAACAGTGAAGAGATCTTCAGACTTCTTCTAGCCTGATCTTCACAATTTGAAATTTTGTTATATTACTATAACGGTTATGGGATGGATTCTTCTCTGGCATTCAGCACGGCATGTGTTGGTCTTTTTGTTTAGCATATTGCGACTCCCTCCTCGGCTTGTATATTAAGGCGTTTGATGGTCCGATTTTAGAAATGTACATTCATAGAAACAGTGATTTTGAATTTTGTAGATTAATCTACGGTTAGCCTTGGCTTGATTGTACTGGTACATTGGATTCTCCCAGCACCTGTATACTGACTGCACTTGGCATCGGCCAAAACCAGAGTATATTTGCTCATCCCGTGTCTTTCTCTATGGTTTGAACCTTATTTTGTTGTCCTGACTCCTGCGACTGTGTTATATTGCTAGGCAGCTAGGCAACTCATGATCGGAGCGGGGATGGGGGTGGGAGTCCACACGGTTCTCCATTCGTATCAAATCAGTTCAGCTTAAAGACCGAAGACTCGGGCCACTTCTTGCCCGCCTTCTCGGCGTAAGCAGTCTTATCACTGCCCCACTTGTTCAAAATCTCCAAGGCAGGGAGAGCCTCGTCGATAGTGATATCGGGGGAATCGAGGGTAGCAAGCAGGTCTTGTTCGCACTGCGGCTTGGATTCAGGGTTCAGGAGTTGACGAGCAGACAAACCGGCCTGCACGTGTGCCACACTGCCCTTGTTAGCCGAGAGGTAAGACTCGTTCCACTCTTTGAGGTTCTGGGTCTTTGGAAGCAGCTTGTCAAATTCGGCATTGACAACCTCGGCAACCTGTTCGGGAAGAGGCTCGGCAAGGCTCTCAAGAGACTTGCGGAAGCGAAGCAATTGAAGGTGGAGAGTGGGGTTGGAGGGATCGATGGCATGGGCGGCCGCAAGGCACTTGACGGCGAGGAGGTGCTTATCTATAATCGTATTAGCATGAGCATCTCGTCACGTGTTGGAATCTACCAAATCAACTCACTCCTTCTGGAGTAAACCTCAAACCCGAGGCACTGGGCTTCGACGTTCTGAGGGCTTAAATCAAGCAACGGCGTCAAGAACTTCATGGCATCCTTCATGGGATCCTGAGTCTGGACCAAGGCGGTGCCTAGAGGGTCGGTATCCTCCTTTTTAGTCTCCCCGTCGGCACCCTTGGCATTAGCGGCAGCTGCCTTCCTAGCTGCACGCTTGTCGGATTCGATCTTTTCCAAGCGCTGCTGCTCCTTCTTGGCCTTCTTGAGAGCCTTCTTCCTCTGGTTCTCATCGGTAGAATCAAGTCCATTGATTCCGCTAGGCATCGGTCCATGCACGAGATCCGGCTGATCATGAAGAAGTAGGTGGGCCTGGACGGCACCGAGAGCCATTCTGGTATAAAATGGATGTTCACGCAGTCGGTCTTCCCAGCGCACCATGTCCACGTAGGCCCTGATCATTCCCTTGCGGAGAGAGAAGCCGTGGAAGTCGAACTGATCTTCCTGCCACGTATCAAAGATGCCGTAAACCGAGTGGAAGCGCTTCAGGGCTAGACCAAGCTTCTTCTGTCGGAGGAACGCCTCGGCGTCCTCGGTCAAGAACCAGGTGCATTGCATCTCATGGAGATCACCCAATGTGCCACCGACGGTCTCGTTGCGAGTGAATTTGCTCATGAGGTCCAGAGCCTTCTCGTTATCGTTGTTTCGGAGCACGTATTTGGCCGTCTTGGTGTTGATATGACGATCCTTCTCATCCAACAGTCGAGCCTTCTCCATTTCTTCTGCTGCCTTCTCTGGGTTCCCGTAGTGCTTCCAGATACGCGCCTTCGTCATCTGGTATTCTACAGACTTCGGTGACAGTTCAATAGCCTTCTCAACGTTTTCCATGGCCTTGGGGAGGTTGCGGCTGAGGTGATAGTTGTAGTGTTGAGCTAGGAAGTAGTATGTGCATGACAGGAACTCGTTGTTGTCCCCGTTCGACTCCGTGGATCCATTTGCTGTCTTCTCAGAGAGATATCCCTCCACCAATTCCTGTACTACGTCACGCTTGGCCGGGTTAACGTAAAGCTGCTTGATGTTCACGAATAATGAAGGAACACCCTTCTTCAGCATACGCTGCAGATAGACGTCAACAGCCTGCTTGAAATCGTCTCCTTCTAGGAAATCGAGCGGAATGCGACGAGCAGCATCACAGCGGGGATTTTTCTTCACCCACTCATCGTACACAGCTTTCAATGCCTTGTGGTCGCTTTCGGAGATATCCTTCGCCTTGATCAAGCCATTGTAGTAAATAGAGTTGTCTGGGTTGCGCTCCAGGAGAGCTGTATATGCGCCCTCCGCCTCCGCTTTGCGGTCAAGTCGCAAAAGGTAATCGGCCTTCATCTCCATGACTGCGAGCACATCGGTGCATCGGTATCCAACAGCCTCGAGGTGCTCTAGAGCTCTTTTGAGGTCTCCGCTCTCGGCAATGATCATGTTCTTGTACAAAGTGGCCTCCGAATTCTCCATATCGGCGACATGTGGTATGGCACCCTTCAATGTGTCCTCGTAGGTAGTCAGAACTTTCTCGGCCTCTGCCAAATCCCCGGCCAAGTGATGGGCGATGGCGAGCGCCGTCCAGTTTTGGCGGAAGCCCGGACGAGTTTGCAGCATCGCACTGCGGCTCCGAATGTATCCCTGATAGTCCCGCATCTGCATCTGGAGCAGTGCCAGATCACGCTGAATTGGTTGCGATTCAGGCTCCAGACGCAGGGCAAATCGGTATGCCTTGATTGCCTCCTCATAGTTCTTCTCCTGGCGTAATAGCAACCCATACACGTGCCAGGTGATATGCGACTTCATATCATTCTGGAGAGCCTTCTTGGCGAGCGCAAAGGCGTCCTCCAATTGCCCTATCTGGCTCATATTCAAAGCCTTCATAGCTTGCGTATCGCCATGTTTCGGATTTTTGCGAAGAACCTGGTCTGCTATCTTGATACCTGTAAAGTAAAACGTGGTTAGACAGGCCTAGGTAGTCCGAGGTCATTTCGGAGGCCAACCTTTCTTATACTGTTTCATCTCAAAGTGGTGAACCACTTGACGAAACAAGGAATGGTCCTTGGCGCTCAATGTTTCCGGCATTGTGGGCGATGCTGACGTCGAGGGACCTGACTTGTGCGAGTGAGGAATCGATGTGTGCGGGGGACGACTTCTCCGAGTCCGATCTTGGCAGAGCTAATGGGCCGATAAGATAGCGATCAGCCAACTTCTTCACAAGTAAAATTTTGGTTGTAGACCAAGTTGAATACATAAGTCCCTTGGCTATATACTTGTAGTCAATATAGGGAACAGAACGCACATCTCATGATGCGCACGTGGGTTGGTATTGTAATGCAAATTTTCACTGGCTTAAGAGCACAAAAAGGTTGAACTAGAAAGGATCCCTCAGTTACTCTTAAAATAGTCTACTCTATTGCAAGCAAAGTGAGGATGCAAATAAACGGACAAGATCATCTCGGAACTGTGCAAATCTGTACAATTGGGATGAGACCTCCCCGAGTCTATTGAAGAGTTGAGTTATATAGCGATCCTAGTGTACTGCAGCACGCTCCTGCTGAAAGAGTCATTTGTGATGGGAATGGCGCCAGGTATTGAGAGCTTCTTCCCATGTAGAAGAAGATCCATTGCATTTTTCTGACACCATCCCCCACGTTCGGGCCCGAACGATCTCTTCGACAGTGCGCTCATTGCGAATTAAATTGGCCAATGACTCAGTCCGTGGTTCACGTGGAAAGAAGCGAGCGGAGTAGGGGTCCAGACGCTCATCAACTACTCGTTCCCGGTCTCGGGCGGATTCTGTCTGCCGAAGAATCAAGTCGGGATCGTCGGGATCCGGACTCGTAGCCACACCAGCGCAGTAAGTGAGAACGTCTGATCTCGTTTGCCATGACGGGAATAACACATTATCTTTGAAGTTCTGACACGCTGCGGAGTTGATCCGAGAGCCAGATTCGGGTTGTCGCACAGCTGTTGATGCTGGGTCAAATCCTCTCTGGGCTGGTGTAATCAACGCATTCAAGTTCTGTGTAATCGAGTCATCGATAGTAGATCTTGAAAGTCTCAGAAAATCTGAAGAAAAAGAAATAGAAAAGTCAATATAAGCCGGTATCAAGATGTCACATTTCGAACGAACCTCTGAGTAGCCTCTCGTCAAAACAGAACCGAGGCGTCAGCACTGGAGGAGCTGTTGATGAGGGTTGCGACATGCTCACACCAGTTTGCTCGCCAGCTTCTCGATTCGACTTAGTCCAAAACCACGCCAGTTTGTAGTGAGGATGCGAGTAGGCTTATTTGATGAAGGTAGTTCAATGGCGTTGTAAGCTTATCGGTGATACTTTTGATGTCGAGTATATTTCACTGGGACCTAGTATGGACTGCTATGAGCAGAGTGACGAATTGAGAGTTGTTGGTTCCTTCATGAACACCCCGAGCAAGGTCTCCGTCAACCACCGTCGTCATGCCGTAATCAAGCCTTAAGCACCAGTCCGTTTTAGGACTAGCCGGTTCAAATGCACGTGACAGCGCGACCCGCGTTTAGGAGCATCGCGTCCCTGCTTATGCCAGATCGTATTTCGGGAAAGAAGCACTTGTATTTGCACTCGAATTCATTTATTGCATTGTTTTATTATTGAAACTTAAAGTATCGTATCAACATGCCCGAACTATCAGAGATCTACCGCATTGTGCATTTCATTCGTGAACACCTGGTTGGAAAAACACTGTCCAAAGTACAAGCCCAACATGATGATATTATATTTGGCAAAGTTGGCACTAGTGCCTCCGAATTTCAAACTGCAATGCAAGGGAAAAAGATTGTGGGAGCAGGCCAACAAGGAAAATATTTCTGGATCACAATGTCTTCACCACCACACGCTGTGATGCACTTTGGAATGTCCGGTTGGTTGAAGATCAAGGATGCCGACACATACTACTATCGAACCGACAAGCCTGCAGATAAGGAGTGGCCTCCTAAATATTGGAAATTTCTGCTGGAGACAAGCGAGGAGCCGAAAACAGAGGCAGCATTTGTGGATGCCCGCAGGCTTGGTCGCATTAGACTGGTGGATTGTCCCGCTGATGAAATCCGAAATCATACGCCGCTCAAGGAAAATGGGCCTGATCCAGTTGCCGATAAAGACATCGTGAATGAAGCATGGTTGACAGAGAAGCTGGGGAAGAAGAAAGTGCCGATCAAGGCTCTTCTGCTCGACCAGGCGAACATCAGTGGAATCGGAAATTGGATGGGGTAGGTCTTCCAGGTGAACAAAAGCCATGAAATATACACTGACTGGTTATATCCAGCGACGAGATTCTCTATCATGCCAAGATACACCCGGAGCAATACAGCAACACTTTGAATGATGATCAGATCAAGGCTCTGCACTCTGCCATTCATTATGTTTGTTCTACATCTATTGGTGTACTGGCAGACTCAGAGAAGTTTCCCGAGCACTGGCTTTTCAAACACCGCTGGGGAAAGGGGAAGAAGAACCAGCCCGCCGCCCTACCGAATGGGGATAGAATCACTTTCCTTACCGTTGGAGGTCGAACAAGTGCTGTCGTTCCGGCTGTCCAGAAGAAGACTGGCGCTGTCGCCAAAGATGTTGATGAAGGCGTTGCAAAATCCACACCGGCTAATTCGAAACGGAAGCGTGTGGCCCTAAAGAAGGAAAGCGAGTCCGAAGCGGAAGAAACAACACAAACAAAGAAGCGAGAGACCCCAAAACAAAAGAGCCCCACTGTAAAGAGTGATTACTTTGAAGAGGAGAAGGTGAAGCCCGCCGTTGCTGGCAGAAGACGATCTACACGTACGTCTAAGTGAGGTATGTATGAAAATGAATACTAGCTACTCTACAATAGTTCCGTTTATCAATCGCAAATTCCCATCAGTCTCCCGAAATGAAAGCAAATAAAAGAAGTGAGCAGCAAACATGTAAGCAGATCTATAACTAGTTAGTAGATCGTGTCAATAACCCCCTCATCAGTTAATATTGCCACTCTCACTTTACTCCGTACTGTCAATGCCACTCCTTTAACACTAGAATATTGTTGTTCAATTTGCGCCTGTCTAAGAAGCTCCAAACTTCTGCCAAGTGGAAGAAACTAACACAGATGAATGGAATTAAACCTATCCCATCTTCAAACCATCCAATGTCTCTGCGAAAATTGCAAGATTCTTCTCAGCGCGTGAGTCTCTAATTGCAAAATGAATCAACTCAAACCATCCCTTGAATTCTTCTTCCATGAGGACTTCTTTCCAGCAGTCGGCCACCTCCCGAGGGGGATGATGAAACGCGCCACAGCCAAGGGCACCGAGAACCAACCGGCGGTGATTGTTGTGTGCTGCCGTGCGTAGAATCAATTGCATCTTCGATTTCATAAGCAATCGCTGTGCCACGTCCTTGTATGTAGACTTGTCCGCGATCAATGGAGGCCTGCTCCGCGCTGCCATGCTGATAACACTGACAGTTGGGTTCATGTGTAGCTTGTCATCTGCCGACATGAAGCTATACCGATTTTCCACGCTATTTCGGAAAACGATCACATTGGGTGAATAGATGCACTCATGATCTTGCATTGGGTAAAACCGACGGTGGAGAGTATGACTGAGTGTGCTTCGGTAGCAAAGCTGTTCCTCCTGGGCTTGAGCACCATTGAGCCAGCCCCCACCGGGCGTGCGACCATTGGCAAAGTTAAGAACACATACTGGCATGAGATCGCTGGTGCTGCCAGCATTGTGTATCTTGAGGGCTTGGTCATATGTGTCTCCCGCCTCGACCCTAACGACAGTGGTCAGGTTTGGATTTGGATACTGCACGAAACCAGGCCATGGGTCAGAATCGAGTTTTGGGACAGAATCAGGCTTTAGGGAAGGAGCGTTAAATGTGTTCGCCATATAACCAAACTGAGTTCCCTCGAATTCTGTTTTGGACAGAATTTTTATCGCAGCTTTCGTTGTTGTTGTAATGACCTCCAACATTGCAGGGCGCGAAACCTTCTTCACTTCACTTTCATTGTTTCCACGAGTACTAGAAGGCCGTTTCCGAGCCAGGGGAGACATGTCGGCCGTATTTTGCTCTTTAGGTACATCAAGCTGACTACCCGGTATATATGAAAAGCTGGATATAGTGTCGGATGGCGTGTCGAGGACGTCAGTGTCAACATCAACGTCACTCATCACTCTGGTGAGGCCGCTACTGCTGCAATTGCTTTTGCTTCTGCCAGGTGATAGATTGGCGTACTGGGTACCTATTGATTGTTTGGACTGTGTCGATCTGGATGTGTCGGACTGGACAGGCGCTCGCATCGCAGTAGAGAAGTTGATAATTTGATGAAGAAGAGGATTCCAGGAGCTCTTTATGGCCAGTATTTACTTATCCATTGACTACACGCAAGCCAGTAAAGTTACCTATATACATAGTATGAACTGAAAAGGATAAGAGAACACAAAGAGTTGCAACTCGCACTGAAAGTCGAAGTTGAAAGAAACATCAAGCACGTCACGTGCATACTTCCAATCTGACCAATCAATGCAAGTGCAGCCCGCATAAGGCGGTGAGCTTATCTCCGATCTCGCCACCATGACAAAGCATGCAACGCCGTTGGCTTAACTATTTGCCTTTTTGAAGAACTATTTCGATCTTCAAAGGTTTCGATGTCTTTATTCATTCTGATAATTCCTTGCAATCAAATTGGCTAAATTCAGCCATTTCCTTCTCTCCATTCACGACTGCTTGAAGCGCACTCCGCCACAATGAGCGCGATCCTGTCAGCAGACGATCTGAATGATTTCATTTCGCCCGGGGTCGCATGTATCAAACCAGTTGAAACCCTTCGACCAAAGGATACAAAGAATCAAGAAGTATGTCCGCTCATTTATCAGAACTGTGTGGCATTTGAGTTTCTTTTACTAATTCTCTAATTATAGGACGCCTATGAAGTAACAACGGAAGACAAAGTCCAGCCCGAAGATCTACCCCCCGCACAGATTTCTTTGACAGACTGTCTCGCTTGCTCTGGCTGTGTTACATCTGCCGAAGCAGTGTTGATATCACTCCAGTCTCATGCCGAGGTCCTCAATACACTTGACGCGCATCCAGAGATTCCCTTGAAGCATGAGCATCATGGGGTGATAGTCAATAATACCGAAGACACGGGAGAGGGCAAGATCTTCGTGGCCAGTGTCAGCCCGCAAGTCAGGGCTAGTTTGGCCACAACCTATGGGATTTCGGAGAAAGAAGCGGGGTACATGATCAACCAATTACTTAGTGGCCCGCAGGGCTTGCGGGGTGGGGGTAAATACGGCAATGGATTTACATGGGTTGTCGACACAAATGCCATGCGAGAGGCTGTGTTAGTGCTCACTGCAGACGAGGTTTCGGACTCGCTCAATTCAGAGGACTCGGCAACCGCAGGCCAGTCGGATGACCCTCTCCCCAAACGACCTATTTTATCGTCAGCATGCCCTGGATGGATTTGCTACGCTGAAAAGACTCACCCGTTTATCCTTCCACATCTTTCTCGACTCAAGTCCCCGCAGGCTCTATCAGGGACATTCCTCAAAACCGTTTTGAGCAAGTCCCTCGGGGTTCATCCTTCTCGGATTTGGCATTTGGCAGTCATGCCCTGCTTTGACAAGAAACTAGAAGCTAGTCGAGAAGAACTCACAGATGTGTCGTGGCGACAGGGAGATTCCACGGGCTCTGAGACACAGCCTGTTCGCGACGTAGACTGTGTTATCACTGCACGTGAGCTTCTATCCCTAGCTTCGTCTCGAGGGTTCTCATTGTCAAACCTGCCTTTGCAACCTCTGCCTTCGTCTTTCACACCGCCATTCCCTGAAAGAACTCTTGGTTCTTTCCTTTCCCTCAAGCGCTCTCGGGTGGAACAATCTCTCGCTGCAGGTACCTCTGGAGGCTACCTACACCAGGTTCTCATGACTTTCCAAGCTCGCAATTTAGGCAGCGAACTTGTGATCAACCGCGGACGCAATGTCGATGTCGTCGAGTACGTGCTCAAGTCTCAAGAGGGTGAAACAATCTTGAAAGCAGCTCGCTATTACGGTTTCCGAAATATCCAAAACCTTGTCCGGAAGCTCAAGCCTGCCCGTGTGTCCAGGCTTCCCGGCGCAAAACCTGCCGCCAGACCTGTCGCTAGACCCGCCGCAGGTCGGCGCCAGCCTATATCTCGTAACGCCGTGTCCACAAGCAGCTCTGGATCAGACTACGCTTACGTGGAGGTCATGGCCTGTCCTGGTGGGTGCACGAATGGTGGTGGCCAGATCCGAGTCGAGGACGCCAGAGAAATTCTTGGTACTTCCCAAGGAGAGGCACTAGACGTATCTATGAAACCATCACCCCATGAGCAGCGCGCGTGGCTTGCTCGCGTCGACGAGGCTTATTTTTCCCTGGAATCTGAGTCTGAGACTGAGCTGGAGACTCAGTCTCAGTTGTTCTCGTTGGCTGACAAGGAGGCTAAAATCCATGAAGGCTTGCGGTCCTGGTCAGAATACATGAACATCCCCCTCTCCAAGCTCGTTTATACCACCTATCGCAAGGTAGAAAGTGATGTTGGCAAGGATCAAACACCTGATACGAGTCGGGTTGTGGAACTTGCAGGGAAGATTGGTGGTGGTTGGTAACTCTTCTCTGCTCCATTTTACTGCTGCAAGATCCAACTTGGTGATGGCTCTTTTGGTGGCTTCTTCTTTACTTCTTTTGCATAGCGCGGGGATCTGGTTTTTCTTGCATGTTTTGGGGGATATACCATAATTTCATAGTCAGGGTCGATGATACATAGCGGGCTGAATTGCTCTCAGCTTACAACACGATAAACATATAGGAAGGAGTAAGGTCTAAATACCTTCAAATACGATCAATGCTAGTTGTCAATCAATGAAGTTATCAAATAGAATTCCAAACCTCCTTTCTAAAAGAATCAAATGAATTTTATACTCCCAAATGCAGATCTGATTGCTGGAGATCTGATGACTAATCTACAAAAATTCATGACTAAGCACCTAAAATCCCGCGCTCTAGAAAGAAAAAGAATCCCAAGCTTCTCAGCCTAGAAGCTCGTTTCCACCTCACAACTCTTTATCTTTCCACTAGACACAATCAACTCGCGCGCAGAATAATCACTTTATTACTACACTACTCTCAACCTCAAACGATGTCTCGCGAAACCTACCAGGTCCCCGCGATGGGCACCCAGAACAACTTCGACACCCAAGCCGGAGGTTTTGGCAGTGCCATGGCCATCGACAGCCCCTCAGTTACCTACCTATGCGGCGAGTGCTCTGCCCGTGTTCCCCTCAAGCGCGGCGACCAGATCCGCTGCAAGGACTGCGGTCACCGTGTGCTGTACAAGGAGCGGACCAAACGGTAAGATTATCTTTCCTGGGAATTATCATGCGATATGCGCGAGGCATGGGCTGACTTCTCCTTTCTTGCTTTCAATAGTATGGTCCAGTTTCAGGCTCGGTAGACGTTTTGTCTATTAAACAGGAATCAGACGTTCGGAGTTGCGATGGCCCAGGCGGAGTCGGCCTGAGATCCTCTGGTCTTGACATCTTTATTCTTTGACGAATTATGCACACAACGGCGCTTTGGTGTTGAATTAAACAAATTGGTTTTTCTGTGGTCCCAGTGTACAAACCAAATACTATATTTTGGCCATGTCCTCTAGATTATGGAGGACAGGCTTAAGCTCCTTTTCTTTTTATTAAAAAAATCACATCTGCTTTCAAAGAATCAATGACATTTACTCATAGACCCGAAATATCCACATATCTAAGTACATTCAGTTTACCCATCAGAACAGGTGAAACAATTGCATACCCCAAAACCGAAAGCTTCTTGGACCTGAAAATGCATACTAAATCCAAACATACAACTACCTAAATTTCACAAGATCCTACTTCAGAGCTGGTTAGTTACTTCAATGAATTGCTCCAAGTGCTTCAGAGCCTGCCCGCTCTCGATTGCCCAGCGTGCGCGACGCACGCCTTCTTTCCAGCGGCCACCGGCAGGGCCACGCTCGGTAATGACCTGACCATCATCGCCAGGTCCCATGTTGCTGGTATCGGCCTCGCAAATGCCCGAGGTGACAAGCAGACCAGCCACATTCATGAGAACAAACTCCAAAATGGGGTCATCCCGTGGAAGCTCATTCCGAAGTATGCTCATCAGCTTCGCCGCATTTTCCTTGGGCATTTTACCTCCGCCCACGTCACTGAGGGGATGAGTAGAGAGGCCAAAGTCCGATGGCTGAAGCTGGAAGGTGTCGATCTTGACGAGTGTACGGGGATTGTCGGTATCATCATCACTCGAGTCATCTGCATCGTCTTCTGATGCTTTGTATGCAGGGTTCGGGTACTCGGAGAGCCTCCAGCAGTTTGTCTTTCCAGCGCAGCTGATTTCGTCCATGTCCTCGGCACCGCAAACAATCATGGCTTTCTTCGCTCCACTTTGTCTAAATGCCTCGGCAAATACAGGGCCAAGGCTCTGGTATGCCACACCAACTACACGTGCTTCCAGTGCCCAGTCAACGGGGTTTGCCAAAGGGCCCATCAGGTTGAAAATCGTGCGGAGACCCAGAGCCCTGCGGACAGGGTTGGAATGCATCATGCCCGGATGGAAATTTGGGGCGAATAAGAACGAGTAATTGGTTTTCTCGTAGACCTGGGCCAAATTCCCAGCAGTGACGGCTGCGATCTTGGGTGCTAATGGCTGGATGGCGTTGAGGACATCGGCGGCCCCGGAGGTCGATGTTTGAGCGCGATTGCCATGTTTAGCGGTCATGAGAAGAGGAGACGCAACTATTGAGGAGGTCGTGGAAATGTTAAAGGTCGAATGAGAATCTCCTCCAGTTCCAACTATATCACACTATTCATCGCGGTCTGTCAATATCTCTCCATGACAAAATGGACGGGGTGTGCATATGCACATACCAATCCACCCTCATAATTCCCTGATTTGAGGTTACGAGACTTCATAATCTTCGTAAGCGGACCTTTCTCAACTTGGCAAGCAGCCTCGCGCATGCATTGAGAACATTTCGCAATCACATCAGCCTGCCTATCCTTGCCGGTTGAGTGGAGCAATGTGAGGAGGGCAGCGGTTTGAATTTGGGATAGGCGATCCTCAAATATTAGTGCAAAGGCAGAAGCAATCTCCTCTGCACTCACAGCTGGGAGATCTTGTGCGCTGACTCGAATGCCGGCAGCGGCGGGGTAGGCGAGTCGCTGGAGGAGCGGGGCGATCGAAATGGACTCCGGCCGCTGAGAAGGAGAGGATGAAGATGTCGCCATACTTGAAATCTTTGTAAGCGATTGTACATTCACAATAGCCCAGCAATCCCAATGAGGTTCCACAAGCTTAAAAAGATACCTGCAAGCATAACAAGTGACTCAATGAGGGCCCGATATAGGCGGCAATATAGTTCACCGCCTCCGACGCGCTTTACCATTTTGGGACCCTAAAAATATCATTTCCCGGGGCTTGTCTTGACCTATCTTGACCTGTGTATATCAACTTCTTGAATTTTCTGGGCATTGGTAAATTCGCCACCTCAAACAATCACAATGCCGCCTCGGTTAAGAATCTCGTCGTTTCAACAAATCCCTCGATGCCAATATGAACTCCGAATTATCAGGAGCGCATCCAGTGCTGCGGCCCCAGCATTCACGCCAGCTGCTTCAATTGAGCAGATGACACGCTCACCAGCTCCCGTATCAAGATTTCCTCCTACCCAGCCACCTTCGCACCGCAATCCCGAGTACCGCCGGTCGCAGCTCCTACGGTCGTACACCTCCCTTCTCCGCACATCTCCTCTCATCGTGCTGTTCCAACACGACAACCTCAAGTCCATGGAATGGGCCGCCATCCGACGAGAACTAAACCTTGCCCTGCAAAAAGTGGACGAGAAGATTGCCGCCGAAGGCCGGACAGCGCCTGCCCTCGCTCCTTACATCAAGATCCAGACCATCCAGACCAGCATCTTCGAGGCGGCTCTGCGCATTGTCGAGTACTTCCGACCCAGTGAGGCTTCCCTGGGTGCAGGAAACCCCCCAAGTGCAATTGACCCCGTGACACAAACCTCCGCCGAGATCCCTGCGCTCTCCGGCTCGAAGGATGACCCGGCCTTGACACACGACTTGTCTCGCACTGCCTACCAGGCGGTGAAAAACATGAAGGGCATGCACGAGCTTTCTCCTCTGCTCGTTGGCCCTGTTGCTATCCTTTCCATTCCTAGCGTCTCGCCTGAACACATGAAGGCGGCGCTGTCAATTCTCGCCCCCAAAGAAACCGGCTTCAAGGCACCTACCCGCAAGGCGAACCCGGAATACCATGAGCCCATCGTCCAGAACGGTCTCAGCAAGATTACCTTGCTGGCTGCCCGTGTGGACAACCAGGTGTTTGATGTCGATCAGACCAAGTGGGTCGGCAGCATCGAGGGTGGCATGGACGGTCTGCGCTCCCAGCTTGTCGCAGCCTTGCAGAGCATGAGCTCCAGCGTTGCAACTACTTTGGAGGGAGCCGGCAAGAGCATCTACTTTACCTTGGAGAGCCGCCGGAGCGTTTTGGAAGAAGAGGCAAAGGGACCGGAGGGCGACAAGAGCGAATCGTCATAATCTGGTCATGGTCATTCTGATTCATTTTCCTGTATAATAGATGATATTCTGCGTTTCGTCAAGACCCCCGCCTCCTACTTCGGGATCAATGTATACTTGTAAGAAATCAACTTTGGTGCATCATATTCTCTGCCTAACCCATGAATCATTGCATTCCCTGCATACCGCGCCTAAAAGACAAATTTCCTCCTAACCTCCTGATGTATGTAAACGATGTTTACCATCTAATTCTGTCTCAAACGCAGTTTGGCATTCATGCCAACAATGCAGCGCACAAGATCCCAATCTCCGTTCAAACCAACCCAGTCCGTCACGAGAATGCCCGTCGAGCAGTCGGCATCATTCTCTTTACCTCGACGACAGATATAATGCACTGTGGCCGGGTTGACCTTAGCAGCGATCTTCTCGGGCCAAGTATTCGTCTTCCAGAAATTACTAGCACTCAAGAAATTGACATAGAAGGGGAAAGCCTTCGTCGCATGCATATCAGGCTGAACGCCAAACGGATAGCGACAACAGCTAGCCCGATCAATCTGGTCTGCAACGTACTTAATCTTATGCTCGATATTCATACTCTCCAGCACCTCATAGAAATCCTGGATGCAGAGCTGGCCACTGGGACACTTAGCGCTGGGAGTATTGTCCTCCCACTCAGCAGCATCAATACCCCAACCATGCCCATCATGCGCGTCCTTCAGCTTCTGCTGCAATCCGAACCGACGCATAAGAATAACCTTGCCACGCGCCTCGCCCAGAGTCGGGATCTTAGGCCCCACCCACCACCGACTTCCCGCCTTAGCGTAGTGGTCGTGCAGGATGCGCGACAAATGCTCGTCAGTCGCGTTACCGGTTCCCTCCCGCTTAAGGGACACGATCAGCGTCTCGGATGGGTTGCGCTCGAGGAACCCGTCGATTTCGCGCATCAGATCGCGGAAGTACTTGTTTCCCGTCAGCGAGACGGGAAACACGCTGTGTACGAGGATGAGCTCGTCGCGCGCCGCGTCGTCCGGGTACTGCGGCTGCACGCGGATGTCGAAGAATCGCACGCCGTTCTCCAGTTGCTCTTTCGGGCTCACGGCCTGGCAGCGCACTGAGGGAGGCGCGATGTAGCAAGTGGGCGAATTGTGTGTGCCTGGGATTGAAAGCGCGGAGACGAGGATGTCGTCGCGGAGCTCGCGCATCCAGGCGTTAAGGTTTGCGGACGAGAATATTGCCAGCAAGGATTCTGGGATCACGGAGACGCCGGTGAAGCGGTGTTTGGGGTTCTCGCTTAGTGCTTTCAGTTCTGCTGACTCTGTTGTTGGTACCGGGACTTGGATTTGGTATTTGTGGCCTTCAACCTCGAAGAGCAGACGCATGCGCTCCTTGGCGGAGTTGACAAAGGCGCGTAGCTCGGTCTTCTTCAGTGTGAATGCTTCCAGTTGAATGTCAACATTCTTTTCCTCGAAGGGACGGCTGTCTTGTGTGATTGGAGAGACCTCGGGACTGTGGGTTTGGTTGGTCAAGACCTGGGTAACGTTTCTGGCCATTGTGCTGAAGGCAGAGAACCCATTTTTCTCCGGTGCCTGGAAGCGCTCAATGCGCTTCAGGACAATTGGAGTGGAGGTGTTGTTACGGATAGTGAGGTACTCGGCAACCATGGTGAGTTGGCAATTGGGAGTAATGAAATTGGTATCAGCGCAAGTCCCTGTGTAAAGGATTCGTCTCAATATGGATCAAAATTGGCTGCCTGAAGAGCTGAGACCGGAGTGGGTTACCCCTCGACAGGGGATCAGCGGACGGTATCCGATAGGGGAGCCCTTGTTCTTGGCAAATAAGGCTGATTCGCGAGGACATCTCGATCGTAAGACAAAGCGGAGATTCCCAAGATCTTGCGGAGTACGATGTGCGATGTACGATCTAGGCAATTAGTGTCGCGCCTAGCTCGATCTGGGCCTGCCTACTTGATTTCCTCTGCCACTTCTTGGCTTTCTCTTTCCGTTTGAGTGCTCAGACCTTGTCGCTTTTGGCTCACTGAATACAGCTGAGCACGCTCCTGAGTGTTCCATAATCATCAGGCTCGCTCACTGGGCATCACCTGAGCGCTCTGACTTGCTCACTGAGCATGGCCTGGTTATTACATAAGCTCAAGGACTTGCTCAGGTGCTCACTGGAGCAAAGCGCGGGGAGCAGCTAAGTCAGCAGCTCACCTCAATAAAATGCACCACGCTAGCCCCATCCAAATGTAGTTGTTCACCAGAACTCTTGACCATTGTCCCCTTGACGAAAGGCCGGCGTCATCAATTTGGCGGTGGATCCTGGTTGTTTCGCCTCCAGCTGGGAGGCAAATTGATAGTGAGGCCACATTTATTGGTTTTACTATTCTGCGGCTATACCACTGTTCAACTCGCCGAGTCTCGCATCCACGATACCGTCTCTACATAGTTGCGGAAAATAGCCCTCAAACTTGGTTCTACAATATCTAGAATACCTCAGAAAACCCCAATTGAGGGGTTTGTAAATCCAGTCTAGTATTTTACAAAATGAATCATCAATTTTATCTAGCCAAAAGAGGAAAGACGTCAAATTGAACCTTAACGAACCTCTAGAGTTAAATGGGCGGTTGGAGGTTAGGAGGGTTGAAACCTCACTTCTTGAGGTGAGGTTCGAGGTCCCAGGGTAGGGACCCATGCGGAGGTCCAAAGCCAGGAGATGTGTACGGGGTATATCAAAACGGCGCGCCACTTCACGAATTGAGGGTATTTCTTGATTCTTAAAAGCCTATGTAGCCAATAAGATCCTACCCTCTTGCTCTATTGAATTTCTGGGGCTTCGGGGGCGTATTGGTGGCATGGTGGGTGGTTGAATTGACTAAGTGCTAATTCCTAGACGCGTTTTGGATAGAGGGGGCCATTCACTGGCTTGTGAGATAACTTTACCACGATTTTAACACAAGATCTCTACCTAATTAAAGTAACAACGGTCTAAAATTGACAACTTGGTTGGACACAATTAGGAAGCAAAATGGATAGATTAAAGTCACATAAGCGGTCTGTAAAAAAGATATACAAAGCAATGGTAACAATCTTGAGTTTTGATATATATGAATAAAAAACGAAAATATATAACAAGCAGCAAACAAAGAGCAAGCAAGTAAGCAAATAAGCAAACGATCCGTAGAGTCAAATGACGGGCCATCATACGGATCGTGACAGTTGTGATAGATTTCCCTACTGTGGAACTGTGGGATTCATAAATCAACGCTTGCCATGACTTGTTTGGACAAAATGACCTATTACTTTTCAGATTGTCCTAGGGGAGCATGCGTTCGGATCAATTCTGATATGAGTTCGTTTCGTTGAGCTGCTTCCTCTTCATAAACATTGTCCTTGAATAGAAGACTTAGGCCCTCCAAGCTTATTCCCTTTGTCTCGGGTACAAAGAAGAACACCCAGATCAAAGCACACAGAGAAGTGCAGGCGAAGAGTGCGAACGATCCGTAGGGGGCGGCAGCGACCAAAGATGGCACTATAAGCCCGACGACAAAGTTGCTCAACCAGTTAGATGCCGTACTAAGTGCCATTCCCTCAGCGCGGACGATAGATGGAAGGATCTCACTTGGAAGGCCCCAGGCAATGGGACCCCAGGAGGTTTCAAAAAAGAACATGAAAAGGAACATGAAAGCTGTTCCAGCTTTAGCGCTGGCCTGGTGCGCTGGCCAGTCCGTATAGGAGATTCCAACGATCACGGCATTGATGATATGGCATGACATCAACATGAATGTTCCGAAAAGCAGGAGCGGTCTCCTACCGATACGATCGATAATGAACACCGGAACAGTGGACCCAATGAGTTGAACAATCGAAAGGAGTCCCGATAAAGTAAGTCGCTGCTCATAGTCGTAACCAAGCTGCGCAAAAAGAGTGGTTGAATAATATGTGAAGCCGTTGACACCAACCCATTGTTGAAAAGCGTTGAGAACAATCCCTATAGAAATGCGTTTGATGTATCGCGATGAAACACAGTTTCCCCATTTTCGCCCCTCAGCCTTGCATTGCTGCCAAAAGGAATAACCTCCGGTCGAGTTCTCTCGCCAGCGTCCGTTGAGACGTTGTTGGAGTAAAATGTCGCATCGGATGTTGATCCACTCCGCCTGAATCCTTGCATCACTCTCCGGAAGGCAACGAAGTTTTGATAGAGTTTCAAGGCATTCTTGGTCTCTCCCTTTAATGCCCAGCCAGCGAGGAGAGAAGGGCAACACCAAAACGATTCCTAGCAGAACTGTACCAGGAAGCATTTGAGCGACAAATGCGGTCCGCCAAGACCAATGGCCAGAAATATGCCGAGCACCGTAAGTGGTATAGTATGCAGATACAATCCCCAGAATCAGCATCCACTGCTGCAGAGTGTAAAGAGCCCCACGGATGTGCGGTGGAGCAATTTCTGAAATATACAGTGGCGCAATCATCGATGCTCCACCAACGCCCACTCCCCCAATCAGGCGTCCAAATACCAACATCGTGTAATTCACTGCACCAGCTTGCAGGGCACTGCCAACAAGGTACCAAAATACAGCCACGATGATAGTATATCGACGAGAGATGCGATCACAAAAGATTGCGGATTGCAAAGCTCCGACTACCGCACCCAATTCAAATATTGCTGTGACCAAGCCCTTGTAGAAAGCCGCTCTGGGTGATCGTTCTGGATTTACTTCCGGGAATGAGTTGAGAAAATCATCGATGATCAGAGTCACATTGATGAGCCCCTGGTCGTATCCGTACAGAAACCCGCAGACAGCTGCTGCCCAGGAGCAGAGCACGACGACAGGCGAGTTCACAAAAGACTTGATTCCAGGTCTACCGTAGCTCTGACTGAAGTATTGCTGGTCTCTCAACATATGCTCCAGATCACCCAAAGTTGTGTTTCTTTCGGGAAAGTCACCGACAGGCGAGGTATCAATGGAGTCTGACGGATGTTTGATGTCCTTTGACATGATGAAGAGAATAGGTAATGAAGATTGAAAAATATTGGGATATTTCGATGCGTCGAGTCGTGGCAGGGTGATATGGGGATTCACGGCTTCTTTTATACGTGAGCATCATCCAAAGCGCCACGTTTTCAGATATGAAGACCGCATAACCTAAGTAAGGGGTCTTGGAAAACGCTGCGATGCTACAAAAAAATCCGCGTCAAGATAGGTCAAGATAGGTATCTGGTCTAATGCCAATCTACCAATGTCGATATGCACGAACCGTTTACAATGCAACAAGAAGGGCCGGGTCAAAAGAAGGTTATGGAGTCAATAGCCGACTCCGGGTTCCAAGGAACCAAAGATAAGACATGACTGGTATCCAATAGCTACGCAGAGAACTGGGCCCAGTCACAGATTATCAAAATTGATGAAAGAAAGGCCCGATCCACGTCGATTTCATAGAAATGTTTGGAACTCGGCCTGATCGGAGAATCTCATTTAACTTCATGAGAATGTCGCTAGCCTCGGCTCCATGCCTCAATCCCATTTCATATCCCGTGTTTCTTTTCCTGCCCCAATGTCTACCTCGACCATCGGGTTCCAACCCAATGAGACCTCCGTACGAGCGATTCGCACAGTCATTTCGGTTGACCCCCATAGCGAACCCTTGAGTCAGCCAAATATCCATAATAGGTGGCATCCGGATATTCCATTTGTTACAGAAGTGAAAGAAGGTGAATCTTTCAATGTTGAATGTTGTGACTTCACTGGAAACTTCATTTCCAACAATGACTGCGCAGACGACGTCCTAGACTTTTGCTGGGAGAGAGATCATCATCTGTCAGGGCCGATTCGGGTTGCCAATGCTCAACCCGGAGATGTACTCTGCATTGACATTTTAGAGGTCCAGCCATTCCCAGATCGAATGTGGGGGTTCTCTCTTATTGATCCCGGACTTGGGCCTCTTGACCGGCCTCAAACAAGAGTGGCCAAGAGTATTTGGGACTTCCATGGGAAAATGGCGTCTTCTCGCCATATAAAGGATGTCTCCTTTTGTGGCAGACCACAGTGTGGAGTAATCGGCACCGCACCTTCCTATGAGCTGCTGCAACGTTGGTCAGAACGAGAAGGGGCCCTCAACGAAAACCACGAAAACCACGGAGTGGTCTGTGCACAGATGCCTGTCGAGAGAGGGGCTTATGTGGGACAAAAGCTTCCAGAGAACCTTTTGAACAAGATCAAAACAGAGGGTGCAAGAACAAAGCCCGCCCGTGAACATGGTGGCAATATCGATGCCGGAAGCCTTACCGGCGGCTCTCGAATTTACCTCCCTGTCTACGTCCCGGGAGCGAATCTCTCCGTCGGGGATCTCCATTTTTCTCAAGGTGATGGCGAGCCCACCTGTGCCATTGAGATGGCCGGTATTGCCACGCTCAAATGCTCGGTTTTTCCGGGTGGAATGGAGAAACTAGGATTGAGCTGTCCTATAGTGGTGCCCAGTCCTGCCGAGCCATTGTACCGCCAACAACTCGCTTTTCATGGCATCTCAGTGGACAAAAAAGGCAATCAGAAACGCAGTGATTTGACGACTTCATACGTCCAAGCTGCTTCCCACGCTATGGACTATCTGCAGCGTTTCGGATACTCCCATGAGCAGGCCTACACACTACTGGCTACTGCTCCCGTTGAAACAAAAGTTTTAGCAGTGCCCAACATTCCGACTGCGAATGTTTCTGTTGGAATACCAACTCAGATCTTCAACTTCAATATCAATCCTACCCCAGATGGGCCGTCACCAAAAGATCGTGGGTCTCTGGCGTATCTTTCGGAGGCCCGAGAGAAAGCCTTCCAAGAAGCTCGCAAAGGATGCAGCGAGACACCTTTTGATAGACCGTGATCTAGCATAGTATGTCGAGTCAGATCTTTCTGAGCATTCAGATGTCATAATCGCAGCTCATGGCCGTCAAATTTTTGATTTCTTTTGATAATTTTCTTTTCATACAAGACTACTTGAGGTTTTCACGATCTGGAAGATCGGTGGGTCGTTTCCCATGTAAGAAGGAAACGTCCCTTTCTGCTACGCAAGCGAGCTAAGTCAGCGCATTAGAGATTTCCATGATTTGACAAGAGGCGTACAAAAGCAAGTATCTCGAATAATCGTTGGTCTTTTCTTTTCCTTTTCTTCTTCGTACTTATTGTTTCGTTGAAAATGCAGTCTCAAGCCTGACAAGATCTAGTATGTAAAATAAGAATAAGTAGTTACCACTTTCAAATTGAAACCTTAGAAGCTATACGATTGTAAGGACCTTTATTACGTCCTAGGCCCGCTTCATCCCTACAACCCGTCACTTAGTACCGTAGAGCTAAATTGCGATCAATCAATCAATCAGTGAAGGTTCGATTTGTTACGTGCCAGGTCTTGTAGAACAGAAGAGTGCATTTCTAACGAAACAATAAGTACGAAGAAGAGAAAGAGAAGCAAAGTCAAGCGAAGATCCAAATTGCATGGTTTTGTGTGTCCTTCGACAAACCCTGCAAAATCAGATATACTCGCTTTATCTCGCTTGCGTGTCTGGAAAGAGCGTTTCCTTCCAAGACGACAAGAACAGTCCATCGCTCCAGAATCTGTCAGATCGTAACGATATAACCCCCGCGGAAAATCTCTCTAGTCCCTAGATAATACCGAAAACGGACTAGTGATAGTTGTCAGAAACCAAGGCTGTTACCATTTCTTTACCTTTCTTTTTCCCGACCGCTTATCATATATAATAATACCCTTTACGAAGAGTCACTCGAAAGTAGAGTATAAGGGTCAGCCAATCAGCAAAAGCATCTGTGAATTCTGACCAATGATGCCGCCAGAGCTTGATTAATTATGGGGCCGATGAGGGCCGAGTCAGCGCGGTCTACTAACCTGTCCCAGACTCGGTTCTTCCCCATTCCATTGAGTTTATCTATCAAGTACTATACGCAGCTTTTCTCATCCCAGCCTGCTGCGTTTCAATTGCCATACGCAGTACAAATTTGAATTCATCTTAGTTTGTCGAGCATATCGAGCATGGAGACCATCAAGGCATTCCTTGAGCCACACACTGAACTAGGCGAAAGTCCTCTATTCAGGAAGTCCGATAACACACTCCACTATATCGACGTGCTCGGTTATGCGATTCATGTTCTTGACTTATCGTGCATACCGTATTCAAGTAGGACGATCAACCTCCCTGAGGCTGTGGCTTCCATGAATTTTTGCCGACAAGGCGGATACATCCTCTGCACCTTCAACTCACTTGTTATGCTGGGAGATGATGGGAGCTGGACAGAATTGGTGAAGGTCATCAAAGGTGATGATAGAAAGACGACAAGGCTGAATGATAGTGCAGTGGATTGTATGGGGCGATTGTGGTTCGGCTCTCTTGATATCTGGCTTGATGGATCGTGAGTCCCCTCCCTCTCTTATGCAATTCGCTTTTATTTAACTAATTGTTCCAGTGATGCAAAGCGTCCCGAAATCCCACAAGGTTATGTTCCGACCGGCGGCCTGTATCGATACGATCCAGATCAGACTCTCCACATAATCCAACATGGAGGGGTAGTCTGTTCAAATGGGATAGGCTGGACACCCGATCACAAGGTCATGTTCCACACCGATTCATTTCGTCAAATAATCTGGGCGTACGACTTCGATTCGACTACTGCAGAGATTAAAAATCAACGAGTCCATATTGATCGACGTGGGCAAATTGGCGAACCTGACGGTCTGATTGTTGACGGCGATTGGAACGTTTTCACCTTCATTTGGAATGGATCTGTTGTTGAAAAATACAACCCCAGAGGCCAGTTCATTCAAAAATGGGAGTTGAACGCTTTCCGAGTCACACACGGAGCTTGGGTTGGCCAGGATCTGAATGAAATCGTAGTGACCAGTGCTAGGAATGACGGCCGAGAAGGGGACGCTTTGAATGAAGGTGGGGGCTTGTTTTGGTTGAAGAACGTCACAGCCAGTCAAGGATTGCCTAAGGGGAAGTTCGATCTTTCATTCTAATGATGATGTATTGTCTTGAAATACATCATCTATATGGTTTTTTTCCATAGGAGTCCGAAACCCTCCGGTAGAACATCGGCTACCACGCATACTGCAACCCGATACTATTCATTTAAAATAATCAACTCAGAAGACCGTTGACCACCGAAGAGAAAATCATAATCATACATGTCTTATCCGCGTCGATAGTTCACTGTGTTGATTGCAGCGCGCGGCGACCTTGAAGAATTCACCATGTCAGCATTCTTGCTTGCAGTCTGCGACATGATACACATAACAGTAAAGAGTAGTTGAAAATCACGTCTATATAAAACTGAAAGAGCTTCGATCACTAGAGCAGCCCTGGAGGATTGTCCTTCCGATTTCTTGAGCATAATGTGCTTTTTTAGAGGTTATCTCAACGCGACTCGCCGACTAGCTGTCACTCACTATCCCATCCACAGCAATTTCTGGTACCGTGTGGTTTTTCTTAGCGTAGGCAAAACAGTAGGCTACAACTGACTGTAGGTCTCGAATAAAAAGCGTGCACAGGTTCAGGAGAAACCCTTGGGAGTCGAATTTGGAAGTTCTAAAGTTCGTCTTCGCATTGAAAATCTCTATCGATGACCGAGTGCTTGGCTAAAATGTTTCCCATGGGCTCAGCGTCATCGAAATGAACTCTTGGCTTATTTGCAGCAATCAATTGTTCAATACTTCTGTAAGCCAATTTCAGGTTCTAGGTGCTTTTTTGACTTACGTCCATCAACATCACCCTTTTGTTTGCCCCCGCTTCTTTAGACGGAAGCGACATCTTATACCAAGTAAAGTACAGCGATGACAATATGGACACTGACTATCAAATTTTGACTTTTTCCTTGTTGATAATTTCCTTGTTGATGATTTCCTTGTTGATGATTTCCTTGTTGACAAGCACTCTTCGTCTTTCTGATTTGCGAATCCCCATGGTACTATTCTGAGTGATTTTATGGAGTACGAACTGAGTTCTTGCTTCTGTTTGGAAGGAACGCAACTAGCGAGACTGCATCCGGTTAATAGAACTTTGATTGATTGATTGATTAATTGATTGTCAAAAGAGTTGTATTGGTGGATGTGAAGGGCGCTATGAGAGAACCCAGGGCTGTTGAAGGTATGTTCTATCTTCATCAACCAATGTGTCGCCGTCCACTCATCAAATCCACCGTGTTCAGTTGAACCCAGCTCGTTTTATGCCAGAATTTCCACGATATGGCGAGGAAAATGAAAACGACGACGATGACATAATTCATAAAAAATCTCTGGATGCTCCAAGGCGCAAACGATGTCCATCCTTGAAAGAAAATGAAAAAGACCGAGATTCCAAATCCTAGATAAGCACCATATGGCCAAAACTGTGCTTGGTAAGGCAAAAGAGATACAGAAACGTTCTGAAGCCGCATCGCCTTGCGAATGCGTATGTGGCATAAACAAATCGAACCCCCTATTCAAGCATGTTATATCAGCAAGAGAACTCTGGATAATATGGGATGTAATATAAGACTGACATGTAATGAATGTCGCAACCCCTGTCATTGAAACAACCCAGGTGTACACCACGCCTGCACTAGAGGACAGATTGAGAAATGAGAGGAATCCGAGTAGGTGAAAGAAAACCAAAGCCACTATCGGAACGCCGCCTCGAACGGTGTAATAGGAGCAGCACCTTCTTTGGCCAGTCCATACAGAGTCCTTGACCCCACGTAAACAGCACTGTTCACTGCCGAGAATATGGTGAGTAGGATGACAGCATTGACAGCATCAGCACCCTTTCTTGCTCCTACATGGTCGAATGCGATGACGAAGGGTGAGCTGGCCGTTTTACTGCTTTCGCCTAGCAGATTTGGGTCATTGGATGGGACTGTGATTGTAAGAAAGAAGATCCCTCCCAGAAAGATGACAACGATGCGCCAAATAATGCTTTTCACTGCCTTTGGAATGTCCTTGTTGGGATTTTGAGATTCCCCCGCTGTGAGGCCGATCATTTCGGTGCCACTGTATTGGAGAGCCGCAAAAACGAAAATTTCGAAGACTCCCTTCACCCCATTTGTAAATGGACCTGGGTCCTCATAGTATTTGAATCCAATCTTTTGGCCACCAATGACTCCAGAGGAGATCAGAATAGCACATAGGAAAAATATTGCAATAGCCAGTACCTTGAGCAATGCAAGCCAGAATTCCGCTTCGCCAAAGGCCCATACACCAAGTAAAGCGAAAGACATGAAAAAAACCCTAAAAGGACGTTAGCTTCAACTTTTTTTCATTGGCCTTTCAGGGCAGTATCCACCAAAAGACCAAAGTCCAGCCCCAGCGAGGCATCGATGTATCCCAGTATGTTAAAATCAATCCGAGGTTATCTGAAATGATGCTTTTGTTAGAATGACAGTATTCACAGCATTAGCAAATGTCCTCGATTTAGGTTCACGCACTGTATTCTGCCATTATGATACCGGTCCATAGAAAGAAGTAGTTCCAGCCCAGAGCGAATCCCCACGCTGGATCAATAAACCTTGAGCTGTAATGGGTGAACGAGCCTGATACTGAGATAAAGGCGCCTAATTCACCAAGTGATTGCATCACAAACCAAAGGAGAATTCCAACGACAGAGAAACAAATAAGGAGGCCGGCTGGTCCTGCGGTAGATAGGCCGGTTCCCATTCCCACAAAATATCCGGGTCCAATTACACCACCGATGGCCATCATCATCTGTGAGAATCAGACACTTCAATTTAGCATCTTTGGGAAGGGGTAATAGTGAGTTGGAGAGTTGAACTCGCGAGCAAACTACTTACCAAATGTCGCTGTGAAAGGGAACGGCTTAAGTGACCATTGCTGATATCGCCTTCTTCGACGGTCCCTTGGATATCTTTGAGCTCATCTTGGCTCACTTTGACATCTTTTGAATTTTTTTGGCTCGTATCAGCCATGTTGTTAGATATGTCGACTGGTAGTCTGGACTCTGTCTTGTTCGAGGTTTGAGTAAGGAGTTGTGGGTGTTCCATTTGCGTAGATGCGAAATAATTTGCCGCGTTCCTCTGATATATATAATAAACCCTTGTAAAATTGGAAGTCTGACTAGAAACACTCGACTAGCGCTTGAGTGTAATCAACTAGGTAGCAAAGCGTGCAAATGACCCACCAGAAGGCAAACTGACTGACTCGGCCCGGGCTAAGGCTCAATGTGAATAGGCACTAGCAGACTAGATCAAAGCCAATGATAAGTGACCCCAGGATTCCCGAAGCAATCCAATAAACTCAGGAGATAAGTATTCCTACGGCATTTCGATTTCCCCGCGCCAAGTCAGGTTCCACACTTGCACCAAGATTATCTTTCTCAGAGAGCATGGGTCTGACATGAGATATATCTAGCGAGCTGAACTCCGAGAAATACGTAGAAATAGAGCCACACATCGAAGAAAATATGGGCGAAACGCAGAAGAGATTGAATACGTGATCACACTTAATGTCATACACCTCATCTCAACATACACCGAAATATAGTCATCTGGCCTAAATACGACAGATCGACATCGACAAATTTGATGACAGAGGCAAGTTCGCGGCTGTATCTCAAATGTATCGCTATTATCATTACCAGGCAATTTTCGTCTTCATAACGTCTCGTCACAATCTGTAAAGAATTGGGATATATCTGTACACCCCTAGATGAGGGTGGAGGCTGTGATTAAATTAGTCTTTCTCATTCAGTGACATGTATGTTTCTTTCGCCGCATTCAGTTATTGATCGACTTTTCGTACTGGAAAAACAGTAGCGGGGTATTCCAATAGATTCCACTGGGACGTATAATTCTAGTACCTACTTTGTTCGTGATCGTGTTAGTCACATGTGGGTATGCTGACCGGGCACGCCAGTTTGGTTGATGGATCTATAGAAATATGTTCGTCTGCACAATTGGCTTGCTATTATAGGTAGAACGTTGAGCACTGGAGCCCGGCTCCTTGCATCAATTTTGATGCTATCTGGTTTTACCTCGGCTTCCAATATCAAATTGGCATGGATCGACTTCGACTAGACGGCTTTGGATCTGAAGGAGTAAGTTTCGAAGATTCCACATGGCATAGATAACGTAAGGTTGAGCAATGCCCCCTCGTTCTCCATGTTCTAAGCCGGCGTTCGCCCTTTTTCGTCACAGAAATTGGACCGAGTCATCCCAGGTTCGACTCGGCCCATGTGAGTGCTCGGGGGTAACAGACAATATCAGTAGTTTCGAGAGATTAGAAAATATGTCACGGCTTGTTTTGATGGATGTTGATTGCCATAGTGCTCAATGGGGGTTTCGATGAGCTGTGGGGTTCAGATTTTGTAATTGAAGTACGTTTCCTAAAAGGGTATAATTACGGCCCTCTAGTTTGACTGGAACATTTCGAGAGTACTAGATGTTTTTGATTTCTTTGCCGTGGGTAAGTGTCGACTATATTATACAAAAGTTTGCTAAAAAGGTCATATCATTGAGAAAGCTATTCAGATCTTCATTAAGATAAAGAAAATCTGGCAAAAAACCAAGCTAGTATCCTAAAGACTTATTGACTCTGTTGACAACCTCCTTGTTCTGCGCTCGTCTCACCAAATTGTACGCCAGTATCTTAAGAACGCGTTCGGTGTAGTGGTTCAAGTTTCCAGCACAGTGAGGCGTGATGGTAACATTATTGTATTTCCACAACTTGTGGTCAGCCGGCAAAGGCTCGGGTCAGTGACATCGAGGTCTGCTCCACGGATCTTACTCGACTCCAGTGCTTCAATGAGTTCGTTTGTGTTGATGACTGCGCCCCTACAGGGTTACTCACGTAAGCCCTCCTCTTGCTGAAAAGGGCGAATTGCTCCCGGTCTATGCCACGCGTGTCACGCTTTTGCGGAAGGGTGATCACGAGCAAATCGAGGTCGGAGGCCAGGAACACATTTAGCTGATCTTTTCCGTAGAACCATTTGGATGGAAATTCGCCCTCGGGATCGCCGAGACCGGGCTCAAGTCTTCTTTTCGCGACTTGGCAGTGGGTCGCTTGTTGAGTATGTAGGCGTACACATCCATGCCGAATGCTTTCGCTACTCTTTCACATCATCAACCAACACAACCGTAGCCAAGGATTGCCCTTTGCATTTACGTATCAGTAAAGTAGCAGAACACGGTGGCAAAGGGTATCAATACACTCTCAAGCACACTGCATCTTCGGTATCTTCATCGCTGTCAGGTTCGTTCCACTTGCCATTGACTTATCTGGGCCTTACGACAGTTCAAAGTGGTGGTCAGCATGGAGTTGATCTCTGAAGGGTTAACAGAGTTTCTCCGTCAAATTTCTTGGCGGACACTCGCCTCGGCTTCCCAAATTGTAACGTGTCACGCGATTTATAAATCCCATGCATTGTACGCTGGGACATCGAGCCGCCTTTCCTGTCCCATATCGAAACTATGGGTTCGGACGGGACGTGTTGAAGTATCTGAATAGTCATGTTATAGCTCTGTTTGACCGTGGGGCACTGGGCCGAGTCAGGAAGGGGCCGTGCACGCGATACCACGCAGACGCGGTGCTCAGGACTTGTTTTGGGAATGTGTCCCGATGGACTTCAGCCTGGGGATTCTCCAGTGTTGTTCATATCATGAAGTAAGCAAGTGACTAATTCCTGACAGGATCGGTTGCACCCTTAACGGACAAATTGGATAGGTAACTTTCCAGGTACACATCACGAGCACAATGATACAAATCATAGAACGGGATCGGAAGTGGACAGGGATTCTTCAACGAATGGGGTCGAAGAATTTCTGATTATGACTCGGCCTATGCTAGAAGAATTCGCGGATCCTTGACCACCAAGGCATAATGTGGAGGGCCATTTGAGTATGGTTCCGTATCATCGCACCATAGACGATAGATAGCACCCAGTCGTTGACACACGATCAGAGCGGAGTAGAGACCTGACTCGGCTCGTGAAGATGGTTAAGATAAAACTGCGGCCATTCTTCCACCCCCTGCAGCCATTCAACCTTTCTTTCTTCGATTCTCTGCTTGTTCGTCATCATGGCCACTCATCCCCTTGACCCCGCTCTTCCTGAAGAGATTCAACTTGCTACGGACTTGGTCAAAGGCAGCTACCAAGGTGTAGATCTGCACTTCAAGGCTGCAGGCCTTGAAGAGCCACCGAAGGATATACTTATCAAGTTTTTGGAGGCCGAGCACAACAATCAGTCACTCCCAGCGATTCCTCGTTGCATATTCCTCATCTGGTATATCAAGAGATCTCCTCGTCTTTTCGAGGCCATTGTCGATGTCACCAACAAGCAGTTTGTTCATCATGTTGAGCTCCCGCGAGACTTCCATGGGCCTGTTGACCGATCCGAGATGAACGAGGCTGCCCAAGTCACCATGGCCGATCCACGCGTGAAAGCGGAAATCCAAAGACTCAAGATCGACGACACCACTGTGGTCCTCGATCCCTGGGACTATGGAGTTGATGGCGAAGATACCCAGACTCGCCATACTCAGGTAAGCTTTGACAGGGCCTATAATCTCAGCAGGAGCTTTTTTGACTCAACAATCCGCGTTAGGTTTTCATGTACATGCGAAACCCCGAGAACAATGATCCGGATTCAAACCACTACTGTTTCCCTTTGGATTTCATGGTGATTGTGAATCTCTGCACTATGCAAGTCGAGAAGATCGTCCGTCTGCCACTAGGAAGTGATCAAGCCGCGACTCCCGTCGGCTCATCTGTTCCACACCGTCGTACCCAACCCGTCGAGCCCGAATACGACCATCGATTGCAGAAGAACCCTCCTCGTACAACCCTGAAGCCTTACCAGGTCTTGCAACCCGAAGGTGCTTCGTTTACTGTCATGGGCCAGCTTGTTGAGTGGGAAAAATGGCGTTTCCGCGTGGGTTTCAACTGGCGTGAAGGCTTAACCCTTCACGATCTCTCATTTGATGGCAAGAGCGCCTTCTATCGGCTTTCGCTTTCAGAGATGTTTGTTCCGTACGGTGACCCTCGAAATCCTATATACCGCAAGGGCGCTTTCGATCTCGGCAATGTGGGTGCTGGTGTCACGGCAAACAATCTGCAACTTGGCTGCGACTGCCTCGGCATGATCAAGTATTTCGATGGCTGTGTCGTGGCTGCTGATGGTAGTCCTGCCCTTCGACCCAATGCTATCTGCTTGCACGAAATCGATAATGGAATTCAGTGGAAACACACGAACCACCGCACAGGAAAAGCCACGGTGGTGCGGAAGCGTCAGTTGGTCCTGCAGACTATCATCACCGTCGCCAACTACGAATATATCTTCATGTGGTATTTTGACCAGTCTGGGGAAATCACCTTCGAGACCCGCGCCACTGGAATTCTATCTACTCAGCCGATTGATAAGGATGCAAAGGTCCCGTGGGGCACTCGCGTCGCTGATGGTGTCATGGCTCCTTACCATCAACACTTGTTCAACATTCGTATCGATCCTGCTGTTGGGGGTCATTCGAACAGTTTTGCGTCGACTGACTCTGTTCCGATCCCGTGGGACGATGACCTGAACCCTCTTGGCACGGGCTACGTCACTGAGGAGAAGATTCTGGATCGTGCTGGTCCTGTTGAAGACGACTTTTCCAAGGGTAGAGTATTCAAGATCCTAAATGAAGGACTGCAGAACCCGATCTCATTGACCCCGATCGGATATAAACTCGTTCCTATTCGGTCTCAGGTAAGTTTGATACTGGACAGCTTTGAATATCTATGACTACTAATTAGGATCTTACTCTAGTTACTTCTAGCCAGACCCGGTAGCTGGCACTGGCGCCGATCTGAGTTCTGTGAGCATTCCATCTGGGTTACCAAGTACAAGGATCGGCAGCTATTCCCGGCCGGTGATTACACCAACCAATCGCTTGGGGGTACCGGCATCAAGTCGTGGCTTGAGGCCCGTGATAGTGTGCGAAATGAGGACATTGTCATATGGCATACTTTCGGGTTCACGCACAACCCTCGTGTTGAGGACTTCCCCATCATGCCAGCTGAAATCGCTCAGGTGCATCTTAAGCCCTACAACTTTGCCTTATACAACCCCACCAACGACGTGCCGCCTTCGAACCAGTTGGCCAACCAGAGTGTCGCTTATCAAGCGCCGACTCAGTCCTTGTCGCCAGCTCAGACTCAAGAGCAAAACAAGGCCACTGATTGCTGCAAAAGCCATTTATGATACTTTCTCTACTATCTTCCCTTCGATTTTAATAGAAGAGGAGGCCTCGCTCTGCAATTATCTGTTTTGCTGAATTTCTTTCTGGCAACTTGACGCAGTTGGACAAGCTCACTGTCGCACTATGCAGTTTGTAGACCTTTCTTTGGCATTCCTTTCCTTTTCTTTCACTCCTCTGCAGACAGCTTGCTGTGTTAGCATTGGCTTTGTATGAGCCTGCAGAGATGCTTCTTCTGGTTTCTAGAGGATGAGATCTTGCGGCTTTGTAGCATGGAGCTATATAGGGAGCTTCATGACAGTAGCTAGATCTTCACCTTCCATCAATCCTACACTTCATCATCTTTGGTTTTAGTCACTTTCTCGTCTTCATTCTGTAGATGGTCATACTACATCACAACTTTCTGCTTGAACCTGTTGGTAGAATCCTGAGCTGCTCAAGCCAATAAAAAAACATCGACGAGCTACACTGAATTCTTACTGCATAGACAGACTTTGTGTAGCATCAACTCCCCCGACGGGCTGCATTTATCAGTTAATAATACCATTTCCCTCACATAAGAAACAAAAAGTGCTTCTCAAGAGCAGGTATATTCCATGCTTTTCATATATAAGAGAGCCTTAGGAGCCAAATGCAACTTTGAGCACTTGATTCATGCAATAAGGTTACGTTTGATCATGCTGAGATTGACCATTCAAAAAAGTTTTAATGCTGATGATAGTGGTGGTGATGATGAATATGAACATGATGGATATGGTGGTGCTCCTGGTGTTGCATACTGCCAGCAGCAGGATTATGCATTTCCGAATTTAGGTCCTGAATAAATGATGATATTGCTTGCTGAACAGAGGCTTCCTCTAATTCACTGCTTAGCATGGAATGAGTCAGAGGCGAATGTGTTTGATGTGCGCTGCCACAGGCTTGATGTATGACTGTAAATTCGCTGTCGAGAGTATTTCCCAAGACTGTTTGTGGATCTGGAGACCTGTCATTCGCGGGTGTGAATGAAGGATCTGTAATCCCAGGGACTTGATAGTGTAATTGTGGAGATAGTTGTGGGCTCAGGAACATATTCGTGGGGGTTGAAAGAAGGCAGTCAATCCAATCTAACTGATTCATGGTAAGATCCAAATGGGAAGAATCAGAAGGCAGAGCGGTAGATTCCAGAGATGCATCTGGGAGGTCGATAGTGGTGGGGCCAGACGATGCGTCAGGAGACGAAATGAAGATCTCGGAGTTTTGACACGACGGCGAAGTCCTTGAATTCTCCGTAGAGGATTGGGGCATTGGCGAATTTTCCTGAGAGAAACCAATGTCACTACAGATATTTCTGGCCAGTTTTCTCCATCGATTCCGGCATGTCAGCGGAGGACGACCAGGTAGGCCTGCTGCAATGACAGTCCATTTATGACCCAGTTGTTTCACTTTGGCCGCCAAATATTGATCTTCCTCGGGTGTCCAGACTTTGAGGCGATTTTGCACCTGGGGATTAAGGATGTCATTGTATCTTTTCGCACATTGATCATCCTTTCGTCCTTTGATGAGAAGTGCTAGAGGTACACTTAGCCGCCGGACATGTAAGAGGAGTGGATAGAAAAAAACGTACCTATATCCTTCCAAGCAGGCCCAATTCGTTGATAGGCATCAAGTAAGAGCTTATCTTCATCCTTTGTCCAGCGTCCTTTGCGAAGAGAGGGATCTAAAGAATGAAACCAACGCTTCCGACAATCCTTGTGAATATGGTGATATCAGCGAAGCTCTGGCACGCCAGCCCGATGCATAAAAGAAGAGGACCTACTTTATTCGTTCTCCCGGATAAATTTCTGGAGATCTCTTGCCATTTGCTGTTTCTGCCCCGTCGGTCCCCAAACTGCCCGATGAGCTTGATCAATTTTTCGTCTTCCGATTTAGACCAGGGACGTCGAGGAGACATGAAAGCTGTATGTCACACCGGTAATCTATGAGAGCAGCATCAATGATCCTCACAATACAAGATAGCGCGTTCCAAGTATACCATGGCGAATTCGACGACCTCGGGAGTAGAAGTTCTATGCGGGGGTGAGCAACTCTCGGCCCAGCGAGATAACTCTTATCTCTAGGGTGGGTCGAATCCGCCATCGCTTGCTTCGCCGAAGGTCGGTTATCTCTGCTCTCGGTAATTAACTCCCCCTCTCTTTGCTTTGGTTGTTCTGACAATGGAGAACTCGGGAGTGGAGATTGACAAAAGCAGTCGTATCTCGTAATCTCTTTGGGCCGAGTCAAACTAGTTACGGCCTAGCGTTATGTACCACGTGTACACCACAAACACAAACCAAAAGGAGGCATAGATGGATAACCTGTAAACCGTCCTGGTTGGTCCGTTCTGCTGGGTCAGTGCTAGGATCAAACTACAGCATCTCGCAACCAAGGGAGCTCGAAGTCACGCATGGTTTATCATTCGAGGGATAGGCTATTGACCCGGTGGCAATATCTCACAACTCGGCCCAAAATCAAGAGCCGTTACCTGCTCAAGGATTCTCTCTCGGAATGGATCTCTCTTGTACATATTGCTGCAGACGATCTCTCTGCCTTTGTATGTGATCAAGAGCTATCACAAAATAGGAGATCATGGAATCACAGAGTATTTTCCAAAATTCCTTCTCGGACAACCCACTCGGTCACCAAGGGGGGCTGAAAAAGAAGCTTGGCTTCATGTCTATGTTAGGTCTTGCGTTTATCGTTCTTACATGAGGATTCTTATGGCCCTCAAGGGGCTCTAGCTAATGCGGACAGGACATGAACATCTATGGCATTTTCCATGAATATGGCACTTCAGTTAGTTACCTAGGAATTACCCAGGCTTACTCCGCACAATTATATATTGTACGCACTTGTTTCATTTACCTGGATTGAAGTCATTATGTCTGGGGATCTTATACAATAACGGGAAGGTTCAATATTGTCAATATTCTCCGGATTATTCTAAGATTGAGGTCATTGACCTAATAACCTTGGTATGGTGTATGTATACCGTGGATCTGTCTTCATCAATAAACATCGTGTACATAGACTATATATGCACCTACATACGTAAATGTAGGTATTCATTGAACCATTGGGCTCTCTAGTAGGGAACCTGCTGGTGGAAGTAGTCCATCATGAACTCCACCTGCTTTGGCTTCGCAATAGGCACATTTTTGAACTGGTTACCGAGTTCCATGACAACCTGGGTACCCTCAGCACTGTTGGGGCTCCAATGTGGCAACGATTTGCTACCATTGTAGGAGCCACCATTATTGGGGTTGAGAGTCTTCGCAAAATTGGCCCAGTAGGACGACATTTTCTCCTGGATCTCATAGTCGATCTTGGTGAAAGCGTAGGTATCAGAATTGGCGTACAGAGCCCCGAGCGCATACATGATCTCAGATTGGTGGAAGGCACCTTGGTCCTGGCTTGGGGGCGCATGGGTCCAATAGTAGGTGTAGAAGTCCGCAGTGGCAGACTTGTACCAGTCAGTGGCGTAGGCCCAAGAGCCGATAAGAGAGAGATCACGGGCAGCAGCGTTCCAGGCGCGAGAGGCAATGGTACCGTTGTTGTGGTCTGGGTAGAGCTTGAAGTATTTGCTAGAGAGGTTTACGTACTTGAGTCCACAGTAGTACTCGTACTCGGCAACGGTATAGTCGGTACTGGGAGAGGCACCAGATTCGTCCTTGGTATTACCAGTGATCACGGGGACATCGTTGGCAGGGCCATTGATCAGGGTTTCGATGTACTTAGATGGGAGCACGTAGCCATCTAGAACGGGCTTGAAGATCAGAGGATACCCGGCAGAGAGTGCGGTGACCCACCAAATGGAGCTGTTGGTGACGCGGTCCGAGGAACCAACCAATAAGCTCTCCATGGAGAGCGTGCGCATCTCCTCAATCGTAGAAACGTTGTGAGCCTTGATGTAGCTAGCGCCATTGGAGATAGCAGTAGACATGCTGACGTACGAGGTGGCGAGGCCAGCCAGCATGGTATCGTAGGGGTATCTAATCCCGGACTGGGAGATACCACCGTGGAAGTAGCCCGTGAAGAGAGGGCTATTGACTGCATGGTAGACTTGAGAAGAGCCAAAAGATTGACCAGCAAGAGTGACGCGGTCAGGATCACCACCAAATTTGGCAATATTCTTCTGCACCCATTTGAGAACTTCCAGCTGATCCAAAATACCATAATTACCAGAGGTCTTGTGACCAGTGAGCTTGTAGCCTTCTTCATTCAGCTCAGGGGCAGCAAGATAACCGAATGCATCGTCACGGCGGTTGAAGGTGATGAGAATGACATCCTTCAAGGCCATGCCTCCACCATAGTACCACTCATTGTTGCTGGTTTCGTCGGAACCTTGGTTCCAGACCATGACAGGAAGTTTGGCATCAACGGTCTTAGCATTGGTCCATATGTTGAGATTAAGACAGTCTTCGCTAATCTCAGAAGCCGAGGCACTAGGACAGGCAGGGCCAAAGTCCGTAGCCTTCAAGGTTGTATTCCATGACTCGCGGGGCTGCGGTGCCTTCCATCGGTTCTGATATCCTGTGTCGGCAGCGAATGGAATACCCAAGAAAGCGGCGACATTGGACTCGACGCCATCGAAGTATTTATCTAGTGTGGACTGGTTGAAGTACTGGAACCCCTGGACGGGACCGTAGGAGGTTTGGATGGCCTTTTCCCAAAGCTGGGCCTGGGCCACAGAAGCACCCAAGGCCAGCGAGGTCAGAGTCTTGGTCAGGAGGGCCATAATGGGGTCACCGCTAAAGAGAAGAGTGAAGCGACTGAAGTTCAAGACCAGGAGTTGAGGAACCGAGGATGTTTTTATACCTAGGTAATCATCTTGATCGGCGTAATCGACGTACGTACCTAGTAGCCAATTGAACAGTTCATGCAGAAAACGTACCACGTTGACTGCCTCGGTGTCTGGTATAGTGAATCTCGGACCTTGCAGCGTCGGCCTCGGACTCTGTATTGAGTTAAGGTTGTGACGATCATTTTGAGGTCGTCTCCACATTTGACACGCGGACATAAGTCGGGCAAGCTCTGAGATATTCTTCTTTATGGCAAACATAAAGTAACTTCCTGCAGTAGAGCATTGGGAATGAGCGTGCTTGTGGTTGAGACCCGATCCCAGATTTGGGTGACTGACAGGGACAAGTTGAAGCTGATAACCATGACAGACAGATACCTATGTACACCCTTGTGTTTTCCCGTAAAGCATGGCCTGTAAATCAAATAACGGTGTTAGCAATGTTATGTTTATCAGAGCTCAAGTAGTAACGTTCTCGGTGGAGTCTGAAAGCTGCGATGGTACTTCGAATGTCCGTACCTGCATGACAATGGGATAGACAGCGGTGGATCACGGGGATAGCACCATCTGCATCATTTCCCGTGGACAGCTACATCAATATATCAATATATCAAATTGGAAGGAGCACTGTGGGGAAGGTGCTATCCTCGTCTTGGGCTGGTCTGTCAACCACAGGGAAAGAAGGAAAATAAAAAAAGAATCCGTACCCCAATTACTCCTGGTGAGGAATTGAACCCTGACCAGTTTCACCATTGCTGAGCTTCCCAATGCGGTATCACCCGTGATCAATGTTTCACACAGCAATTAGATGACCTCGTGTCTCTCACCCACTCAGCCATCCAGGGAGGATTTTGGCTTATTATACCTAAATATAGTCAAGTAGACGAAATTTTATAGTCTGTACCATATGGAATCTACTCCAAACTTCTCTACTAATCGTATATAACTGTCTTTGGGGTCTATTCGTTAGTCTAATTCGTCTTATACTGCCCAGCTGTCCATATACTCAGCTATCCATATATAGCCTGAGTGATATTCTTGCTTCACAATTCCAAATCGATACTTCACATAGAGCCAAGCAACAAGACTTGTCTAGCAATTTGAAAAGATCAAAGAAATGAGACCATAACGCCAAGGCCATACTTCCCCCATACTTGCATAGATGCGGGGAGATCACGTGGGTAGCGTCGGTTAGCGTCGGCGTGCGGGCAGAACAGTCGATGGTCGAATGCCAAATAAAATAGACACAATGCTCCTTTTCTCTTCAGAAATCTCAAAAACTTCTCTTGAATCTGTCTCTACCACCGTGCCCTTTTTGCCATGGGTTTCAGCCGCAGTGGGGGACTTGCTACCCGCAACTTCAGACCTTGTCTACCCCAGAATCGCCTCCGCATTCGCTCCACCCTACCTCCGCTCTTGTCCCGGAAATTCCATGCCAGCTCTCTGCTATGGGAGATCAAATCACAAGTTCTCAAGGATGTCGGCGAGGGTAATTCACTCGCAATCCCTACCTCATTCCTCAATTTGTTCACTTACAATTACCAGGCATCACTGAGGTCCAGATCATTCAATGGTACGTAGAAGAAGGGGCTCATATTGAGGAATGGAAACCTTTGTGCCAATACCAATCGGATAAAGCTGTCGATGATGTGGGTGCTGCCTCCTATGTCCCCTTGATATGGGTTAACGGCTAACAAACCCAGATTACTTCGAGATACGAGGGCGTAATCAAGAAACTACACTTCGAGACAGACGATACAGTACCTACAGGAAGGGTGTGTGCTACCTTCCTTCTTGCTCGCCTGACAGTCGCACTGCAGTCATCATACTAACATTCTTCGTTAGGCACTCTGCGACATCGAGGTTGCAGATGGAAAATACCCCGATGATAACCCACCGCACGAACCAAAGGCAGCACCGTCTGAACCTGACCCGGCCTCTGAGATCCAGGCTGCGACCCAAGCAGCCGAATCCTCTCTAATAACTTCTCCCCCTATCAAAGCTCTTGATGAGACACCCAAAACAAAGCATGCATCCCTTGCAGTCCCCGCAGTACGCGGGCTATTGAAAAGCCACGGCGTGAACATCCTCGAAATCAACGGAACCGGCAAAGACGGACGGGTGATGAAAGAAGATGTACTGAAGTTTGTAGCAGAGAGAGATTCTCCAGCGCTTCCAACATCAGTGCCTACCTCAGTCTCCGTGTCACCAGACACACGGCAAGCAGAGTCAATTGTCAACCTGACCCCGATCCAATCACAGATGTTCAAGACAATGACCAAATCCTTGAATATCCCACACTTCCTCTACGCAGATGAACTCAAAGTCAACGACATCAATGCCATCCGCAAGAAACTTGCCTGCGACAAACGCGATCCTACCAAAATCACCTTCCTCCCTTTCGTCGTCAAGGCCGTCTCACAGGCTCTGACCGAGTTCCCAATTCTCAACTCCAAAGTCGAGACCACGGATCCCGCAAAGCCGAAGCTAGTCATGCGCGCCAAGCACAATATTGGAATTGCTATGGATACACCGAATGGTCTGATTGTTCCGAATATCAAGGACGTCGCCAGCCGCTCGATCTTCGACATTGCCGCTGAGATCGCGCGGTTGAGTGCCCTTGGGAAGAGCGGAAAGCTGACGCCCGCTGATCTCAGTGGTGGCACTATTACCGTGTCGAACATCGGCAATATCGGAGGTACATATGTAGCCCCGGTGCTTGTGCCAACGGAGGTGGCTATTCTCGGCGTGGGTAGGACTAGAGCTGTGCCCGTCTTTGATGACGACGGACAGGTGACACGCGGAGATATGGTCAACTTCAGTTGGAGCGCGGATCACCGCGTCATTGATGGTGCGACAATGGCCAAAATGGGTAACAGGGTTAAGGAACTGGTTGAGTCGCCCGAGCTTATGCTTCTAAATCTCAGGTGAATTAGACGAGTCTTGATAAAGTAGTTCGTTATATCTAAATAATAACAAATTATGGGTATATTTAAAGACACTGCATACTTATCTATCTAGTTGCTGGCTCTATTCTATATACTGAGCTTCTTAGTACATTGTACAGAGAAAACGGGATGGAAAAGATATAGATAGATCAATTGATCAAAGGATATCACGAAGCCTGCCAAGCCAGAGAATTGATATTTCAAACAGCAGGAAGTAAAAGCTCGAGATGCGAGCTTCATCAAGAACTCCATATCCAAAACAGACCGGTGGCATAGCCAAGCCGGCCAAAACACCAAACACCATTGGGGAGGCACAAAAATCGACAGAAACAAAATGCTAAACAATCCTCCATGCATAGATCATACCCATTTTCGCACGAACCACCAAGTACACAAAATGAAATCACTCCCATCAATCCAAAGATAGAGAGAGAGATAGAGAAAACCAATCACTTATACTCAGCAAGCTTATCAAGAACAGCATGAATAACATTCTGCTGCACCTCCTCCATCGTGCCCTCAACATTGATAGTGATAGCATCCCATTCGTCCTTGGGCTCCTCAAGCACCGCCAGCTGCGAGTGCACCATACCGCTCTTCATGTAGTGTGATTTGCGCTGGGCGACACGCTGCATCAGCACATCCTCCTTGAGCTTAAGGTAGATGAAGTGGATCTGCACCGAGGGCGAGCCGTACGCAGCAATGCGCATCACATCCCGGTATTTCTGTTTCAGCGCGGAGCACGCTACTACCACGCCATCGGGCGGGTGGAAGTTGTTGGCTTTCGAGGGGGAGAGCGCGTCGATTGCGGCTTGGCGCAGGGAGATCAGCCAGTCCCAGCGGTCTTCGTCTGTGAGTGGGATGCCTTTGCTCATTTTTTCTTTGTTTGCCGCGCTGTGGTACTGGGGGTTGCGTTAGTTATTTCCGTGTATTTGGGTAATTGTTGGTTTTGGGCGCAATTGGAAGGTTTGGGGGTGTGTGGTGTGTAGGGTGCGGTGCATTCAGGTACTTGGGCACTTACGTCGTCGCCTTCTAGGAATGGGATGCTAAGCTCCTTGCGTAGGACGTTGCCCACGGTGCTTTTCCCGCACCCTGCTGGACCAGTCACGACCCAGATATGTTGCAGTTTCGCGGGTTTGGAGGGCGTAGCGGACGTCACTCCGTTGGTTCCGTTGGTTCCGTTGGCGAGGTCCGGCATGATGTGCGCCTTGCTCGCGGTGGAATCTACTATGGTGGGAGCTTGGGGAGGCTGTGGTCGTTCTCCTGCGGAGAGCATGTTGCAGAGGAAAGGAAAGGGTTGTTCGTTTTGGGAATGTATTTGGATTTCCAGTGTAATAACTCGGGTCGAGGTGGAGATATGACGCTGCAGTGATACGCGGGAAAAGTGTTCTATAACAGGTCTTTCAGGTTCAGAAATAAAAGTTCGGAAATAAAAGAGCCTGCTGTTCTAAGTACTTATATTGTATCACGGTGGGTCGGGTAAAAAAGATTCAAGCAGAAGCCGAGTGGGGGAGACGACATTCGTACGGTTATTGGTTCTTTATATTTGGAGTCTAGGATAGGGGGATAATAGGGATAGAGGGATAGTATGAGGATATTAGGCTAAGTGAGATATCTTCTTGTATATCCAAAGGTGACTAGCCATCTCGTTCTGGAATATAAGATCATATATCTTCCCTACTTATACTTCGCTATAACTCTCAATTGACTACCATCAAACACATGAATATCATGATGTCACGGTATTTGGTACTGGTATTACACTAACTCACCCCCACGCTAGAAAGCCAGATTGGATAGTTCTTCTCCTATCCAAGTGCCTGCTCCTCCCTGACTTTGAGTGGAACTTTGCCTTCTCGCTAAGATTCCGTACCTGCGTCATTTCAAGATTCTCTATCTCTCACTTCCTATAAGTTGACGGTAAGTCGACAGTGAATCGACACAGAAACGGCCCCCCACATTCTCCCAGATTCGCAGATCCACCCGATCTTGAAACATCATACACGGATTGCCAATTCCCAATTCCGTGGAACACAGGGGAGACATTCCGGAGAATATATCCTCATCCGATAGGATACGGGAACATGAGCGAATAATATATGCATGATGATTCCAACAGTCACACCGACTATACCCAGGTATGCCTAGTATGCCAGGTAAGCATGACCAGGCCATTACTTTCCCTCAGAATCCGGGGAAGAAGGCATGCAACTTCCGGCGGGGTTAACGAGTCGGATCCTTGCTTGGCTATCTGATTTTCCGATGCTTTTGTCTATGGTCACGAGGGCAAGGTGACTGACGGGAAGCGGATTCCGACATATCCGATCTCCTACTTCTTCGACGTGTGCTGGATTCTGATCCGAATGATTAGTTTGTGTTTGAATGGTCAAAAGACAGCGAAGACGGCTTCAAGTCCAACCGGTGGGAAATGGGAGTTGGGAATGTTGAGTAGGCCAGTGGATCTGACATGTCTGAAGAGTCCAAGTTACAACGGGCAGTTGTAGATCAGTGGTATAACCTTTGGTAGTTAGTTCCAGAAGTAGCACCCGGGGAGACCAAGTGGAGCTAGAAATCAAAAGAGCATCAAATATCACATATAGGTACTCATTCATATCTTATACTCCAATCACCAGTTCTATACCAAAACATGTCGAATATCAGTTCACGGGGGCGGCGCGGGGAGGCGGTATTACGTAAGCCTCCTCCAGGCCACCGCGACAAGCTCCAGATCATCAAAGCTCCGACTTATTGGTTCGGGCCTCGATAGCTGCAGCCTCAATTACCTCCACTATGGCTTCGCTCTTCTTCTCTACCCCGGTCGACATCGATGTGGTCCTCGAGGATCTCGATGAGCGCCAGACCGTCGACGTCAAGCTCGACAAAGGCCGCCGCGAGCGGGTCCCTCTGTACATGGATGGCGAGTCCGTCAAGGGTGCCGTGACTATCAGACCGAAAGATGGCAAGCGACTGGAACACACGGGGATCAAGGTCCAATTTATTGGCACGATTGGTGCGTCGAATCTACCACCGGCCTCTCCCAGCTGAATTCGCCATCGCAGACTGGCCGCTAACACCTTTCCATTTGGAATACAGAGATGTTCTACGACCGAGGCAACCACTATGAATTCCTTTCCCTGGTCCAGGAACTCGCCGCGCCCGGCGAGCTCCTCCACCCGCAGACCTTCCCCTTCAATTTCAAGAACGTCGAAAAGCAATACGAGTCTTACAATGGCATCAACGTCAAGCTGCGCTACTTTGTCCGGGTGACTGTCTCGCGGCGCATGGCGGACGTCATTCGGGAGAAGGACTTGTGGGTGTACTCGTACCGCATGCCACCTGAGAACAACAGCCCTATCAAGATGGACGTCGGTATCGAAGACTGCCTGCATATTGAATTCGAATACTCCAAATCCAAATATCATCTCAAGGATGTGATTGTCGGCCGCATCTATTTCTTGCTCGTGCGGCTCAAGATCAAGCATATGGAATTGTCTATCATTCGGCGAGAGACAACTGGATCCCCGCCAAACCAATATAACGAGAGTGAGACTTTGGTGCGCTTTGAGGTATGTGATCTATTGAACGCACCTGAAGTGGATTCGGGTATGAACTGTGAGCCATAAGAATGCTAACAGGCGTGCAGATTATGGACGGTTCGCCATCGAGAGGTTAGTGAACACCCCTGAAATCTCTCTAGGTCTGGCCACGGCCACCAGTCCGTGGCCTTATGATTCCCGCGAGAGTTGGGAAGCTTAGGATAATCTTAAACAAAACTGACTTTCCACAGGTGAAACCATTCCAATCCGTCTATTCCTTGGTGGATTTGACTTGACGCCGACATTCCGCGACGTTAACAAGAAGTACTCGACAAGGTACTATCTCAGTCTCGTACTGATTGACGAAGGTACACTCCAATCACCCTATTCTTTCTTCCTTCTTTTCCCCATTCTTGGCAATCCTCAAATCAGTCCATGACGCATCCCAGAATGCGGGGTGCAGAGACGGAATGCAACAGCCGTCGGCAATTGAAGTTACCCAATATAACCATCAAAGTCGGCCCGAGTTGCGTCAATTTTGTTGCCGATCTGCCCCTCAAAACCCGATACCCCCACGCTAAACCACTTTTGGTCCTGGCAACCCCACCGATACAATTTACCATGCGCTCCTCCCATCTCTGACACATTATTGGTCTACAACTCAATGCCAATCTCAAAACTAACCCAACAACAGACGCCCGCCGCTACTTCAAACAGTCCGAGATCGCGCTCTATCGCCAAGCTCCCGAGATCGCCCCGAACGCCCAGATCGCACAGCAGCAGCAGATCCAACAGCAGATGCTCCTCGAGCAACAGCGTCAGCAGCCCGCTCTTCCACCGGGCTCTGCTACTGCTGGGCCCGGCAGGGAAGTCAGCACGTCGCTTCGGCAGGAGCCTCAGCCTGTTCCCGCGCCAGCAGCATAGACTATCTTATTCTATTCTCATTATCGCTCGCGTCTTTCTCACAGCCTCTTGGTACCCGCGGATCTGTTCTTCTATACCCGCCTCTTGTCTCTGATCTCGATTTTCCCTTACTCTACTACTCACTATTCCTTTTGTATCCGTTGATCCTGTCTCACAGCTATGTCACGATATTACTTTGTAGTATACCTTACTCTGCCTACATTTGTGCCAAGCCTCATTTCAAATCGAACCTTATCTTAGATTCAGGTTGTAGAATGTGTCCACTTCTGATGTGTTGATCCGAGAGAATGTGGAGTCTAGAGTACAAAATATACAAAATAAAACAATGCATTAATCACCTACATGGTACACACCCAGCTAGATTAGCTAGATTAGCTCTAATACTCAAACCGACCAATTTCCTGCAATACCTTCCCCAGCGCCTGGAGAATCTTCCCATCATCGCGCTCTTTACCAGCAACCTGCACAGCGCGCACAACCAATGGATAAATCCACTCGAGATGCTTCCGATAGTGATGCTCCTCCGCATCCCCACCCTCGACAACCGAGACGGTCTTCAGCGAAGGCGGATCCGGGACAGCCGACGGCTCACTCTTCAGCTCGACCATGCGGACGAGCAGATGGAGCAGGGCCTTACGGGCAGGTGTGGGTTGGGGCATCAAGCCACGCAGCGGCTGGTCTGCAATGTAAGACTTTAGCGAGACCGCGCAGCGCACGAGGAGATAGGGCGAGATCGAGCGGGCGAGCAGAGTTTGCGGGGATGGGGCGTCGGCTTTTTCCTCGGTCTTGGCTTGCGAATATGCGGCGAGCTCGAAGAGCGTGTCTATGAGGACATAGGCGATTCCCGGGCGCAGGGTGGGCGGTGGATCAAAGGTGCGGCCGGGGCGGACGGTGTAGAAGTCCTGTAGGGGTGCGTCTTCGAGGCCTGTGGGTAGGTCGAAGCGGAGGGGGGCGTAGATGAAGGAGTTGTTGAAGAGAGCGCGGGCGAAATCGCGGCGGACGGCATCTGGGATTGCTGCTGCGCCGAGGGATGGGAGGATCAGGGTCTTCAGGCGGGTTAAGGCTTTGATGTCGAATGCTTCGTCTGTGATGATTCGGGCGTTGTGCAGTTGCTGGGCTTGGAAGCCACGGGCGGAAACAATTCCGTTTGTGATGCTAACGATGTGTTGCCAGAACTGAGATGTTTCGGACTCGTTTGCCTTCGTGTATTGCTTTTCCACGTAGGGGACAGCGACTTGCAGAACGTTCAGGGATACGGTTGTGGCCTTTTGCCATAGGAACGGCTCGCGGTCCTTCCCTTCCCATGTGTACTTTTGCGCAATTAAAGCACTCAGGTGTTCGAGTAATTTTGCAAGAGCACCATTCGTGAAGACGTTTTGCTTGATGCCGAATTCGGCAATGTACCAGCTAACAAGATCGATGGTGCGTTTCGAGAAGGCCACGAACCCTGGTTTTCGAGTGTCGCTGCCGGGGCTCCATTTGGATAGTGCTGAATCGGATAATTCGGCAAGACACAAGAGAATATCCGGCTGGGAGTCCTCTTTCTCCAGACAGAGAGATTTAAGACAATCAATGACTAACGCTTGCAAGGCCGAGGGTCTGTCGATATCTGGAGAGTAGCGCGGGGAGACCGAGTTCCACACCAGCAAACTGAGATGATGAAGGACGTTTTCAATGCGTTCTGTAGTCAGCTGATCTTTGTAAAGGCGATAGACCTGTTGGAATGTATGTAGATAAGCCAAAGCCGCGTCTTGGTTAGGTTGATCCAAGTCAAGCGCCTTCTCGTCGCTTGCAGGGTGACCATTCGCCCATAGAAGCCACGCGGACTCAAGAGCATCGTTGCTAAGTTCACATCCATTCTGCACCCGGAGGAGGATCGCAGAGAGGCTCGAAAATGTTGCTTCGCTAAAGTCCAAAATATGCAAGTCAATCAAACTTTGCAAGTACTTCAAAAGTCGTTTCCATGATTGATCGAACTTCTCGTCCTGCACAAGGGTTTCGAAGAAATTCTTGATCAGAGTTGATAAACCCTTGATCATCACCACTGTCGTATCCACCCACGCTTTGAAATCATCGGATTTTGCATTGCTCCGGTTGTTTTTGGCTTGGAGGAGAGGGGTCTCAATTCCCTCAGCCATCTTGAAGAGAACCATGTTTAGGCACAGACGCCACGCCTCGGGGGAGAGCTGCTGCCCATAGGCGTCGAAGATGCGTAGAAGCGTATGGACTGCGCTGTTTCGAATCTCAGGTCGACTGTCTGTCGTTATATCAACGATGCGAAGCAGCAGCAGCAGCCACAGCGAGTTCCGGGAAACAGAAGGGTCTTCGTTATGAGCCAATTTAGCTAGCTCTTCTTCGCTGACAGATGCATCAACATGGTCAACTGAGATTTGCTCAATTTGGCCTTGGAGAAAGTCGGAAACGTTCCAGAAAAACGAGGTGGTGGTGAGGGAGATATTGAAATCTTGAGTTTGCGACGTAAAGCTAGAGAAGGCATTCACCAAGCTCAAGAGACAGGGCGCGGGTAGCAGAGAAAGGAAGTCGGATGCGACAAGATGCAAAGACTTATAGGCAGCACGTACCAAGCGAGGGCCTGCTGGAAGAGCCGATGATCTGCGCTCTACCAGAGTAGAAGGCCGATCGCCAGGTCCAGGATCTGGGGCAAGTTGAAAAACACCAGATATTAAATCAAAGATGAGGTTCCATCCGTCCACGAAAGTTTCTGCGTATTGTTCCAGAATATTATTCAATACTTCCAAGGTCTGTTCGTGGATTTCAATCACGGTTACTGGTAAAGACTTGGACGTGTGCATATCCGATGCATAGAGCGAGGCGACCTGGGCTTTCAATGTCCGCAAATTCCTCGTTTGCACTTGATTGTAGACCTTCTCGTCGTCTTCATCTCTTTGCTTCATTGTTGAGAAAACGATCGAGTTCAGAATCGCGCTTGCCTGCAGGCGAAGATTTGGACTGACGGTGGTATTTGCGGAAGCCGAGATGAGACTTTGCGTTAGTAGCTCCCATGCTTTGCTGTCATCTTTCTCGAGCGAAGACAGTCTCCCAAGGTTTGCCTTGGCTAGTTCGTTTCCTTTCTCCAATACAAATTTGAGTTCTTCGTCTTGCATTCTTGATTTTCCGACAGTCTGCGATACGCGTCGGGAGCCTTGGTGCAAGCGTCCACCTGCTTGGGATGATTGCGGTGTTCGAGGTATGTCTGATACTTCTTGGGCATCACCCTGGTTGCGACACTGCTCCGTGAATGCTGACAGATTTAACAAGGCAAGTAATATTTCTTCAAAAGAAGCACTTGGGAAATCGCTAGTGCTTTCGAGCATTTTGTTAGAAGCCGCCTGAACCGCAATCACCTCAGTTCCAAGATTAGCGGTTGGGACATCGTTCCCTGGGGTAGCTGGAGTCTCCGCAGTCCCGCTAGCCGATTTAACCATTGCACTTGAGGACATGCCAATCACCAGTCCAGTGTATTGAAGTGTTTCGAAAATAATAGACCAGGCCGGCTGATCCAATGTCGGCCCCAAAGCAATTCCGAGGTTGAGCAAAGCCCGCATGCAAAGTAGGTTTCTCGTGCTTAAAGACACGGGAGGCCCTTCCCCCGCAGTAGGCTCCATTGATAAAGAACCAGCCAAACTTGACAGATCCGCACTTCTCCGTTTCTTTTGGGGTGTGTCACTTTGCTGGGAGCCAGTGGCAGACACATTGTGTGACTTGGCACCACTCACAGGCGTAGCAGCCTTTCCAAGAGTTGTTAAGAAAGCATCTCGGGGAACAGATAATCTCAGAAGACCCGCCACATGAGCTAGTTTTTGGAATGCTCGAACAAGATTATGGTAATACTCGTCATCTAAGGATGCGCGCAAAAAGGTGGAACAAGCTGCGAGGACAGCGGGCCAGCAGTTCTCTATTATCCCCGCACAAGTCTTGATGGCGGAGTACTGTACATGAGATTGCAGGTCCAGAGGATTGATGGGGACATGTGATTTTTTCGATGACGAGCTAGACTGCGCTCGCATTTGTTCTGCTGGAAAATCCTGGGAAGATCTGGTGGAGTCGGGTCCCTGAACTGGGCTCATAAGTCGATTCTTGCGTCTTTGCTTCAGATCCGGGACCGTTAATGGAAGAATGAATTTGGCGAGCCCTTCAGCAAAGCTGCTGATACAATTCAGGACGAGGCTATAAATGTAGGTGTCTGGAGGTGTGGGCGGTTCCGTCTTGTCGAGGAGATCGATATATGGCGTACGAACAACACTCCACTGAGTACTGATTCCAGGCACCTTGGTTTCACTTGGAGGAACAGTTGATCCAATGACACCAGCAACACCGCCGGTTTCAAGAGTTATCTGATCCTCTGTGGTTGATCTTGAGTGCTCTGCGCGTGACGGTACTGTTGATTGGTTGCTGACACCAATCAACGAAGGCTTCTCCGAAGCTAGCCGAACAAGTGCAGCCATGTGGTCACGGAGGATGTTCTTTCTGCCTTCCTCGCTGTCATACAAGGTGTAGATCAGCCGCACAGCACCCGGCTCCGAGTACAGTCCTCGGAAGATTTCCATGCAGAGTAGTCTCTTCCAAGGCGCTGTCCCATCCGGTTCAACGAGATGGGTTATCAGACTCAGTGCCATCTCGCATTCTGTGGGCAAGAGAGACATATGACGCTTCAGAAGAATGAGAAGAATTCGAGCGACTCGGACGGTTTGAGCGAATGAATACCTCTCAGATAGACAACGGACGGCTAGTGGTAACAACCGAACGCGCAGCACTTGCGAAAGTTCGGGATGTCCCACAAAAAGACGGCCGCTGTTCAGGAGAATACTCTCAATAAGTTCGAGCACAAAGGTCGGGGATAGGGTCCGTGTTCGCAGAAATTGCAGTGGCTCACCATCAATTAGACGACAGAGATCATCCAATACTTGCAGTGCATCATAGGCGAAGTAGCCGATGTCGAGCGACTGACCATCGATTTTGATGGTTGTGGTGATTTTGGCATCCTTAGGAAGGTTGTCTTCGCTCGAAACTCTTTCAAAGGTCGATACCACCAGCTGCTGGAGAGTAGCCGCGGCAGTACTAGACACTGCAATCGTTTTGCTTGCCTGTAATGTGGCGCATATTTCCAACGTGTTCGCAAGAAGCTCCCCGCTCAATTCATTGGAATAAAACTGCAAAAGCGAAGGCAAGGACTGTAGAATCTTCAGCTGGATATCAAGACCTAGTTAGAAAGTGTTAGCGCAATTTAGAGGTTTTGATTTGTTTAGTCATTTACTCAAGCTCGTTGTCTCCTTTAGGCCCCCGAGAACATCTTTCAAACGGCTGGAGGGTAATGACCGAGATGCAATTAGTCTCTGTAAACAGATCACACCAATACCGGCAAGCTTCGCATGCCGAGTATAGCATGCAATGATGAATGGCTCGACGAAATTCGGTTTGCGAACAAGGTCTAATGCCGATTTAGCGGTTGGTAACTGACAAGGAATTGCCATGTAAAAAATCACCTGCTGCTATCTGAGCCTCTGAAGTTGAGGGCAGTGCTTTGAGCTCATTCAACGATTGTTCGGCGGCCTGTTAGTTCCTTGTCAGTGTGCCATGGCTGATGATGCCTAGAGTGATAACCAACATTTCGCAAATCGGCGTTTTTCCTTCGAGACTCATGTATCAAATTGGCGATCTCCGTCTGCAAGAATTGGGAGGACATTTCTGAAATAGGTTTGTTGCATCAAAGCATGGCCAGTACTCCTGATGTCAACAGTATAGGTAGCTCTCGATCGCAGATGAACAGATCGGTGTTCCTACACCAGGCTAGTGGTAAATGTGAAGCTTTGGTTCCAAGATCATGTGAGCAGCAAGGGAACAATGACTGCAATTATGCTAGTACAACGATTCCACGATGGGATCAACAAGGCGTGGCATCTCCAACAGGTGCCAAGCCACCGATAAGCCATATCGCACGTGATCATGATCCCACTTCACCGCCCAGCGCATTGCCCCTCTTGTCGCAACATCCCTCTTTGGCATCCGTTCACACTTGTTGTAATATTTCCAGCCTCCGAAACCACTACTCGGTGCTCAACATGGCCGCTAAGGTCCCAAGAAACTTTCGACTTCTGGAGGAGCTCGAGAAGGGCGAGAAGGGTCTGAGTGCAGGTAGGATTGGCGCCTACGATCCCCGATAATGTCCGATCTTAGATCACTGACGTATGTTTTCTCATTCTTAGATGCCTGCTCCTACGGACTTGCTGATGGGGAGGATATGATGATGAGCAACTGGAATGGAACCATCCTTGGTCCGCCTCACGTCAGTTTCTGGGTCTACTCTATGCCACCATGAAACTATCGCTAAACTGCCATCTTTTAGAGCGTTCATGAGAACCGGATATACAGTGTGAACATCCACTGCGGACCTGACTACCCCGATAACCCGCCTACCGTTCAATTTGTCTCTCGAGTCAACATCCCCTGTGTTGATCCCAGTTCTGGCAAGGTATGAGGAGTGTGGGTACCACCACACGAAGCCATTACTAAGTGATTGTACTACAGGTCGATCCGACAAAGCTTCCTACCCTTGCGCAGTGGAAACGAGACAACACTATGGAGACGGTTCTGATTGAGTTAAGAAGGTGAGCACAAAGAATTGTAGAGGATGCAATGGTTGGTGTTGACACTTAGTCCAGATACATGGCCTTGCCCCAGCATAAGAAGCTGCCGCAGCCCCCGGAGGGTTCGACTTTCTAGTCCAGCATATATGACTGTCGGCTTCATTTAAATTTCCTGGCTTCTTCTCTTTTCTATGACCCTAGAGCGTGTACAGTCTCTGCATGAAAGCATCGGCAGGGGTCATTTTGGGCCCCAACTTTCAATTTTCATCCCTACATTAGGTCTTCATCTCTGAGGTGTTTTTTTTCGTGGAACTGGACTGGGCATTGCGTCAGGCGCAACAATAACAACAAAAAAAAATGAATAACGACTATTACTTTATCGAGTGACATGGAATGATACATTGTATGCGTAGATCCTGGCTGTCTGGCATGAAGCCACCAAGGGTCGTGGGACATTAGACCAAACATATGGACAGGACAAAGGGATCGAGAGAATCAAAGTAATGAACGCTTAGGTGCAAGCTCGAGAGAGGTCAAAAAGACCAAGGGCATCAGGAAGGAGTCAGGATAAGATGACCCAAGAGCCAAATGCCAAACAAATGAAAAGGCACAACATGGAAGGGTAGGGTAGGCAGGGCGACGCGAGAGAAGAGAATGGAAAGAGGAACATTGTCGAAGGCCAAAGGCAATATTTTACATCTACATCTACATGATCTTCTTCTCCAAGCGCCCGGACAAGCCGAGCAATTGATGAAAAAAGGGTTCGCGTCGATCGGGGGTAGTGTAAGCCCAATGACACTGTGCAACGAGGCATGTGCAAGCACAGGGGCCAAGTCGCGGGGTCCAAAAATAGGAATAATCAAAGTGTTTCCTGGACGGAAACTTTCAGAGATTAAACTGAAAAGAACAGATACTACACTTGATCTAAGCCAATAGGCAAAGAGAGCTGAAGAAGAAAGAAAAGAAGAGGAAGAGCTGGGGGCGCGGGCGGGTATATATAGGCAATTTGTGGTCACGTGCCTTCTATTGAAGGCGGTAAATATCTTAGGCAGTACCCATTAATTAATCCGATCCGCTAGCTCATTCACAGTAGGCGGTAATAGCCGGTAGAAATAAGATAAGACTTAGCTTTAAGCTTCATTATGAGTATAGCTAACCATTCAACACGGCAGAATGCATAGAGTGCTAGTGCCAAAGTATAACGGAGCTCATCGATTTGCTTGTGAGAGATGACTCCCTACGCTTCCCGCTCATTCAGCTGACAGTCTGTCTCTGATAGGTTTGGCACTGTATCGAGCACTTCTCCGACAATGTCGACCTTCAACTACAGACAACCCGTGGCTGGGTGAGATCAAACCGCTGATTCGGCAGAATTTCCGAAAATTTAAAAAATTACAAAGCCCATCACAAACAGCAAATGCCTTGAAGGCAGGCTATGAGGTATGTTCATCGGAGATTCGTCTTGGTTGAGCTCATGTTGATATTTCGTATGATAGGCTCTAGATCTCCTCTCGTCCTCCCATACCAACCAGCATGATGCACACCGGATCACCACTCTTCTAGCCCAAGCCAGGTCGCAGAAAGAGAAATTTGCTGCGATGCAAAGGAAAATTCGGCCAGTAGCGCCGCCTGCTAAACCTCTTACGCCCAAGAAAGCCCGAAAAGCAAAGTCAATACGCTTCCAGGAGGAAACAAATCAGCGACATCCGAACGCCACCTCGGTCCTAAACCGACCTCGGCCATTGGGTGACAAGAAGCGCAATGTCCCTGTACTTGTCAATGCACGCGGACTTCCATTCTTGCGCTATAAAAAACCGCAACCGAGAAACGTTAGCAGTGTGATACGAAAAAAACTTACACGTCGTTGGAACTGGATTGAACGTCGTGACAGACTAAAAGTAGAGCTACTCTTCGCCGAGGACGAAGAGGAGTGGGATCGCGTCACCAACACCACCAACACTAAGGAACGATCCACCTGGTCCGAACATCCTGCAAATGCCATTGCCGATGTCAATGCGAAAATTGGACACTTCGACATGCAATCTAAAGAGCTTGCAGATAACTTGTGGAAGATTGTTCTAGCTGAAAGGGCTTTGGCGGAAGAAGAAGCTAGCCAAAAGCAGCCAAAGCAATGAAACTGAGTGGTCCATCTTGCCGCGCATGTCTCGTTTGCTATCCAAATCACATTCCCATAGCTCTGTGGGCAGACGGATGTTGGTCAATCCGAAACCATATGGCCGTTATAGCCTAGGTCCGTTCCTGGCCACATCAAAGTTGCCTATGTCCATGGCCATGCCACTGTCAATGTCGAGATCAAAATACAAAGGTTGTAAAGGGATGGTACATTATCCATGCCAGCTCAGCCAGGTATGTCATTCTTGATCATACCCGACAATGGGCACCATGGGCTACAGTGAGCAGCTCAAACCACGACAATGGCTCTCTTTCAGCTCCTTTCGTCTACTGGTTGGGCATTATCCTTCCTTGTACCATAATGTAAGTCCATGTGGACTTGCAGATCTGTATATTACTCCGCCTGCCCTTGATACTACTTTACTGATCGCTCAGTATAATCACATCAATCGAAAAAGGTTATAATACATAATTTCATGAAGTAATGGCAGGTCATTAACATTTCTATGTATCAGCTCATGCAGCCACACTGAGCTTCTCAACAGCCGGCAAAGCATCATCATCTTCCTCGTCATAATCACCCTTCACCAAGCCCCTCTCCCACAATTGTCGGCCTGTGAGCTTCTTCTCCTCTTTCGTGGTCTTTTTCTTCTTGTCTTCCGATTCCTTTTCTTCGCGTACGCGAGTCTCCTCCTCCTCTTGCTCCTTTTTAAATTTAGCACTCCACTCCAAGAACGACTTGACAGTGACTGCTGTGCCATTGAATTTTCTGTTCTCCTCCTCCTCTCTCTTCGCGGCCACTTGGTCCATCTCGGCTTGAATGGCGTCTGCTCGCTCGGACATGAGAAGCTCTGCGCTTTCCTTAAGTGCGCTGACCAGTGTAAATATCATCGGCATACCCAGGTTCTCTTCGATAGTGGGCTGAAGAGACTCCATCAGTAGGTCCCGGTCTTCCTGGACATCTAGCCGAGGATGCTTCGGAGCATTGGGTGGTGAGGAAATGCTGAGATTCGGGCCGACATCGGGATATTCCTCCGGGTAGGAGACTTCCAGGCATATCACAGGTTGTTCTGTTTCATCGCCGTCATATTCGGGGGCATCAAGAGTTATGGATACTCGGTACGAGGTTTCGGATATGTCTAGGTGCCAGGTCTCGCTGTGAGCAAGGATAAAAAGAAAGCTTAAACCGTCTAGAGTCCTCGTCTATTACTTACCACTAATTTCATCAGGGAAGATTGAATCGAGCACTTCACGCTCCTCAATCTGGTCTTCGCGACCCATAGCTGTTGATCCGCCGGCGGGGTAACGATTTGAGCGCGGGAGTGCAGATTCTTCGGGTAACAGCGCGGACACGGACAAGAGTGGTTCCAGCGGGACAGCTTGGAAAACTGTCTAGGCAATACCTTGAGATATCGCAATATTATGAAACTCGGAAAAAAAGAGATCGGAGCGCAAACCAAGTCGCAACAAACGTCGGGGCCAAGGCCGGTCACGTGAATATATTAAACTCGCCAGCCTCAAGAACACCGTGACCGCTCACTCACATTCAAATGGAAAAGAAACCCTGGAGGTAGCTATAAAACAGGAACCACTTGGCTAGGTAGGAGAGAACATCGTGACCGTCTCCGATACATATGAAATGAACATTGGAATTGGAATTGTAACGGCCTAAGAGCTACATCGTCGTACAGGCAGCAAAGTACTCCAAGGCTAGAGCGTCCACTTAAAAAGATCTGCTCGATCTTGACGATTCTTGGGGCGAATAGCGAGGCCCCAGATTTCCCAAAATTCAAGTTTATCGTTGCCACCGGGAACAACATCCTCGTCGTAAGAATCTGCCTTGTGAACATCTCTAAAGTCAACAAAGTACCTAAAATTCAATAATCAGCCACAAGCATAACCAAGGTTCACGATTAAGAAGACTCACAATTTCGAGGCAATAGGGTCCCAGATCAATTTAGTTGCCCAGGGAAAGTAGGTCACCCATCCTAGCTTAATCAGCTCGCGATATCCCTCATCAAACGACTCTCTAATCTGATCTCGCACGGGAAGGGCATGATCTGCAAAGAATATATGAGGCTGGCTTCTATATTCATGCAGGACATTGTCTTCCGCGAGACGATATCCAGGGACACGTTGGAAGACAAGGTGGATAGCGTAGCCCCCCGGGATAAACCCTTGTTGGTCCTGTACTTCCTCTTTTATTCCCAGGAGAGCAGGTGTAACAGTCGAATTTTGTTTGTGGAAAGTCTTGACAGCTTCGACCTCGCAGTGGCGGCTAGCAGCGGCCTGCTTAGCTCGCTCATTAGTTGGGAAGAACTCGGTTCCTTGATGGGGAACTTGTAGGTAGACACGCATATAGGCCTGTTGGCCATCTAAGTCCCTGCTAACACGGAACGTCGCAACGGCATACGAGGGTCCATACCCAGATTCAACGTCGTGCTCGTCGTTCTGGGAGTTTCGCTGGGAGATCTTAGCGACAATGGTCCATTCGGTATGATCGGGCTCCAAGAAGGTGATATGCTCACCCACCGCATAGTGGGGAGGCGGAAAGAACCCGACTTGAGTCATTTTGGCTCTGGGGAGGAATGAAAGAGGCGATTGGTCTCTACCTATATAGGTAGAGTGAGATTGCACAATGCTCCATGTCGACAACCACGGTTGTGAGAAGTCTTTTTGGAAAAAATTCTAAATGTCTTTCTTCATATATCTTTCTTTTTCTCGGTATTATAGCTAGACGGATAAAGCATTAGCCATAATAAGTGCAGGAATGATGGGAATAATAGCAAGTAGACATGCTGGGCTTATCATTACGATATGAGGTACAATATTGCGGTCCCACATGCAAACCCGTCAAACAGCCGCTCCAAAAATTTGGAGGTACACTTTTTTTACTTCTCCCAGATACCCTGTGGGTTATAATTGTCAATCACTCTGCTTGATATTCTAGTTGACGACATCACCATTATTTATTAAACTTCACTGCATCCTGCCATGGGAAAGTCCAGACCACAAAAGAAGAAGTCATCCAAACCCCGCGAAAAGTCCGTTCTCGGCCCTGGTGGCTCGATCTCAAAAGGCAACATGGCTCAAGATCCCTCAACGTTACTCGACCAAGCCACAATCCTCCTACAAACAGGTCGAGCTGATGAGGCACTCGTGGTTGCACAGCAGGCTCTGGAGTTGACCGCTGAGAACACCACTGCACAGCTCCCCGCTATCAACCTTCTTGGGGAAATCAATGTTGAACTAGGCGACATCGACACTGCCAGAAACTGCTTCCTTCAGGCTGTTCAGCTCGATCCAAATGGCTCGATACCGGAATCCCAGGGTGGAGGAGCCGAGAAGTTCCTATGGCTTGCACAATTGAGTGAACAAGGTGGAAAGGACAGCGTCCTGTGGTTCGAGATGGGTGTGGCGTCCCTCAGACAGACAATTCGGTCTCTTGAGGGGAAAAAATCACCAGAGCAGATTGCCGATATTACACAGAAGAAGGCCAAGCTGTCTAACGCACTCTGCGCCGTCGCCGAAACCTACATGACCGATCTTTCGTGGGTTCCTCTATATTCAAAACTTGTGGCGGGCTAATGCTAACATTTTCGCTTAGCTGGGAAGAGGATGCCGAAGCTCGGTGTGAAGCACTTATTACAGAAGCCGTCCTTGTCACACCTGAAGCGCCAGAGGTACTACAGACCCTCGCCTCCATCCGGATCTCACAACTGCGCACTGAAGATGCGAAAGCCGCTCTCACTCGCAGTATGAGCCTGTGGAAGGACCTGGCCCCAGAAGATCTCCGAATTCCCGATTTTGCGGTGCGCATCAGTCTTGCGCGACTCCTGATGGAAGTGGGTATGGAGTTCGAGGCTCTGGAAGTCCTCGAGCGCTTGATTCTAGAGGATGATGAAAGTGTAGAGGCCTGGTACCTCGGAGGCTGGTGTCTCTTCCTGCTGGCAGAAAAGCAACAGGCACCTAAGGATGCGACCACTGATGAGCTTGCCGAGTCTCCGCGACATGCATCACTAGATGCTAGTCGTGAATGGCTCAAGCAAAGCTTGAAGCTCTACGATGTCCTTCAGTACGAGGATGACCGGCTCCGCGATCATGCCTTGGAGCTTGTACAGGAAATGAACAAAGAAATTGGAGAGGATGATGAGAGTGAAGCTGAAGGAGAGGGAGAAGGCGAGGATTCGGATGTGGAGATCGAAGTTGACTCCGACGATGAGATGGCGGATTCATAGATACCAAAAGTTACGACCACATGAGATGATGTACATGTTCATTGATTTGTTTGATTTGATACCACTAAAAGTAGTTTCTTCCGTTTTCCCCCCAACTGTCTCTTTCATGCAGACCCCCTGAATTTACAAACCGAAACTTCTTTGACATCGCCACTGCAATTCATTCATCGGTTCCGGATTAAGTTGCCTCCGGTGAGGCAGACGCCCGAATTTTTGCCAGGGTAGATTGCAAGCGCGAGTGAAACGAGTTTGTCTCCGTGGCTGGAATCTCAAACTCCTGCAAAATGGATTTGGTACCAGCCCCAAAAGGAGAGACTTCGCTAGAGACCACCGTGGTCGAAGTGGGGGCCGTGGATATGGAGAAACAGTACGACATGGAGGACGACGCGCCGGACCTCGCACTTGAGATTCCATCGGATTTGGAGACGGACAGTGATGATTCCGATGCATGGGATACTCTGTCTAACTGCGATGAGGCGATCCAGTTCCTCCGCGATGACCAGATCCGTGACGGCCTCGGTATGTAACTATATCCACCCTCACCTCTTACCCCGGACACCCCCGCTTCGGAGGTCAGAACGAATATCGGCTAATGCGGTCGCTTTTCTGTCGCAGTTCCCGGTGCCTGTACTCTGGAAGAGGCAACTGCATATCGACAGCGTCTGCATGCGATTGGCAAGGCGGCGTTCGTAGAAGAGACCATCCTCCGCGAAACCGTCACGGCCAAAAAGCTATGCACGGCGTTTGGAATCATGCCTCCGGCATTCCTCGACGGTGCACCAGATGAGGCATATCATTCTCTTCTGGCGGTCGCGATCTCGCGCGAGTTCTCCCGGAGGCCTAAGCTTCCCCAGTACAATACCATCGATGATGCTGTCCGGCTCCTGCGCGAGTCTCGGAACATCGTCGTTCTAACGGGCGCAGGTGTACGTACAACTTAAGTGTATTCAGATAGCCCTTCATAAGTGCTAACGGGTATTTTATCAGATCTCCACAAGTCTGGGTATTCCGGATTTCCGTTCTAAGGATACCGGGCTCTATTCAAAACTGGCGCACTTGGGCCTGAGCGATCCACAGGAAGTCTTCGATATTAATATCTTCAGGGAGGATCCGAACATTTTCTTTTCCATTGCCAAAGATATTCTCCCAACGGAAAAGAAATGGTCGCCCACCCATGCGTTCATTCGGCTTCTGCAAGACAAGGGGAAGCTGTTGACCAACTACACGCAGAATATCGATAATATTGAAGCAAATGCCGGGGTACTCCCGGAAAAAATTGTACAGTGTCATGGATCCTTTGCAACGGCCACCTGCGTGAAGTGTGGGTTCAATGTCCCTGGTGATACGATCTTCGATGAAATCAGGGCAGGAAACGTCCCCTATTGCACCGCCTGCAAGGAGAGGATTTCAAAGAAAGAACTAAAGCCGCAGGGTCTTAAGCGCAAACGAAGTTCCAATGGTCAGCAGAAAGACCGCAAGGTCTCCGCCGACAGTTCGGATGAGGACGATTATGAAATCCCGACTCCTGGAGTGATGAAGGTCAGTGACCATTGGGTCCCTTGTTTGCTTTCTTCCATACTTACGAATAGTATAGCCTGATATCACGTTCTTTGGCGAGGACCTGCCCGATGAGTTTGGCGAACGACTAATCCACCAAGATCGGGAACTAGCAGACCTAGTCATTGTGATCGGAACCTCGTTGAAGGTAGCCCCCGTTGCTGAAGTACCCGGGATTCTACCTCGCCACGTCCCGCAGATCTACATATCGCGCACTGTAAGTCATGCTAAGAACATTGACACTGTATCGTACTGACTATGGCGTGTAGCCTGTGTCACATACCGAGTTCGATATTGATCTCTTGGGTGACTGTGATGTGGTAGTATCAGAACTGTCTCGTCGGGCCGGTTGGGATCTGCAACATCATATGATACCAGCCGATGAGAAGGTGGATATTACCTCAGTGGAGGGATATGAGTCACGACATGTTTTCAAAGTAGTCGATGCATAGGGGTGGAGTTTTTGGCATGTCTTGCTTCTATCTTAAGGGAGGGCGTATCTTCGGGTTTCTGTTCATAGCTAGATGTGGTGATATATCTTAGGTAGTCTTGTTCTTTTTTTTTGGTGCGATATCGCACCTGGGTAGACCTGGGTTTCGTCGACTATAGTCCAATCAATCGTTTCATCATCTTGTGTACAGCCCTTAGCAATTGAAACATTTTAGCCATATTCCAATATAGCAACGATTTCTTTTTATTAGATGTAGCATTTGCAAAATGTAATTGATTTTTGTTGGAGATATAAAACCATACTTATCACTTGACATACTCCGTCGCCGTGGAGTATATTTCTGAAGACCCGAGAAAAAAAAAATCTCAACCCGCAACACCCCGCCATCAAAGCAACAACGAATTACATGAACTCCCACTAAAGAGGGATCATTGAATAAAAAGCAGTCAGATATTCGTCTCGCTAGCCATGGATTATCTGGTTCGGTTCGCCCAACTCCATGAGACCTTCCGACGACCGGAACTTCAAGCCTGTGCCACACTCGCCGGCGTTGACATCGAATTCATCACCTACAATGAATATGTATGATACCCTTTTTATCAATACTGGAAGCGTCCAAATATTTCCATACTCTATGAACATTGATTCACAACGATCACACCCTTTCCCTCTCTATTCTTGCATGATCATCCTCAATTGGCAGAAACTTGACTGACATCCCCAGTCACCATACTGTGTCGTAAGACTACCAGATGAAGCAGCGGCACGGGCAGTTGCCAAGCGCAGTATTCTAGTCAAGGACATCTTTGAGCTTTGGGGCGAAGGCACCAATTATGAAGAGCTACATGCAGATGTCCATCGACGAACTCAGCATCGCTGGAACGACTACATTGCTGTCCCATTCAAATTCACGATTGACTACTTCGCAGGGACGCGCAGCCTAGTTCAGAAGGGAGAGATCATTCGATCCTTCTCATATATGGGATTCAAAGGCCCGATCCGGCTGAAAAACCCCGATGAGGAGTTTTTTGTGATGGAAGAGTACATCGACGACGTTGAGGTCTCTAGACTGGGAGTTTCGCGAGCCGAAGAGCCGCGGAAGATTTATTTCAGTCGCAAGATTGCTGATAGCTGTCGCGAGGACGTGCTCAAATACGACCTCAAGAAGCGTCGTTATATTAGCACAACTTCCATGGATGCGGAGTTGAGTCTCATTACGGCGAACATGGCTCTTGCAGCACCTGGGAAATTGTTCTTTGATCCGTTTGTCGGAACTGGGAGCTTCATAGTTGCTGCTTCGCATTTCGGGGCTCTTACTCTGGGTTCAGACATTGATGGCCGCAGCTTCCGTGGGAAAGAGAAAGGAAAACTGGGCATATACGAGAACTTCGACCAATATGGGACCAAGAGCAAATTCATTGATACGTTTACTTCCGATCTTACCAATACGCCACTGCTGAGAACCGCCTTCCTTGATGGCATTGTCTGTGATCCGCCATACGGTGTGCGTGAAGGGCTTCGGGTTTTGGGAAATCGGAAGGGAAAACCTGCGGTCAATGTGATCATTGATGGCGTTCCTGCCTATCTGTATGTCTTTTTGCTTCTCCGCTCTAACTTACAATACTGACTTCAACCTGTAGCCGACCTGGTTTCATTGCTCCCAAAAGGCCGTATGGCTTCGAGGCTCTACAGAACGACGTCCTCAACTTCGCAGTTCGCTCCTTGGTTCCCAATGGCCGTTTGTCAATGTGGATGCCCACAACAAATGACGAGAAAACCGAATTCCCTGTTCCCATGCATCAGAACCTCGAGATCGTCGGTATCTCGGTTCAGAGTTTCAACACTTGTAAGTGAGAGCCTTGTGCTATAACCATGATCTCGTAAGGCATTGGCTGATTTTGTGTCTTACAGGGGCTCGCCGACTTATAACGTACCGCCGTTTACCCGAGGGAGAACTGTCGGATATTACACTGGCCCGGAAAAAGATGGACGACGAGGGTACTACTGCAGATGACCTCAATGCATTCCGACGAGTGGTACGTATTATTTGGGAGTTGATGACTTAGTGCCCGGCTAACTTGTCGAACTAGCATATGCTTCCAGGCCACGGCACCCGGGTCGAGCAGGACCAAAAAAAAGACAGAATAAGAGCCTCAACATAGTAAATCAGACAGGAAGCTTCAGCCCGGAGACTCCCGAATACCGATCTATGGAAATACCTATACACAGCGAATGTCCCAAGACTGGACCAATGATAAATGCAAGAACAAGAGAGAGTACTGGAGACAGCGGGCTTTACAGCTTTCCTCGTTGGCTTTCTTCTGAAACAAAGTCTTGAGCCAAGTCTATGCCCTCGTCCCTTTGAATTCGTTTGACTTCCTCAGCCAGCTCAACTCTCATCTCACGAGCTAAGGCCTCACCCTCATCATCGTCGAGCTCCTCTCTCTGCCCACGGCCGAACATAGCAAAGCTTGTTCTCTGATTGACTCCTTGAGCAGGGCGCGGGATGATATGGAAATGGACGTGGGGTACTACCTGTGCTGCTCTTTCGCCTGTCACTCAGTTAGATGATTGCTGTTTTTCTTCTTCCATAGACATGTGATAACAAGATGCCGGTTTAGTTTAGTGACAAAAAAATAAGCTATCGGTCAGGGGCATTCAACCTCCTTGAATGCCAATATCGATACATAACATACATAACAGCATAAAACGCAGAGATACCCCGTATTCAAATCCGATCAAGATCAAGGTTTTCGGGAAATGGAGAAAAGCAAGGGCAAGACATACCATTATTCTGCACAACATTCCAATGTCTATCGGGATCATCGCCAAACACAGTTTTCGTTACAACCCGGGAGATGATAGGCAGCCATTTCCCGATCTATGCAGAAATGGATCAGCCGAAGAAGCTTTTTTCGAATAGGTGTAGATCAGCCAATGAGAAATGAATATGTACGTACCTCCTGCCCTGCTTGAACACCCATGTCTCCTAGCAACTTGTAATGCTTCCTTGGCGTTACAAGGACATGGCCGCGGGTAAGCGGCATAATATCCAAAAAGGCGAGAACATGCTCAGTAGAGAGGATGATGTGGGACAATGAACCGGAATCGGAGGCGGTAGAGCCTGGGTTGACTTCAGGGTCGTTGAAGGGGGTTGGGGGATATGATGAGGCGATATTGCAGAATGGGCACGGCGGGGGTGCAGTGGAATCCATGACGAGATAGAATCAGATATTTATTCCGTCCGGATGTTGGGTGATTATTGTAAATCCAGTTCGGTATCAGCCTCAAGGACGGATGTGACTAGTAAGGTTCCCGAAGGTGTCTCAGCGGCTCACGGTGCCCCGGGGCCAACCTTGGAAGGACCTCGGGACCAACCTCGGCTAAGCAGGCCCAGGTGAGCTTAATTGCACGCATCTACAACCAACCCCAGATATACCAGAAAAAGGACAAAAAAGAATAAAAAGAGAAATGGTTCAATAAGCACGCCATACACACGGATCCAGTGTTAGAAATCCAACTATTTTGAACAAAACAAAAGCGGCCCAAGTTGTCACTGATTACCTCCTCGACCGTCCATCTGATACCAATTTTGCATGCCTAGAAGACTCAGCTTCAGTAACCAATTGAATCTTCCGGCTGATGAATTGAGAAACACCTGAGAAACAAAACCAAAACCGTAGCCACCTTGGCTCCACAAAAGATTTCCAATCCGCAATGCCACGCAAACGTGCAAGCCTTGGAACTTGCATGATAAACAAAAAAAGGGATACAAAAAGGGATAAGACTGCACCGTCCAACCTATGACGAGGGTGAATGAGGGCGAGACAAGGTAAAACTGCGATTTGAAGGAGAAAAATAGATGCCGACTCCTGCAACACGATGACGAGAATGTAAAAGATATCAAGGCAGGCGGGAGACAATGCTCACGCATGTAAAACAAACAAGCCGAGGTTGATGTATGGGTAAAATAAGAGAACAATAGTAGACAGGGACAAGCGCCGAACACCCCACCACAGAAGACAAATGCGGAAAGCGCAGAAATTCAATCAAGTCGTCGTAAGAATATGCAAAAGGTAGTGAATACCAGCACAATGAAATGCCAACATATGTAGGAATTCGATTTCCCTGGTCAAGTCGTCGCAAGAGCCTTAGGGGGTCATGAAAGGAATCGACGTTGCCGAGACAGGAGTAGCATGACATCGTAAATGGTACAATTACTGTTCGGCCTTGATGTAAGTGCCATGCTCGGAGGCGTCGACGTATAGGTGGTGATACTTCTTAGCCCATTGGCGGGTCAAGATAGAGGCTGAAAGACGGTTAACATGTGATCTCGTGCAAGGGGTTGATGAAAGTAGTTTACCCTTGAGGAACTTTTTGCTAGCGTATTTCTTGAAGAAGGCTTCGTGGGAGACAGGACGGTGGAGATAATCAACCATCAATTGGAAGACGGGATCGATCTCCTCTTCAGTGTATCCAGCATAGTGAGCGAGAGTGGCATCCTGTGACGAGTTAGTTGAGATGTGTGGCACTGGCAAAAAGAAAAAAGAAAAAAGAAAAAACATACCCAAGGTCCACGCTCGAGGATGAGACGTGCAAGGTACATGGCTGCGGCGGAGATGTGGCTTTGCGGGTAGCACATGAAACGGTGATCGAGGAGACTGATCTCCATCAAGTATTTTCCCAGAGTTCGGGTTTGGATATCATAGTTATCGGCCTTGGAGATGCGTCGCAGGAAGTTCATGGGGTTGGGAAAGCTCATGTTGTACTCGAGGGTTGCGAGGACGTGACGTTCGGCATCAAGAATCTCCTTATCCGAGAAGGTCTCATCGGCGACATGGCTGAAGTTGGCGACGTGAGGGGAGAGCACCTCCTCATACTTCGAAGCAATGAACATGGCGGTGACACCAACGAGCTGAAGACGGTCAAGGGCGACAACTTCAGCCGACAGGAAGCGATCGATGATGTTGACGGCGAGGAACAAGGTCTCGGGGAGCAGACGGAAACGGGTGTGCACTTCGATAAGCCAGTCGACAAGGATCCCACGCATCTTCCATTCAAGGTCGGGCTGGTGGTCGATGTAATCAGGGTTGGGGAGAGTCATGATCTCAAGGTCCCTGAGATACTCAAAGATTTCAACCACGTATTCAGCGGCCATTAATGGGTCATCCAAGTCCTCAGTGTCCAGATCCTGCACGGCTTCATTCAGGGCATCCTTCACGTTAATCTCCACTTCCTTCACTTCTTCTTCTTCCACGATCTTCTCGATAATCCGGGCCTTTCGCTCGAGCTCAGGCTTCTTTCGCTCAGGCTCGGGCTTCTTTCGCTCAAGCTCGGCCTTCTTGCGGGGAGGCTCTTCTTCCGAGAGGGCTCTATCCTTGAGCGACGTACGCTTGTGGGCATTGGCAACAGGTTTCTTGTTCGAGTCGCGGGGTTGAAGGGCAGGTCGTGTTGCGGTTCGTGAGGAGTTGGTGCGGCTGAGTTTCTGAACACCTCCAGTCTGAACAGTTGCCTTTGAGGTCAACCCAACCTTGGCAGCGACCGGCTTCTTCCCACCTTTGCTCTCAGCACCGTCGGTCTTATTGACGTTGCTGACATCACCGAGTGCAGCACGGGGACGTTGCGATCCATTAGTGGTAGTGGATGTGGCTCGCTTGGTCTGCAGGCCTTTCTTAGCTCCAGCGGCAGAGGCATCGGTGCTGAGGGCGGCTGCTTTGGCCCGTGTCACACGTGCTGACGGACCGTTCTCATCGTTCTCATTCATCGTGCCTCTTGTACGAAGGCTGCGGGCCTGTATTGAAGTTAGTGGTCGGTCTAGCGAGGTCATAGGATACACCCAGATCCCGAGGCTATGGATTAGATATCCCGCGACCAGGATATCAAACACGTGTTTTGGCAGGTTAAAGATTGCTCACCTGAGGCATCTTGAGAGAAATAAAAAGAAAACGACGCGTAGGGAGGGGAGAAAGGGGACAGAGATATAATGATTCTTCTCCTACTCGGGAAATCAGGTCAGCATTCCATTTGATATTACCTCGGCGGGGACCTCATACCAGAGGATGAAGGACGAGGTGCACGTACCAAGCGTGAAAATGCAGTTGCACTGAAGATACTACAATGCCAGGAGGCAGAGAGAGCTTTCAGACAGACGGAGATGATATGAGTCGGTGATTACGGCTCAAAGGAGACTATGTTGATGCGTATCAAGACCGCGCAGAACCCTGGTTCCGAAGATCAAATGGCGCGCGAATTGGGGGAAAAAGATGGTAAATGATACAGAATTGATCTGGGGACACTGTACAACAGGAATCCGCACGCGATAATTTGTTAGTTGGAGTGGGGGGGTGGGAAGATGGAAGGGCAGCTCTAACTGGAATGATGAGGGAAAAGGAAGAGAGCTTGAGGGCAAAAGGCGATGTTTGGCCCTAGTACTGTGCTTAGCGTGGAAAACAAGTAGCCCCACTCCGCCAGTCGCGTGGATCACCGAATTGACGTTCAAGACCTCTCTATTGTAATTTTCTAGGAAGAATTGAGCTGAGCAATGAAGAACGGAATAGAAACTAGAAAAAGATGTGCTAGGATGGGTCGAGAAAAGTAGATCCAGCAATGAAGGGAGAGACGCGTGAGTATGGCAATTCGTAAATAAAGTGGTTGCTGCGACAACGACGGCGTTTCGGTCTCGTATAGTACTGAATCTCACGTAACAAAGGGGTCACGTGTCTCGAATCTGACATAAGGCGGTGAAATTGACAACGATGACGTCCCGTGACAAGACACCAGCCACCTTTTACGCGTTGTGGCGGTTGAAGAGGCGGTGCAGTAAGAAGTCACGTGGCCATCGAACTTTTTGTTCCCGTGGAGAGTTAGGTGCATATCTACAAAGCAGAGGAGAGGAGCTGTTGAGTCTTCATTGGTCTGATCCATTGACGTTTTGGCTTTCATCGATTGCTATTTTATTCAATTGATACCTTCAAGCCCCGTCTCTTCCGTCTTTCCCCCACATCCTTTGGCAGCAATGCTTCAACCCCGAATTGCCCTACGGGGCATTCGGCTGCCCTTCAGGTGTCTCTCCTCTCTGCCTTTACCAATTCGTGGCTATTCGACAGTCGTGAATGAAATTGAGAAGATCAAGCCCAAGTCTATCGAAACGCCAACGAACTCTTTTATTGACCCGAATGTCTCGTTCGCTCCTCCCCCCGGCCGTGATGCTTCTGGCATTCAGTTGCGCACCTACACTCCGCGAACCCCCGGTGTGAGACATCTGCGGCGTCCGGTCAATGATCATTTGTGGAAAGGCCGCCCTGTGCACAAATTAACATTTCCCAAGCGTGGCCACGCCAAGGGTGGTCGAAACAACTCTGGCCGAGTCACTGTCCGCCATCATGGCGGTGGTGCCAAGCGTCGAATCCGAACGATCGATTTTCTGCGCATGGCTCCGGGGCCGCACATAGTGGAGCGTATTGAGTATGATCCCGGGCGCACTGCGCACATCGCTCTGACTGCTAGTAAGGAGACCGGCAAGCTGAGCTACATTCTCGCCGCGGACGGTATGCGCGCCGGCGACGTGGTCCAGAGTTATATGTCCGGAATTCCCGAAGACTTGTGGAAGAGCATGGGCAGCACTGTCGATCCCGGTGTCCTTGCGGCTAGAACCGCCTGGAGAGGAAACTGTTTGCCGTTGCACATGGTTCCAGTGGGAACATTGATCTTCAACTTGGGATTGCGACCCGGGAAGGGTGGTCAACTGTGCCGGAGTGCTGGAACATATGCTACAGTTGTGGCCAAGGGTAGTGACTCGCGCCAGCAAACGATTCAAAACGATGAGCCCGAGGCCGAGAAGAAGCCCTTGTCGCAGCGTGACCAGCAGAAGCAGGAGCGTCTGGCCCAGCACATCACCGTCCGTCTCTCAAGTGGAGAGACTCGACTCATCCACAAGGACTGCTGCGCTACCGTTGGTATTGCCAGCAACCCGAACTACCAATACACCCAGCTCGGAAAGGCTGGTCGCTCACGCTGGCTTAACATTCGTCCGACGGTGCGTGGTCTGGCCATGAACGCCATGGACCATCCCCACGGTGGTGGACGAGGAAAGTCCAAGGGTAACGTCGACCCGAAGAGTCCTTGGGGTATTCCGGTATGTATATTCTTTTGTCTCGTATCTTCTAAACTTCCATCGGCTGACTCTAACTTTTCACCTCTAGACCAAATCCGGCTACAAGACCCGCCCGAAGTGGAAGATCAACAAGGCTGTTGTTCATGCCAGACCTCGCAACCAAGGAAAGCGCCGTCGTGGATACAACTAGAGATGATGCTGTTTTGCCAAACTGGGCATTTCACTCTGCTCTGTCTCTGACCCATTTGTACCTCCTCACCTTATACCTCATCCCTACCGCGCAGAGGATGACTGTACGATATCTTTTCCTGTTTTTTTCTATACATCAAATGTCTCATCGTTTCTTCTACCACGCGCTATTTCTTGGGGGTTATTGTTTTGCGCAGACTGAAACTCGGGCAATGGGCACTGTACAGTACGATGGCTCGAGGCCATATGCATTCAAAGCGAAGGAAACTAGATTTATAAACAGATTCCTCTCTCTGCACATAGTAGATTTATATAAATGGTGTGCACATACTCCGTACAATATACTTTATCTTCTGATTTAGCCGTAGATCCCCACTAGATGCGCGCCAAGCCTCCAGGCAGTGTCGCTGGTGCGTGGCACTCCGCTGATCGCACCTGTCAAGGGTCTTGTTGGGGATTATAATGGAAATTCAGGACTTTCCCATGGTTTTAGATAGAATCCGGTCGAAAGGAACCATAGGGGCTCTTTGATCTAGCTCTTCATAAAGACAGGTTGGGCCGGACACTCAGCCTCTGCTGATACGAACTTCGCCATCCTTCATAGAACTTCCTTTTCACATCCCCACTTCGGCACATCTGGCCAACTTTTGGATGTTCCTGGCTTGTTGACGCCTCAGGTCTATCCTATTAGCTTCTGCCTAATAAAACCGCGGCCGGACAAACCGGCGTTAGTCAAGATCAATTCACTCACTCGAATTACTCACCTACTACGCCATATTCCCAGATAACAAGTCTGCAATCAAGCCCGCTATGGCGGCACCTCCGGCGTCTAATTTCGGACCCGAATCGTCGCAATACTCCACAGAATTCGGCCCGCCTCAAATGGAATTCATGTCTAGCGAAAGTGGCGCCGCTGCCGAAAGCACTAGCACCGGAGAAACCAACTTCGTTCCCCGCCCCAAGCGCATCGCATGTGTTGTCTGTCGGAGGAGGAAACTAAGGTGTGATGGGAGACGGCCGAGCTGTGGGACTTGCTCACGTCTGGGACATGAATGTTCTTACGATGAAGTGCGCAAGAAGAGTGGTCCTAAAAGGGGATATGTCAAGCAGCTTGAAGCGCGATTAGGTACGAACTTGCTGGGACAATGGTCGCAAATGCCGTATTGACCGCGAGCTATATCGCTAACGATCACGACTTTATCAGCCCAAGTAGAGACTCTTCTCAAAGGCCAGGATCCGGAACCTTCCCAACGAACCTCCCAACCTCAACCATTGGAGAATGCATTTACAGCACCCATCGCCGATGAATCTATACTGGATTTGCCTGACCTTTCGGACCTAGGAGGGCTGGGAGGCATTGGAGGCAACATGGATAACTCGTTCTCAGCTTCTACTGCCCCCGGCGCAGGCCAGCCAAGTCAAATTTTGTATCCTCCGCCGCCAACTACCCAGGGTGGCGGCAACACTCATTGGGACTTGATCAGTCTAGGACTAGAGGAGCCCCTTCCTTCACAGGACGTGATCGATGAACTGTACGTGTTCTATGCGCCTTTCTACTTGAACTGGTCTCTAATACAATGGTACTGTGCAGTGATGCTTTATTCTTTGAGAAAATCTATCCAATGATGCCCATCATCCACCGCCCGCGTTACTATGCAGCCCTGAACCTTGCCCCTAATATGCGACCACCGATCTGCTTGCGATATATTATGTGGTGTAATGCCGCATCCGTCAGCGACAAATACTTCTTTCTACATAGTCATTTCTACCAGCGGGCACGCAAGTATGCCGAGGCGGACGAAATGAAAGGGTTCGGAGAGAACATCGTCAGTCTAGCACATTGCCAAACATGGATATTTATCGGCACATATGAATTTCGAATGATCTTCTTCCCACGCGCCTGGCTGAGCGTTGGTAAAGCCGCAAGACTAGCACTGATGCTGGGGTTGAATCGGCTTGATGGTGTTGGTCTCGACGTCAAACAATCCATTCAACCACCGAAGGATTGGACAGAGCGCGAAGAACGCAGGAGAGTCTTCTGGGGCGCATTTGCCACGGATCGATACTCGAGCGTTGGAACCGGCTGGCCTATTCTTATTGATGAGAACGATGTCAGTATCTCGTGAACCCTCTCATGGCGTGGAGGCTGATATGCTGACAACAATCAGATCATGACCAACCTCCCTGCGTCTGAAGAATCTTTTACCAAGAGCAAGCCACAGCGAACACTTCCTCTGAACGATATCATCACCGGAGAAGGTGTATCTACACTAGCCCCTTTTGCATGTGTGATGGTTTTGGCAAGTCTTTTCGGTCGTAATCTCATACACATCCATCGACCTCAGCCCCAAGACAACGATCATGACCTCAATGGAGAGTTTTGGAAGCGCCACAGAAGCCACGATAATATTCTTTTGCACATCTCGCTCTCGTTGCCTGATCATCTTCGACTTCCAAGTGGCATGTCGGACGTGAACGTCATTTTCGCCAATATGAGCATTCATACTTCAACTATATGTCTTCACCAAGCGGCAATATTCAAGGCCGAAAAGAACAAGATGCCGAATCAGATTACGACCGAGAGCAAGCGCAGGTGCCTTGTTGCCGCAAACCAGATTTCGAGTACCATGAAGATGATCAGCCACGTTGATCTGACGACCGTGAGTTTCTATTGAGCTTTCTTGCTCAGAAGCTATTTGCACTAACACCTTGCAGCTAAATCCTTTCATGTCATTTTGTCTCTATATTGCTGCTCGTGTTTTTGTGCAGTATCTTAAATCCCGACCAGATGACTCGAGTGTTCATTCCTCGTTACAATTCCTTGTCTCCGCTCTGAACGCCATGAAGAACAAAAACCCTCTGACCGAGTCCTTTCTTGTTCAATTAGATGTTGATCTTGATGGAACTGGCATTCGTGCTTTGGACGATAGACAGAGAACCAACATGTCTGCTGCACACTCGATGGTAGTATGTTTCTCTGACTTGTTCGCAAATGGCCAATCGAAGCTAATCCAATATTCCCTAGCAATCATACTGCAACGATAAGGTTGAATGTTCTCCCATATACAACCTCCGCCAAACACAAGGGGTCGCAAAGGAGGTGTCTCCACAATACAATACCAATCGCGGCGGCAATCAGCCTATGCCAGCCGGTTTGACGACGTCGCTCCCAAGCCGGAACAGGGACTCAACGGCACAGTCCACCGCAGGACCAGTCTATAATGGCGATGACACGCGTCACTTTTTCGGAACCTCCACTCAGGCGACGGGCCCAAAAATGGACCAAGCCGGACCACCAGGGGCCATTATCGATACAGACATGGATTTCTCATCTGATTTCGGCAATCTCAGCGACAGAAATAACCCACCATCAGACCATCCCACCCCCTCAACCTTGAATTCATCTTCCAACACTTCTTATTCAATCAATGGTGCTGACGACCCACCACCCGGAAACAAGACTCGAAAGATGAACTCGGGATATCCGAGTCAAGAGTCAGGCCAGTCCTTTGATAAAGTCAATCCAGACATTAGGCCACAAGGAAACACAAACCCGCAAGTTACTGATTTGGGTTCCATGGCTGGTCGGTTTTATCCAAACAGCTCTGATAGCCCGTCGGCTGCTGCAGGAGCGTCGGGAATCTTCTCCATGCCCTCTGCATGGGACCTTCCTCCCTCAAATCCAGAAACGGGCAATGAAGACTTTGGCAGCTTAAACATGGAGACTTTCAGTGAATCTCAATGGGCTCAAATTTTGAATACTCAAATCCCGGGTGAAAGTGTGACCAACGCTGGCTGGGAGAACTGGCGGCCATCGTGAGCGCAGCGCGTGTTGGAATATGGTTTAATAGTCTCCAGTGTCACAACGCATCTCGCTTGAGATTGTTGCAACAAATCTCTCTCGTTACAGCTGAACGGACGACATTGAGACTGTGATCTCTCAACCTGCTTAAAATATGAGATCCTAGCTCTCACTAATTAGGACGACCCATCGACGCCTTTAGCAATCCTGGCTGGGGATCTCACATGCGACTCGAAACAGGTCGTCATCTTATTGGATACCTCTCTTTTGCTTTTGTTTCCCCTCCCTCACCCTAATTCTACAACTATTGGGGTCACTTAATACGATATCTTGGTCCGAGTATCTTCTTTTCCTGATCTACCTACGGAACTGCGAATTCCTTGGCAATTCTCTCCTTGCCACAATGTTCGACTGAAGTGGCAGCCTGATAAGCTTCCATTAAGCTCTGCTTTTGAATGATTTGATGACGAACGAATGAACGGTCTTTTTGGGGCGGAATTCTTCACTCTTGGATAGCTTACAGGGTTGTAATTGGAGTATTTCGGCCTGTCAATTCATGTTAATAGCCAATCACTACACTCATACAATCAATAAATCTATTGATCTTACTTAGCACTCGTTCGGGGGTTTCTTTCTTTCAATACGTCCATTCATGATATTTTGATAGGGTAGGGCTAAAAGAAAGCTTGCCCAAGAAGAGGAAGCAAATATAAGGCTCGAGATTACAAGCCGCCACCAGCAGCACCGACAATCTTCAAGCCTCCAGCGCTGGAGCTACCAGGTCCATCAGTGGTAGTCGAGTAAGCCAGCCAGTAGCGAGATGGATGCCAAGCAACAGCAGAGACACCAGCATTGATACCGGCAGTAGGAATTGTGTAAATGCTATCACCAGACTCAGCATGGAAGATCTCCAGTCCATTCCCACCGCATCCGAGCTCGTCGCATGCGCCCACAATGTAGCGGCCATCGAAGCTCCAGCTCACGCCACGAATAGCACCACCATTCTCGCTGGACAAAGTGCGACGACATATCCAGTCGGTTGTATCCCAGAGGGAGATGAGAGCGTCGCTTCCACCGACTGCAAGGTATCGGCCTGTCGGCGCGAGCGCAATTGAAAGGCAGGCCGAGGTATGGGCGTTGAGGGTGTGCATGATATCGAAGGAAGGGTAGGACATGATTTTGACCTTGCCTTCGCCGGTCGTCACGAATATTTGCTGCCCCGGACGTTCGGGTGTGGGCATGCACCAGGAGAAGGTTGTAGCATTTGTTTGGACGGTTTGAGGGTGAGGGTCGAGAGCTGTATATGTGGTTGCGCCGGGTGTAGAGGAGGGGAGGTTGAGAGCATTTGCGCCATCGAGATGAGTGGTAGGAGAGGAGGGGAATTGAACGGAGATGGGGATTAAGGTGTCGTCCTGTTTACAGGTCATATGTTAGTGACTGTGCCATTGGAGAGATCAAGTCTGCGGAGTCGCAGTGCTGGATGATTACCTTCTTGCCGACGATCATTGTGCTGCCATCAGCAGACCAGGAGAGTGTAAATGCTTCGCCGCCGACATCTAAACGGCTCACACATGTCTTGGAGCGCACATCCCAGAAGCGCACTGTACCATCGGCCGAGCAGCTGGCCAGCTCCGCGTCGCGGACTGGGTTGAAGAGAGCCTTCTCGATACCAGCTGTGTGACCACGCAATTCGGTGGAGTATCGTACATTAGGACGTTCAGGGTTCCAGATTCGTAGAGTGCGATCTGCTGAGCCAGTGGCAATCAGCTGGCCCGTGGGGTTCCAAGCAAGAGTGCGGATCCTGTGGTTCCAGACCGTTGTCAGCAAATGAACGACAGCCCCGGGCGCAAAAACCACACTCACGTGTGAGAGCCTGGTCCTTTGGAAACAGGATCTAAGTAGTTTTGAGTCTTCACACTTCCAAACACGAATGCGAAGTGATCCTTGTGTAGGAGCTCGCGACGCGAAGCGGGCGCCATCTCTTCGTCTTCCTCCTCTAGCAATTGGCGTAAGACTGGACGTCAACCTGCATTCGAACCAGCGGAAGAAGCAGGAGCAGAAGTAGGAGCGATAGGACCTAGCGGTTTAGACTGATAGCTATTCGAACGATAGACGGACCAAATTGGATAGTACTCGGATACCGCCTTTGGGTAGCCCGATACTGCCGGGGAATCGTTATCGGCACCGGTGCCAGGGGCAGTTCATGTATGTGATATAAATCATGTGATAGTCAACAAGACCCTTGTCATTGATGCATTGATGCCCAGGTGAACCCCAAGGTCCCGTGCTATCTGCACCAGTCAAATACTCAATAACTGCCGCCATCCTATATTTATTTTACTAAGAAAGAAACCCAGAAGCTAACTTCTCCCCTATGTTATCTTCATATATTGCATGGGAAACTCCTCTTGTAACCCAAATCATCCATTAATGATTTCTAGTCAAGATGGTACAGATCGAGAAGTTCGACCTCAGCAAGGCTCTTCCCGCTATCCCACGCCCCTATGAGGTCCCAGGAGAAGAACGTATCAAGAGACTTGAGGGATACCTCAAGGACGAGAGAATCAAGTCGCAACGGTCCAATATTCAGTTTGTGATCAATATGTATAAAACTGGGAAGCTAGAGTCTCTCCTTGGACCACCCAATGGGAGATCTATATGTTTGCGACGGTCAGGTCTATCATTCCTTACCCGATCTCGAGGAAATCATGGATCGCCCAGTGGGGTTTGAATTAAGGTCTTCTTTTAAAACAATTAGCTTTATCCCTGACTCCTGAGCTTTCTAGGGGGTGAGCTGGCAGATGATACAGCAAACCCTCGAGATGACAAGGTATATTTCCTATCCCCGAAAAAGTCTTTCGAAAAAGATTAACGACCAATCTCGTTCTAAAAAGAACGACAACAGATGGAACTCTGGAGTTCTTACATACAAATAGAATCTGGCGCGATGCATAAGGTATGTTTTCTCTCAGGCCAATCCTTCCGAAACTGACCGCGGGACGCGTTCAACCAGTTCTACGCACGACTCAGACTGTTACCCTGCATCGCAGACCGTGATTCTGAGAACCTCCCATATATAATTGTGGAACTTTTCAATGACACCGGAAGCAACATACAGACCGTTTTTACTTCAGATTTGGCACAACTGAATTATAATGACGATACATATCATGTCATGCAGGGATATCATGAAATTATGACCGCTGCGGGGGTGGTAGTACGTCCGAGCATTCTAATCCAGCTTATGATCCTCGATAGTGATGGCTATAAAATGACCTACTGGTTTGTTGAGCGGGCGATCGTTGTCGATGATTCGATCTGTTCTTTCGGTTTGGAGCGGCTTTCGGGGACAGATGTCAGAAAACAGCTTTACTTTGCAACCGATCGCTAGAACATGGGGGTATCGAAGAATGCAGTTTTCTAGTATATAAAGTGAAGGGGCTGCTCTATTATGGAATGTCATCATGTAACGTTGAGCGTATACTAATTACAAGTCCTTGCCGTAACTTGAGTTCGGAATCCCTCAAGGCCTATACAAGGATATCTTCGGTTAATACCAGAGTCGGTGAGGTTTAAAAAAACAAGATACAGAAGTTGACCCAACCGGTGGAGATAAGATAGGCGATCAGTCACGTGATCTGGGTGGGCCACTGGTTGGGTGAAAAAACGGCACACAGGTTGGGTGAACAGTCCCCAGGAAATATGCCATAGACAAACTGATTTCTTAGGTTACAATTGGTGAACTATAATTGTTTTTGGATTAATTTACATATTCTGTTTCTTTTTAGGGCCGTAATTTGTATGTTATTGGTATTGTTTAGATGTACAATCCATTCTAATTGACGTATATGTTGTTTGCTCTATATGAATACACTGATCACATAATAAGAGCCATTGAAGTAAGCTTCAATTCAGAAGTACTCAGACTGAGCTCTACCTAAGTTCAGATAGCCCTTACAAGTGACATAAGAGCAAGGCTACATTGAGCCATTATACTCGTTACGACATTGAGACCACTGATATTTATTGATAACCTTTATCTTGAATTCATACATGCCATTCAAACCCAATATATCTAGTTCCTGTATAATATTCCTACATGGCTACCTAGGAGTCGTTAGAAAACCTCAAATTCCAATTCACCATTTGAATGTGCAAGTTTGATAGCTGCAGCCTTATGGGTCCGATAAGCCCGAGCTTAATCGAACCTCACCCTTCGGCTGGAAATTTGAATCTCCAGAACTCGAGAGCTTCGATTGTCAACGTTGAGCATCACTTCGACGACTATCAGAGACAACATGTTTGAAGAAGTAGATGATTCATCTCGTCGCGAAAAGTGCTTCACAACCATCACTCAGCTGCCGGCGTTCATCAACCCAAAACAAATTCCGGGCAGGAGATCACCCTTTTCAACGATTCAAAACCATGCATTTGTACACTCAGTAGGTGGTCTTTGGCTTTTTTGAGAGTTAAAAGGTCATTTGACTAATCATTGGTCACAGGTCGAGGTCATCTTGCCAAAGGGGTTCTACTCACAGATCAAGCCGTCGCTCGAGACTAAACTAGAAAAACCTCGATATGCGCGAGTCTTCATGACTCCTTCGGCTCTGCTTGAGCATGACTTCTTCAACACATACATCAAGTCAGGTATTTATGTCTCCGCCAGACGAGTTCAAAAGCTCTTCCACATTTGAGTGGCCATCAGTTGCACAAGCATCGGACAGCTTTTGCGACCAGAGATATCAAAAACGGCACTCTGACTTGGGACATAGGGAATATTTTGATGATATCCGAAGGACGCTCGGGATCCGATAATGTCTTCACACTCAAAGACGGTTCGTTTCCCCGAAGCTGCGGCTGGAAGAGTCTCCGCTGCGGGACCGAGAATTGACTCGAATGGAAATAGGCGTACTTCAAATCGAACTAGGAAAGGAGATTTATGAGCGAACAGGTCTCACTGGCAAGCCTTTCCGCAGCGGCGGCAGAAAACATGCAAAAGAAAGATTCTGTGTGTACAATCAGAGCAAATGGGCTGGTTGAATATTTACTAATCATGTCGTCAGTGGTAGAATTGAACTTACGGCTGCCCTCAATGCTGCATGGCAAGAAGGGCTTCGAAAGAATTGTATGGGCATTCGCCAATGTTCTGACTCAATCAATGGCCTGGCTCTTCCACGACCTGGAAAGCAACCCTGGTCCGGGTGAAGGTGATCATGCCTCCGAACCCAAAAAAGGAAAAAATAGCAAGAATATACTAAAAGTCGGAGCAGGAAACAAGCCGATCGACAAGGTTCAACCACAGTTGATAACCTGCGAGCCACAGGAAATTGATCACGAGCAAATAATCACTCCGCCGTTTTACGAGAACGGGAAAGTACTCGAGAATATGTCGGAAGGTGATCTGCAGGAATATTGTGGCTCCCTATCCGAATGGATTGCCATGGTTCAGATGGCTTCTCCGCGGTTGTCTGGGGAAGATGACGTCGATCCGTACCTTAGTCGGTATGCGGCCCCAGGCGCAGATGAAGGCCAGGCCTCTGATTTGATGAGCTTAAAATGGCATGGTTTGATATCATCCCGTTGGATCATGCAGCTGTTCCTCAATCTTTCGTGAGTCACGTATATTTAAAAAAGGCTGGTATAGAGCTAACATTGTCTAATGGAAAGGCAAAGCACCAAAGCCAGCAATTCCTCCTGGTTTGCACTTGCCGTCGCTACTCTAGGTAAAGAAGCCGTGGAAGGAAGGGACGGGTTCATGGTTATGGTCCTTCCTCATGGACAGTCTAGTGAATCTAGCCAAACGTCTCGGGTGAAGCAGGACGAGGGGACCGTGGGAAATGGCCGGGTGACTTTCTGTTGGGAGTTTATGGGAGCATCAGTGACCGAGCCCTGACCTAACCCTTGCCCTTTACAAACACCCCATGGGGTTCCAGCCCCCCATTATCTTGCCCTGAAGAGAGCACATGAGCATATGAGCACATCGCTACATCGCTAGACTCCCACACTCCCACAATCCTTCTTCCGTCTTTTTTTCTTCCTCCCTCTCCCTCCTTCCCATTCCCCATGCTCATTGCATTTTCTTCCAAATTCCACCACCATTCATTCACTACAAAATACAATTAGCTGTTTCATAGCCTGTGCTTTTCGAGTCTTCCACTCGCTCAGCAATTGACACACTTCATTCGTCTTGTGTGTTTCTGCACCTTACTTGACTCGACAACTCTATCACCTGTACTCTCATTCACATTCACATCCACTTCCACATTCACATTTACATCTATTCTATCATTCGTTATGGAGCCTCCTATGGAGCCTACGCAATTCTCTCTCGACGAATTTGTCGATCTGCCTTGCGATCAAGACTCGCAAATGCTTAGTTCGAGCTCCTTCGGTATGCCTTCTAACGAAGACCATATCCTGGGCCTCGACGAATGGAAAATTCCAGAGAAACTTTTCCCCAAAGATGGTTCCTCCATTTCCCTCTGGGAGCTCGCTCGTGCTAATGGTAAGTACATCTCCTGAATTACGACTGTTGAACTGAACTGACTTGTATTCCTAGGACTCCACTTCGAGGGAGAGGACGATAAGTCCGACTCGGCTCTTGAAGATGCCTTTCTCCAATTCGGTGTGGATCCTGTCATTGGCCCAGCGACTCTAGATCACCTGGAGCTTGGCGATGACTCGTCTAATCCCATCTTCGTTGATGATGTGGCCCCCAAATTGAGCACTTCCGCCAAGCAGTCTAGCACAGTTTATCCGCTGGATACCCTTTGCTCACTTGAAAACGTCGACCTGGGTCCTCCCCTTGCATTTGTCCAACTTTCTTCCGCCACTGGCGGTCCAGTTACTCAACAAACCCAAGCAATCATTGATCCGGCTGTTCAAGTCGCTCCTGTCACTGCAGCTCCTGTCACTGCAGCCCATGTCACTGCTGCCCCTGCCACTCGAGTTGCAGCAGTCACTCAATTCGCTACTAAGCTCACCCAGCGCGCTTCGGTCATCATTGACCCCGCTGTTCAAGTCACTCCTGCCACTGATGCCCTGGTCATTCAAGCGACCCATTCCGTCAGCGACATCACCAATATTGCTCCAGTCCCTCAGCACGCTCTGACCATCATTGATCAAGCCTCTCCTGCCACCTCCAGTTCAGCAACTGGAACGGTCAAGGTTCTTGAATGGTCACAAGGCAACCCGGGCCCTCAACCCAAGCAGCCACGCAAGAAGATGGCCAAGCGGGTCCCTAAGAGCAAGCAAGATGACGCGCTACACAAGAAACAGAAGGTGACAAAGGTACAAAGCACCCCACGCAAGGCGAAGGGAAAAACAACCCTAGCCTCAGTCACGCCATCTCAGAAGATTGCGCCTGCCCCGATGACACCAATGACTCGGTTTTCTACCCCTATGACTCCTGTCACTACCTCGATGACTCCAGTGACAGCGGCCTATCCCAGTCAACAGAAGCAGCTTGAAATCCAAGAGCATCTTCGAAATCAAGAGAACTATCTTCGTGTTGAATGGGATCAACTTCTGCAACAACGAGCTCATTTTGAACGTCAGCCGTTCGGAGATCAACAACAGCTCCAGATCTACAAACAGCAGCGTCAGCTTCACGAACAGCAGTATCAGCTGTGTATGGACAAGATCATGAATCACAAAGCGCAAGTCCGTCAATACCGGGATCAGCGACAGCATCAAATGCAGCAGACCCAGCCATTCCAAACCGCAGCGGCTCAACAGGTTCAGCAGCCTACCCAACAAATGCAGGGAGTTTATCACACCCCTCCCAATACCAACAAGCGCATGCAGTCTGCCATGCAGCAGACCCAGCAACTCCAAGCTACAGCAACCCAGCAGGTTCAGCCCATCCATCAAATGCAGGGAGTTTACCAAGAGCAAGGATTTTTTCCCACCCCTCCCAATACCAATGAGCGCATGCGATCATTGATGCAACAGACCCAACAACTCCAATCTGGAGTGGCTCATCAGGTTCAGCAGCCTACCTATCAAATGCCAGCAGTCCATCACACCCCTTCCAAGGAGCGCATGCAGTCTGTGATGCGACAATCCCAGCTACTTCAAGATTCAGTGGCTCAGCAGGTTCAGCAGCCCACCTACCAAACGCAAGCAGTTCAGCACACCCCTTCTAAGGTGCGCATGCAGTCTGCGATGCGACAAACCCAGCAACTCCAAGCCTCAGCGGCCCAGCGGGTTCAGCGACCCACCCAACAAATGCAGGGACCTTATTACATCCCTACCCAGGAGCACATGCAGTCTGTTTCTTCCCTTTCTGCCGCTTCGCCTAAGAAGAGAACATTCGAGTTTGCGGAGAACATCGTGCCTACCAACTTTGTGGCCAACCCAAACAACCATGCCCGATGGACTGTAAGCCCTAATGGGGACCGGACCTACCTGAATGGACCCCAGGCGAAGAAGGCACGAGTTTCTAATAAGTAGAATCGTGCAGAGATGGTGCTCTTCTAGCACATGCGTGAATGTTTTGCGAGCGATTCAATGAGATAACGGAGGATGTTGAGAAGGAGGGCTTGGCTCTTGTGAATGTTTGCCCACGAGAAGGGCGGTGATCAAGGTGCTGCAGTAGGCACACATGGCTTGTAGCCTACATGAATACAATTTTTTTTCATTTATCAATTCCATTGTAAATTCAATTAATTGAGAGGCTGACTATCGAGCGTCTGCTGCTGCTTATTTGAAGACTATAGTGCTCACAATGGAACAAGCACAATTGACAGCCAATAACCAAGAGGCTGCAGTGCTTAGTGTATTTCCCAAGTTTAAAAAAAGCCATATGTAAGACAATTGGCTGTAGTATCAGCATGCCAAGTCGCGTGAGATGATAAAAAGAACGCCTCGATTTGCATTTGAAGAACAGAAACAAGGACCTTGGTTGAAACATAGTATGCTAGGTATGCTAGCCTGTCAGGTCATTCACTATGTCTCGTAGGATGGGCCGATTCCCAACCACCTTCGTGCCGTTGAACAACTTTGCACCCGTCTTGGAAGGCTTCCGTAGGCCGGGAGCTGGCTGTCGGGAGCCCAATGGGCTTAGTGGTTCACGGGAAGAACGTGAAGGAGGTAATTTGTTTATCCCATTACCTTTGCCCTTGGTAGAACCAGGAGTCAAGGCCGCACCCGGAGACATGAGCTGCGATTGTGTGGTACAAGAGGGGAAGAAATGCTTGTCTATCGCTCCACTGGGCAAGTTATAAACCCAGTCTTTGCTTTCCATCAAGCGCACATATTTGCAGAGGAGCTCGTTGCCATCACGGAGAGTGGATCTGCTGCCAACAACAAGGAGCTTGGTCTGGGCGCGGGTGAAGGCGACGTTGACACGGCGCCAGTCGCGTAGGAGCTCGCCGACGTTGTTTTCGGCATTACTGCGGACGCAGCTTAGGATGATCACCTCTTTGTCGCGACCTTGGAATTTGTCTGTAGTGTGCATTTCCAGATCTGGGGTGTAGCGTCGCAGGCTCTGGCGAAGGAGCGAGAGTTGACTGCGGTAGAAAGTGATCACACCAATGTTGCGCGCGGGAATACCACAGGCAATGAATGACTCCACAAGTTGCGAGCAGAGGAAGACTTCCATGTGATTCACGACACGATTTCCCTGTGCTATCTCGAGGGCTGCGGGACCGATGGGATCAGTGTTGACCAGGCGTGTCTTTGCAGATGGCGTCAGTAAGTCTCGGAGCCAACAGGGGCTACCGGGGATACCCGGGCATGTTTCTCTGATGGACTGTGACAGAGCATGGCTCAAGTCCTCGACGTGAAATTTCTCTAGGGCGTTGATGTTGGGTATATCCAAAGATCGGGCTGCTACCTGCGGCGTGCCGCATTTGAGACGGCCCGAGTAAATCAAAGTGTTGGAAAGTAACATGATTTCCTCACACATGCGGTACTGGTGCTCTAGGTTGACAACAGAATCTGGTTGTGCTTCCGAGAGTAGTTTGAAGAGACTGATATCAAGTCCTCCTTCCTGGGCCGCTTTATTCTGCACAAGCGGCGGCAATTGATAATGATCACCCACCAGGATGAAAGTCCTTGCCATGCGAATCGGGCCGAGGCAGACCGGGAGCGTAATCTGCGACGCCTCGTCGACAATACAATAGTCAAAGATGCGTTGGTTGAAGATGTTATGGTTGACTCCGAGACATGTAGTGGCAACGACCTGCGGCTTTTCGTATGAATCCTTAAGCTCTTCAATGGTTGTTTTCTGGATTGCGGCAAGATCGGCAAATTCCTGAACATCTGGATGAATTTTCGCGGTAGCACCTATACGCAGAACACGAACGTTGTCGTCTCGAATCTTCAGCAGAATGTTGTCAACAGCAGTGTGGGTGTAAGACGTAAGAAGAACACTCTTGCCTTGAGAAACAAGGGCCCTAATGATATGGGCAATGGTTGTGGTCTTTCCAGTCCCAGGCATTCCAAGGACAAGAGCATAGTCTTTGGCGCTCATCACTTTTTCAATGGCTTGTCTTTGATCAACGTTGAGATTGCCAGGATTGGAGATCGTATATGAAGATGACATCGTCTTGAAGACAGGCGCCTGCCCCTGAACAATGAGCCGTCGAAGCTGCCTCGCTTGGAATAAGTCTTTATCCATCATACAGATGAGATTGTTTCGAACAATGGCCATGCCGTTGCTAAACTCATCTTTGTCGATCCGGTAAACGAGCTGTTCATCTGGGTTTTGCAGGGCAGCAGGCTCTTCTTTCCCGACCTCCATGATTCCCCTGAAAGACTGGTTTGTGACTGCATCGAAGCCAGCCGTCTTTGATCGTGCATTGTGAAGTTTCCGGTCCACGCCAACCTTGATGTGTGACGAACTAGTATGCACCACGTATCCATTGGCGAGAGCGAAATGGCCCTTCTCATCCGAAATGACGATTGGTTCACCGGCAGATATCTGGGATTCCGCAAAGGAGAAACCAGGAGACGCTTGTCTTTTGACGAACGTATAATGGTAGCGATTGATCTTTGTCCCAGTATTTTCCTCATACACAGAGTGCGGGTCGATAACGACATCCCCGAAGCATCGACCCAGGGCTTCTCGCTCGCTACTCAGCAATGTCCAAAGTTCTCGCCGGAACTTCACGAGATTACCTTCTTCCTTGGTCAGAAGTTCATCCCATTTGCGAAAGAAATCCCGATCACCGTTGTCCAGATGACCGACAGCTGCATCGAAATCCTCGCCAAGTGCACTAGTCTCGCCATCGCCATCCTCGGAGAGCTTGTGATAGATGAGACACGGAGTCTTGGCATAGCATCGAATACATTGACGAGCTTTTTTCAGCATCGGTGGAAGCTGGTGCCTTCCACGAATATAGCCAGCGAGGTGATTGCGCACCTGGATCATCTGGAGCAATTCATGTCGGACCGCACGGATACTGAGTGTTTTCGTCAACTCAAGGTAGTAGAGAAGCCCAAATGTAACATCGATATCTGCAATAATTTTTAGCAACTAGTCAACCAACTGAAAGAGGATCGGAGGCCTCATTACTTACCATAGCGATCCGACAGGAGAAGAGTGTAGAGAGCTGTCTGGGCCCTATGTGACTGGTTTGTATCCCTTCGCCCAGTCTTGAGTTCTAAAGGAACTACCAAGTTCTTCTCCATTTCATCTTCACGGCAAGTGACTTGTACCGTCGCATCGATATTACCTTTGAGGCCATACATTGGGGACCAGATGTGCTCCTCTACCTCAAGCAGTTTGTTGATACTCAAGTTCAGCTTAGAGCTATTGCGGTCTTCAACCATAGATTTGGCCTATTGATCTTCGTTAGCAAGGTTTCTTGGCCGAAAGAGGCCATCCATCGGCCGTTAGACATACCTGTGGCTTGAGATGCAGGAAAGCATCTGCCCAGTCTAGAACAGCAGGCATCCTGCTCATGAAATACTCAACAGCTTCAGGGATACTCATTTGGATCGAGTACAGCTCTTCGATGTGTCTGCCCATGACGGTTTCGACCAATGTCTTCAATGATTTCATGTCCCATTGGTTCGCTTTGAGAGCTTCTTGAAAAACTTCGTGGAAAAAGACTCCGAAGGCTTGCGGTCGCTCGAGTGCGCCAATGACTTTCACTCGATCTTGAAGGACAGCTCGTCGCTGGCAGTCTATCGAGTCTGCTACGACCGTAGCTGAAATGAGATGGTCGGGGTGAAGAATGATCATGTGGTTCAAATTATCCACAACGCATTGGCCGGCTGCGTTGAAGTCCCCGACTAAGTGGATGTATGAATCCTTGCTGCAGGGAGTGTCGAACCATGACTCTCGCAAGATGATAGACTTGCGGTCTCTGGTTTTCTCGTCTTCAACTAGTAATCCCTGTACTCAAAGTCAGCGGACGGGACTATATCCGGGGCAAGGGCAAGGTATCTGACCTGCTCTGGCTGAGTACGTCCTTTCGGAGTGACATATGTGCTCTTCGTGATCTCAACGATCTGGTAACGTTTGATAGCTTGTCGACCTTTTAGGTTCTATTTGTTTTGACTGTCTTAGCATATATCATATATCTAGAAATTAACTGACTAAGAGTGACTAACATGAGCGAGTGCTCCTTCACCTGCTTGCTTCATAGTTTGTTCAATGGCCTCCAAATCAAAATCATCATCAAACTCATCATCCGATGACGCCACCTTACGTTTGACAGGTGCGGCGGTTGGGGGTTTGCTATGCATACTGCCATTCACCGGGGTATTCATTGCATCTGATCTCTGCATAGATGGTCCAGTGGTCGTTGACTTCAATGAATTGGCCGGAACGGGCTGTGTGTCACATTTTGCAAGTATTTCCTGCAAGCTGTCAGGCAGATCATCGTATTCATCTTCAAATTCATCGAATTCATCGATATCATCTCGTTTTGTTTCGTTAGTCGTAGTGTTATGGGGTATTGTTATGAGAGGTTGGCTGTCGAGGATTGAATCCTTAGGCTGCCATGAACGAGACTTTTCTGCGTCAAGAGCAGCCCAGTCAGAAGACCCCAGGGACGCAAACTCGTTAGATGCATGTGCCGGCTCAATGAAAGGATCTTCCGAGGCATCAACCAGGTCCAGAAGACCTTGATCAAGATCATCATCTCCGAACTCGGAGGACGACTCTTGAAGAATGGGCAGCTTCCCAGGTCTCACCTTCTCGGGCGGTACAGCACATGGTGATTCAGCGGTTTCTTCGTCGGCCTCGTGAAGCCTCCGGTTTTTCGTGGGTGAAGACGATCGACACCTTCGTGTATCCGCATGTTGGCGCAGGGGTGACGAGCCAGGTGGACCCGCATCGGCAGGGGCCATGTTTATACTTCTTTCAATCTTCTCCATAAGATAGTTGATCCTTGAGGACCTGGGTCTCCCAGATTCGACATTGCTGCTAGTTCGTTGGAATATGCCACGGCTGACATCTAGCCCATGGACTCGTCGCCTTTTTGTTCGAGATGTCGGAAAATCGGTAGTACAGCTAATCGCGCGTCTCAGCCCTGACGAGTCTCGACTTGTTCTGCCCGAACCTGGTGTTTTGGGTGACGAGGAAAGAAGATTTGCGAACCGTGGCGGTGGAAGATCGTCCGGGCCATCGACCATGTTTTTATCCATGTAGTTACTCCACAATTCAGCAGCCATATCATGCTGCGGTGTCTTGAAAATGACTTGTATTGAATTAAGATCAAAGGGCTCTTTTTGCACCTTTTTCTTATTCCCTTTCGAGGGAGAGCCAGCAGGCGAAGAACTGTGCCGGCGTTTTCTTCGGCGACCCGCTGGTGTCTGGGACGAGGTGTCTGGGTTCGAGCTGGCAGGCACATGCTGCCAGATGACTTGATCAACTGGCGTCATTTCCGGGACTTCTGCAGGATTAAACGAATCCTCGGCGTTGCTGATCAAATCCGCCAGAGGTATCTTGTTTCCCGGAGTCTGAGGACATTCTTTAATCGGTTTTGATTCTTGTAATTGGGGTTCCGGTGCTTGAGCTTCGCGAGGCGGAGAACATCCTTGATCAGAACAAGTCTGCATCGGCTCCTTCACACCGTTGGAACTCGGATCTTTCTGTTCTTTGCTCCCATTAACTGATTTCGTCTCGTCTTTCGAGCTGGTGCCGTCGGGAACTACTTCGCCTTCCTGGAAGCGAAAAGCGTTCAACTTCGTTCGTGAGTTTGACGATATAGGGTATGCATTGTTTGTTGCCATTGCTTCGATTCGGAAATATCCAATGACGCGATCAAAATTGGTAACAATACATTCCGCGGGAAGCTGAAGCAGGACGGTGTCAGAAATGGGGATATATTGGGGGTCCGAGATGAGATATACCAGTTAAAAGATGGTATTTACCGGTTCAGTAACATCGAATGTTCGTGAATATGGAAAGATGAAACGAATGGCGAGGCGAGTTCCTGCGCCCTGCGGGCATGGGAGGGCCAGTTGTGATAAGAACGCGTCGCGTGTGTAGTGACGACACCTATTTTCCAAGGCAGGAGCGTGATTCTGCCTGAAATAACAGGTATAAAAGCGGACAAGAAAATTGCCCCAAAGTAGACTAGCGCGATAACTGGACAGCTTCCCGGCCTTTTACGGCTTCAACATCAACCCGCCGAAGCCCCCCCTCCACTCTACTGCAAGAGGCAACATATCAATTGAGACCGTCCTTGCAACCTGAATTCAACAAGGATATTCTATCCCTTGTGACTTTCACCAATATCGTCGCCCGCCAGTGTTCCTTTCATCGGCCTCAACCCTCCTTCATCCCATCTTCAAGATGAGTGCCCGGCCATTGTCGCACATCCTCCGGGCGCGTTGCCTGCTTCGCCAGTCTCAAAACACCCAGGCATTCTCAACCCGATCCAGTATCCGTGCTGCGGATCACGGTGATCACTATGACCCTCCCACCGGGTGGCTGTTCGGTGTCAAGCCCGGCCAGAAGTACGTGAAGGAAGGCTGGGAGAACATTTGGTACTACGGATTCATTGGAAGCTTTTTGGTCGCTGGTGTCGCATATGTTTTCAAGCCTGATACTTCGTACGTATAATCCGTATCTCGACCTAGGGCCTCAATATCGGCGTTTATACTCCTTGCGCAACTGGAATACTGACAATTGCGATAGTATACAAACATGGGCTCTTGAAGAGGCCCGACGGAGACTGGAAGCTGAGGGTATCCTTGAGGACCCTGACAAGGTCAAGAAATAAACGCCAGTTGTACGCTGTACATAGAGATCAAAGAGGGACTATTCCGATTTATGCCTGTACAACCTGCAACGGCAGATATGATGTTCCGGTCTCGTTCTTAGACAGGTTTTTTTCTGCATGCTCATCTATTTTCGTTCGTTCCTTGTTGTATCACTTTACACTTTTCGAAGTTTCTTTCCGCCATGTTGCTTATAGGTGCTCCGGTCGCAAAAGAGAAATGCTTATAATTCGCACTGAGCACATTATGAAAATGATCTAAGTTAAACCGTATGGAGTGTGATATCTGATAGGCTATTTGCAGGATGTACTATAAAAGAGGGGCCCTCGCATTTGCCTCCTGCTGTCAAATCTCTGGATATAGATCAGTTCTCCGAAGCAACGGCATTTCACGCCGAATCTTCGCCACAAGATCGAGGTCAATATCGGCGGTCGCGATTTGTGGTTCCTGGTACTCATCCCCCAGCTTTGCTACCACCTCACCCCATGGGTTGATGATAATAGAATGACCATAGCTTCGCCTCTTCTCGTTATGGGGGCCTGCCTGCGCAGCTGCAATCACATATGACTGGGTCTCAATAGCCCTTGCTCGTAGCAAAGGCTCCCAATGAGCCCTGCCCGTCGGAACAGTGAATGCCGATGGATATGTGATGATTTCAGCATTCTGCCTCCTCAATGCCAGGCTGATCTCTGGAAATCGCAACTGGATGATCCAGCATGAGTAAGAAGTTGAACCGGCTAATATTCGATGTGATGTCAACATCCATCACTTACATCAAAACAAATGCTCAGACCAACACGCCCTATAGGTGTGTCAAATGGCCTAGGGAGTTGTTGTCCAGGTTGGACGCTCCTAGACGCAATGTTAGTGAATGATAAGTCAAGTATGGATCTTGCAGAAGGCTTACGCGCTCTCCTTGAGAACAGGTCCGTCTTTTATATCAACGTCAAAAAGATGGACCTTCTGGTACTTTTGGGATATGATTCCCTTGTCATCGATCCAAATCAATAAATTCTTGAGCCTGGTTTCAGAAGCTACTTCATGGATGCCAACATTGATGTGGATTTTCTGTTCCTCGGCATATTTCTGTAAGGACGACACAAAGCTAGTCCTCTCTTCAGACTGGGCGAGGGAGTAGGATTGCTCTGCCGAGGATGCGATATAGTCTGATGCCTCTGGAAGAAACAGTACCTAACATATATGAGCTGTCTGTGGGTGAGTTGGCGGTGGATTATGATTATATCACCTTGGCACCTGCCGCAGCAGCCTTTCGAACCAGCACCTTGCACTGAGCTAAGTTCGAGGTTATGTTGCTCGTCGAACATAGCTGCCCCACGGCCTAAATCAGAGCAGGTTGTTAGCCAAATGGCTCACCTCCGATGGGTGGGCAGCACATACCGCTAGAACCATAGTGATAAAAGCTCAGGATCTGAAATATATCGAGAGTAGAATCCGAAACCAAGTTCTTTATGACAAAATACCTTTCCTGTAGCAATCAAATGGCATCTTTCGACCCCAAAGTGACGAGCCCGTATGCTGACTCAGCTAGTTATCGCGATGATCAGCGATAACCTTTCTTCTCGCCAAGGCCCTCACCTCGGATCTTTCACAAGACACGCAGGTTTTGACAGATTCAGCAACTGCCAGTCAGTGGAATCTTACCGTCGCAATGAAGAGTTTAAGAAGAGACCTGTCTGCCAACCCGCAGGCCGCAAATGTTACCAGCAAGGTCTTCGTTAGGTCCACGAAAAGTGGAAAGGTGCAAAAGATTGTTCGCGAGCTCTATTTGAGAGAAGATATTCCTTGCTCTTCTAAGCTCTGCTCACAATGCCCAACGATTGCGCCGGCTGATGCCAATGGAAACAGTAAGGAGATTATTCCGGTGATGGTCAAGCAAGTTGCTAAGCGAAATAGTTGCGCCGTTCATCCTATCTGATCGCCCCGCCGGCACAACGGCATTCCCACGAGGCCACTACATTGTTCCCGATACAAATGCGCTGCTTAACGGAATGGATCTTTTTGAGCACACCGGGGCCTTCTACGATGTGATTGTTCTCCAGACCGTCCTCGAGGAATTGAGAAACCGATCAATACCACTTTACAACCGTCTTCTGGCCCTCGTCAAGTCAGACGAGAAGCGCTTCTACCTATTTTTCAACGAGTTTCGCCGAGAGACTCATGTTCGCAGAGGCCCGGAGGAAACAATCAACGACAGGAACGACCGCGCTGTGCGCACGGTAGCAAGCTGGTACAGTTCTCACCTGCAGCAATCAGCCAAAACAGGAAAGAAAGAAAAGGCGATACCGGCAATTGTTGTCATAACTGATGACAAGGAGAACCTCCGGAAATGCAAGGAAGAAAGTGTGGCGGCCTTGTCGCTATCCGACTATGTCTCCGGTTTAGAGGGCTCCGACATGTTACTGGATATGATCAGCGAGTCAAAGGATGCGCGAGATGCCAAAGAGACAACTCGCGGGGAGTTCTTCTACCCTGAATACTTCTCAATGTCAAAGCTCACGACTGGTCTGCGAGCCGGGACATTGCACCAAGGAGTGTTCAATGTTTCTCCTTACAACTACCTGGAAGCCTCCGTTAAGACCGCGGCTTTCGATAAACCTCTTCTCATTTTGGGCCGTGATAATAGTAATCGCGCTATTGCAGGTGATTCTGTCGTGGTCGAAGTACTACCGCAGGACCAGTGGAAGAGCCCCTCGACTAAGATTGTGGATGAGGAGGCCGTGACCCGTAATGATAATCCTGATACCGAGGAGACCGAGGCTGTGGTAACGGATAGAGAACGCAAAGCTCTCCAGGAAGAAGTCAAAAAAGCCCATGGCAAGAACTCGGATGGCAAGCCACAACCTACTGCCAAGGTTGTTGGTGTGATCAAGCGCAGCTGGCGTCAATACGTTGGCCACGTTGACCCGAATTCTACTGGCTCACAGGCCTCTGGCAGACGGCAACAAAACGTTTTCTTACTACCGATGGACAAGCGTATTCCGAAGATCAGAGTACGCACAAGACAGGCTAGCGATATTCTCGGTCAGCGTATTCTTGTCACCATCGATTCTTGGGACCGCGATTCGAGGTATCCTACCGGTCACTTCATTCGATCTCTGGGAGAGCTCGAAACTAAGGGTGCCGAAACCGAGGCTCTATTGCTTGAATATGACGTGCAGTACAAACCATTCCCGAAATCTGTGCTGGACTGCCTTCCATCTGAAGGCCATGATTGGAAGGTCCCTGTCTCGAAGGAAGATAAGGGCTGGACCGGCCGGAAAGATCTTCGAGACTTGCTTATTTGCAGTATCGATCCACCTGGCTGTCAGGATATTGACGACGCACTTCACGCGCGTCTCCTGCCAAATGGAAACTTTGAGGTTGGTGTGCATATTGCAGATGTGTCGCATTTCGTCAAACCCAACAACCCAATGGATCTCGAGGCCAGTATTCGCGGAACTACTGTTTACCTAGTCGATAAGCGTATTGACATGCTCCCGCACCTTCTTGGTACAGACCTGTGCTCTCTCAAGCCCTATGTTGAACGATATGCGTTCTCAGTTCAGTGGGAGATGACACCTGATGCCGAGATTGTGTCTTCAAATTTCAGCAAGTCGGTCATTCGCTCCCGGGAAGCATTCAGTTACGAACAAGCTCAGTTACGCATTGACGACGAATCACAGAAGGACGAGCTGACCGAAAGCATGCGCACTCTTTTGAAATTCTCCAAGGTTCTCCGGCAGAAGCGTATGGACGCTGGTGCCTTGAACCTCGCTTCCCCAGAAGTCCGCATTGAGAGCGAAGGCGATGAAGTGGGCGATCCTTTGACGGACGTCAAGACTAAGGCTATGCTTGACACTAATAGCTTGGTTGAAGAGTTCATGCTTCTCGCCAATATCACTGTTGCCTCGAAGATCTATGAATCCTTTCCTCAGACGGCCTTGCTACGTCGACACGCCACTCCCCCGCCTCAAAATTTCGAGGACCTTCAAAAACAACTCTCAAAGAAGCGGGACATGGAGCTGGATGTTTCCAGCTCACGAGCTCTGGCTGATTCTTTGGATCGTTGCGTCGATCCTAAGAACCCATTCTTCAACACCCTGGTCCGTATCTTGGCGACCCGTTGCATGACCTCCGCCGAATATTTCTGCGCGGGTGCCTTTGCCGAATCCGAATTCCGTCACTACGGTCTCGCCTCACCCATTTACACCCACTTTACTTCACCCATTCGACGATATGCCGATCTGATGGTTCACCGGCAATTGGCTTCTGCCATTGGGTATGAAGGTGAGGATGGCCACGCAGTCATCGAGGGTGTCAGCACCCGTAACAAGCTAGAGGACATCTGCCGGAATATCAACGTCCGTCACCGCAATGCACAGCATGCCGGCCGCGCTAGTATTGAATACTACGTGGGCCAGGCTCTTAAGGCCCGTGGGGAGAAGATGGCCGCCGACGGTGTTGATGCGGGTATTGAAGAAGAAGGATACGTGATGCGTGTGTTCGAGAACGGTGTTGTCATATTCGTTCCCCGCTTCGGTATTGAAGGTGTCGTTCGTCTAGAGGACTTCGTCCTACCCGGTGAATCTGGAGCTCGTTCTGTCGCAGAGAGACGGGAGCTAGCTCCTCACCGCACTACGGAGTTCGATAGCGAGGAATATACCCTTTGTGTGGAGGAGAAGGGTCACCCGGAGAAGGAACGCAGTGTGACTGTTGAACTTTTCCAAAAGGTTCGTGTCAATGTCACCTCCGTCAAGGAAGAGGGTCGTGGCGCCGGCAAGAGAAGGGTCCGGATTTTGGTTACGGAGGCATGAAACAAAAGCTACATCCATGTAGATTAGATCTATGATTAAAATGGCGTTCAAATGAAACGAATGACAGACCATTGTCTATTTTTGTATGTTCATTTGTCTGGCATATATGTACTCTGCGCTATGCAGTTATTTAAACCTTTTTCAACGTGATCATTCTGCGTACCAAGCTGACCGGGGCCCATAACTGAGCGTCTGTTTCAATGGCCTCCAAGGCCGGGGAAATAGTCGCAGGGCAGTTTTTTTTCTCATTTCCGCCGTCAATTCCAGTCAGTGGGCCAGGCTGGACGACGGAATCACGGCTCTCCAGAGCACGCTCCAACTCGCCGACCTTCCAGCCGCGGACGATCCACAGACACAAGGAAGCACCAACATACATGAATCCAGTGAATATCTGAACGTTGAGATATGAAGTCTCGCCACCAATGCCATGGCTGCGAAGCTGAAGGGCGATAGGCTCGGAGACAGTGCAAGGAATAACAAGCGTGAGCCAGGTAATGCTCAAGCCAGAAGGGAGGTCCCTGATACCAATTATCTCCGCCAGGACAGGAGAAACAGTAGCCCAATAGGTGCCTGCGACAGTGCCAACCAAAACGGCGAAGAAGCATACGACACCCATGCTATCAGCAGAAGTCCAGATGACGAGAGAGAACAAACCGCAGAGGAAGGTGAGGAAAGTGGCAATATTAATACGACCAAGCCTGTCACTGAACATGCCAACAAACGGACGACCGAGACCCTGACCGAGGTTGAGCAGCGCTGAGACGATACTCCCCTGGTGCGGCGAGAGACCGACAGAGAGAGCAAAGTTGGCAACGCTGAACAGCAGGGCCACATAGCCGAGCATACTAAACACACCCCATCCGAGGAAGAGCAGAAACTCCGGGCGACGCAGGAGAGGCAGATGGAAAGCCGTAAATCTACTGCCGACAGCCTTGTTGCGGTCCCGGAGCAAGTTACAACAGACCAGGTTCACGACGCACGAAATGATACCCAGGATGCGGAACGCCCAAGCTAGCCCGTAGCGCGGGATAATGGCGCCCACTGCGAGGGAGTACATTAGGCCACCGAGACCGGATCCGGCGGCGTTGATGCCCATAGCTACACCGCGGTGCTTGTCGAACCATTGCGGGGTGATGCCGACACTGCCCACGAAGAGGAAGCCCATTCCCCAGCCGAAACAGACGCCTTGGCTGAGGAAGATGTGCCATTTCTGGGTTGCGAATGAGGACCCTATTAGAGAGAGGGTTTCGAAGAAGATACCCAGGTTGAGTACAAATCGTACACCCAATTTGTGGATCATATGGGTGGCTACTGGGGCCACCAGAAGGGCACAGGAGATACTCAAGCCGCCTGTGAAGGCGTACGATAGGGCCGATGTGTTGGGGAACACATCGTTTGAGAGGTAGTAGCTCAGGAAGACTCCGTAGCTCTGGATATTAGACCTGTTAGTAAGATGAAGGTGCAAGTTTGAAGGCGAAGACTTTTGACTCACGCTATTGATACCCCAGGTATGCGCATTAATCCAGAAAACACAGGCGATACAGACCCAGCCATAGCCACCGTCCGGGGCCACATCGTGGTTATATTTTTCATCTTCATCGACTTCCAATGCTGGCAGTGGATACAACGTCTCTTCCTGTTTTGCGCTCTCACGGTCCACTTCATCCTCATGGGAACGGATGATATCGATTGGCACATTATCTGCCATGGTGATAGCTCAGATACAAGCCCAGCTTGTTATTTTCCGAGATAACGAGCTGCTGAGAAGACCGAAACCGGTTGCCGTTTTCGTCACGACATAAAGGTTTGCAGTAAAAAAAAGCAAGAGGGTTAAGTGATCACGCTAAGAGAAAAAGGGACTAGATTTCGATCAGTTCATCTTTGGTAATAAATAATTTGAGTCATCGGACTAGTATCGGATTATCGGACTGAATGCCGAATCCAACCTTGGGGAGCATAGTTCGTGCAGCATATAGAGGAGAGATGCCCAGGACGGACATGGTTTATTATTTGTATTCGGCTATATGAACCAATGAAGGGAGCTAATATACAGCTACTCGCGTCCGAAGCTATGCAATTCTCGTGACTAAAATTCCCCCGCATCTGCCCAACTCGATTCTCTCCGCATCGGCTTCTCGGCAAAGATACTCCACAGCCAAGTATGACATCCCAAGGTTTCAAGAATGGATGTCTGTATCCATAGGGCTAAGATCCTGTCGAGTAATGACTCTTGTAGATGTACCTTATCGCCACATCCGTTATCTGCGGGAAACAAGCCAATGCAGACGAAAATACTGTGTGATATATGTCAGTAGCAATACATTTCTTTTTGCCGGTTCCTTGAAAGTAGGCGGGCAGACATCTCCCACTGAATCTAGATCTTGATCATGGGACCTCCGTATGAATCAGGAGATAAATTTAGTACTTCCGCGGAAGGGGAAGTCCAGTCCAGTGGAAGTTGTGCTGGCTCGCATGGCAGTATTTATTTGGTTACCCCCCCTACTTCTTCACGACCTCCCAGAAGACTCGCAACGCTGTTAAACGCGTCGCTAACTTTCCTCCCTAGCTTCTGGTGCAGGTGCAAGTGTCTCTGTTGTAATTCTATAAGATAGGCGGCAAAGACAACGTAGAAGGAGTGGTTTGCTGTATAGATGCCCAAAATGGTGCCATGTAGAATCAACAAGAAGCGGCCAGGTTGGGAATGCACATCATGTGATTTTCCCCTCGCTGGAAGGTTAACCTCAAAGAAAAGCAGTAGCTTAATGCCCCTCCATTACCCCTCCAAACTGCACCACCAGAACATTCCACGTCCAGGAGACAACGGTACGATCGAAGAGCTCACATAGCGCCTCTTCTGTTACGTGAATTATCGTTCTTTTTTCCCTCGAGAGAAACTTGCTTCGTTACCTTCTTTGCCTCATTTGGACATAAGCCCAGCAAACTCCTTGAACCCGAAAAAACCTATTTTGAAACAGCTTGAAATGAGTGAGCAATATACTTCCTTCGAACTTTCCCCTGTTGCCGAGCGCATACGAAAACAAATAAAGGATATGTCACCGGAAACAGGCGCTGGAGGTTCGGACGAAGAGAAGCCGGACAAAGCTCAAAAGCTTCCAATCAAGATCGAAGGAGGCGTGATGTATGGCGGAAATATTCTCTTAAAGAGGGTATTAGAACTTGTCAAAGAAATAGGTTCAGCGAACATTGGAAAGGTAAATGGAGCCGTCATCCGTTTAATTGCCTAGCTCACCCGGAATGACAGGATTGGAGATAGACTGTGGCCCATTTCTTTGAGGCTACGGAGATTCTCAACGATTCGTCTCAAATGTATCTCATCCCATTATCACCCAATTCGACATCCGGAATAGTAGAGGAAGGACACGCCGCATTCATCAGGAATAAGCCTCTATTTAACGCTGGCGCTAGTGTCATTATTCTCACACCTCCTCCCTAATTCGAATATTTTCCGAGTAAATAACCGCAAGTAGTTCCACGGTATATCGAGTTGATCATCCAGTGGCTAACTTCATGAGAAACTCTAGGACGATCAGCATAAGTCGAGTATGGATTCATTAAAGCCAGGCAGACATGTGCCTTGAACACGCGTACGCAAGTATTGTCAGACGCCATTGATAGCCTGTTATCGGTATGTTGCCTATCATACAAAGCGGGAAAGCACGAGTAGCGATGTCTGCAGCCTCTCCTCTAGGAGAGCTATATTGCGTCCCCACCGCTAGTTCTATCCGTCAAATCGCTTTACCAATATATTTGGATCTGTAAGGATGCGTTGGGGAGCCGGAACTCGCCTGTAAAGAGTAGACGTTCGTCAAATTGCCAGTCTCTGTTTTCTGGTTGCTTCTATTCACTTTGCTTCAAGATGACTGAGGTGAAAGGCGGCTCGCAATCTTGATGAAAGCTCTGGTGAAAATGGGCTTGGAATATATCTGTCCGAGATGTTTTCAGATGTTTTCAGATCCAACTGCATACTACCGTCAGTGTCAAAAGGCAGGGGAAGGAGGCGAAGGTGGAAGGAATGAAGGAGACCATGCACTTGTTGTCCAATATAGGGCTTTAGGGCTTCATGGACACAAGCCCTTATCGGCGGATAGCCATGCTGAGTCATCCGTTGCCTCGCGACGGGCCCCAAGGGGTTTGTTTGGAGGGGAGAGCAGCCCAATGACGCTAGCCAGCTCAGACCGTCATTTGTAGATCCAACTAGACTCTTCTCATCTTAGTTCATCTGGGTCCCTCTTTTCTGTACTTATCCGTATATCTTCCCCTTGATCCCTGATCCTTGCAATACCATGATGCATAAACATCCGACTGGCCAGAGAAAAGTCTCACCTCCTGGCCCATCCTTCATGTCCAATGATCAAGTCTGTAAGTGACTCTTCCGTGTCGGACGGCTCGGAGCTGATGTGAGTCAACAGCAACATACTTGAAAGATTTGCGAGCGAATCGTCCAGCCCGTCCGACAGGATCTCGTCCATACCCAGGCAAAGCAGCCGCAGTAAACGATCTGTCTGATAACCTTCCTCCAAGGGCATCCTCGGCATTCTCCATGCGTACCCCAGTCGAGCATGACGTTGAAGATCGACGCTCAGGTAGCGCAATGTCCCATCGCCGGGCGAATTCCCATGCGTCCGCGGGCGCAATGGGTCGTCCTTTAGCTCAGGAGCCACGAACGCACTCAATCCGGAAGAACGTCTTCCCAGCACAAATTCACGCACGTACCATTTCTATCCCGGCATCTCCCGCTCTGTCCTATCGTGAAAATGGGCAACGACGACACGAAAAGGAAGAGGCACGGGCATTACGAGAGGCTTTGCAGAAAATGGATATCGAGGACGATGTTATCCTTCACCAAGCAGCCCAGGATGAGGCCACAGAGCTAGTTTGGATGCACCAGAATCCGGGTCTAGCTTTCAAAAACCCTTATGCGCCATACCAAAATCCTGATGCCAACAAGGGCAGCCAGAGCCCTCTTAAAAATGGTTCGCGAGAATATGACCCCTTGACCAATAAATTCAGCCAGTCCACAGGCTCAAGTATCTCTTCTGATGGTAACTCTAGCCCGGAGTCACTACGCAAACGATCATCTCTGGCTGGTCCCTCAAAGAAGAATCTCAAAGTTAACTTTAAACTACCCGAACTCGAGGAGTCTGTTGCTTCCGAACCGCGAACTGTCAGCAGCGATTCATCTAAAGGAATCTCCAGGAACCCTAAAGGTCAAATATATGAAGAGCCCATTGCTACAAAGAAGGAACCCGAACCAAAGTCAGAATTTTCCAAGTCTGACTCGTCAGCAATGAAAAACAAACCGCGCAACCCCCTAGGCCGTATTCCTAGGCCACTGCCTTGGTTGCAGAATAGAGCTCACAGCAGCCCTGTGATGGATAAGATTTCGCGGTTTGAAACCCCCAAGGACACTCCCACTAAGCCGCGTAATGCCGGCTACACTCGAAACGAGAGCGCTACTCCTTCTCCCACTCAGTCACAAGTTGCCGGCTACACTCGAAACGAAAGCACTCCTTCTCCCACTCAGTCACACAAGGCCGGCTACGCTAGAAACGAGCGTGGTATCCCGACTCCTCCCCCCGAAGAAAAGGATGAACTTGTCCCCACCCAGGATGTAAGAGAGAGACGCAGTGACGAGATCCGCGCAGCTACCAGCAAAAAACGAGGAGACCGCAGCGAAAAGTTGCCAATGCCTTCAGCCGTCAGTGATCGAGTGGGACGCCCAATCGTGAGCTTCGACAAAACTTGGAAACCAGTTGAGCAGCCGAAGCCCGATCGTCCAACCCTACCCGTGATTGAAGTGGCACCCCCGACCATTGAAGTCTCTGAGCCGACTCCAATTCCCGTGATAAATATTCCGGACATCAAAGTACCCACGATCTCCGAGATCGAGGCTTCTTCCAAGCAAGCGCCTAGACCCCATCCGACGGGGAACAGCCAAGCAAAAAAGCAATCGCAGAGCCGTTGGTACTCGCCCTATACACGAACCGGTGTCCCGACTGCAAGCTGTGAGCGATGTACGCTTTCCATTGCCGGCAAAATTGTGACCGCTGGCGGATGTCGATTCCACCCGGAGTGCTTTACCTGTTTCCACTGCAGCACACCCCTCGAGTGCGTGGCTTTCTATTCAGAACCGGAGTCCAACAGAGCCGAGAGATTATCAAAAACCGAGGCTAGTGACATTGAGGCCCGCGTGCCACGGTTCTACTGCCATCTGGATTTCCACGAGATGTTCAGTCCCCGTTGCAAGAGCTGCAAGACCCCTATTGAAGGAGAAGTGGTAGTGGCATGTGGTGCCGAATGGCATGTCGGCCACTTCTTCTGCGCAGAGTGTGGTGATGTATGTGTGAAATACCCTCTAATAATTTCGCCCTCAAGAAACTGACTCTTTTTCTCATAGCCCTTCGATTCTCAAACTCCCTTTGTCGAGAAGGACGGCTTCGCGTGGTGTCTCAACTGCCACTCGCGCCGTACCGCACCACGTTGTCTGGGCTGCAAAAAACAGGTCATGGACGATGTTGTCATCAGCGCAATCGGTGGTCAGTGGCACGAGAGCTGCTTCAATTGTCACGAGTGTGGCGATGGTTTCGGTCCGGAGGGCCGATTCTTCGTCCGTGAAGGCGAGCCCAAGCGGACAGCTAAGGGCCGCATCATCGGTGGTCCGGTCCAACTGGCTATCTGTGAGAGATGTGAGGGTATCCGTCTCAAGGCACCTGGGATGTGCTAGACTTTTGCACCATTTAGTTGTCGGGCTACGGCCACCATGTTTTAGCGAGATTACTGCTTTTATCGCATGATGTCGGTGTTTGATTGTTGCATAACTTGATTCTTGATTTGTCTGCACGTCTACAACCCTTTTCTGGGTTCATTTCGGGTGTTTGTTTTTATATCGTGTTTTTGTTAGCAAGCGAAGATTGCCAGCGATGTTGAAGTATGATATTGCCATGCATGCAGTTAGAATGAGGAATGAACGCCCCAAACACCTCCCCCTCTTATCGTCATATCATTTATATACAATGATTCCTAACTTGCCATATTTTCCTCTCTGATTAGGTGTCTAATTCCCTCCACTTTTTTTTCAAATAGGCCACTCAGGATCAGCCTTGCGCCTGAAAACAGCAACATACTTGTTTCCCTTATTTCTCGTAACTTTCTTCGACTCTTCCGTCTCAAACTTCATAACCCGCACACAAGGATCAGAAGCAAGCTCCTCATCAGAAACCCTCTCAAACAGATCCTTGCTGCTCGGGGCAGGAGCCGGTTCACCCTCCTGCTGCTCATTATGCAGGAAATGCCGTAGAACCCAGTGGTGATACTCCTCGACATCGGTAATGGTGTACAGCAGACCGCCAGGCCGCAGGACAAATGCATACTCGGCGTTTAGAGACTCGGAGATAATACGGGCCTTGTGCTTACGGGCCTTGAAGTGCGGGTCCGGGAAGCAGATGAAGATCTTGGAGAGTTGGTGGCGGCCGAAGAAGTTGGGGAGGAACTTCATTGTGTTGCTGCGGATTGCGGAGATGTTTTCGAAGTTCCCTGGGAAGACTTTCTCCGTGCCGATATCGTCGTCGTTGGCTGGTGCTGGGGCTGGGGCTGACTCGGTGCTTTCAGGTTGTGTTGAAGCGTCTTGGGTTTCGGTTGATGATGGGTTCGCGGCTTTGTTCTTTAGGCGTTTTTGTTGGCTGCGCAGTGCGTGGATGCGAGAGGTGACATATTCCAGCACTGAGGTGCGAATTTCCATGCCTGTGGTTTCGTAGTTAGTTTTATGGTGCTCATTCAACCGGGTGCATATATGGGTTTGAATCTCGCTGCGCTGTACTTACCGACCATCAAGGTATCTGGCATCAATGGCGCCAGGCCAACGATCAGCCCGCCGAATCCACATCCGATGTCCACGACTTCGACCTCCTTGGTCAACTTCCGCCCTCCGCTGAGATTCGTTTTGGATGTATCTGGATCGACGAATGCAGGGAAATGGGATGACCAGTCCATATGCGCGGGGCTGAGGGGACTATTGGGGTGTGAGTTAGCTATCAGTTTTCGATCGGATGCGAAGAAGTTGTCGCCAGTGAAGCTCGAGAATGCCATAGGAATCCCCGCAGGAACGATTTGACGTGAAACAGGCAAAATAGGATACATACTATTCCAGCCGGTGGTCAGAGAATGGATTCGCATGCGCGCGCTGGCGGAAGAATTTCTTCTGCGGCATCATGATGACGGAGCCATCGGTGGATTCCTGCTGGGCCTGTACATTGCGACGGTACTCTTCGCGCTTGGTGCGCTTTGCAGGTGGATTTTGGGTGACCATTGTGAAGAGCAGAGGGGATAGTCGAGAGAAATCGAAGAGGCCGAAGTCGAAATTGAGAAAATCCCCCGGGCCCCACCTTTTACTCCACAGCTTGGAGTCTCTCGACTGTCTTGTCTCGTCTTGTCCTCGACATTCTACTTGTCTTGACTTTTCTACTTCTATTTGGGCCATTTAGCTATCTGCTCTTCAATATTCACACTTTAATCCCTTCCAACATGACAACAGCACCCCCCTTCCCCTTCCCACCAACCTACAACTTCCCCCCCTTCTTCACCCCGCAACCAAACACAACAACCCGCCACTCGCAGCTCGAGAAATGGTCCTCTCTAATCCAATCCTGGTGCCGGCATCATCGCCAATATCGTCTCTCCCTAATCGATGCCGTCGAAACACCGCTATTCCACAACACAGCCCTGCGCAAGCGCCTTGATCTGCGCGAGGCCCGCGCAGTCATCGACTGGATGACCAAGAGCGAAGAGGAAGGAGGCGGTGGGCGGCGAGCGGAGTGGATCTCGGATGCAGGAGGTGCCTCGTCTTTAGGGGGGTTGGGAAATGGTGCTGGGCAGGGGCCGAAGGCTGTTGCGTGGATTTGGTGGAGGAGGCCTGAGGAGTGGGCGGATGTGTTGATCGAGTGGGTTGAGGGCACTGGGCAGAAGGGGTCGGTTCTGACCGTCTATGAGCTTATTCATGGGGAGGGAGCCATGTCGCAGGGTGAGATTTTCTCTTTTGGTTGTGGATGATAATGGCTACGGTTTGTGCTGATTCGCGTCTACAGAGTTCCATGGCATGGATACTGATGTCATGTTGCGCTCGCTGAATGTCCTAGTTAAGAGGGGCAGGGCGCAGATTTTTGGTGCTGAGGGCCAGGAGGGTGTTAAGTTCTTTTGAACAGCTCAAGATGAGATGCTGGGATTTCTCTATGAGATAACTCGTGGCTATTCGTGACATAAACAAAGCGCTTCTTATGTGCCGGTCAAAAGACATGTTAAATCACGTCGCCGATACTCCAAACTTATACACAGAATCCATGTTCTTGGGTTGAAAGCCCTAAATGGATGAGGGTGTGGACTCAATACCTTGATATCAGTCTACTGGTCCATCGTCTCGATCATCTCCTCGGTCAGCTCGTATCCGTCGGCAGCACGTGTCTCCTGCGACATGGCCATGTCCAGGAGCCAGTCAACGCGGACAATCCGTGGAGTTTTCTTGATATCGAGCGCCAGTTGGCGGAATCGAGGCCAGAGTCGAGCGTGATTAGATCCGGTACTGCTGAGGAGGAAAACATCCTTGCGGACAGGGTTTCCATCTTCTGATTCGCTTTCCTCGTCGCTCTCCTCCCGCCGAGAATGGTTCGTTATAGCCAGACGGCCACGGAAAAGCATGCACTCTCCTCCGTTTGTTTCAACAATAGATTTGAATGCATCAAATCCGCCTCGAATGTCCTCGACGCAATAGATGCGATAGCCCTGCAGCATTTTATTCTTGTTCTTCTTTGCGTTTTTGGTGACAGAAGACAGGTCAAAACTGTACTTCTTCTCGGCTTCTTTATCCTCTAGAGGGAAATCGGAGGGCTCAAGCAATTTGTCCTCCTTTAGGCAACTGTCAATGAACTTAGTGCTAAGGATCATCGGCGCATACGCGAGTGCATTGACAAATTTGGTAGTTCGCAAGATCGACGGTGCGGCCAAATGAGTGCATCGTCGGGCATCTTGGACCACCATGATACCGAGATCTCGAAGTCCTCGCTGTGAAAGTGTCAGTAAATAGATCTTAAAGCAATCTTTTTTATAACTTTGGTAGTAAACGAACCTTGTCTGCATCCTCTTTCTTCTCGTTTCCCTTACCTACCCATCTCTGATAGCCAGTAATCAAAAGGTGCATGGCAATTGGTGGCCGAGACTTTTTCTGTCGTTTAGTCTCCACTGCTTGCTCGCCATCGCTCTCATCTTCAGCTTCAGGTGAAGCACGCTTTTTGTTCTCCTGAATCCGGCCCTCGTCTGACTTCCGTCTGCCACCGTAGATAACACCCCCCACGCGTTTCCTTTCCTTTTCGTACAAGGCAAGATCCGGGACATACTCATGGAGCCGCGCAGCTGCCGCCTCTTTTGACTTGCGGCTACTTGTCGACGATGGAGTCTCATTTTCTTTGCCTTCGGACATGACTCGAGTTCGTGCGGGTGTTTGAATAGGTCGGCGTGACTTCCCATTACCCTGCGGAGTTCCGAGCGAAGTCTCCGGGGCATGCTCATCAATCTTCCTTTTCTTTTCAGCGGGGGGCTCCACCGAAACCATATTTTGGTTCTTGCTCTGCATTGCGCGTTGTGGGCTACGAGCAACAATCTCGTCGGACGAGAAAAATACCTGCTCCAAAACATGGCGGTCAAGCGGGGTCTGGCCTGCGACTTCTCCGAGATTGGTTCGCAGAGGGAAGTGGCTGTAGCGCGGGTTTGATGCCGGCTGGAGCTTCCATTTTGCATAACTGTCCTCCAGCCACAAGTGGTTGATAACTTCGAGGCCCCATTCCTTCGCGGCATTGCATTTCTCACTCGTTCCGTGTGCCGTAATCAGATGGGTATTTTCTTGTTTCAAGGTTTTGGTACATTCTGCACCTGCTGCTGCGATCAAATTCTCCAAGTAGATTCTTGCTTCGCCAACATAATTAGACAAACTGATTTTCAAACCCTCAAATCCAGGGATTCCAGTGCGAGAGACCGGGTAGTGCAGTAGTCGTCTGAGGGGTGAAGTATATGTATTGAAGGTCATGAGGTGGTAGAGCCATGCGAGATTCCCAACGTCGATATTCAGTCGCGATGCCGTGCGGTATGCAAATCCTTCCCGGTAACGACAAATTAACATGTCTGCCCCATCAATATTTGATGTCATTGTGGCACCGCCTTGTTCGAGGACGGCTTGGATTGACTCCTGCAAGTGCGAGCCGATTGCAAGATCCGGAGACAACATAATGGACTTTCCTTCAAAGACACTGCGTTGGCCTGATTTATGTGCCGAACTAGATGGCGTAGGCAACTTAGAAGGATACGTTGTCGACGCACCGACCAAATCCTTATTCTCTTGCCATCGGATTGGAGTATCAGGACCCACGCGCAAAATCTCTGGGTCGGGAAGTGTATATGGACGTTCGTCGATTCGTCGACCAAGTTTAAGGCAGTCGTCAAACCTGTTCTCAGTCAGCGAGGGTCACTGGCTGTTGTACCATGACACTTACCAGTGTGGTAGTACAAATTTCACGTTTAATTTCTTCGCCTGGACAATGCGCGCCTTGTCGGAGTCGGCCGTGAGGTCCACCAAATGTGTAACCAGTTGAGAAATTCTTGGAGCGTACAATCCACCCTTCGCGACTACGCCCCCTATGATTGCATCCTTGTCTCCCTCGGGTATATCGCCGCAGGAAACCACCACATCGTTCATGAACAGACGCGGGTCTGGGCTGTATTGGCGGGGGTTGGCCAGTTTCCGCCTCGTTAATGAGTTATTCACCCAATGTGGCTTCACCACAGGTATTAACGCATCGCAGGCAGTACCATAGGCTTCGAAGTCAATAGTTGTAGAGATCAAATGGCTGAACTTGGCCACATCGGGGACCTCGGCACCGGGTTGGACAACCAGAGACTCGCCGCCATTCTGTTCGATTAGAGTCGCTAGCTAGACGAGGTTATTTTGTCAGTCTAGTTTCAGGCTGTACTAGTGGCAGGGAAACACGTACCTGCTCCGCGGATTCGTTCGAGAGATCATTGGAGCATACAATACAGAGGCAACACTGTTCGAAGAGCTTTGACTCTCCGTTTTCAGCTGCCATGGCCAAAGTTGTAGATAAATTATGTGATTAAAGACTGGGTCGTTGATTGGAAATTCTCCAAGAGAGTCACATCCAAGTGTGGAACTAAAATGAGGCAATCAGCGACGCGCCCACGCGTGTCAGGAACGCCGGATCACGTGCACCATAGCGCGCCGGGATGGAATTCAGATAGATCTAGTACTCATCTCCTGCATTATCTTTTCGATTTATTAGATAGGCCTAAGGTGTTCCAGACACATTCGATTACTTGTCATACCGATCAATCAGGTAGGTTCAATCATACAGGGCCAACTAACCACTGCTACATACAACGATCATAAAAGGTTCTGCTCCAGCTGCTATATACGAATGCGTATGTAAACCAAAGAGTCGGGGAATATGGGAATATGAACATTAAAAACGAGGCCCAACAACTCGCTCAGACAACCACCAAGCTAGATGCAAACAACGAACAAGCCAACATAAAAAAGAAGAGAATCAAGCCGCCATCGTCAAAACGTACGAGGTGATACTATCCATGCGCTCAGTCGTCAACTTCAAGCTAACCGTCAATAGCTCACGAGCAATGCGCGGCTCCTTCTCCTGTAGCACCTTCCACTGCGCCCCCGTTAAATACCAAGCCACACAATCGCGTTCGGCCTTGACCGTCGCCGTGCGGCGTGTATCACTGAAGAAAGGAAGTTCGCCGCACGGTCGACCAGCGACAATGAGCTCGAAGTAGCGGCCCTGAGGGAGGTCGTAGCCAGCGCGCAGCATGCCAGACTCGAGGAGGTAGAAGGCGCGCGGGGTTTCGCCTTCGTGGTACAAGACTGTGCCGGCGGGGTAGAATTCGCAGGCAAAGTAGGCGCAGGCGGGGAACCAGAAGTCTTCGTTCTCGGTTGAGAGGCCTTGGAAGGTTTGGAGAAGGAGTGGAAGTGGCTGGCGCATGGCGGACCAGGCGGGGGAGGCCATCATTGTTGTTTCGTGAGCTTGGATGGTTGAGGTCGCCACGCGCTGCAGGTGCTGACGGCGGGGTGAGCTGACGATGTTGTCGGCTAGGGTGATGGGTTTGGGTCCTGATGGCACGGGGACTGAGGCGGGGACTTGGAGAAGCTCGGAGTTTGCAGTTGGGTCGGTGGGCGTAGAAAGTGCTTGTTGGTGGCTATAGAAGACTTTCAGGTAGTTGTTCTCGCAGAACTCAAGGGCTGAGTTCAGGTCTTCGAAGATGGGGACGCCAGATTCTAGCTCGAAAAGTCCTACATTTTGTAGGGACCGTCCTACCTCACTTTCGACATCTAAGCCGGATATGGCTGTCTGTACGTTGCGCTTTCGAAGAACGCGGTTGATGCGAGTGAATGCTTCTGCGGCGGAAAAGTCGATTCCGTAGACTCGAGAAAAGTCGAGAATGATGAATCGAATAGGACGACGGTCGAAAGCTTCCTCCTCGATCAGACCACGCATGGTGTTCTCGACATTGACGATAGTTCCAAAAAAGAGATATCCACCAAGCTTGATAATGAGGGTCTGCTGCCCAGCTTCGCGTAGGAATTTCTGTTGGATAGGAGGACGTCGGACCGTTGACCCGGAAATTTCACCCGAGAATGTTGCTCGAATGGCAGATTTACGAGATGTTTGGACCACAAAGTTCACGCAGGCCAAAAGGATCCCAATGAAGATTCCGACCACGAAGTCCCAAGCGCCCATCGTGACAACGATAATGACAACGGTTAGATATTCAAGCCGGGTGAGTTTTCCCCATGTGTCTACCAATGCCTCCTGCAAAAGCTCAATGCCTAACAAGAAAATCAAGGCCCCAACGACCATAATGGGAATAAAGCCGATTATTACTGGGCCAATGACCATAATACCTGCAGTGGCTGCGGCCAACATCAGACCAGCCAACCGAGATGACCCGCCACTTGCGATGAAGAGAAGACTATTGGTATAAACAAGATAGTTCTGCTTCCGTTAGCCATTAACCACAGCTCGAACGATGGGGGCACATACCTGAATGCTTCCTGCGAATCCCGAAAGTGCATTCGTCACGCCATGTGCCATGAGCTCTCTGTCAACGTTGAGATTGTCTTCGCCGGTGGATATGCCAAGAGCAGGTACGTTGATGGGCACATGAAGCACACCAAAGAATGTCAAAGCGAACATGGCCGGAATTGTCTCACCAAAGGCAGTCCAATTGACCGCGGAGAGATCTATAACGAATTAGCATGGGACGCCCGAAGTATTACAATCAATTGACTCACCATAAAGAGAATAGAAATGATACCACGGATTGTTCGAAGACGGGGCATCAAAGACCCATCCATTGTGGCGCAGAGCGCCCATAGAGATCCTAGCGCTTAAAACGACAATGTAGAACACTGCAGCAACGGCAATGAAGTAGCCACCGACGAGGAAATTTGAGCGAACAAATCGTTTGAGAACAAGAAGCCCAATGGCAAGAGACAGGGGTATCATCCAAAGAGGGAAAGTATCAAGGGTGAAAAGTTTCTGAATCGTGGGGAGGTTGTACTCAAGAGACCCTGGAAGTCGGGCTGAAACCTCCATTCCAGTCTGTAGAAGAAAATAGCCCACACCACCAATGCACCCGATGAGAATATGACGGGGAAAGAAGCCAATGAGTGAGCCCAGCCCACATACACCCATTAAGAAGAACACCAAGCCGGTGAGAACCGAACTGACCGAAAAGGCTAGGATGGTCGTTGCAATCACTGATTTCGGGTTGTCCTTGCCGACTGAATTCATGATGGTGAAAGCCATCTGGTGGAAGAAGGGTACTACTTCAATCATCTCACTTCCTATTCCTCCCTTGAAGATCGAGCCTCCAGAGGAGAATACCACTTGGGAAATAATGGTACTGACATAGAACATCGAGATACCGTCAGTTCCCAGGTGAGCGAACAGGGGTTCTCCTAGAGGGAACAAGATCATTCCATAGGATAAAGCATCAAGAATGTTGAGCAGGAGGCCTAGCAATACAGCAGGAACCAGACTGGCGGGGTATACCACCGCCTCTTTCCATATGGCTCGCCCATCCCATGACTTTGGGTTCGACAAGGTCCGAGTACAATGGGTGACGGATGAAATTCCCTTCGTTATTAAGTTTGGAGATCGTTGGGCAGCCGCCCTTTGATTCTCAACGTCGCTTGCACTTCCATAGTTTTGTATAGATTTGGATCGTGATTTAGATAATAACGACGTGCTTTCATTGTCTCGTTCGGGTTCCTCATAGATCATCGGTGGGGGGAAGGAGATATCATCGGTCCCGGGTTGCGTGGCCTGGTCCTCCTCTGTATCCGTCAATGGACGGCGAATCATCTCTGTCAAGGCCGAAGGGCCTGAAGCAGAAGCAGGGTCGACGGAGGAATACCCTGGCTCCAAAAACGCCTCCTCCGCTGCAGGATGAGAGTCTGCAGCTTCGTCTGAGGAGTAAGTTGCAGAATCCCGTCTGCCGTGGAATATATCAAGGGTGGGGGGTAAGCCGGACCCGTCCCTCAAGAGGGAATTCTTATTCAGCGAAAGGCCATAGGTAGCGAGTTCCGCAGTCTGGTCCCGGAGACCGCCTGAAGCATAATGAGCCGGATCTGCGATAGGTCGAATGGTCAGTAAAAAATTGCGCGGTATCTCTACCCGTACACTATGCACGATGACCCACCCATATTGCTATTGAAGGACCGGTGGTAAAATGAACGGTTTGGTGTTCTTATTGCTGATCCATTGTAGCTGGATGATTCCGCTCCCATTGGACCGGGCGGGCTACCTGGGTTTGCATGTTCCACCAACGTTTCTGATGGGGTGTTACCCTGAATGTCGCGGTCAAACATCAAATTGCGTGATAGCGCTGATGCGCGAGAGTCGCGACGACCACGAGGCTGCAAAACCGCCATGGTATCTCGCGCAATTGCTGTCCAACCAAGTGCGTCGAAAATTTAAGAAATTCGGAAGTTAAACGGGGCCACTTAACGCATTGGGCCGTTTGGACAAGCAGATGACGCAACCGAGATGGACATTGCAAGGGGGGCTTAGTGAATTATATAGAAGAGAAAGGTAGTTACCTATCAACACAAATATGAATTAGCAACAGACCAGATAGAAAAGATCCGAAGTATCGGAGTTCCAAGGTTTTTTGACTAAATGTCTCTTATCTCTTGATAGTTGCGCTAAACCGGATCCGGACTAATGCAGATGAAGATAGCGTCCGTGCGCCGTCAAACAGCCCGGGCCAACACTCGGCTGATCGAAGCAAATAAGATAAATCCCATCACGTGATATATCAGGATCCCTCAACTATTGGGAGCACAGTTAACTAGCTATATGTTGTAGTAACATCGACTTATAGTTAATATAGAGAGAGCAGTCGTATTAGCAGCAATGGTAGTAGTAGTAAGCCACAGAAATCAGCTAGTTGCATAAAAATAGCCAAGGAGATATCTAGGCCGGAACAAGGTTCATGAAGTGAAGGGATTCGGCGGCATAACCACGCAGTCGCTCGACATCCAGGTAGAGGATATCGTTCCCGTTGCTGTCTGCTGATAGCGCCGGCCCAAAGATATCACGTCGTCGAATCCCTAGCCGTTGATTATCTCTAGTGGCAGGGCGGGGGAAGATAGTCTGCACAGATTCCAGGTAATAAGTATGTGATAAATCCATCAGAAATCCGGAACATACTTCACTTTGTTCGAGTATGGGCATACCGTCTCGGTCTCTCTTGAAGAGCTCGACAGTCCCCGAGACACGTCCTTGCAGCTTTCTCCACTTGATGATAATGACAACCCTAATGGAGCCATCACCACCCACTAATAGCAGGTTCATATCATTATGAAGTCGTGTAATCGACTCACTCCAGCCACACTCTACTGCAATAGTTGGCATGATATGACCATCGACCCGGAAATAGAAGTCAGGTTCTTTCCTGGAGTTGCGATATGGGCCGGATCGGAATTGGAGAGCTTTCAATGTTAGCTGAGAGTTCCTGTTTAGATAAGTGAGTTTAAGGCAGCTTACTTGTTCCGACTGCCACATGTAAGAGTGTATGTTCATTTTGCGTTATGTCTTGATTCACGAACCAGCCGAACATCTGCTGCACTAGCCAATTCTGGATACAATTTTCTACCTCTGTCGGGCTGACTCTGATTCGTAGAGTATGATCCGTTGTATTGTGGGTTTTCCTGGAAGATTGGATAAAAGTCAAGGGAAGTCGGATACAGAAGGTCTTTGACTTACCGAGAAGGGATCTTCTCGTCAATAAGCCGGAATACGGCCTCACCTCAGGATTCCGGCACGTCGGTAAACAAGAAGTCGTGATAGCTCTCGACTTGGTATAGGGAGAGGAGGACGTGAGCTTCAAAGGCAGGTTGGTTGTCAAACTGCCTCGCTGAAGTCGTACTCATGGGAGGGTCCATCTCGGAGACAGGGATGGAAGTGAGGACATAAGTGAGAGAAGATAAGTTGCTTTGTTGAGGTTCAAGAAGAAGGAAGGAGTGAATGATGCGGGAACTGACCAAATTAGCTTAGGATATAGAGTTTGCTCTCAGCTACCTCTCATTCACCTCTCAGTCATCTCTTAGTTACCTCTTAGTTGGTATAATAACTTTTTCACTATTGTCATAGAACCTTTCTCTCACTTAACCCGTCAGGTTCTTTTAGTTCAGTCAAGAACGTTACAAACTAACCATTATGTCAACCTTCATGGTTGACATGCCAGGTTACAACCTCACTTTCTGAGAAACTAGTTTTCTGGGTTGTATCAATGAGAGCGGAGGGCGCTTTCGAGAGACATAGTCTAGGTTGTCTCTTCAATTGCGCTAATTCTAGACCAAGTGGACCTCTGAAAAACAAACGTAATAAAAATAGCATACAACAAGCTGCATCTCCGTGGTCGGAACACAGTGCTATGCCATCGGCATTGACATGCAGCCGCAGCCTTGTTTCCTTGCATCACGCCATGAGCCAATGAGATAGTTAGTATGGTCATCGCCCCAATTGGGCTTTTACCATAGGCCAATTCAGCCCTAGAGAGTAAATTCGAGAGAAAAACAGCCATTGATAAATCAAACCAGCAGCCATACAAAATTAGACTCGTGTCACACTATTGCAATGCAGAAAATCTTCATTTTGGCCGTTAAGTCTAGACACGCTAACGGCGGGGGTATCTCAAAGTACATGGTCCCTCATAAAACCACTGTAGATATCCAACGCTAATTCATATTTCTTGTACTCATATAGAACCCGAAGCAGCCAGGTAGTTCCGACTCACATTCAAGTCAATCGCTCCAGGAAACCCTGAGCAATCAGACGCTCCACATCACCTTGACGAACATACAGCTGACTGTTCTTAGTCAAGTTGATCACACTAAACCCGAATTAGCCACCAGACGCCCAAACAATGCCAGGAGAAAAGAAAAGAAACATACCCATATTCCGTCTGAATCTCACCAGCATCCTTCAACACCCGTACGTCGATAAACAAATGCTTCGGCGGCTCCAGCGTCCCCGTCAAATCAACATCCGTCCACTGACCCTTATACGCAGCAAGCATATCCCCGTACTGGCGGAAATACTCCTCCTCCTCGGGACTCAGCGAGCTATGCCCGTTAGCCCCGAGAGCCGTGTGCTGAGGCGCCGCGCTGTCATCGGACGGCTGCTGCTGCTCGAGGATATCTACTCCCGTCCAGCAAAGTTCTTCGAGTTTGTCAGTGCGCACGTGGTGATACGCGAGCAGGCAGCGCTTGTTCCGGCGCATGCACAGGTGGTCGACGAGTAGCGCACAGGCGATGGCTGGGTCGGCCGAAGGGTTGAACGCGCCCTCGAAGGGCGCTAGGAGTCGGTTGACATCCCGGTCGAGATCGCGGACTTCCCGGGTTACTGCGCGCACGATCTCGGTTTGATAGGGAGGTAGGTGGGCGAGAGATTGGGTGCGTTTGGCGTGTTGGACCTATCGCGAGTGAGGTGTTGGTCAGCTCGTTCCGTTCTCTCTTGTTTTGCTTTTTACGGTCGGTCTGTGTTGGGATGATAAATTCCCAAGAGTGGGATGAAACTATGGCCCACGTACCAGTTTGTTGCCGAGTTCGCCGTACATGGTGGCCACGCGGTCGGCGTCCTGTTGAGGGACGCGACTTGGATCCATTTCGGCGAGCGCCAAGATCGGCTCTTAGTCAGGTGGAGTGATCGGCGCCAAGGTCAAGTATGGAGTTTTGATCTTCAAAGGAGATAGATGAGAAGTACACAAGTGACATTAATGCATTGAATAATATTTCGCAGGGTTGGATTTTTACAAAAAGACAGGCAAAGAGAAGGGGTGGACGCAAACAAATCTGGAACAAGCACAATGGCCTCAACTCTAGACGAATCGAGGAAAGTGCCCAATGATATTATTTTCGAATCAAAAGGGTGTGTCAATGATTGATACTAGTCACTATCAGTTTTGCATAGAAGTTCACATTCTGTAATCATTACAGGATACCAGGAGATCGTATAGGCCTCGGCTTTGCGGTGCGACTATTCACGGTAGCGCTTAAACACCTCGACCTCCACTTGTTGTATTCTTGGAGCGGTGAGAGAGATATGTAGAAGGTTAGATTCCTACAAACGATCGAGATCTAGCTAAATAGCTAGGTGAAGCCTGACAAACCAGGCATCGGTATGTGACCATCACAACATGTATTGAGTGTGAATTTGAGGCACACAGCAAGTAGTAATATATGAACTCCCAAGGCCCTGCTATATTCCTTTTCTCGCTGCGTGGGGTACGGCGTACCCCCAATAACCTACGGCGTGCTGCTCCCCATCATCGCTAGAATGAATAATACATTATGAAGCAGGGCAAACGGAAGAGTCGCGAACTTTATGGTGAAAATGGCAATTGATCATCCCCCGAATGACGATGAGTTTTGGCCCCCTAGAGAAGTGACGTTGGTTTGATCGGATCATAGGTAAGTACGTACCTCAAAAATACGAGGTCTACTACCATTGGCTGAACAGCCTCTCAGCTAGTCAACTGTTGCGGAGGAAGAGAACTGTGCGAAGCCTAATAGGGATCCTGCATGGGACCTAAAAGGGGGCCAGAATGGGAGGCCTAACTAATTCCATTTATGCTTACTGCCGCCACCAACCTCCAAATCCGCTCTCCAAAGCTAGATTTCGCTATAATAAGGAGCTTCTTTGCATGAATTTCATCTGATTCAAACCTCTCGAGATCATACCGCTTTCAGCATTTGAAAATGTCTGACCAAGTCCAATCTCATGGCGAATATCTACTGGTTCGGAACATAGCCGAACGCGACAGGTGAAGAACTGAGCATCAAGTTTACCTTCTGGCAATATTGACATGGAATACAGACTGAATTTGCAATATAAAGCCTGGCAGGTCAATATTGGGTATCTGCTTCATCCAGACATCAAGCAACATGATCGTATGCGCATTGCAGATGTCGGTACAGGGACTGGGTGAGTAACAGCTCCATTAGAAAGAAGAAGGCCCTGACACTATTTTCGAAGGATCTGGTTACGTGAGCTCGCAGCTGCTCTCCCAAGTACTTGTCAGCTTGACGGATTTGACCTCTCAGACGCCATGATTCCCAGCAAGGATGCATTGCCGGACAATATCACCTTCCATCATCAAAATCTTCTTGAACCATTCCCAGATGAATATCTAGGAGAGTATGATGTCGTCAATGTTCGATTGATGGTGGTAGCTTTGTCTTCTGACGAGTGGGAGCCTGCCGTGCGAAATTTGATGACACTTCTTAGTACGGAGTTTCCCAGCCTAGCTTCTATTAATCCAAGATCTAACATACCATCGAACAGAGCCAGGAGGCTATTTACAATGGACAGATTGTGCCGCACATGAGTGTGCAATCAAAGGAGAGCCCGAGGGGAAACGAGCCAGTAATGCGCGATACGGAATCGACTTATTCCGTAAGACTCTTATTTCGCTTGGGAAAACACCAAAGTAAGCTTGGCTATCCTCTTGCTGGGTAAACTTTTATAGGGGACTAAACAGAGAGGCTAACTCCCTTTAGTATTGCTAATCTTCGTGGCACTTTCCAGAAATGTGGACTGGAATCTTGTGAAGAGCGGATCTACACTCTTGACAACCCAGACACGCGGGAAGAGCTCAATTTCACAGTTGTTGTCGGAATCCAGCATGTTCTGACTACTGCTTTCAATATGCACAAGTTGGACGAAATACAATCCATGGATCAGATTATAGCTCTAAGGGAAGCTATGCTAAGTGACTTGCACAGCCTAGGTTGCTACTATTGCTTCGATGTTTACGTCGTGGTTGGGAGAAAGCTTTGATTGAGCAGGATTTGGCTTGTATGAAGGCTTGACTAGTTCCCCAGCTGCTGCGCTTGGCAGCATTCTTCGTGAGCCGATGGGTTGAAGATATTTTAGCTTGCAATTTGAATCCCTTCATTGACTAACGTCTTTGAGCTGGACGCCAGCAGATGTGATTGTAAGGACCCAGCTTTACGATCCCATGTACATTCGGCTACGTTTTATTCCTAAATTGTTACTCTTATTCTGTAATATACAACATACAGGCTCATGGCTTTTGGCAGCTCCACCTAAAATATCATTGGACGCCCACCATCACTAGCGCCGTTAGGCATCATCTTCCGTGATGTTTGGCGTTCAACAGTGAATGTTCCCTTGGATGCCACCACCAAAACGACGCCGAAAATGGCTTACTTTTGCAAAATGATGACAGAAATAAAATAGCAAGACTATGTTAAGTGACTAATCAAATCCATTTGCGATTTATCCCTCGTTATAGTCGGGGCAAATAAGATTTACTACTACTATTGTAACAAACCAAGGATGCAGCCGCACAGTTTCATATAGGCTAACTAATTCTCCTAAGTACATTTTTCGACCAGTTGCGGCTTGATTCAAAGTCTCGCATCTGCTACTGATGGCTTGTCGAAGTCACCGTAGTCAAGAGCATAGCTGTAGGCCGAATCATAATGCATCGCCCAGTAATGATCCCAGATACACTTGGTGATGGGACCAAGCTGACCATCGTTCACAGGCTTTCCATCTAACACGGTGATCGGCATGATACCACCAGCAGTGGTGCACATGAAAAGCTCATCGCAGTGATATATCGACTCAACCGGCACCAGTTCGACACGGTACTCAATGCCATTGGCGCGCGCCGCATCGAAGACACTCTTGCGTGTCACGCCCTCCAGGCATCCACGCTCGGGTGTGAAAAGAACGCCATCCTTGACGAGAACGATATTGAATCCAGAGCCTTCGGTGAGATTTCCATCTCCATCGGTGAGGAAAGGGTATGTAGCACCGCGGTCTGCGGCTTCGAACATTCCGCGAGTCAGGTCGCCCCATTGCAGATTCTTGATAGTTGGGTCGAAACAGACAACAGGAGTTCTCCGAACAGTTTGAGCAACGATGGCGCTACCACCGCCATACTGCATCTCTGGTTCCATAACCCAGGAGTATGGCAGGACGAACAGATACAGGTTCTGCTTGGTGAGCTCTTCGGGCTTAGAGCCACGAACGCCAACGAGGCCCCGGGTGACGATCACCTCGACAAAAGCGTCTTTGATTCCGCTCTCCGTAGCCATTTGTCCAAGGATGCGCTTTATTTCCTCCTTTGGTAGCGGGAGCCGCATTCGCATCTTGCCGCAACTAGCATCCAGCCGAGTGAGATGATCGTCGAGACGGAAGAAACGCCCATCCCAGATTGATGGCACATCATAGGTGAGATCGCCATGCAGAAATCCCTGGTCCATTAGAGGAATGCGAGCCTGATGGAAAGGAACAAACTCTCCCTCGACCCAGGCGATACCCTTGGCAAAGGGACTACCGCTTGCTTCAAGCACAGCTTTTCGTGCGGCGTAGGCGCCGAAGACCTCATTCATCGAAGTCATTTTGGACGATGGAGGGTAGAAGACAACCACACAGAGTTGGGAAAAGGAAAAGAGAGTTCGAGTTCGTGGTGATAGAAGATGGTGTTATCAACGTAACACAGGTACACCTTTAAATAGGCTTTAGTGACTGCGAGTGAACCTGATGCCGAATAACGAGATCATTCTCTCCTTCCTAAAACAGTATAATATTGTTCCAGAGGAGCCATTTTTGCTAATCCTGACGAATAGACAGCGCTTATCTCCGACGACAGACTGGGCCTACTTGATTTCCTAAACCGGAATAGGATGCCTCCGTTATGCGCAACACCATAAAGTTCTCGTATAGCCGTGGGGTCGTCTACATGGGATGTAATTCGACCCGAGAGGCAGAACCAAAATCCGGGATTCGCCACAAAGCCGAGCGGGAAGATAGAGAGGCCCGCTTGCCTAATCGGGTACTTCCTCTTCTGGACACCCTTCGATCATTCATATCGTCGACCACGATAAGACATGAGGCAAAGATAATCAAGCGATCACAGTATTGAATTGATCTGAATCAAACGCAATATCTCCTTCCAAGAATGGAAAGAAGCATTTCTCAGATATCTTCAGATGTCTAGCTCTCTTATCTCCCTATTGCGGGAAGACATCAAGCACCACGGTAACGGCTGATAACTACACGCAAGTACCAGGAGTTAAAAACGAAGCTTCTTTCCTTACAATATCCTTCCAATCGGCTGGTTTTTATTTTATTCTTTGGACGCTTCTAAACTATGGCGAACATTGATGATCTCGAGCTCGAGGCCGCTGGCTATGAGGCTGCCATGCCTCGTCGATTCTCCAAATGGTCTCTAGGAGCCCTGTCTTTCACGCTGACATGCACGTGGCTAGGCACTGGCTCAGCGATTGGTATCGGGTTGACCGAGGCTTCGTCAGGCGGTACGATCTGGGCTCTCCCAATTGCTGGGGTCATGACAACGATAGTTTCAATCGGAATGGCCGAGCTAGCCTCTGCGTACCCAGTTGCAGGTGCACAATACTACTGGTCTTTCATGGTTGCACGAGAGGACTATAGGCCCTTCGCTTCATTTGTGTAATTGCATTTCCTCCTCGAAACGTCTGTTGAAATCTGCTAATCTTTTTTACTTAGAAACGGCTGGATGAGTGTCATCGGTTGGTGGCTCTCTTCTGGATCTGTCGCCAACTTCGTCGCGTCCATGGTTCTCGATATTACCGTCGCCTGGTATCCGGACTATGACCCAAAGTCATGGCACGCATATCTGATTTATGTCTGTCTGATCTGGGTGGCGGCATCGATCAACATCCTGATGGCAAACTGGATTCCTCTTTATAACAAGCTGATGTTTTTCTTGGCCGTGCTGACACTGACCTCCACAACTATTGTGTTGTTCGTCGTCACGAAGGACCACGCCTCTGGCTCTGCCATATTCACCGATACCACGAACCGAACAGGCTGGTCTTCCGATGGATTTGCCTTCATGCTCGCCGTGGCGAACTCCGTTTTTGCCTATCTGGGTAGCGATTGTGGTGCTCACATGTGCGAAGAGATTCCTAACCCTTCTAAGAATGTGCCCAAGGTCATGATCTACCCGCTCCTAGCAGGCTTTGTTACGACTGTACCCTTCGCCGCGGCTCTACTATACGCAACCCCTAATATAGATGCAGTGCTCCATACTGTTACCGGCCTTCCCCTGTTTGACATCTACTATAACGGAACGGGCTCTCGAGTGGCAGCTTCGATTCTCATGGCTTTCTTCGCCTTTCTTTTCTTTAGTAACTTGGTGGCCAATGGTATGTGGTTTATGAAAAAGGTATTTGAAGTTTGTCTGACGATATATTTTGCAGCTACTACGGCATCACGTACAATCTGGGCCGTTTCCCGTGACGGAGCGCTGCCTTACTCTGGGTATTGGCAACGTGTACATCCTGGAATGCAAGTTCCCATCCATGCTCTGCTATTATCTGCGGTATTCGTTTCGGTATGATACGTTCTCTCATCCCTTTCGGTTCCCCCTCATTTAACAAGTTCAATAGCTATATGGACTCATCTTCCTTGGGTCCTCTACTGCTTTCTCGGCTATGGTCAACGCAGCTGTCGTATTTCTTCAAACGTCCTGTGTTCTTCCTCAGGCTGTTTTGCTATGGCGCGGCCGCGACCAGGTCCTTCCAGCACGCTATTTCGATCTCGGCCGGTATGGATTTGCTATCAATTTGATCTCAGTCTTGTGGGTGGTGTTCCTCGATATCATCTACTGTTTCCCCACTGAGATGCCTGTGACCCCCGAGAATATGAGTTATGTGTCAGTTGTTTGTACTGGACTTGTTTGCTTTGTGATTGTGCTATGGCATACCACCAAGAAGGGGATCTTCAAAGGACCGAGGGTCGACTTTGATATGCTCAACGCCAGGAGAGAAGAAGCTATTGAAGGTATTTTGGTGGGCAATGATGGCTTGGACGGAAAAGATATCGGGGCATATAAGGGCGATGTGAAGCTAGAAAGGAGCTAAATCTGTGCTTATGATCTGTTGGCTGACTGTGGTTCTCATATTTTACCCACAGCCAACTCGCTTTCCTACATTTAGATAGAAGAATGTTTATATGCTCTCTATAGTTGAATTATCATCCACAATAAGTTGAATAGTTGATTTAGATACTACTCTTTGCCAATCTGTGAATGCGACAAAAAGGAGATCTTTCTGCTACTTCGAACTGGAATGATGAACTAGAAGGGCCTTATGGTGAACGAGCTATTATACGCTGTAGAAATCCTATTCTCATCCTAAGAGCAACTCAAATACCAAAGATTGACCTTGATTATCTCCCGTCATCCAATCTTGCGGGCCAACCTTGACCCCCCACCAATATGAACTTCTCGTCGAAGGATCCCAGTCCTTCCATATACTGTCCAACAGAGAAGACGCCGTTTCGAAATGATATATTCGAGATACGTCTCTCCAGTGATTGCAATACTCGCGAACCATAGCACGGGTATTCTCGTCGCCAACTTCTGCGGCGGCTAGAAACACAGGTAAGAGAACCTGCTTCTGGGTAGTGTCTGAGCACGGTATGCACCGTACGCAGTCGAGTATAACACGAGAAAAATAGTCAATCATGCGAAGTTCGCGATCGTCCGGCTTCTTCGTGAAGACACGGTAGATGTAGAGCAATATGGCATGCCTCCATGCTTCGATGCAGTAGTACCGATTACGTCTCAAATTGAAGTCTTCGGAAAGATCGTTCAATTCGTCCCATTCGACTTTCTCTTTGTTGACATACCCTTTTATTTCAGCGATGATGGTTCTGACGGGGCGAAAGTTGAAAATGGTCCATTCCATCTGCATGGTCCTTTGATATATGCATGCCAGCTTTGCAAGGCGTGCCATAATGGAGATCAGTTCAAACGGACACCCGTTTAGGCCGAAGCAAGACCATCCATCGCTGTCGTCAAACCCTTTCAGTCTCTCCAATAAGGAGAACGGCAAACGAGGCTCAGTTCGAGACATGAGCGCAATTGTTGTGTCCCACCTGTCGAGGTGTCAGACGGAACAGAGAACGATGGTCAGGGTGAGCAAGACGTCTGGGCATACCATATGAGCATCGCCAGCTGCGCACGCATGCGAGAATCGCAGAAACCTCTTTCCAAATCCATCCTTTCCGTGAGAAGCTTTTGAGCGCCATCCAGATGTACTCCCCACGCACCAAACGCGGACTGGCAGACCTTGAGGACATATGTCAGATTATATTCCAGCAAATGATGATAGGGCAAAATTTACCTCTATACTGACGAGTATCAGGAGGGTATCAAGAAGTGGCAGGGAATTTGGTCGACTCAAGGCGTGGCTGAAGAGGTGAAGAGCGGTAGATCGGTGATGGTGCATTTCGAGAGTCAAATCATCTGTGTTGTTTATCTTCGCGAGGTGATGGAACGAAAGCGCTACGATCGCATGCAGAAGAAAGTCGTAATTTTCGAGATTTCCAGTCTGAGCTCTGAAGGGGTTGATACGACAATCCCTGGTGAGCGGCATGACGCAGAATTTCTCGTCGTCTGTAATTTTTAGTGGGAAGGACGTTTGCGAGAAATCAGGAAGAATATATACGTACATATAGCGAGAATCGGCTCGTACTTGTGAGCTAGGTTGCGATATTTTATTGGATATATGGGTTGCATATCTTCCTCGAGCATATGAATATTGGTATCTTGTTCTGTGGCCCAATTCGACAGACACGTTTCAAGGTTCGCCGTAGGAAACAGCATTTCAGCAAGGTCGTCGTCCGCTTGATCTGAATTGTCAATGATACCCGGCGAAGTTCCTTGGTCTGGGTCCAGAATAAGTTGGGTAGGAAGCTGAGCCGATGCATGAATTGAATTTCCATCAACATATTCAATAGTTCCTAATCCCAATTCCCATCCCGGAGACAGATCCGCAGCACCTTGCAGTTGAAAAATTGTAGATTCATTTGATTGGTTACCGCAATCTTTGCTGCTTCCCAGTTCGTCAGGACTCGATGCTTGAGGTGTCGAAGGAAATGATAGGCTGGCCTTGCCAGTAGTATTCGAAAAGTTTGCCCCGTCATGGCGTAGTGAATCATCTAGACCTAGATCCAGTATTGATTGGTAAACAGTGTTCGATTGCCTCGGCTTCCGCCGTCTTTTCGGGCGACCTTGTGTGAACTTGAAGGTGTGCTGCGGGCCTCTCTCGGAGCCGCATCCAGATTCGCGACCTCTGGGTGACAATGTCCCATGATTACCAGTTGGCAGATTTTTCCAAACGAGATCCATGGCAAAGCCGCCACATGCTCTCCTGTTTGATATACATGTGCCGCATCGAGGACGCCGGCGGTCGCACACTTCTCCAAGAGCCGCACAAGTGTGGCAATCGTTCTTGGCGAATGCGAGAGAATTAGTGCGATTCCCAGAGCTCTTAAAGCGAAGCGCTGAATCAGATGGACCCATGCTGTGTAGTTGAGATTGGTTTACAAGGTAAGAAACATAATCACGAGAGGACGTATGTTGTACGTGGGCGACTGATAAGAAAGATAGGTTAACTGGGGGGTTCTAATCAACTCTCGGGCTAATGTGGCGAGACAACTGGTTCCTTAGCTATTATTGGAGCTATGCTAACTCTAACTAGTGGCTTGCCCAGGTGCTTGATCTCACTGGCTAATCCTACAATCTAGATTGTGGCACCGCGGCGTCTTGGATGAGTCTTATGGCAGCTTGCGCGCATCCGTACGACGATTGGTATCCGGCTCCACCGGCGCCGTAGTTATGAACCAGCCATAGATCGCCTACTCGCTCCCTTTCAATCCTCACCCCACCTTCTCTCACTGGTCGTAGTCCAACGCCATGTCGAACAATGTCCAAGTGCTCAATTCCCCGGCCGCCAGTAAGCGCAGGGCATAGCTCCACAGCCCGCTTCATGATCCTGATAGCGAGGTTTGGATCTACCTGGGAATCCCAATTTCCTTTTTGATAGCAACCGCCTAGGATGGTTCCTCCGCCAGCCGCCCTTGTCATCACGTAGCATGCCTCGCCATCGCCGTCGTCAGTTCCCGAAACATCGACCATCTTTCCAGCCTCGTTGCGTACCACAACGATTTGGCCACGAGCGGGAATGACCGTCTTGTCATTCACGCCGCCGAGCTTCGATGCCATGAGACCAGTGCAGTTGACGATGAAATCGACCTTTGAGGGGCAGACGCTCGGCCCTGCCGCTTCCAAGATGTGACTGAACACGGCGCGCTTGAAAGTAACACCATTCTTGAGACACTGAGAGACGAGCCATGGTAGATATATCGCCGTGTTTATGCAGACTGACGTGAAGACCGTTCCTGCATCGACACCGGGGCCGAGCGAAGACTTTGAAAGCGGACGGAACTAGATAAAGAAAGCTGGTAAATATGGAAACATGATAATAAGTGAAGAATTGTTTTCTTACATTAGGCACGGTGTCTTTGAACCAAGGCTCTGGGGATAGGAGCTCAGCAAACCAATCCGCCGTTGCGGAGCCGGCATCTTTTTCGCGACGATGAATCTCACATTCTTCAACCAAATTAGTTGATGCTGTTGCTAACGGACTGAACTCCAGCCTTCAACTTGCCTTGGAAGTGAACACCCGCCTCAGGATGGTTTCTCGCGAGGTCTTCGAGCGGTGCCCATGTCGCTTTCTCCCATTCCGCAGCTTCTGTCCCGCGAATCGAGACACTCAATCTTGTCGTCAGTTATGGTCTTATCCATGGCCGATTATTCCGACTTACGGCATGTAGTTGGCTCCAGCCCATGGTGAGGCGTACTCGATGTCGTAGTCTCCGGGCATGTGCTTTGCGGCCACAATGATTTTATAGCCTGGGCACTTCGACAGCAGCAGCGCAGTCGTGAGCCCAGCTACCCCGGCACTGTAATGTCGCAAATATGTCAGATTTGTGCCCTCTCAGATATTTTCAGGCAAGGAAAAGCTCACCCAATGATGACTACAGTTTTCTCGGTCATTGCGAATGTTATTTGTCCTATAAGAGCTTCTTGTGAAGACAGTGACTCTGAACTGAAGCCAGTATGGCTTTTTTATAAGAGTGACCGTAGTGATAGAAAGGCATTTGAGACAATTGGTTTTCATCTAGTACGCCTCTAAAATTTAGTCCCTCTTTCCACAATAGGCTTTCTTTTTTCATCTTGCATTCCATTCTCATCAAATTACCGAAACAGGATGTGTCGGCACTCGCCTTGGTGTATGTCACTGGCCCTCCTCATGACTATTACCAATGTGGAATTACCCAATGTGGAATGTGGGCTCAGGGAACCTTGGGGCCTATGAAAAGCGAGATCAACGGCGGCTTATCTATTAAGATTCGGAGGCTGATTGATACGATAGCATGCGTCGACTGACCGTCATCTATAGTCAGAAAAATGAGACAACTAATTTATTCATCTCTTGTTGTTAAATGCAGGTGAAAGAGATAGGGGGTATTGATTAAATGTCATTGGTGGGATAATAAACTTCCTAATACCCGAGTTCTTTATACAACATAGGCTAGTCCGAGCCCTTCCCATCATGTCTATAAGTCCCTTAGCTTTCTGCTACTCTCTCTGCTCATTTACTCAAATTTTCAATTTTCCACTTGTACCAAATATCTGTGGTGTGGGAATTGATTATACGACTGCTTCCTCGCATTCCACGCCCACCATGTCGCAATCGCAATTCAAATTCGCCAACTCAGATACCAAAGTGCCAGGCAACGGTACTCTTCCCTCGGAGTTTACCATCCAAGCACCATCTTCCACAGATATATGGGCTAAACCGCCTTCTACGATCTCCTTCTCAGCCCCTATCTTATACAAGTCTATACCCCTGATGTCATTTAAGCGGATCCGCGTCGCTGTCGATGCCCTTTGGGAGAAGAAATATGACCAGGGCGGTGTAGTCCTTGTCCTGAATAGCACCGATGGCGGCCAGAAGTGGGTGAAGTGCGGTATTGAATTCACCCACGGGAAACCCCACCTCAGCGTCGTTGCGAAAGACAACTGGGCGGACTGGAGCTTGCTTCCAGTGCCCGGGGCTGCGGGTAGTGGTACGGCAACGCTTGAACTGGTTAGGGAAGATGATGGAAGTCTGTGGATCTATTCTGTTGAGGGCTTGGAGAAGTCTCCTATCCGCGAGGTCACTTGGATCTTCGAACAGGAAGATATAAAGGACCTCTGGGTCGGTGTCTATGCTGCGAGGCCATCGAGTGAGGGCGGGGAACTTCCTGTCAATTTCAGTCATTTGATTATAGATCAGGACTAGGTCAGCGGAACGTTGATTGTATGCCCCAATCAGTAGGTGGCGGTGGCTACTACGGAGAACCAACATGTATGACGAATCGGATGGAATGTAACTAATGAAGCAAGATTAATTTAAAGTCATACGTTGCTGTTGGATATGGTGGCATGAAGAAGAGTAACTTCCACCAGAATACTATTTCTAGGAGGCTGGGTCTCTAAATATCTCCCAGCTCCGATGAAAACGCTACAGCCCGAAAACCAAGAGAGATTAGATGAGACGTAAGATTTTTAGGATAGGTGAGATATCATTATAACATCCTGCTTCCATTACTAGGTTCGCTGATTGCTCTAGCTTCCATAATGGCATAAAGTGCGGTCCGGTGGAATTTTTGTCTGACTCTCTGATATGGAGGAGACAGTTCGCTTCCTAAAGGGTGTGACTAGCGGCGTGGAAATGATGAACATCGCACCCTAGGAGTGAAAACTAAAAGCTCGCTCGACTTATTCTAGAAGTGGTGGTATCTGATCTATAGTTTATTAAGGCCGAGGTGGACATAAGTTTAGTAAAGATATATAAGTGAAGATCCGAGATGTAAGATCTCGATTGGGGTATCGATATCAGCATGGATTATACGCCACTGACGTTCTAGGAACTCGCGATAGTTGCCAGAAAAGAGACTTTCCCTCAAAGGTCGACCGAAAGACCATGCATATCGAGAATGTGTCCAAGTCTGCCCTAGTGATACTATACACGATAGAGATGACTTTTCCGTACCGGATACAACCCCTTTTCTGGCCGCCATCACCGCGCTACAACTGCGTGCGTCAGCGGCGTCCCCAGTAAAAGGAAATGCATGTGTTGTGTGATAGGTTTCAGTGGCGGAGAATTTTGTGCTGTATGACCAATAATGTTTATTAACGCCCTACATCTTTCGATAGGCCAGTTGTTCAGGGTCAATAGATTCTCACGAGGTTCCATCCAGTTCTATCACCACACATGTTTAATTCGGTCAACACTGACATGTGCATAAACTGCGAACCGTCAATTGCACTTGTATCAATAAGCAAATTAATTGATCGTATGTAAAGGTCAATCTATCTAACATTTGCCCACCCATTCGTTCATTGAGTTGTTTATGGCGATCTCTTCAAGGGCTTACCGATCACCATGCATGCTTTGATTGAGGAATGCTTTCGCCCTCATACAGGTCCTGTAGTTACCATAGCCTTTCGTCGAGCCTCTTGAGAATGATGCTTCGGATGCGTGTTATTGACCCGTCTCTCCGCATTTGATTAAATTTGCGCACAGTTCTTCCTGGGCAACGGGCAACCTAGCCTAGTTTGTTCCGCGGGCAACATAATGTGGGATTGGTCCTCTTCTCATTCCTTTCCCCACCTTGGAGTAACTTAGCATAACATGAACATGACATGCCATTTCGCTCGAGGGAACTAGGAAACATCTGATTACACATCGGATCAATGCACACCACCATGGATGAGCACATGGGCTGGCAATATCGACTTCTAGACCAATGCAAAGAAGGACTGTGTAGGAAATGAGGTCAGAGGCGCCTGCTACTGTTGATCAGCATTCTCAATCTGCTGATTTTGCAAGCCACATCCGGAGCAGAGACCTTCCAGCCAATGAGCCATCGACCAGGCAACCTGGAACGGTTGCGCCCCTTCGAATGCCAAGCAAATTCGAGTAACAAGAAGCATAGCCACTCCGTGCAAAATATGGAACAGGTCTCAGTACTAGTATTCCGTAGTCAAGCCATGGCTTTTTGCAATTTTTGCAACGTCTCGTGCACATGTACATGATTAGTTCCCGCTCTCTCACTTTGCTCGTTTCAGGGCAAGGGCGTAAATACTGGGCTATGACACATAGAATTCCATGGTAAGACAAATGTACAGTGAAACCTCGTTAAAAATTACCCCACTCCCTTGCAAAACCCCGGTCGCTTTGGAGAAATGCATGGTGCCGATTGTTCCACCATAGAAAAAACCGCAAAGACTGCCTAATTAGGTATAGCGTCCCCCGGCTTTCTCGGCGACGATCGGGTTTGACTGTAAGATACGGAGGACTCCGTACACTAGTACTCCGTATTCCGGATAGGAGGGGCCCCAGCCAACCCCGGTCTTGCCGAACCGTCCGAACTCGGCAATTACAAGGTACAAGTCCGTAAATGCCGAGGCCCTCCCGACTGGGCATAAAGTTTCTTGTTGAGATGACTCGGAGGGTTGGGGCGTCGCTAATCTATTACTCGATCGAGCCAGACATCCCCGTGGAGTTCCGGCCATTCCGGTCATACGGGCAAACGGCATGGGAAGGACAGGGTCTATATATTTTTTGACTGACCTCAAAATTAGTGGCCCTTCCAATGGCCGTAACTTCCACTCTTCCATTCTTGCTGTGATCGATAACTTCTTCGATGGTCTGGGTTGGGCTTGACAGTCGTAAGACGCATTGCTATTATGTAGATGCTGGGGTAGCGATCGGAAATGTTGGACCTGACACGCAACATCCCCTGTATTTAAACCCCACAACGATACAAGTTCGATACACACGCAACTAACTTTTACAAGAAAGGAAAAGCAAGAAATTCATTGGGTGCACTGGGGAAATGTGGGGTTCAGGCCGAATGTCGGGGAAACTGAGGAGAAGTACTACATCCCGCAGACAGGCTTTTCGGCGAAATAGGCCCTTATATAGAGTGGCATTCGGGCCGTCTTGTCAATTTTTCTTCTCTTTCTCTTCTGATCCCTCACAAGTTTTTTTTACACGACTGATACGATCGACACGAAATGCACGACAAGTATGAGGAAAAGCCCGACACCGTGGGCAAAGAGTTCAGCGATGAATTCACGCCCGAGGAGCGTGAGCATGAGATCGAGGCACGCGATCAACAAGCTCAACAGTACCTCGCCAATGAATCACTGTATGATCGGATAGCGTTCGCGCAAATACCAGTGTACATGAAGAGCCCTCGCATGCTAGTCCTTACGCTGGGCGTCTTCGCCGCCTTCAGCGGCATGCTGAGTGGTTTGGACCAGTCGGTGATTTCCGGCGCGCTGCCTGGCATCCGCAAGCACTTCATCGCCTCAGGCGATTGGAAGAGCATGGACGACCCGAAACTGGCAACCGACATCTCGCTGATTTCCTCGCTGATGCCACTAGGCGCAATGGCCGGCGCGGTCATGATGACGCCGCTGAATTACTATTTTGGACGTCGTAACTCGATCATCATCTCGTGTTTGTGGTACACACTAGGAGGAGGACTTTGTGCTGGCACCCGCAGTGTTGGAATGCTGTTTGCCGGCCGATTCATTCTGGGCATCGGTATCGGAATTGAAGGCGGCTGTGTCGGCATCTACATCTCGGAGTGTGTGCCACCAGAGGTGCGCGGTAACCTGGTGTCTGTGTACCAGTTGATGATCGCCTTCGGAGAGATCATCGGATACGCGGCCGGAGGCGTCTTCTTCGACGTGCGATCAGGCAGCTGGCGCTGGATGCTGGGCTCGTCTCTCTTGTTTTCGACAATTCTCTTGGTCGGCATGTGCTTCCTGCCTGAATCCCCGCGTTGGTTGGTATCCAAGAACAAGACTGGTCGTGCGTGGCAGGTGTGGAAGTCGCTGCACGATATGGCGGACCCAAAGAGCCTTGACGAGTTCATTGCGATGGAAATTACAGTCAAACATGATGTTGACGTGACTACGAGCGAGGCATGGTACAACAGGTACATGCAAGTGTGCACGCAGCCGCGCAACCGACGTGCGCTTGTCTATGCCACGGCCATGATCTTCTTCGGACAGATGACGGGCATCAACGCAGTGATGTACAACATGTCAAACTTGATGGCCAAGATGAACTTCAGTGACCGCGAGTCAGTGCTGATGTCGATGGTCGGCGGTGGCGCGCTGTTCTTTGGAACTGTTCCTGCCGTGTTCACCATGGACAGGTTCGGACGACGCGTGTGGGCACAAAACATCCTCATGTTCATCGTCGGCCTGGTGCTGGTGGGTGTCGGCTACCTATACACGAATAGCGGCGTCGATTACTTCAATGAGCACAGAGCAACTGCCTTGGGGTTGTTCTTCTCCGGCCTAGTGATATACATGGGTTTCTTCGGAGCGTATTCGTGCCTGACCTGGGTAGTCCCAGCGGAGAGCTTTGATTTCAACACCCGTAGCCAGGGCATGGCGATCTGCTCCGTATTCCTTTACCTATGGTCATTCATCGTGACATACAACTTCGAGGGGATGCAGAAGGCGATGACCTACACCGGCTTGACGATCGGTTTCTTCGGCGGGTTGGCCACCTTAGGTTTCTTCTACCAGCTGTTCTTCATGCCCGAGACCAAGGACAAGACGCTGGAGGAGATCGACGAGTTGTTTTTGATGCCGACGAGCAAGCTGGTTGCGCTGAACACGAGCAATCTGGTCAAGCGCTTCCGGCCGCGACAGCCGGAGCAGGTCGACACCCTCGATGCCTGAGAGGTTTACACATAGCGGACTCACATTCGTGGTACATAGAGCGAGCAAGCTAATGTATCTCACAAGTGACACCGCGAACCACATGATAAATGCATTTATATCTCAACGATATTTTTAGTCTAGCCTTTATTTGTCGATAATCATCAATAAGACTCATGAGCACAATGTATCAATTTCTGGAAGGCTAAAACCCGAACCCGATTTGGGTTTTGCATAGATTCGTATGTTGTATGAGATCAAAAGCTTCATTTTATGCCACGCTGGCAGAACCTGGCGGTGTACGTTTATTCCTAAGGCAGGTTCAGGCATCCAGAAAGTATTCAGGCATCAGATTACCCCAAAATCTGGGGTTTGGACCCTGAAAGTTGTACCCCTTCGTAAACGGATCCTCTACAAAATCGAGCTGGTGCTCTTTTCTCTCCCTCTAAACGTCTGCTTCTCAGGGTCTTTACTTTTCGCAGAATCGGGTTAATATGTTCAGCTCTCGTACCTTGACTTCTCTCACATATTTGACCCATATCGCTCTCGCTCTTCTAGGAGGCAATGTGCAAGCTCATGGCTCCCAGCTTACGGACATTGTTCCTAAGCGCGAGGTTCTCTACGTTGGTGGAGGATACATGAATATCACAGCAAGTCCTGACTCCTATGGATTCCACGCGTATCTAAGATCGCCAAACAGGACAATGCAACCAATTCTACCTCAATGGCTATGATAGGGCAGATTTACGTCGAGAAGCTTTCCCCTCAGTCAGCCCCGGCGAACCCACCACTTCCCATTATTTTCATTGCAGGCGCGGCTCAGACCGGCACCAATTTTCTTGATACTCCAGATGGACGGCCAGGATGGGCATCCTATTTTATCTCCAAAGGTCACACCGTCTACCTCTCAGACCAGCCTGCACGCGGCCGCTCCTTCTGGTCACCCGGACAGGGAAGTATTGGGTACATTGGCTCCCCCAATTCTGTCTCTGATATTTTCACCGACGTCGCAAACAACAACAACCAATGGCCACAGGCGAAGCTTCACACGCAATGGCCTGGCACCGGTCGCATCGGCGACTCAACTTTCGACGCTTTCTACAGGAGCCAGATGCAGTTCCAGACCGACCGCTTCATAAGCGAAGAACAAAATGCACAGGCGTATTCAGCACTAGTCGACCTCGTAGGCGACTGTTATATCATCAGTCACTCGCAGGCGGGTGCATACGGTAACTTCAGCCGAACACTATGACTCGCTGAGGTGGTTAACGATTGAGTAGGTTGGAGGGTGGGAGACATGCGCCCAGACCTAGTCAAGGGTATTGTCCAGCTCGAGCCGTCTGGTCCACCGTTCACGCTCCGCCCGCCGTTTGGAAATGACCCAGCTTTCGCTTTCGGTCTTACCGACCTCGCAATCGGATACGAACCATCTGCAGGCACGAATGCCGAAAATATTGAGACAACCATCGAGCCAGCAATCGACGCTGATCACGACCAGTGCATCATGCAGAAATCTCCCGCGAAACAGTTAACGAACCTGGGCAGAATCCCAGAACTTGTTGTCACAGGCGAAGCATCGTTCCACGCGCCATACGATTACTGTACCGTCAAGTATCTGGAGCAAGTTGGCGTAGACGTTGAGTACGCAGATTTAGGCAAAGAGGGTATTCATGGCAACGGACATATGTTCTTCATGGAGAAGAATAACCTTGAGATCGCAGACCGGGTGTACAAGTGGCTGGAAAAGCACTAAACAATGCATTATAAAGAGTCGATTTCCCACTGCGTTGTTCCATACGCCCACGAATAGATCGATCGTCGGATCGATCTGTCCTGCGATATCCCACGGCTCTGGGACCTCTTAAGTCATGCAGCACCTTGACAACCTGGTCGAAATTGGCCTGTCATGCCTGGGGCACCAGGAAGCCCATTTGTTGCATAAATCACGGTATTGGCGTTCATAACCCTTCATAACCAGCAGAATTAAGCCCCATTTTCGACGCGTCCCTAAGAATCTTCATGAATACAACGCAACAGTCAACATTGAGGGTGCCCTGGTATCGGAGGCCAACCCCGCACGCCTCAATGGCCCCCTCGATTATGAGCGCTGTGCGAGGCTACATAACTACCTGGTTGCGTATGGATGGATGGCCCGCCACGGACAAGAGACGCCCCATCTCAATGAATTAGCCAGTTAGCCCTTCATTTTCGCAGACGAAGACACACAGGCTGTTCGCGAACGACTCAACCCGTCAGTGAATTCCTTCCTGAATTTGATATTCTCGCCCGAGGCAGACTTCTTTTACTGGGTAGGTGATATCTCAATGCAGTTGGTCGAAAATATTCTCCGGATGAGGACAACGACTTGAACGACTGATTCGTTGTTATTTATGGCACTGTGCTTGAGTTAGGCTCGCCTTGCGTCGGCGTCGTCTATGACCAGCAGCTGCATCGTGCTGCGTTTCCAATGACCCTTGAAAATCTGGATAGTGTGGAGCCGATCGGCGAGCATGAGGATAGCGGTTCCCATCAGAAATGATCCTTACCAACTGGATTTCTATGCTTCGGATCGGCAAAATCATGGCCGATTCACCAGAGGGCGAAGCGCCCGAAGAACTGGCAAGGTCCCGGTCGCAAATCGGGCTTTGGTCTTGGCTTCCATATTGTGCTAGTCAGGTTGATAGTACTGTAGCTGCTATAGATCGGTACTCGGCGGCTATCGAAGCTAAAATGCCCTCTGGATCGCTTTTGTCTGTCTCTAGAGATGCGCCACTATTCACAAACGTAGAGCTTGATGCGGCGTCCACACCAGAGGGGTGCTTTATTTGCTCGGTTCTGACGAAAATGAGAAATCCCCGTTTTAAAGCCATTGCGCTCGGCTTGGAGGTTCCGCACGATACTATGACTTTCACAGCTCGGCAGAGGTCTACGAGGGTACCTCGCGAACAGGAGGAATGGGGCAACAATATCCCGCCCGTCCTAGTCTTCGCAGGTGCAGATAGCAGTCGCACAGTCAGTTTTGGGGAGGAGATTCGATGGCTTTCCTTTGCGCCCGGAGATCAGATGCCATTCAATGAGAATGATCATATTCCAACGGGGCTATATAGCGAGTCGGTACGGCGGTACCAATACGATAGTGAAGAGGCGGGCTTCCGTGTACTACTTCCTTTCCGGGATCACAACGGAGCGAGAATGAGTGATGGGGCATCAATTTCGCCAGGGTCTGCCACACAACTCTTTCAGCGTGGTATTTTCCATCCGTTTGGTGGTGCAAGACAGGCTCAGAGATTGGAGAGGCTGATAGACCGGTGGAGACAACTAGTAGAAAGTGGTGTTTGGACGGTTGGAAGAGACGGCGTAGAGGGACCAATTGATAAATTTCACATAGATAGTGCGAGGGATTATTGGATTGCTCCTGACTGGTAACATCCATGCCCGACTCATTTGTTGAACCACTATGATGCCCAATCAGCCATTTAGCTGCGATATATCGTAGTCGAGTGCCAAACTGTGTCCACGTTTGTTTCACAGGTTATATTCTAGTAGCTATTGAAATTATTCTACTACTTATCAGTACCAGTGCCCTTTTTAATAGAAACCAATCCATAAATTAATATAAGCTTGGGCTTTCGATCTAGAGTGTCGGGCTGCGGTTGCTGGGGCATCCCAGTGGAGATTTGTGACCTAACGACCTGCGAACTACATCATTTGTTCTCTAAACTCTGATCTTTTCTAGAATCCCTCGAATCTCCCTTCAAACAGCAAGTACCCAGGCATTTTCAAGTCTGAGTCTTCAATTGCGCCCTCGCGACCGGTGAAAGCTAATCTTACTCCTTTGAGTAGTTTGTTGACACCAGCCCAACCCCGGATAACGACTCGAACGACGAAACGAAGCATGAGAATAAACCACTAAACTCACCCAATTCAACCAAAATCTCGAGGCTCTCCCCCAAACCGACTATTCCAACCCCGCCCCAGACCCGAGAATGCGGACTTCCGGGTGGATCTGGATTGCCGCCACATTCCTCACCTCGACCGTCCACTCAACAAAGACAGCACCCTTCACCGCAGCAGAAGCAGCCATAGCCAACAAACGAGCATTCGAAGTCCTCCGAATCCTCAGACGAGCCGATAACAATTGCCCGAGCGGCTACAATCCCTGCAGCGAACTGGGTAACGCCAACGCATGCTGCAAGCAGGGAACGAACTGCTCCCGCGATGACGCCAACAATATCGCCTGTTGTGCGAGTGGTGCAAGCTGCACGGGCAGTCTAACAGGCACATCGACGACAGGCACAGGCACCGCGTTCATGTTCCCCAGCGGCGCAACCGCGACCACCACTACCGAGGGCGAGGCGTCCGCTACCGGCTCAACGCTAGACGCTGCGTATCCATTTGTCGTCGTCCCGACCTCTTTTGGAAATGCTGAGAGTTGCTCATCTTACTACTCCGTGTGCCAGTCGGAGTACACACAATGCACTGGCGCGCTGATGGGCCGCTACGGCGTTACTATTGCCGGCGCTGGGGGAGGCATGACGGTTGAGGCTGTCACGGCTTCGTCGCAGGCGACTTCTATTTGCTCGAGCTTGAGCTTGGAGGCTTGCCATGGTATCAATCTGGGATATTGTAGCAGCGTTGCCACACAGACTGCTAGTGCGGAGGTGAATGGGAATGATGCCTCTCCTGTGCGGATATCGAGTCTCCATGATCTGGTCTTCGGACTGGCGGTTGGGGTTGCGGGGATGTTTATATGATTCATGGATCTGAAATGATATTTTGGTTGCGTTCTATTTATTTGTATATTCGTTCTTTTTCCTGTGATTTTATATCGCCATGTGGAGCAACCCCTGGGATTATGATACTCTTCGAATCCCTCCCTTCCTTTACCCCATCCCGAGCGTTGAATTCTCCTGTATTAAACACTTTGACATTCACTATGATTCTTCGTCCAATATCACGCCTAGATGGTCGACCAATTATCTGAGTGAAAGATCTGGATATTCTGCCGTTGACTCCTACCTGGGGTAGGCGGTTTTGTTACGCGCCGGGTCTTTATGAAAAAGAGTGCATTTTAACTAGAATATTGAACATGAGGGAGAAAGGAAAATAAGGGAATGGGGATCAGGGCTATGGTGGGTTTTGTATCCTCTCCTTGCAAACCAGTCAAAGCTAGTCTGCTAGCTTCTGGCTCAGGAAGGAACGACTCCCACAGGGAAGGTACCAACGAGCCTTGATCGTAACAGGTTTGATCCCACCGAGGCGCAAACCAGTAGCTGAATCGGGAAGGATGCATCTCTGAACTAATTTCCCTTTCTTGCCGGATTTTCTTCCTCTCCAATCTTTGTAGGCATCGGTTCTCCGTCTAAGCCCGTATTTTCTCCTCTGAGGAACCACGGGCCCAGCTCCTCTGATCCTCGGGATATTTCCCTTTGATTCTACCTCCCGGGACTGCTTCGACTTCATTGTCTGCTATAGTGTAGATAGTGAGAAAACAGTGTGTCTGATTCGGTTCTGTGCGAATGGACAGGGAGGAAAAAGAGGAAGAGAGAAGAAGGCAAGAGCTACTATGAATAGAATCTAGTCCATGTGGTATCTTAGCCAATTGGGCATCCGACCCGTTGACACCTAGGTATATGGCTTATCTTATTGATTCTGAGTGCAATTGTCAATAGGACACACCTGAAGATTCATGGTGAGAGCATTGAGCAGTTTCATCAGAGCCTCGTTAACGACTTGTCCAATCGTTCTGCAGGGAATGCACTATGGCCCATTGTATATCCGTTACAGCTGCCTGGATTGTCCGTTGGCTGGTTTCCAGGCTTCGAATCGTTGGCTAGCTGCTCATTTTCCTCTTGTTTCGCTGGTGTCTCTTTTCTTTTGAAAATCTCCGTCCGAATCGCAACGGTGGTTCTGGTCGCCAGAATGGGGATTGTTGAGGCATCCATGTCCGGGATGCGGACACAAGATACGAACTTGCCGTCTTCCATTTGACAGTTGTGGCATGCCATTCCGATTCGACAGGCTCATCTACCGCATGGCTCAAAGAGCCTCCACGTGGTCCGACATGTACTCGCTGTTCAGATGTCAGAGATACATTCATGTTAGACTCCAGGAGACCCACGTTGCTCGGTTTATATGTAGATAGTGGGACGATGAAGTTTCTGATATATAATCCCAAGATGTATAGATGATGACTCAATAGATGAGAATGGGATAAAGTATATGAATGATGTTGAGAGAGTATAGAATCTTGATGAATAGATGACTTCTAGAAAGCCTCAGTTGTGTGTAAGAAGGAAGAAACCATCGACAATTTTGTGGGATCAAGTAGCAGGAACAAACAATAGAAACCAGGTGACCTTTTAACACATAGCAAATGGAAGGGGGGAATAACCTCATACCGGTAAGTTCATGTTTCTTTATTTCAGCAAAAAAGAATATACACACGTTACATTGTTGTACCATTCCATTGCTTTTCTTCTTATTACCTTTCAGGTTGGACGACACTCTTTCCAACTAGTTGAGCTGTGGAAAGCCCTTGTTCACGCCTCAAGCTCTATGAGCGGCCCTGCTCGTAAGTCCACTGCGCTCGATTGAGAACTCATTGGGAAGTAGTGAGGTTCGTCTCTTTCCATCTAGCCCGGTTTGGCATGAATCCGCTGCATTGCATACTTATTACATGTGCCTTCTGCTGGTACTCGTGGACATGGACCGTAGTGGTCAAGGTTAGGTATTTCCAATATGGAGCCGCCATGATCCGACCATGGGTTGGTGATAAATGCCCCATATTTATTTGCGTGGATACTAACTACCACGTGACTTCCCTATCGCGTAGGACCAATTATATACCATAATAAGGACCCACACCTGTATAACCTCAAAAAGGACATGTAAAAGAAAAAAAATTAGGTAGCTTCTCTTTGATTGAGCGTGTCATCCTTAGTGCAGGGGCCATGCTAATCTTCTCTGTATATTTTCATTTGACCATATGCCCTGAAGGGCGAAAGGACATCCTTGAAGTTCAATATAACCCCTGTTTGGGGGCAGAAAATGACCGCCTACAACTATACGGAGCACACATGTGGAATCTGGTAACAAATTTGTTTGTCAAGACGAATGTGTGAATTGGAATGATACATAAGTATGATAATCTATTCCATAATTACAAACGCCCTTTTCACTGTAAGCCGGATGTTTGGTACTATAGGTCAGTTACAGGCTTCAAAGAAATGTCTTTGACTGATTCACAAGTATTGTCCATTATTTATTGCAATACACTTCTAGGATGTCTGCTGGCAGGTAAAGGCAACAAACCGCCTAAGAACCTCGGTGATTCGATCAACGGGAATTCATCTCAAGTTGGTAATGGATTACAGATCAGTCAGTAACAATTCAAGACAAAACAGCTAGACTACATATTGCTGGTCACTCCATGACCATGTGGTTGTGAGCATGCAAAAGATTGATGGTGTCATTATCAATAGTGAGAAATTGATTAGAAATGCTCTGCAACATTAGCTGACTAGGGCCTGTTTGAATTCCTTCACTGCTCGGGAGCTTCTTACTCGGTGTTGAAATTCATGGTCTTCGGACTCCCAGAAGGGTCTTGCCCAGTTCGTCGCATCCAGTCCGCATGCCAGCTGGGTTATGTAGCCGGGTTCAGAATCCCATCCAGCCGACAGACGCGCAGGCTAAGAATACCTCACTCAAGGCTTCGACAGGATGCTCAGCATTAGGCGGCAGGGAGCAAGATCATGGATAGCCCGAAGCATATTTTGAATGTGGCCAATATTGGCGATGCGAGGAGTCTCGCCATCCATAGATGACCTCACATAAGCAGTCCGATGATAAGACACGGACCGCACCTACACCTCCGATGGAGTGGAATGTGTTGATGATATTATCACTAGTTCTGAGCCATTGAACTAGCGGTCAATAAGAACTATGGGTCTTTAGAGATAGTTCTGTAGCAAGAAAGAACGACATGTCTAGCAAGTGAGTGGCATGACAGAGTAGTAATTATCGATTAGAATAATTCGCTTGAGTAAGCTTTGATGCTTTGATCGCTTTTAAGGTAAAGAGGTGTCCCTCTAGCAGCTCTGCAGGGCCTGGGTGCATGTTTGATCGGATGTCCAGGGTCTTCAAAGGATTGGACAATTCATCGTTGGGCTGCCATTGGTGGCACGGAATATCCCCGACCATGACATCCACACGCTTGCTGCAATTTATGAGACTCTTGGCTGCCCAACGTATGTTGTATACACAAGTGGATTGTTGCTCTTTTGGTGTTAGACCTGAGTCATGGCAGTTCTGAAATGGCGGTGTTGGAAATGGCCTTGGAAGCGGATTGCTGCCATGCGGGGTGGAACCTGCATCCAACCCGTTGATCGCTTCTGACAGGACGCCAGTAGGGGGGCAACCCAGGGCTTGTTTATTCGAGGCGGAAAATAGCGTTGGACTAATCGGAATCGAGTAAATTTCATTTAGTCCGAGTCCCAGCCACCGGATAAAAAGAAAGTCTCAGGCGATTGGTAGGAAAATGGGTGGTTGGGTATACTGGAGAGAGAGGCTGGGAGATGCTGTGTAGCTAACAAACGAGAACTCTTCTCTCTTGACTTCTCTCATTCTTCTTTATTCTTTGTCTACATTCCGATAATCTCTTGACGTCTCAGGAATTTGGTGATCTTTGTTGGTGATCTACAAGATCTCTCTAGTATACAAGTTCTCCGGTATACGAGTGAGATAAGACTACCAACACCGCTCCAGTCTAAACCGCAGACTCTCCGACTGAGTGATTCCACCCCTGAATTTTGGCAAGCGTTGCCTCGCTTTTTCTTTGCGATGCGGTCTTTATCCGTTCTGCCGGTGCTCTCGACACTTTCCCTAATCCTCAACTACTCGCTCCACACAGCCGCAACCCCGCTCGCAGCTGAAGACATCTTCGGAGAAAACAGACTTGAAAAGCGCTGCGATAATCCTTGTGGCTACAATGACTGGCTTTGCTGTGAAACCGGTCAAACGTGCAGTACCAACAGTGCCCAAGAGGCCGTCTGTGCAGATAGCAGCAGTGGAGACTATCAATATTACACAACGACCTACGTGCTCACCAATACCGACTTGACAACTGTTACCTCTGTGTGGAGCAGCATGATAGCTGCAACTACAAGCACGGGCACGTGCAGAGCCGACCTCGGCGAGACGACGTGCGGCACGACTTGTTGCGACGCCGCGCAAGAATGTGACAATGGTCAATGTGTCGCTGAAAGCTCTTCGGCTATCGTGACTGCTACTGCTACAGGAACAGAATCCGGGTCAGAAGCCACGCCGGGCGTGCGAGGGACGAGCAATGGGGCAAGCACCGTGACAGCAACTTCTGCCCCGACCACCACGGAGGGATTCACAGCGCCGGTTGGAACAGACGGGGCAGATTTGATTGGGGCCCAAGCCTCAGGCGGCGGCGGCCTGAGTGGTGGTGCCATCGCAGGAATTGTCATTGGCAGCATCGTCGGTGCGTTCTTGTTGCTACTCCTCTGCGCCTGCATCTGCTTCAGGGGCGTCTTGGCTGGCTTGCTTGCAGCACTCGGTATCGGCAAGAAGCGCCGCAGACAGGACACAACCTATGTTGAAGAACGCCATTCTCACCACTCGCACGGTAGTCGGCCTCCTCCTGTTGCTGGACGGCGGACGTGGTTCGGAGCTAGACCAGCCGAAGGCAGTGACGTTAGCGAAAAGAAAGAGTCCACATGGGGCTGGGGCACACTTGCCATTATCTTCGGTGCTCTTGCTCTGTGTTTGGGATTGAGGAGGTCGAGAGAGCACGACGACGCCAAGACCGAGTCCTCCTACCCAAGTTCATACTACTACTATTCCGACTATTACTCAGGAAGTAGTACGTCTGCCCCCATATATCCCCACCACGAAGGATCTTCACTGACGTTTTCTTCTTTCACAGGTAGCCGAAGTTCTGACAGACGAACGAGGGATACGCGACGGTCACGACAGTCGCGCACCCGTCCATGATAACGTTCTGACGATTCTGTCTTCAGTTCGACGACCTCGGTTTGATTATGCATTTATGGCGCTTGAGTTTATAATGTGACTGATGTATCACCATGACTTGCACTATGATTTTTTTGGATTTGATTTAGAATTGACGATATTACCTTTTCTCGATGTCGATATGAGAGATTTCTGTTTGGCACTACGATGTACATATGAGATTATGAGTACAAACCCGACACGAGAATATGATTCTTGAACTTGTTCATTATTGTCTAATAGTTGTAATTACTCCCCGGGCACCGGCATAAAATCACCATGAGCAACCTTGAAGTCATGGCTGCAGAAAGCTGTTTGGCCTGCAGAAAACAATGTGCTCTGTTTGGGTGCCCTGCAGGTCTGACAATACAAAGTATACAAATTCAATCCGAGTCAAATGAGACAAAAGATAAAAGACCAGCAAAGGAAAAAATTGTAGAACTAGAACAAGGACTCCATCCATACAGAGCACTCCGTAGGACAGACATGCCCGACGCCAAAAAAGACCACACAAAACTTAGGGGAGGCACTTTATCTCCCCGCCTTCACTTCCGCCTTTTCCCTCCTCCACACTCCTCTGTTCGACCTATTCGACCCAATCTGCCCATTCCACCACCATTCTTGCAACTTGTCTTCAGTCATCAATGATTTCAGTCTCAGGATTAAACTCCTGACCTTATTAACCCTTTCCAACTTTATCCCAGACCCAATTTTGCCGTCGCTTCGCTAGAGTTCCGATCCTTCGGAGTATTACGAGTCTCCGAAACGACTCATCACCCACCATGCTTCAAGCGCAGACCCAACACGTCTTCTCCCACCAACATCAATATCCCCAGGCCGACCCTTCGTGGATGCAGCATCAGCAACAGCAACAGCACCATCAGGCTCAGCCGCACCCACACCAATCGCAGCAGCAGCACGCTTCCCTGGTCGCCCAACAGCATGCCCAGGTGCAAGCTGCCGCCGCCGCCGCACAGCAACAACACTATGGCCGCATCGCCATGAGCGGGAATGGCGGTGGGAACCATGCGCAGGGAGCCGGTGGCGCCGGTGGTATGGGTGGAGATGGTATGTCAAATGCGGTCTCCGCCATGGACGGTGGAATCAGCGAGGAGAATCGCAAGGTCTTCATTTGGGTCGCCGAGCTATTGGATCCAACTCGCAGGGAATCTGCTTTGATGGAGCTGAGCAAGAAGCGAGAGCAGGTCCCCGAACTGGCTCTGGTCATCTGGCACTCTTTTGGTATGCCTCCATTCCTAGCGTGTGCCTAGCCCTGTCTATAATGACTAACGGTCGGAAACTTGCAGGTGTCATGACTGCACTCCTTCAAGAAATCATCTCGGTATATCCGCTCTTGAACCCTTCTCAGTTGACTGCCGCCGCGTCAAATCGAGTCTGCAATGCGCTGGCGCTTTTGCAATGCGTCGCCTCCCACAATGAGACCCGCACTCTCTTCCTGAACGGTAAGTAACCCATCTGCTATAACCCATGCAAACCCGGTTGTTAATATATCTCATCGTGCAGCTCACATCCCTCTTTTCCTCTACCCCTTCCTCAACACCACCTCCAAGTCCCGTCCTTTCGAATACCTCCGACTAACATCGCTGGGCGTCATCGGCGCATTGGTGAAGAATGACTCATCTGACGTGATCAACTTTCTCCTAACTACGGAGATCATTCCTCTCTGCCTTCGCATCATGGAGACCGGATCAGAGCTGAGCAAAACTGTCGCTATCTTTATCGTACAGAAAATTCTTCTTGATGATATAGGCTTGGGCTACATTTGCGCGACATATGAGAGATTCTACGCCGTGGGCACTGTCCTGAGCAACATGGTTACTCAGTTGGTGGAGCAACAGACTGTCCGCCTTCTTAAGCATGTCGTGCGCTGCTTCCTTCGGTGAGCCCTTGTGCAATATCCCTCTTCGTAAGTGTCTCTAACAGCAGATACAGCCTCAGTGACAACAGTCGGGCCCGAGAGGCCTTGCGGCAATGTCTCCCCGAACCTCTCCGGGACGCCACGTTCTCCTCCGTCCTCCGTGACGATGCAGCCACCAAGCGCTGCCTGGCTCAACTCCTTATCAACTTGTCCGACACCGTCTCGGATGGAGCCCCGGCAATGTAACATACGAAAAGCATCTGTTTCTTTCTCCCGAAATATTTTACTTTATGATATGCATGGGAAAGGCTTCTGGCGATTAACGGATACAAGGCGCAAATTGTGGTTGAAGAACTGGATGGATCCAGCGCATGAGGTATGTCATCGATTGAGGGCATCGGATCCGAGTTCATTTTTTCTTCATTCCTGGTTGTTTCTCTCTTTACCGCATTTATACTGGGTTTCTTGAGGGTTCGGTAATCTGCGTTGGGGGAGGTTTAATGTATACTTGTCCCTTTCTTTTCTTCTTTTCTTTTTCTTCTTCTTTTTCTATCTTTGCTTTGCATTTTGCTTGTGGGAAATATGCTTCTTGTCCTCTGATTGTTCAATGATCTTCATTTTCGACAGAACTCTTCTGTCGTGGCGCGAATTATGGTTGGCGCTGTCGTCTGTGTGCATTTTCTCCTCGTCTTTGACGAACCCCAACTGCTCTGTGTGAGATAGACCTTTGAAAGCGAGAGATATCCAAAGATCCAGGCGTCTGCTTTGTTTTTTTCTTTTCTGTTTTCACTTGTGTATATGCGACTTTGTTCTGAAAAGCATGGATGTACTTGTCTCCGAGTCATGAATATTCGATCTTCCATTGTTTGAATAATCTCATTGTATAGATTCCTTCTCATCTAAGAATAAGACTAGACCAATTTGATACGATCAATTCCCTAAAGTTCCTCTTCTACCATTCTCACTTCTCCCCTTGCTAAATTCGACAAACGCATCGGCTCACGTGACACTGTCCTTGACGCGCCGCCTTACTGATCGTCTTGCCTCACGACACGAAAAAAAGTCCAGACTCAACCTTCGTATTTCTTAGGCCCTTTTTCCATTTTTACGCTCGAATCTCTCATTTGGAAGTTGGACACTCTCTGGCTTTCATCTCCGCCAAATCTTCGTTCCAGGGAACCCCTTCATTGACACCCTTGAGAAAACCGGCCTTAACGGTTGTCCCGCCGCGATGGGATCGCGAAAGCGCACCCACTCCGAGGTCGCCCCGGTGGCCGAGCAACAGGCACCAGAAGAGCCTGGTCTGCTCTCACAGCTTAGGAGCAACTGGGCATTTGCAAGCCTCATGCAATACATTGCCATCTTTGGCCAGGTCATGAAGATTGACGAGGACTTTGGGATTGAGGTATGTCTATTAGCATGGTTTGGATTGAGATCAATGCTGTGCGCTTCTTGTCGCATTGATGAGAAAACACACAAGCACGTCTCACTTGATTGAATTATCGCTGATATCTTTCGCCCCACGCCAGGATCTAGAAGTCGAATGTCTCAAACCCGAGCCATCTCAGAAACTACTAGAGATTGGATTGTGTCTCCTCAAATGGATTTCGTCGCATCGCGGTCTTACGTACGTTTCCTGGAACACATTTCTTGCTATCCTGGGCGGTTTCACTGACTCCACTATGTTGGCAGATTCGACAATTTCGACGAGTACACCCGACGCCAGTACAATGCGAAAGCACCTAATATCACTAATCCCTTCGGCTATGATGAAGAACCAAACAAATTCTTGTATTTCGATGTTTTCACCAAGATCCGTGTCCTTCACCAGCTGACGGTATGGACATTCTGGAACGCGGACCGCATTCGCGACAAGATGCCCGAAAAGAAGGAAACCGAGCAGACAGAATGGGTAAGCTATCTCTCGTATAGATTTGACCCCTGACTATCGCATACTGACCTTCCCCAGCGTATTGAAGAGTTTGGCTGGGATCGCGAAGGGCGTTCATACTACGTACTAGATGACAACCGCCTCTACCGTCGCACCGATCCTCCTCCCCCTCCCCCCCCTCAGCGTCCCAAGAAGAAGGCAAAGAGCCGGTCTTCTCGAGTATCAAGAACGTCAAAGCGTACCTCTATGGCAGCGGCGGAAGAGGGTTCAGACGAGGAAAGCAAAGATAACAACGATGCAAGCGCCGTCGCGGCCTTTTCCGAAGACCCTTTCAAGTGGGAGTGCGTGGCTGTCACGCTTCAAGAATACCAGGCTTTCTTGGAGCCACTCCAGAAAACCAAGGACGCTGACGAGAAATACCTACGCGATAGCATTGTTGAGCATGTCTTGCCTATCCTCGAGAAGGCAGAGGAAGCGCAACAGCGCAAGCGCCAGAAGCGTGAAAAGGAGCTTCTAAATATGCAGCTTGTCGCAGGTGCTAAGAGGTCCAGTCGACTTGCTGCCAAGGAAGAAAAAGAACGTCAGGAACGAGAGGCTGCCGAAGCCGCCGCAAAGCGTGAAAGCGACTTGGCCGAGGCTCGTAGGGAGCAAGCTCGGCAAAACCAGCTTGAAGAGGATCGACAGTCGCGTACAATGACTCGCGAGCAACGCATCCGAGACCGTGAACAGAAGCGACTACTGCATGAGGCGGAGCTGGAAAGGATCGCAGAAGAACAAGAAAGAATTGATAGGGGTGAAAGCAGGGTGTCTGCCCGAAACCTCCAGGCTGACCTGGAGAAGTCCCAGAAGAACCTGGCAGGGCTTGGCCAAGATGATCAGTGGATCTTTGATTGCTCTGGCTGTGGAGTGTATGGCGAGAATCTGGTGAGTTTCAGTCTCCAAGCACGTGGCAGCCTTAGTCTAACCTTTTCCAAGGATGATGGAAGTCACAGTGTTGCCTGCGAAAAATGCAATGTTTGGCAGCATAGCAAGTGTCTTGGTATCTCACAAGAAGCAGCCGAAAAGGAAGACTTTCACTTTGTCTGCCGAGAGTGCAAGCAAAAAGAGGAAGATTCCATCAAGCCCAAACTCCCACCCCTCAGATTCCGGGTCAGCGCCTCAGCATCGCCTTCAGCTGCTCCTCCCGTCGGTAAGAAGCCGAAGTTAGAGGATGATGAAGATCGTGCTCCGCCCTCGCCTGTGAAGAAATCGCATCTGGCTCTCTCTAATATTCAAAACGAACCCTCAAGAACACAACCTACTCTACACTCGTCCGTTGCTAGTCATAGCAACTTCTATCCTCCGTCTCCCCAGCGCCGGGTCCATAACACAGATCACACTCCCCTTCCATCTTCGAGCCCTCCTCGTCCACCAGTTTCTCCGCCAAAGGGCATGAATGGCTTGCTGCATACCACTGAGCAGCACTCGCGGCCATCCTCCTCTCAGCACTCCTTCCCGCCTATGCAATCAGCTCCTCAACTTCCGCCCGTTGGATCGTTCCCTGTGCGGCCCTCCTCCTCTCACTCTGCCCAAAGTCCTGTTCAGAATCAACCATCTATGTCACCAACCCAGGGCAACCCTGAGGTTGGCCCTATTGCCGGCTTCCCCTCTGCTTCAAGCCATGTAACATCTCCGTGGAGTTCTTTCGAAACTCCGCGTCCGCAATCAGGTCATGCAGCCACTCCGTCGATGTCTCACCACTATCCATCTTTCTCTGCCACGACGCCCAACGGTAACCAATCTTCGCCTCCACAAAGTTCTCACGGCATGGCTATGTCGGGAATCAGCCCAACTAAGCAATCACCTCGTCCGCTTACTGGCAGTAGCATGGCAGGCGCACCAGTCTTGCCGCCCATCCGCAGACTGGAGCCGAGCCCAAAGCTCATGGGCCGCAGTTCTCCAGATGCTCCGATTCCGCCGCCTGTTAAATGCATGACACCTGAGCAGGAGGAGCGCCGGTTAAGAGAAAATGCTTCAATGTTACACCAGAGCCACCACTACCAGGGCAATGGCCAGCATTTGATGTCGTCGCCATCGCTGAGTCGCATTCCTCCCTTGGCCTCTGGGATGTCCCAGAACCCCGATCCCGTTCCTTCGCCTCGGCGTGAGAGCAATGGCCATAACCAATGAGTTTCTAGCGCAACGGTGTGAACAGCATGTGTTTTTTCCAAATACCCTTTCTATTGGCCCATTTTTGGCTTTCTTGAGTCTACGACCATCTAATCACCATTACGGATAAAGCATCGGAACCGGAAGCCACAAGCCCTATTGCAATGCGTTTTGAACAGATGTGATCTGTGCTTTCGCAATGTTTTCGACGTCTGTTTTGGCTTTTGCAGAACGTTGCGCAAGTGGATCAATGCGCGCGAACGGTATCCATCCGGTTATATTTTTCCAGGCGATCCGGAGTCATTTTCCCCTTTGGAGACGACATGTCATACATCAAACCTCAAACCTGTCTAATGAAACCTTCTTGGCCTGGCGGACGCTCGTGCTCTTGTGGCTTTCTTTTGCCTTTTTCGAAAGTTCTGCGATTGCAGTCAAACTTGTTGAATTGCCGTGTTTTGATAGGAGATTTCCCTGTTTCGTTAGTGTCGGTGTTCTGTCTCGTGGGAACACTGGGCTGCTTGATACTGTGGTGGGCTGGCGTTTTCAACCCCTTTTTGTTTTTTATTTCCTGTTTTACAATGCATTAAGATGGATGGGGACTCGAGCGGCGTTTTCAGATGGTCTGGCCCTGGGCACCATTTGGTGAGCAAGGACAAATGTATTCTAATAGACAATGTTATTTGATTCCAATCTTGAACTACTTGGTTGATGAAGCTCATGTAGGGCAGATGGGAATGTTTGGAGAAGGCCGATATATACATCTTAGATCTATATGCAGCCCCCTGTCCAAGTAGAACCACATATGCAAACCACTAAACTAAGTGCTTACGGTTTAACCTATTCTAAATCATTTCAGTCGATCAAATAAAGCATATCAATATCTATTTCCTTTACAAGCTGGCTGCATATTCACCCTATCGACCATCTAGAACAAGGTGGTAGTCAGCACAAAAGTCTTACACCCAGTTCAGATCCAAATTGACCGATACGTCGATCGACATATACCCCTTGCTGCAAATGCAATGCCTAAACGCAGTCCTACCCAGCTGCACAGCCAACAGTATATGCCTACTAACATACCGAGCTACATACCTAGTAAGGTACTACCTACACTCCCGTAGGACACGGAATGCGGCTCGCAGCATTTGAACCAGCTCTAGCCCCTGTCTCTCAATCATATTATGCCATTTCTTTATAAATTGTCTCATTTCATTTATCGCAGACACAATAGAGCCTAAGGATCGGCTCCGAAGTAGAATATTCAATAATAACAAAAAGGAGAGACCCAAAAAAAGAAGAGACAAAAGAACGTTCTTCCCGCCCCTCATCGTAATGTCCCACTCCACATTGTATTAGGCAGATGCCCGATGAGCAAGGGCAAACTCCACGATTGTACCTATGTACGGCTGCTCCGTACTACTCTGGACATAGTACCGATACACTAAAGCCGCTGGAGAAAGTATGGCGATAGCATCTAGCCTACTCTGTCGGGTCTAGCATGCGGCGCAGTCAACTTACATCCTACTTGCGAGCGATTATCCCAGGCGCTAACTCGAGGTGATCGACGTAGATCATGCATTGAATCGTGTATGTTGTAGTTAGCGCTAGCAGCATGCGCATCCCTTGCCCCCTATCTCATGGCTATTTGAAGTTCGATACAGGACTAGTTGATCTACCGTCCTGTCAGGTTGCTGTCATAAGTTTACTCTAAAGGGGGTTGGGCACGGATATTGTGGATTCATGGAGCACTTTGACTATAGAATTAAGAAAAAGACGATTTAGGGAAATGAACCCAACACAAGTGAGTGTATACCCCATAGATTACAATATCCGCAATATCCGGATTCTACAGACGGCGAGCTCCGGTGTGGATGTGAATGTGAAGGTCATTATCCACCTGTTTACCATGGTTTTTCTCCGGAAGATCAGATCTGGAACTAACTATATCTGCATATATATCTATGTTCCAAGGTATGTCAAACCAAAAGATCTACGAGAAGTGAACGGAGTAGTGAATTCCGAATCTCGCACTATGGTAATATAGCTATGATGTTGTATGTCTCATTGCCGTGCGGAGTAGCAGCCATGACTTAGTTCGCCTTTCTAGTGGCCGAGAATCGAGACCAACAGGGACGGATATATTAATTGAAGGGCCATGATTAGCTGTTAAAATGAAGCTTACCGATCCAATCAGAAAATGGACCCGGAATTCGCCTTCGGGATCTAGAGACTTCAGTTTGTACGTTATTTCGGAAGACTCCGAACTCCATCTGTACTCCACGCTGCATAACTCCGGAGCTCCTTTCGTGTCATGGCCAGAATCGGTTTAGGGCAATCTAAGTACGGCACATAGACGTATTATTAGGTTCACTCGGCAGACACGATCATGATCCAAGCGTTCTTGATCCTTTTCTCCACTCATGCAGCTCATAGCCTCTTGTCTAAAAATGTGGAAGAAAATGTGGGAAAATGAGGAGAGTGGAGTTTCTGGCGTCTGGCCGACCACTCCGTGGAGTGTTGTCGGCTCCCGTCCTATGTTACTGGACTGGGATGCTTAGAAATATAGTGTTATAGCTACACACGGAATATGGGGAAAGCTGATGGAGGGATTGATTATAGGAATACAGACGTCATGATTATAAAACATAAAATGGGAGAAGAAGTCCAAGAATGGACGAGCAGGGAAGTATTTGTCAACGTCGATTTTAGTCTCAGACACGGGTGGCCACAGACTAAGCTAAGCTAGTATGATAGTAAGCTAGTAGCTAGTAGGCTAGTCTCCTTGAACGAAAGGAAAGACAATTGCATTTGTCTTTGGAGATCTCTTTCTTTGATCAAAGTACGTACTCCACCGTATGCATTGATCAGGTACAATATCTACTTCTATACTTCTATAACATATGATTATATCATAAATAAGCATAATACTATACCAAGCACTGGTCCCTGCTTCAAGAACTAACTCTACGTAGTTCGAAGCCGAGAGTCCCTCTCCTCAAATCCACCAGACCCAACTAGGAACCCAACCCGACCTATAAATTAAAGATCGGGATTCCCACTCGAATTTGGATATCGACCAGGATGTTTCGCGATGAGGCAGCCATTAATTTCTCTTAGCGCGTAGAGAACCCCTCGTATCCCGTGTTCGTTCTGTGTTTTTCCCTGGAAATTAGTACCGACATAGGTACTACGCAAGAACCCGGAGCCGAAAGACGCATAGTGAATCAACCCACTTATGTTGTATAGTGCACCGATACCCGCAGTGGAGCAACTCAACGCTAGGTCGCCGTTCTCCGTAGTCAAGGCGCCGTTGGATGTGACGGAAGGGTGACTACCGCATACGTCGCGCGAAACTCTGATACCCACGATCTTCGTTCGTGTCGTCGCCTGGCCTCGCCCTTTCTAGCTTATCTCACATGTCTCTGATTCGTCTGAGTCAGGGAATTGGGCTTTCGGCGAACTCTAAAGCCCTGACCGGCCAAAATTTGAACAAATTTAGTAAGGCCACTCGCCGATCTGGTCATATCTGGACAACGTACATTGTAAAAGGTACGAAATAGGGCTACGGGTGGTCCGGAGATAGCTATGTCTGCGGACGATCTCTGGACATGTGACCGTAAGCCAAGCCGACCAGGGTCCTGGTAGATGGAGCTAGAGAGTTGTAGGGTTAATGTGGCCTGGGGTACGGATCAGGACCCATAGGGGCTTTTGGGTCCCTAGTATTGGTCGTTGGGTCTCGGTTCATCCGACTAACTTCTGGTCATTGGATTGTACTTGTTGATTTAGTGATTCTGAAGGTGGAGAAGTGTGTGTTGACCGCGGAGAATGTTGACCATGGACAAGAGAGAGGAAATAAACATCAGTGCGATAATCAAATCCAGCATCTTGACCACGGAAAAGATAGAAAAAGAGACCGTTGTCGTGAACATCCAAATCTAGCATCTCCGACAATTTCTCCAAGTAGTATCTCTCTGACTCCTTTCTCTTAGTCTGGGGTTTGCTCCCCGTAGGAAACACGGTACAATCTCGACCGATCTTGGACAATGTAGGCGAATGTCAGTCTATACAAGTCAATCAATCAGAAACGAGAACCACACCAACAGTCCGATCTCCGAAGAACGGGTCGTCGGGCGTTAGAGTTGTGACATCCAAATCACACATATCAACTTTCCACATTTGAGGGGTGGAGGGGATGGAAAGTCTATTCCCCGAATCCTCGATTTGAAGATCGACCTCCGTTACTGCCCCTATGTACAACTAGTGGGATTTGGCTAAATATTGAATATTAAAAGAGAGAAAAGAGAGGGGAGAGGGGGAGATCGAAGACGTGTAGTCAATGTTGGCAAGGGATAACATGACTTCTACAGCTCGTACAGTAACTACAACAGATTAGGTGTACCAGTGGGAAAATAGCGCAGGACAAAAGATAGGCATCTACGAAGCACGAAGTACGAAGCACGCCTCAAACTACATGTACATAGCTCCCTCGCCCGTATTCTGGTAGATCAACCGTCAACAACCCCAAATTCGCACCAATCGAGAGGAGAATCCAAGCGTTGGTTGTTACCATGACTATATTTTGGCTACATGGCTGAGGCTGCAGATTATTGCACGCAGCGCTTTCTCCCTTTTGGGTCTCAAGCGCATCAGACCCCGGTATATAACGATGACAAATTAAATCTAGCCGCTGTGGTGTAAGGTTGCGCAGGAGGATTGCCTCGTGGCGGTCTGGGAATTGGGAACCCAGATCTGATCTCACCATCTTATCCACCCATGTCGGTCGTCGCTTGTCTGGGACATTTGTTGGTCTTTTTTCTTTTCCATGATTATATCAAAGGTTAGGGTTTGATAGGATAGAGTTAGGTTTTATGGGGCTCGACGAGTCAAGGCCATCACGGCCCACGGGTGAACGTCAAATGGTGATCCGCCGTTTGCGCGTGATTTACCGTTTGGCTAACTCCGGTCTACTTTTAGCCTCGTCAATCCCGGTGTGCAACTTCTCCCCGCTTTTATGGCTCTCGTAATCCAGCGCGACCTGACCGCGGGCCGTGGTGTGCGACTTTTGCTGAGGCAACTCGCAATTGAGTTCGAGAACCTGGTCAACAGGTGGCATGGCGTTCGTGTGCGATGATCGAAAGCAGCTACGCCCGAAGTTAAACACACGAGGGCTCTTTCACGATATCTGGTGGTTAAGGGCAAGCAGATCGCAAGATAACATGAGCAGCAACCACATTCGGCCGATTTGACCGGGGCCCCTGCAAAAGGCTTGGGACTATGGGACTAGAGTGCAAGGTTCAGGGTATCGGGGCATCGGGGAACATGCCCAGATGGCATCGAATTAGAATGGGAGTAACAAAGTTGCTGAGGCTAGTCCGCCCCTTCGCCCTTCTTTTATGCTGGTTGTGATTATCAACTGTAGATCTCCTTTCCCCATGTTGATCGATCCCCCGGCCCCCTTTCTCTTTATCTCGTGCTACCATTGCTATCGCTATGAAAATAGCACAATGAACGTGATAAAGAGTAACTTGAAACGAGAATATCTTTAGAAACACTCGAAAAACTCGAGGTGATCAGGGTATGAAAGAGAAGGGCCAACATGAAACGTCTTTAACCAGTGACACCGAGTCTGTGCACATTGTGCAATCCAAAAGCAGTCGAGTCAGCAGACTAAACTGCGACCAACGGAAGGTTATAGTTGGAGCTTATCCTCTTCTGTCGGGGCACTGAGCTTCTAGAAGGTCTTCGAAGGAAACAGTGGAGGCTTGAGCGGGGTGATCCTAGCTGTCAATCTGGTTCATACGTGATAGAGAAGAGTTCGTGAGTGCGCAGCTAGTTGCAGCAAGGGCTCGGACGCTTGAACACCTCATTCGCGAGCACCATCGATTAGCCTTCTTGGGAACGGGATTTGGAATTCCGGTTGACGGAGCCTTCGTTATTGGCACCGATGATCCCCCCGGTGCGGCGGAGAATACTCTATTGATCCCTCATTTTTGGTCCTAAAGATTTGGAATTCGAGGATATGCACCTGCATCAAAGCTAACCAAGTATATGACTTCAAGGACAGGGCATTGGTGAGGTATTTCGACTTATGGAATGGGATTTGGTATACGAAGTACCAAGTGAGTTTCCCAAATGCTTTCCTCCGAGTCGGCGGAAAGAGCTTTGTTGCGCTCTCAATGTTATTTCTTTGATCGCTTTGATCATTCAAAAACACGTGGAAACATTTTGGCTCAGCCCCATAACATCCTGGCGTATGGACTAGGGCGAATAAGATGCTTACAGGCTCCCTGACAGGGCCACCTGGGGATTAAAAAAAGGACAGGAAAAGATAAGCTCAATGCGCAGGCTTGTATCAACTCCCCACCTTCTTTGAGCCAGGGGTAAGCCCACATGGACATGCAATGCAGGTCTCAGCCTTCAACAGTTGTAGATCCCACACATGGCATCTGCACTCCACTATTCCAGCAATTGATTGACATTCTGTGTCTCTCTAATCGATTTTCGAGTGCCCGAAAAGGACAGGGGGAGAGTCAAACAAAGAAAAAACGCATGGCCAAGACTTCAACACGGCGAGAGGCATGCAATAACGTGGCTGGTTCCTGCGTCCAAAGGTCCCACGAGCCCGCGAGCCAGTCCGCGGGGAATGATAGTCTTCTAGAAATAGTGAGGGCTTGGTTGGTCCCTCGTTGTACTTGTAAACAGCCACATCCAGTCTTTGGCAACATCCTTGTATGCAATGGCCTATCCAATCTGGCCTGGGCACGGTCAAAGCAATGCTCGTATCTGCTAATCTTGATCTGGAATGAGTATGTCCCCGAGTAAGCGCGAACCGCCGTGCATGTATGGAATGACGAGATTCGACAAAAGTGGTCGGGGAGATCTTCCAGGGATGGTACGTTCAATGAGTTCATGACTTCCCGTGGCGTTGGATTTAACCTTGGCGGATGAATCTGGAGAAGAACCTCCGAAATCCGACATGAAAGATTACAAATTATAGATCGGCGTTTCCGTGCAATATAAAGCTCAATCTACCCTGTACCATCTAGTTAAATGGCACGATCCGAGGAGTATCCACGGAAGGGCATCCGAGAAGTGGACAAAATGAGGGCAAGGCAGGCCACGCCCAGAAAATGGCCCCAGTGCCACAGATACTTCCTTCGCCGGATAAATTACCCCGGCCGGACCCAGCCAATCATCATCGATGTGGCGCAAGTGGATTTCTGGTCACGATATCGATTCCAACCCTGGACGAGACGTCAGGTTACCGTCGATCAACGCGGATCCACAGACTCCACTACAGCCGCGATAGAACGGGACAAGAGTTTCCCCCCCCCGAAGCTCAGACCTCGACACTGACATTAATGAATACGGCAGAAAGGGAAAAGGGAAGAATGCCCCCGACTCCCCGAATCCCCGGAGCCCAATGATACACCCCAACTATCTAGACTACTGCCTTTTTCTGTATAGCAATCCATGGTTGACCTGAGCAGGCTGACTGGAGAACTTTGAGGGGAAGCCCTTCCACTGGATATGCTGTGATAGAAGTGGTCCTTCATGATTCGTACGGAGTAGACGAGCGAATCGGTGTGATAGCTAGTGGAGGTTACCGGTATGGTCATGATCCTTCGCATGTCTTCATGTCTTGCAGGCTTGGCTTTAACTGAAGTTGTCTAAACGTCTGCCGTACAGTATCACGTAGATCGCGCTTGACAGCGACGAATTACATGCAACTAGTGCTACATTTTCCCGTTTCTCTCCGAGCTAATGTCTTTCTGGTTACTTGCATCTCTAACTATACGCCTCTATGATTGCTTTTTCCATCCAACAGTCAAGATGTATAAAATACTCAAAAATAACAAAAAGAAAAGAAATGTCCCAAAGACCCTGCATCCAAGCTAGAACACACTACATTTCCAAAGCACCTCGCATCCAAGCCCCTCTTACCCCGGCTCCGGACTCCTTTCCATCCATTTTAATCGGGCCTATTGCATCCCCGGGTATCGGGCGGTGGGTAGTTCCTACAGGCCCATGGTCTGCCCTAGTGTAATGGCTCCATACTGGAGCCGGACATCGTCACTCCTTCCGAACCTTTTTCTTTCTCTGTGAACTATTTGTAGGTCTCCAAATTTGGCACAAAGACAATATGTTTGAGATATGGCTAGGATTGAAGATGCAACATCTATGCCATCTGTATACTATTCTAGACATTGAATGAAAATCCAATCGACAATCCAGCCTATCAAGCCAATAGCATGTTGGACTAGGACGAGAAGGGGAACAATCTGCCACGAACGCCTCCACTGGATTTAGAGTAGAAAAGGGAAACGAAATGAAACGAAATAAAGAAATCGAATAATAATTCTGGTAAATGATTTAGAATTATAGAATTAATAGAATTAATTAAATCCAATTATCATAAGCCTATTTAATATAATAATATATAAAAATCACACTAACCATCCAGAACTAGATCCACGCCATGCGTATTGTATTCCAGGCCTTCTTCTTAAGTCAGTTTCAGCCTCTGGCTGCTTGCGTTCTCTCCCCTCTGCTCTCTATTTATTGCGAGACCCGCCCATCTTTCAATCTGCCATATTCAAGTCTTTGGCTTTTGTCTCTCAACCTCTTTCAACCGGAATCCACATATCCACTTGATATTCATACTTAGTTGTCTTCATACTTACTTACATTCACACCTCCAATTGGATTGTTGCCGTGCTTGTCTCACCTGCCAGCGGGTTCATCTGCAGTCGTGTTTGAGACCTCTCTTTCAGGAGAGCGTAACTGCGAGACAAACCACCAGCTGCGTAGGACAGCAGAGAATATCTTTATTCTACATCTCTTCCACTTCTTTCCTTCTTCTGGAAATCCTCTTTCTCTTCTTTACTCTCGCCGGACTAGCTTTCAACCCATATCATCTTTTTATCCTATCTTAGGGTCAAAAGCATCACAACAATGACTTTGGTTGCAAGACCCATTCCTCCTACGCCTCCACAGTCTACAGACGGACATCCCTTGCCCGAAGAGACCTTCCAAGGCCCTGGAACGTACAGACCTGTGTGCATCAACATGCAGATGCCTGGTGAAATCAACAGTGGCCCCCAAGAAATAGTGAGTCTCTGATCTGGCTGTTGCCTGATAGCAATGCTAACCATCTCAGCACTACGGGTCTCCTCCTTTCTATACCGCCTCCGGCTATCCTCACATGCCTCCTCAATCGGTAAGTTCTACTCTCATGCCATTGACCGCCGAAACTGACCAAGATATGTAAAATCAGATGATGTCTGGCCAGGTCACCACGCCTCCTCCGGTATCTGATGAAGATCTCATCCCAATGGGGTCACCTACCAGGACCCCTTCGCCAGCTTGGTCACGGTCCCCGAGTTCTCGTGCTAAAACACCAGTCAGAGAAGCTCCAGTCAGGGCCGCCAGACAGCGACGCAACCGTAACCGAAGAGAACTCTCCGATTCAGGTATCCAGCTTGAGGGACCCATCAGTCAACTTACTGAAACTTTTCACACTACTCCTATCAAAGACATGGACGCCTGGGTGTCTCGATCTGCCTCTGAGCGACAGGACGAGGTCCGCAAGAAGAACGGGAAGATCTCTCGACCCATGAATTCCTTCATGCTTTATCGGTCTGCATATGCCGAGCGCACCAAGAGACTAGTGGGTGCGAACAACCATCAGATTGTCTCAAAGATCGCTGGCCAGGGCTGGAAGCTAGAGCCTGTTGAGATCCGACGGAAATACGAAGATCTAGCGAAGCTAGAACGTGACAACCATGCCGCAACACATCCTAACTACAAGTTCTCTCCCAACAAAGCCGCAACCACTGCCAGCCGACGTGATAGTGGCTCTCCTGCCCTCACCCCAGGACATGTCGTCGATGAAGGGGGTTTCTCTGACATGGAAAGTGATCTCGGATCGACTACGTATCGCGGGTCTCCTTACGCCCACTCACGATCCCAGAGCTTCGAAGAGGCCTACTACGATAGTAGCCGGGATTCCTCGCCATTTGGGCCTGACTCCATGATGACACCGGGGTATATTCACCCCTCCTGGCAAAACACAAGCCACCCAAGTGGCCTCCCAATGATGCAGCCCACCGAATCCTACGGAGACATGCACTACCGCTCCAACAGCCCTCAACAGGATATGGGATATGGCTCTTCCCTCGCCGGTCTCCCTGGTGCTACTCATCACGAGTTGCTCCAGCCTCAGCTGAGCCACTCGCACGGTCTCCCCATGCACGACATGGACCCCCGTCTTCTCAGCAACGGCGAGTCTTCCGGAGTTTCCGCCATGGCTGGTTCTTATGCCACTCCTGGCTCATATTCCTGGGCCGACGAGACTCAAACCGGTTATTACACAGCCTCATCGGCGCCGGCCATGTCTTCTGGCGTTTCATACGCGCATCCCAGCATGGCCTCTGCCTACCTCCCCAGCATGCAGAGCCTCGAAGGCCGGGACTCATCATGGGATATGCCTCGCCATGAAAGCATGGCTGACCCCACTGGCTCTGAGTTCGAGATGTGGTGCTCCACTGAGCCCAACTCTAACAACTACTAAGTACTCAAACAATGCCCATGGCTATCTCAAGGGCCGTTCATAGTCTCCCACGTTATTCAATTGACTGACTAATTTCTTGCTGCTGTACTCCTGGATGAGAACATGAGCAAGAGTTAGCCAGCCAATGGGCTTTCCAAAAAAAGCTCGGTGGGAGACGGAGTTTGGGCGTACGGGGTCCATGAATAATCAATCTCCTTGGTTCGGTCTTTTACTTTACATACTCTCATGCCCATCAATCTGATCTTTGTCTTACTTTCATTTGATTTCGGATCTGGCTGGAAATCGATTCGATACTTAGGGTCTTTAGATTTCTGTTATTTTCATGTTGAAGGAATTATGCACTGGAGGGAATCGTGATTTTTTAATGCGCATTGTTTTTATTTCAGCAAATATCCATTCAAATCTTCTCTACTCCGTATCTTGAAGCCATTAAACATTAGGTAAAATCTTGCGTAGATTGTCACCAGACTTACACGGGCTTTCTTCCTAATCACCATGCTGTAAATGGCAGTAATAGTCCCTCTCTACAGATGTCGGGTTTCATGGCTTGCATGGAATATTATGATGTCTCATTATATCATACTCTATTACACCGCTACTTGAGAGGAAGTCCAAAAGATCTGTTTCGGCCTTGTACAAACAGATTTGGAGTGAATTTATGTCCTTCCTGCTGGAGAGTACATATAACTAGGGGCTTCTTGCTTCAGATTTGGTCTAACACGAAACACATCTAGTCTCATTCTTCCTTTTTACCTCAAGGGGCTCTAGGTGTATTGAGCCTGTGTTAGACGCGCTTCCCAAACATCAGTTCTTATGGTGTGAATTTCTGAAGTCAATATTGATCTAATCCAGTTAGATCCTTTCAACCAAAGAGACACACTTAACATAGAGACAAATATATCTGTCTGACTTGCCCAATACAAGCTCAGGCATTTCTGAGACCTGACACACCTCTCGTATACCTCTCGTATACCTCGAGCCCTAAATCAGGCAATACTCCACCGCTCCACCTTCCCACCGCCTTGACCCCAAAGCTTCGCCGAGCAAGTCGAATTGATTCTTGATCAGGACATTTCACAGAGACACCCGTGCGAAACAGTTTGATAAAACCAATCGATCGATACCTATTACTCCAGCGAGAAAACCAAATCTCTAATCCAGAGTCCCCAACAAAACAACTTCACTTCCGCCCGTCCTCCGCACCCCTCCTACCCCTCAACCGCATTCAAGCTCCGAAGACAATCCACAGCCAAGATGTCGATTCCCAACGAAGCTCTCCAAAAGGTGTGTCTCAGGCTGAATCATTTTACACATTTGGGTCGGATACCGCAAGCAGATGGTCATGGGAAGCAGTGTGCCAGTCAATTCGGTCTCACTCTTGTCTCTGTTTCTGGTTGATGATGTCAATTCCAATGAAAGTGTGCAAATGCTAATGGTTTCAAACAACTACAGCTCTTCCAGGAGATTGAGACCCGTGCGATCTCCTCGCAGCAGCAGATCAGTATCACCAAGGCTCATATGACGGCCAAGCAGCGCGATATCCGCATGCTACAGCTCACATCGAAGGAGTTGTCTGAGTTGCCTCCTAATACGAATGTGTACGAGGGCGTCGGGAAAATGTGAGCTTTTGTTTCTCTTTTTCTTATCTTGTCTTTTTGTTTCTTATTTATCACATTTCTCATTTCCTGTTTCAATCTCACGGCTCCGAAACAGTGAGACAATCGGCGAGATTTCTTATTGGCTTCTTTTCTCGTGAAATGAGACTGACTTATCACCCTGTTCTAGGTTCGTCAACGTTCCCATCGGCGTAGTCAACAAGCGCCTAACGCGCGAGAGTGGCGAGGCCGCCGCTGAGGTCTCCAACCTCGAGAAAAAGCTGCAATATCACGAAACGACGAACCAGAAAAGTCGCGAGAATATGGAGCAGATTCTCAGGTCTGGTGGGAGGGCGTGAGCAAGATGTTGAAATAAGAATATTAGAGAGCAAGACGTGAACGATGCGCTCCAATGTGGCGGGTGTCCTTGATTGTGGTATTATGCCAAAGCTTTAGCGATTCTCGCGAATGTGAATCTTAATGGGAAGGAACAGACAAGGCAGATACTGCTCTGTCATTTTCTTCCGGGCGGACCTGCGACACGTGGATGGGTTGGTGGATATGATACACTATGCCAGGGAAATGCACGGAAGGTACAATATCTGCCTTTTCATGTCCGGCTGGCCTGGTCACATTCTGGCGACTATACATACATATTTGGATTGCCGGCTGGTGACTTAGATACCCGGAGTTATTGTTTGCAAAAATATTTTTCTGGATGAATTAAACGAGGAAAGAGCGTACCGTTATCATCTCTTTGCAGATATCTAGGTATCCTCCCCTTTTGTGATTTCTTGTCCATACCTAATATTGGATTCAAGGCTCAATTGATCTTCGGCCGAGGGCTATCGAGAGAAACAGGTAGCCTCGGTGACATCCCAAATCTTAGTATGTTTGAGCGGGCTGCGTCTCAAGAAGCCCATTTTGGGCTGCAGCTGCCACATTTGACGATGCAAGGGTGAAATGCGAAGCACGGTTAAATCTACTTCTTTTCAATTTGTCAACGGAGTAGTATTACACGACATGCAATAAGGTGCGTAGGTACCTAATATCTTCATAGTGTCTCACCAAATGCCAATTTGATAGGGCTGAAATGCAAAGGGGTCTAATCGAAAGTATACTTTAAGGTCTACAGGGGTCTAAGGTCCATGGGGGAAAAGTAGCGCGAAGTCACTACAGAAAACAAGTCTAACTATCACTATTCGGGATTGTTTATGAATCCTCTGTTATCGAATCTCATTAGGAATGAGTGGCTATGTTTCCAAGATCTACGTCATTTCCGGGTAAAATGGGCCTGCGTATGGAGATGACGCCAATGGCGTTGATCTGTGGTCCTATGTTGTAGGATTATGCACTAGCCCATATGAGCTCTGACAATTGGAAAGAAAAACAAAGCTAGCCTCGGCTGAAATAATAATATAACCTTGTCCTTCCCTCATTGCAACATGAGTTCATCTCGGAGATGCCGAACTGAATCCGCTCTGCTCAGTGAATTAATAGATTTGAATAGAATGGGCGAGACTATGGGTATTGTATAGAACATATCGGCTTGAATCGTACGACAGCCAAGCACGCCTCTTTGCTCCATCTGCAAGTGGATCAATCTAGCAACAGAAGTCCTCGATCACATTGGTACTAGCTTCACATTTGAAATTGACGATTCTGAAGCACAAGGATCAGAGGCCTCAGAGGATCCGGTTAGGTAATGTCTCAACATTGAGTTTGATAGCAATGCTTAAGTTAGGTGCATGTCAATCTCCAGCCATGGTTCACGATATTGTGTTTTGATTTGTATTATTGTATAGAAATCCCGTGCCTACCCTTAGGCCAGTGGCAATTAGAAAGTATTATGATATTATTTGCAGCTGTGCGTTGTCCAACTCCATAGCTTTAGCCTAAGCTGTCAGAAAGATGGATCAAGGTGAACTGCCCCCCTTCTTCGTCCAATCATGTGGTGGAAATACAAGCACTAGAGATATCCCACTTGCGGAGTCGCTTTGAATGACTCCGTACAGTCTAGAGTGATGCAATGGGGTATTGTAGACTCGCACAAGCACATCTGTGAACACCTTCCCTAGATACTAGTCTTCAAGGGTTAGATTATCGAAGTCTAGTCAAATAGTGTATAGACATGACATAGAAATTAAGAGAAGTCGGGTGCGGGAGTCAGCTGTCCATGGGTCATCTCACGGGAGCACCCGACCTCGTCCACATGTTCACCGCTGCGTTCCATGGATAGCATCACGTTCCCAGCCATGAAATTTCCGTTTTCGGCTCTTTCCCCGCCGCTTTTCACCGAGTAAAGCGGTCCAGGCGGGCGCAATCCTTCGCCCCCGTAAAAGCGGCAACTACCATCCATGGGTGCAAAGCCCCACCCGTTGAGCTACTGTGTGTTAAAATGGATATAGATCAACCTGGGATGGAGCCTGGGATATCAATATGAGACATTGTTGGTGCCCAATGCATCGCTGCGGCGAATGGTATCTCGATGTCCCAGCTATGGGGATTAGGTCGAAAGACTCAGCGCTAAATGGACCCATTTTAAGTACTCCGTACGAGTTCAAGACGCGACGGGGTGATCCACAGGGAAAGAATCATAACACGGTTTCAGTAACCGCCTTGTGTCTCCTAGATGCGTGCTCAACATCTCATTCAAAGTTCGTGCGAAGGGTCTGATCGTGACTGGTTTAAGTTCCGTATACAGAGAATGTGGTTTCAAGGCGTGTATCGCAGAATTGCCTAATGTGGGGTCTGGGAGAACTAATATTAGAGTGCCTAGTTGTCAACGGCGCTAACATCAATCCTCGAGAATGGACTCGAAGTGGAGCCTTGGTGATGATGCTAAGTACAACAATTCCAACGCTGGAGTGGGAGTAGGGGAGAGTGTGGACAATGGAGTACAACAGGGAGGGAACCTGGAAATAGTATATCAACGATGGGATGGAATATAAGAAAGAGGGTGGAGTCTGCAGAATCAAAAGATTCTCGAGTCGAATCCAAAGATTATGCATGAGGCTGAAATACAGTGTGAATTGAAAATGACGCCCATGACGCCTGAACATAATAAAAAGGCCCTCCAAGCCTTGCTTTCCTCCTTTTTCTTTTTCTCTTTCTCCCCAACCCCTCCCCCGCTTTAGCTGACGATCTAAGCGCACACTTTTCGTACACAAATCTCGAGTATTTCAGCCGGTTTTTATTCTTCAGCTTACTTCTCATTTCTCTCGCTTTCTCTTGGGGTCCATATCTATCGTATCATCTGCTGTGATACCCCGCCCAGGCCCTCTATCAGGGACCCAATCTATATTATCAAGACCCCCCATACTCGTCGCAACCCAGCCAAAAATGCCCGTACGAGCAATGTATGACGACGATTATTCTTCTCATGACTCGGAGTTCGAGACCGACGTCTCCACCCGGCGAACAGGTGTCAGAACCCATATCCGCGAGCGCTCTGTTTCTCGCCAGCGCCGCCCGGAAATCATCACTCGCGAGTACATAACACCTGTCCAAACCCGTGTGCCCCGGTCGGCCTCGGTCAGTAGCCGACACCGCGAGTATGACCTACCAGCGGCACCACCCCCACCACCGGCAGTAATGATTTTCAACGAACAAGGACTGAAATCAGAGAGCCGGTCGGAGAACAAGCCCCAGTCTCGACGAGTGCAGCAGCGGTTCAGCGATAAGTACAACGTCAACCGCTTCGAGGATGAGGAGGAGGAAGAAATCGTACAGGTGCCGGTCGCCCCGCGCCGTCGTGAGCGCGCCATTAGCAACGTCTCGCGCACGGCCTCCCCTCTCCAACGTGATCCCGAGCTGGCTATGAACCAGCACATGATCGAGCGCAACGACATCCGGCAGGACATAGGCCAACAACTGTTGGAGCGCAATGATCTCCGCCAGGACATGGATCTCTGGAAGCATCAGCAGGAGATCGAACGGCTGCAGCGGGAGCTGCAGAAGTCTCGACGTGCCGAGAAGGAGCGTTCACATGAGCAAATTATTGTGAATCAGCCCGATCCGCACGAGTCTCGCATGCTCAGAGAGGAGCTAGAGTATGAGGAAGAGATTTCGGATCGGCTGCGTAGGCTGCAGCACTTTGAGCGCAGGCATCTATCCGAGGAGGAGGAGCGCAAGGCTGGGGAGCGCTATCAGCTCAAACAGCTGGCAGCGGAGAAGAGAGCCGCTGCTGAGCAAGAGGAGGTTAGACGCAAACTGCTGGAGGAGAGGTTGAAGGAAATTGCGCGCGCTCAGGATGAGAAATCACAGCGAGAGAAGCTCGTGCGGGAGGAAAAGTGGAAGGAGCTCGCAAGGATGACGGAGGAGCAAGAGGCGAGGGACAAGCTTGTACGAGAGGAGAAGTGGAAACAGCTTGCCCGGGAGAAGGAAGAAGAGGAGGAGCGCGAAAAGCTCATTCAGCAGATTCGAGATGAGGATATGCGAAAGGCGAGGGAAGCCGAAGAGAAGAGGAAGAAGGAGCAAGCTGTCAAGGCTGCTGCCGTTGAAGAGTGGAAGCTTGAACAGGAGCGGAAAAAGCAGAAGGAGGCTGAGGAGGCGATGCAGAAGGCGAGGGAGTTCCGCGAGCACCTCCGCAGCATTGGCTATACCGAGGAGGAGATTGATGGCATCATCCATAAGAAAAAACATGATGATAAGAAGAAAAAAGAAGAGAAGAAAGAGCTGGAAGAAGAGAGGAGGGAAGAGAGGAGAGAGGAGAGGAGGGAAGAGAAGGTCACATGGATCAAGGTATGGAGTACTCCGTACATACCTCTATATACTAGGGTTTCAACTAACACAATACCAGGTCCATCGCAAGCACTTAATGCCAGAGACCTTGATCGCCTACGGGCTGCCTTGGGATTGGGATGAGGTAAGAACTATACCCCGCGTGTGTGCAATGAAGACTAACATGTCCACAGCATGACAACAACTACATCATCATCAAAAAGTGGATCGACGACGATTTCCAAGAACAGCTCTTCGCCCACACTCGACGTTTACGCGAGACCAAGATGCTCACCGAGACATCCCACTCGATGACCGAGCTGAAAGTCAACGACCGCAGAAAGGACAAGATGTTCCTGGTCCGGAAGAAGAGCCCTTCGGGCCGGGTGCGCGTCTTCGCATAAATGTCTTCTCTTCTGTGCTGCTTTGCCTATGATTGATGTGTGACAAGGATTTTGGATTTGGATTCGGAATTTCGGTATATGTAAACGTTGTTATTGGGTTCTTGTTGAAATTGTGCCAAGTTGTGTTCTAAGATTTGTTTCTTTTTTGGTGTTTCTGTTTATATCACAGAGCATGTGGTAGTATAGTAACGCGATATGAACTGATGATCATGTTTTTTATTCTTATACTATCTTCTCTCATTGTACCACGGTACCTTATAAGTTATTACGCTGTCTAATCTACGAGTGTGAGGAACATCTCACGGGCATAGGCTTGGTACAGCTAGGTTAGGGCATACCCCTAGTATGAATGGAGAAGTTGAGGTCGGGGATGATATGATAGGCAATATGTGCAGATGCGTACTATACATGTCAGGCCTCAGCCCTGTGTAAAATAACCTCTCATTGGGTCAATCTCAATGCAGGTATGCACGTCTAGGCACAGACCCAGATGTGAGCTAGAAAGGGGCCGTTAACGGACTATAGTCTATAATACAGAAAGTGGAATGGGTATGTGATGGTGATAGCAGGGCAGGTATAAAGCCTAGAGACCCATCTGAGGATTTGTCTCCCACCGCCTCTCAGCGCGCAGGATGAGCTCCTCGTAGACAGTCCATGCCAGCGCGGAGCTAATAGCCTTGCGGGCCATGCGGATACCAAGTCCACCAAAGAGACTGCGCATGCCATCCTCGTGGATCATCAGACGCGTAGCATGCACCATGTTCCCATATTTGGCAGGCATCAGCTGCAACCGGGTCTTGACGGCATCGAAAGGATTGGTGATTGCAGTCGCCATGCCGGCAGCCGCTCCACCAGAGACGAAGTTTATTGACGAGGACGAAACAGCAGTTGGCGTCTCGCCATTATTAGAGGGTTTGGCGGCCATCAAGGCGAACCGTCGCTTCAATTGCTCGTAGAAGAGAACATAAAGGCCCGCATACGGGGCATCGCGAGCGGCAGTAGCGCCGAATCCTGCGAAGAGCCCACGCAGGCCTTCCGTGCGGACAATATCCCGGCCTGCGCCCATTAAGCTGCGATATGCGTAGTAGTCTGACTCGTAACGGACCTTGATCACGGTCACGGGCATCATGACGAAGCCTGCGGCGACTCTTGCGACGGCTCCCGTGGTGAGATTGGCTGTGTTGGAGAGTTTGGGGAGGACGGAGGATGACCTAGCGGTTGTTACCGGATTGGTCAAGGCTTTGGGGTTGGTTTGTGCAACGGCTTGGCGTAATGCGTTGAGACTGGTGAAGTATATTGCCGACCCGAAGCCGGTGCGGAGGGCTGAAGGAAGTGTACCCCGCCATAATCCACGGATTGGATGCGGAGAGGATATGATTGCTTTCAAGGTCGGGAGGAGGGCGGCTCCCTGGGACTGTTGGACTCGGGTTTTGAGGAGGTCGGCGGGTTGGAGAAGGATGGAGGAGGTAAGGCCAGAGCAAAGACCAGCAGCAAAGTGAAAGGGTGTTTTTGAGGCTATAGCAATAAGCAGATTATGATTAGCAATGAAATGAAAATGATTGGAGCTTGGACAGAAAACATACTTGTTGAGGTGTTGGTTTTCACCTGTGGCACCGTTAAGGTGCTATTTTTCGACATTGCTGGGTCACCCTGGACCGCGACTTCGGCGGCAGTAAATATATTTATTTTAAAGGTAGAAGATTCAATGCCAGATCGAGCTTCATGGATGTCGCGTATGCGTAGCGGTCAAGAAGGCGTATCCACCGGATGCGGAAAAAAAAACAGAGCGAGGTCCACAAAGACGTTTACAGTCAAATGTGGGCACTAGCTTGCATACCACCAGGGATTCAACGAGGGGTACAACGAGGGGAAATAGAATTGAACAAGATCGAGAGCAATAGCAAGTGCTGAGCCTTGCCGAGGTCGCCGACAGACGTTGAAAAACAGTGAAGTCATCGGGGTCAGAAATTGCTATCGATAAGCCACACCGCTTGGCATTTTATGTTGATTTTATACATTGTGCAATGTATTCGGCGTGAAGATTACTATTAATTGTATTAATAGTTATAGTTCAAGTAGCTAAGGGCATTCTAAAGTCAAATCCATAGTATGACTATGGTATGACTGCTATACTATCCCACATGCGGCTCTTTGGTCGTAAGGCTGTTGTATATACGGAGTACTTACGTAGATCATTCGCAACGCATATGCATGTTGATTTACAGCCTTAAACGCAAGCAGAAATATACAAATACAAATACAGAATTCGATATTAAAACAAATATAGAAATTCAACCACAAATATGTCAATAAACAGCCCTCGAGCGAAGAAATCAACTGCATCCGGCTTCTCGCGGAGTGTGCACGGACCAACCAGTCCCGTGGATAATCGACGTCATGTGCTTTTTGTTGTCTTTTCTCTTTTCCTTTCTCTTTGAATCTCCAGGCATTATAGGGCTTACAGAGCTTGCAGAGCTTACAGAGTCGACATCTATATTACCTTGGTATACAGCATAAATGCCTTGGTCTTTACCCTACTTTCCGTATCCGACCGCAAAGGCCGGATACTGGGAGCCTGTCACTTCCACCTTGAACTGGTGCGAAGAGGTGTGTATTCCCAACAAGTGAAGCGCACAGAGACAAGAACTAGGCTGATAAATCCCTTTGCTCAGGACTATTATGCTACCCCATATTCCGCGGAGATTGTCAACACACTCACGAACCTGATGTTCATGTGGCTTGGAATCCAGGGCATACGGAGCTGCCGTCGTAATGGACATGACCAAATCTTCACGGTCGCCCTCATTGGCTACCTAGTAGTCGGAACAGGAAGCTTCCTGTTTCACTCGACCCTCAAATGTAAGTCTATGCACCAGCCCAGGATCTAGTTCAAGTGCGGCGGGCATTCACCAACCCCCACCAAACATGCCTTGAACGATATACGAGTGATCCCAAGAGGAATACTGACCGGTGAACCCCACAACAGACCCTATGCAACTAGTGGATGAACTTTCGATGATCTATACCACCTGCCTTATGGCATATGCCTCATTCTCGTACTCCCGGCCCAACACCGTACGAGTCTTTCTCGGAATTGCGCTCACAGGTCTCGCTGTATTCATCACCCTGTACTACCACTATCTCCAAGACCCAGTCTTCCACCAGAATGCATACGCAGCCCTGACCACCGTCGTCGTCTTCCGCAGCATGCACACCATGGAAACGACCCTCCGACCTAGATGGCGTCACTCGACGGAAGAGGACCGCCTGGCACGCCAGAGGATGGGACTTCCCGTTCCGACCAAGGAGCGCCAGAACTACGAGAATGTGCGCGACTTGAAGACACTCAAGACTATGTGGTTCATGGTGATATACGGACTGAGCATGTTTTTGGGCGGTTTCTTCATCTGGGGCTTGGACAACATCTATTGCTCTGAGATCCGTCGGTATCGCCGCTCTGTTGGTCTTCCGTGGGGTCTTCTTTTGGAAGGACATGGTTGGTGGTATGTGTTCAACCTACGCTATGATTGGGACTATGAATTCTATTGGACTGTTTGCTAATTCATTCTTACTTGCAGGCATATCATGACTGGCATCGGTGCTTATCTCTATATCACATGGGGAATCTGGCTCCGCCACTGCCTCAACAACGAACAAGACCAATACCACCTGCGCTGGGTGCACTTCTGGCAGATCCCCGAAGTGGTCCGCACCTCGGGTGGGCCATCCGAGACCGCGGTAGCCCGAGCCAAGAAGTCAACATGAAACAGCTGCCGAGAAATTCTCTCTCCCAGTAGGTTCATTACTCGCACCCATTTTTATGGGTGGCGATATACCACACTCTTGCAAATGTGACCCTCGACATAAAATAGATACCACGCTCCTGTCTGTCCTTTGCCGTGAGACTCGGAGCAGAGCACTGTTTTTTATAATCCTCTTGGCGTTGCTTTTGCGAACACCATTCGTCCCAGAGACGGATGTTTTGGCTTTGACCATAGAGATACCTTTTGCTCTTGCTTTTCAATTGGGGGCGCACGGGGTCGTTGCTATAGATCGGAGTCAGGCTTGTGAACTATTATAGTCGTTGATTCGGCGAACTCATTCATAGGGCCTGAAAGCAATAGAAAATATTCAGACGATGCAGCCTTGACCTTTCTATATTCAGATGTAGAATAATCTAAAAAAGCAAACTATGTATCGTTTATACCTCCACCCGACACTACGAACGAACCATTCACCTACAGCTTCGACTCCCCATTTTGTACCGCCTTCGGCCTACGCGCCGGCGCAGGAACATTCTGCAACCACTCCGCATCAATAGTAACCTTCTCAATCTTTGACTTCCGACTCCAAGCCGCGCGGAAACTCTCCTCCTCAGCCCGCCAGCGACGGATCTCCGGCGCAAGCCAACTAACCGCCGCATCAGCGCACTCATTCACAGCCTCCTGGGCAAGGAGATGACCAAAATCCTCGAGGAAGACATCACGCACACGGCCCGCAGCCACGCCACCACTGCCGCCCACCCCGGTACCGGTGTTAGCGAGCTTGTCGGCGCGCATAGAAGGCACGCACATGTCCGACTTGCCGGCGAAGATGTACAACACGCTAGGGCGCAGGAATGGAAGCTGGGCGAAGATGCGGGCTGGCTCTGGGCGGTAGAAGGGGTAGCTGTGTGCGTGGGTTGCGTCTAGGTCTGGGTGTGTCACGCGGTTGACGGGCTTGTTGCTGTTGGGGATGTTTGTGTAGTTTGGCCGCGAGAAGGTGAACACTTCTTGGTGCAGTGTAGTTCGGAGTGTTACTGGGGGCCCGGTGGTTTTGTCTATCGGGGTCTTGGGGTCTAGTGGGTGGATGGCTGTTGGGAGGTCGCGCAGGCCGTATTCGATCCAGCGGGATAGCACTCGTGGGTCCCAGGTTTGGTAGAAGGGGCTGCGGCGGAAGCCGTCTGCGGCTGCTTGGCGGGAGGGCCAGAGATCGCGCCGATGGGTTGATAGTTGGGTTGTTTTGGCGATCACGCGCTTGTCTATTTGCAGACTGAGACCGTCTAGTTGCGTGGTTTGGCGCTGGATCACTGGGTCTAGGAGGACTAGGGTGTGGATGAGTCGGGGGTGCATTAGGCACAGTTGTGCGCTAGGGGTTATGTTAGCTAGCTGCTGCGTGAATGTTCTGGTTGGTGAACATTACAGATGGGCGCCTCCCATGCTATGCCCTATGCCAACGATAGGCCGGGGCATTTCAGCCCGTTTGACATTGATTAGGTGGAGGAGGTCTCGGGGGTGGTCAAACCAACTAGCTGTGATAGAGTTAGCACCAATTGCTTCTCATAAGACATTCATATTACATACGGTCATTTCCGAGGGAGTCTTCATTGATCACGCTGCTCTGGCCTTCTTGCGCCACGTCGGCCATCCAGATACCGCGAATGCGCATCCCATTCTGTTTAGATCGAGCATAGATTTCCTCCCAAAGTGGTTCATATAGTTCCTGCGCGAAATGATGAGTATACCGCCGATTCTAAGTTGTATGCTTCCAGGGCCATCGCCATGCGCGCAGCCCCAAAGCGGGTCTGGACCTCGGCACTTGTATCTCATACCTTGGGGAAGCCATTCGCGTGGGCACCAAGGATGGTAATATCGCCTGGTTGTGGATTAGGATTGTCGAGTGGGATATATTGTTTCACAGCCAGATATAGGGGCTCTTCTTGGTCGTTGGCCGTGGCTCCAGGATACTCCCTGATGTGCTGAGTGGGCACAACATGCTCAACGATGCGGAAGGGGGACGACATGGTGTCAATGTTGCCCTTCTAGAGAGGAAAGAGATTTCTTTATTTCAGATCAGAGTTATTGTGATATGTTACTCTTTAAAGGAGATTGAGTTCACTAAAATTGAGAGACCGCGGTTTTGCGGGGAAGAGCCGAGGATCTCTGGGGTTCGTCCCTGTTCAACTACCGATGACCATCCCTTTTGACAGCTCATACAGAGTGAGGCGCACGTAAATATATTATTTCAATTAAATGGATACTTCGGTCTAGCAGCTGCAATAATTGAGAGTTCCAGTTGGTCGTACCTGCCCTCTGCCGGGCGAAGGACGCGATATTATATTTTTAAGAAGAATACACCTCTAGGGTTATTTGATTTCAAGTCAAAGATGAGAGAGACCGAACTGCCGCTGAGACTGTTCCTGACATGTTATCTCCGAACAAGCAAAGACGCTACATTATTCTATATACTACTCTGCACTGAGAGCGAGGCAAGCATCAACAGCTAAACCAACCCTGCGAGGAGTTAGTAAAGACCCAATAGAATGAACATTTTCAAATACTCACCTCCCCTCTTTCATCTTAACGACGTCATCAATAAGATCATGGTCTAGGTTGGGAAACATGTTTGAAAGTGTCTCGACAACATTATTATGTTCAGCACGTTGGATGCGACGCGCCTCCGCATCTTCGGCACTAGCCTGGCGTGCGGCAGCATCCTGAGCGTCGAGCATACGGCTTAGATTCTTCTTCGCGGAGGTTCCGCTACCGTGGGCGCGCTCATCGCCTGAGCGGCGGTCCTCGCTGCTTGCGCGGGGTGGCTGGTAGACATTTGGTGTGAGACGGGGAGGAGCAACACCTGGTTGGGGTGTCGGGATAGGCTGGGGACGTTCTTGAGAAGCGGCAGAACCTGAATCTGCGTCGTCGGAGAAGATCCGGCCGATAGTGGAGAGGGGGTTTTGGATAGTGCGTAGTAGTCCTGCGACTGGGGCGGTGTCTTCGTCACTGGATTGAGTAGTTTCTTTGCGGCTTGGTCCGACTTGGGGCTGAGATGGAGGGGGTTGAGTGGGAGGCTTTTCTTCAAAGGTTTCTGATTCCCGGTTTTGTTCTGCGATAGCGGACACGGCGGCTTCGACGTTGCGTTCGAACTCCTCGTCGCTGACTGTTAAACTCGTGCGGTCGAGAGTCTCGATGAACTGGATGGCTCCAGACTAGGAGAGGTCAGTTTTGATGTCTAGGGCAGTAATCGAAGTCAAACATACCAACGATGAGATGTAATAACCTGCTTCTCCGCCCAGTTTATCCTGGTTGCGGAATCGAAGAATGTATTGGATGTTAGAAACAAGATGGTCAGGGTTTGCATGCAAAACCACATAGATCAGGAGGGGGATAAAAGAGTCGGCGGATGTGTCGGCCTTTTTGGAATTCTTTAATAAACCAAATATTACTTTGCAGCAGTTCAAAATGCAAATGACCTTATCTCGAGGAGCCCGGTAGCCATTGATTTTTGATAATTCTGCCAAGCAAAGTCAGAAAAGTCAACTTGGGAAATCTCCAAGATAGAACATAGTACATACCTTGCTGTGCCAGATTCAAGAAACGGCGTCCACCGCCGCTCACAGTCGGGATGTCCAGATGCGTTTCGTTGACCCAGCTGTAAATACGAATCTTCTGAGCCAGGATATCGTCTCGCTCAACGTCCTCCTGATGCTGGCCACGTCGCCAGGGCCCATGTAGCCTCTCTAGCTCTCTCCGTCGGGTCCGACTTGCGCTTCTGGGTATCGTCGGTGGAGATGGAATGGCTGGGGAGAAAGTCTGCGAATACAGACGATTCATAACAAGTTTCTCCATGCCTTCCTTGGCATTGTCGAATTCGCTATCCGACACATCTCGCCAGATCTCGCACATGGCCATCTTATTTGTGATAAACGTCAAGAAATCGCTGATAATCTTGACTTGCTCATGAACCATCCATTGCTTCTTGCCAAACTCCATAAGGAATGACCGCAAAAACTTGGCTACGGGGTCGGCGGTGCGGTGTCGCAGCTGTTCAAGGAAGCGGTGGAAATCAAATGGTTGGTCAGGCTCTGGTTCCGGCAGTGGTAGGATTGTCGAAGTGGACGCTCTTCGGTTTGGTACCGGCGATTCGGGCATCTGCGGACGTTGGGTTACAGGCTGCTTCTCCGGGGATGTAGCGACCGGGGCGGTCACAGACTCGGTGGAAGCCGCATGGTCCAAACTGGATTGGCGTGGCGGAAAATATGTTGGACCGCTTCGTAATTGCTCAGCAAGCTCAAGCCGTGGTGACATGATCACGTTTTGGTCGGTGCTCTGCGCGGGGTCCTGGAATTGTCCCATAATACTTTGAATCTCTGGCTGGGAGGCATTCTCATCCCTAGGCCCGTCGGCCTGACCAGCTCGTTTAGATTCCGGGTCGCTGTCACTAGGCACATCTGGGAGCTCTTTTTCGGGGCTGGGGGTGTGGTTTGTATCGACGGGTGGCAGTGTTGGCGCAGTGGTCGTAGAACTTGTCAAGTTGAGGTAGACATCGTCTTTCTGGGGCGGAGGGGGCGGAGGAGTATTTGCGCTGGATGACAGATTTGGAGTCGCATCTCCGGAGACCGACAGTCCCTCCAGCTGCCCCGCAAGTTGCTGTTGCTCAGTCTGTGATGGTTGGGCGGCTGTTGTCAAGTCCATCCCGGCGGGATCGGAGGGAGCAGCCGCGACGTGTGGCTCTGTTGTATCCTGCGCGCTCATTTGGACTGTTTGACGGCTGTCTGGTCTGACGAGACCGTCCTGTGTTTGAGCTAGGCGATCGGTTGGGGCGGCCGGCGTTTCGGTGTGTTCATGGATATGGGGAACGTCTCTCGTATCGGGACCCGGAGAGGACGGGGATTCTGTGGCCGACATAAGCTATATTAATCATATGCGCCCGGGCAAAAAAATAGATTCAGGGGGGTCATGAAGACTCCAAGTACGGAGTATGCTCATGCGGCTCCTCATATCGATGTGCGGATCATCATTCAACCGAGGTAGTCCGCTTCTCGATTCAGGCTATGTCTATTAATAATGTATAGAGGAATGAGTGCCCAGATGGTTTGGTTTAATTTGAGGAGACTGACTTAGCAGGTATCATTATGGATATCTCATTCGGCAACAGAGATGTATTTACTACCTATATGTAGTTCTAACAATGCTCAGCCTGTGTACTCCGTACCTTTATAGGTATTTACATGATGTCCGTATCCTTTCACGGATTTCAAAGTCGAACTCAGTATTAAAAGACAAATGCCAACTATAAGAACCTATCTACGAGTTCAAGTTTTTACAATCCGTCGTGAGTGCATCTGGTGAGGTGGATATAATGACTAATGCCTTAATGCCTCAGGCGTCAATATATCCAAAAAAGCCCAAGCTGACCATCTCAGAATAAACAGCACTCCCACCCTGTCCCTCCGCCATGTGTGGGATTTTCTTTTCACTAAGCTCGTCAAAGTCGACACCACCGACACAAGAGACCTGCACTCTGCTCCAAAAGCGAGGACCAGACAGTTATAGAACTCATACGGCGCAAAAAGATATCAACGCACAGGATGGAGTTTCTCCGCCCCTTTCCTATTATCTCACCTTCACATCCACAGTGCTCTCATTGAGAGGTGACCATGTGTACACACAACCACTTGTAGACCCCACAACCCAGTCTGTGCTCTGCTGGAACGGAGAAGCCTGGAAGATCGCTGGGGAGCGCGTCCAAGGCAATGATACCGAACGCGTTTTCAACTTATTTCTACAGGCAGTGAAGGGTGATCAGAAGGATTCTGTTGAACGAATGGCTGAAGCCATTGCAAGTCTCTCTGGGCCATTTGCCTTTGTCTTCTATGATGCGGTCAACTCAAGGCTCTTCTACAGCAGGGATTGTCTTGGGAGGCGATCTCTCCTCGAGGGATTTGATGAGAATGGGAATTTGAAGATATGCAGCATTTGTGACAGTGCATCGCTGGATTGCTTTAAGGAAGTGGGCACCGAGGGCGTTTGTACGATTGACCTAGCTCGCTATCAAGATCCTTCTTTATCTGCCAGAGAGTTGTGCAAAATCGAGATCTTGCCATGGAGCTCTGCTGCTTCGCTGCCAGCTGATCACATTGTATGTCTATCATGTCTTCCCCCGCGGGCAGCAACTGACAAGAGACCAAGAGAAAATCAATCCCACCCATGAACACATCATTACCAACAGAGCAGCCTCCTGCACTGACAACAGACTCTATATTCGTCCAGGAGCTCGAGTCAAAACTGCGCCAATCCCTCGAATTGAGAGTACAGAACATCCCCGAGCCTCCAGGCTACATTGCAGGCCAGACGGCCAAAACCGCCGTTCTCTTCTCCGGCGGTTTAGACTGCACACTTCTCGCCAGACTCTCTCACGACATTCTCCCCCTCGAAGAACCAATCGACCTCCTCAATGTAGCATTCGAAAATCCGCGAGTGGCAGCCGCCGCAAAAGCCAACCAACAAAAGTTCCCCTCCTCTCCACCCCTCTCAATATACGAAAATTGCCCAGACCGGATAACCGGCCGGTCCGCCCACATCGAGCTCCAAGCAACCTGTCCAGGCCGCACATGGCGCTTCATCGCCATCGACATTCCCTACACAGAAACCCTCGCACACCGCGACCAAGTCAAGCGCCTAATGAGACCCCACAACACAGAAATGGACATGTCCATCGCATGCGCCCTGTACTTCGCATCCCGCGGCCAAGGCACAGCCCAAACCGACCCCTCGGCCGAACTCCCAACCCCACACACTCCCTCACCCATATACACAACCTCCTCCCGCGTCCTCCTCTCCGGCCTCGGCGCCGACGAGCTCTTCGCTGGCTACGGCCGACACAGCGTGGCCTTCAACCGCGGCGGCTTCAAAGACCTGATCGCCGAGATCGAGCTCGACGTCAGTCGGCTCGGTTCGCGCAATCTCGGCCGCGACGACCGCGTCCTCTCCCACTGGGGCCGCGAAACGCGCTTCCCATTCCTGGACGAGGAGTTCGTGGCTTGGACGCTGCGCGCTCCTGTGTGGGAGAAGTGCGGGTTCGGACTCCCAGAAATCGAGGCTACGGCTGGTATTGATGCTGAGAAGCTGGCGCTGCGTCTTGTTGCTCTGCGGCTGGGCTTGGTGAAGGTTTCTCGTGAGAAGAAGAGGGCTATCCAGTTTGGCGCGAGGACGGCGAAGATGGAGACGGGGAGGTCGAGGGGTACGGATGCTTTGAGCTGAGACTGAGACTGAGAGACATGTGGCGGATGGATTTCTGCTACTTGTTTGTTTCGGTTCTTTGAGGTGCTGCTTTACGCAACACGTCCATCCATCTACCTACTCTTTCTTTCTATCCTCCATTATACCTTATAGATATCCTCCATTTTTCCCTCTCATTTTCCCCCTCTGCTCTATCTCCATCTCTATCTCTATCCCTCTCCCTACCAGCTATGATGACAGAACATGGAATCAGATACTTCCGAAACCTCCACCTCACCCAACAACCCAGCCTTCCTTCATTTCTATACATCACATCCACAGACACACCCATCCACCCATCTCAAATACCCAAATCTGCACACGAGAACCTCAAACGCCCCATCTTTTAGTGTCTCCCACCCTCTTTCGTTCACGCATAGAGTAATAGCAGTCCTCGGACGGTGCGTTTCTCATGTTGAATGGAAGAGGGCGAGGCGCGGAGGAAGGGAGTGCTGTTTAGGGTTTTGGTACAGGGAGGGGGAGTTGGGGGTGGGTTGTGAGTGTGGATCGTATGAAATGGAGGGTGCTTGGGGGGATCGGGGTGTGTTGATGAGGCGTTTAAAAGGCAAGTCTGAGCTGGACTAGATTAATTTCACTTTTATCTTGAAGGGGATGGCGATAGATTATCGTTCGGTCATATATCGAGGGAAGGAGATTGGAACTGGGGAGGTCGTGAGCCCAGGATACATACATACACGTGGTCTTAAGTAGTCTACTAGGATAGTTTACGAGTACACGTAGAAATAAGTAGAAATAAGATATAGAACAATATGATTGATTCAAACAGAGACAAATAACATATTAAGAGAGCCACGAGTCAATCCCACAAAGGGAGACGATCAGAACCGGCCTAACAAAAGTAATCAAAAACCGAAGTAGGTAAGCTGAAGCAGCAGAGCGCAAAAGTGAGAAACACAGATCAGAAGGAAAAAAATAAAAGAAACATTGACTGAGGAACTTGTCTCAAAACTTTTAGAGAATCAGATGTGAACTAGATTGCGTTCATCTGATCTCGGTGAGACGTCAGGGCTAGGCTTTGCCCATCACCCGCGCCTACCACGATACCCAGAGGGTCAAAACGAAGCAAAAACATGAAGACGGGATGTCCAATCGTTACAATCGTCGGAATCACCAAGGGGGCCATAATCCAAGGACCCATGTCTCAAAATCTGAATGACCAAGAATAGATAAGAGGAACGCCATTACTGGTAGGCATTTTGAATCTGGAGCTGAGCCTTAAGCTTGGCAATCTCCGCGTCGCGTTCGGCGATAATCTTCTGGAGCTCATCGATGCGGCGCTCGGAGCTGAACTGGCGCTCCATCTTCTTGGCGCGCGACTTGCGGGCCGCTTCGGTGTTGCGAGCGCGCTTAGCGGCAACAGGATCATTGGGATCGAACTCAATAGGCGAGAGGTTCTTACGCGATCGCGCATTGACACCTGCGACGCTAGAGTGCTTGGCTGTCCCGGAGGCCGGAACAGGCGAGGATGCCGTCGATCGCTTTGCGCGGGGGGAGGCAGGAGACATGGGGATTGTCGTCGTGACTGGCTTCTTCGGTTCGGTGGTGAAGGCAGCTGCGACATCCAAGGTGGCAAGGTCGAAGGCATTGAGTGGATCTGACGAGTGATCGAAAAGAGAGGGCCATTCTTCGTGGCCGGCAATATCCATGTCAGTGAACATGGGCGAGGTGTTTTGGCTGAAGTTGCCGGGCGACTCGAATGAGGGAGTGCTCAAGTCGGTGAAAGTGCCGGAGGGAGGAACAGACGCATCCATCATGAGATCCCTCGGCGAGATAGTGCCAGAGGGACCTTTAGGGGAGAAGTTGGTCAGGCCGAGATCGTTGAACGAAAGCGCTGAATCCATGCCAGCAGCGAAGTCGCCCGAGGGGAGACCAAAGAGGTCAACCTCGTGAGCTTGGATCGAGTTAGCGATACACTCGGGATCATACGGTAAGATGTATAACTTACCTTCCATGAAGTTGGGAGTGGACATGACACGTCGATATGTTTGCGTGTTGTTTTGATTTTGACCGTTAAAAAGCGGGATGGGTGGACGGTTGGTGTTTGTAGAATTGGAAGGCACAGAACCCGTGTTGGAACGGTGGTGCGTGAACGTAGGACGGGACCAATAAGAGGGAGACCGGGCAAGCTGGGTCACTCTGGGGTCTGGGACAGGTGAACCAGAGAACTGCTGCTGGAGATGTCGGTGCAACTGCAGACTGAAAGAGTGTCGTCGGGGGTTATTCTGCGCCAAGAATGGCTGGAGTGCAGAAGGTCTATGGGTTGTGTTCACAGGCACACGCAAGCGGGGCTGCGGGTGTGGGGTTGCTGATGGATAGAGCACAAAGTCCTCGAGTGCACTGTTGTTGTTGTTGCTGTTGTTGTTGTTCTGATTGGAAGCCAAGGGCTGTGGAGGTGGGGGTGATGGAAGCCATGGTTGCTGGTGGTAATCCGTGGTGAACGACGTTAAGTCGATCGAAGTAAAGTTGTTGGGAGAACTGGAGCTACGCGATGCGATGCTAGAGTTCAGAGGTCCAAAAGGAGGCTCTGAAGGTGGAAGAGAGGAGATTGAAGGGTTGTTTCCGGATGGAGAAATAATGTCTGCCTCAGTTGAGATAGACTGGCTGGTGAAAGACGGGGAACTTATTGGGAACCCATTTTGGCGATATTGAAGTTGTAAATAGTTCTGGTGTGGCAGCAATTTGGCGGTTGTGTGAAGTTGTGTAGAAAGAGGCGGGTATAGGAAAAAAAAATCAGGCAAACTGGGAGGGGGGAACTCAGGCACTTCTTAAGGGCTGTGTGCCCTGATGCTGACCAATCGGCGGTCCGGAGCCGCACGGGGCTTAGTCCTGGAAGTCACGGGGTGTGAGTCACAGGCGATATCCGTGGTTGTGATTGGTGAGATCGGACAGGCATCCGTCGAGTCTGCAGTACACCAAGTGATACCTGCACCTTCGCCTGCATTTGCATACATAAGCCAAGTACTGTTCAAGTACCTGTCCCCGGGATCCTCTCCGCTTCCTTTCGAATTGACCAATCATCGCTCATACTCCTATCCTCCGGAATCTCAAGGCATTCATTTTCCTTTTAATTTAAACTTGCTTTTTCCCAAAGTCTCTCAAAACCCACACAACCAAGCTTCTAAGCTTCTCAGGAAATCAATTCCATCCAGGCACCGCACAATTCCTTACGTTCCTTACGTCGTACCTAGGGATGAGGTCGTACATAGACTCGGGGAGGTACAGCCGTTCTCCATGAGGGCAATGTGCAAAGGCCCCACCGATCCTTTCCCAATCTCGTTCCGGTGGGCTGAGTCCGTCGCCAATGTCCTATGAGATGCTCACGTTTCCTTAGTCTTGCCGAAGGGCGTGAAATTGACTTTTAACATTTGGCTTTGTAGTTTTCGGAAATAATCAGAATGTAGGAGTCCTGTACAATATCTATGTAGAGTACTACAATATTTATAATGTTGTAGATATATAACATGCAAAACAAGTGCTCGTTATATATCCTCCATACTAAACTTGATTTCAAGAAATGGCTCAACAGGATATTGATTTACTTCGAAGTCTATACGAATACGGCTGCGTAACCCAGACCCAATTTATTGATTTTTTATTTCTCCTTCGATTATGCCGACGTACCTCAAAGGGCCGAGGCTTTACCGAAATAGGTGCCCGCTGGACACCTTGCAGGCATGTGTGATGAACTGCTGATAAATATGTCATTATTGCCTAGTATAACAACAGACCTTCAAGTCTAGACTGTAGTCGATCTTCCTGCAATCAATATAGCATCATATTGCAAACGTTAAGCGTAGGTAACCGCGATATGGGTTCGTGTAGAGGCTGATCTCACGGATATTCACGGACACCATACGGAGTAGGAGTACATCCCTGCCTAATCCGATGGTGGTTCCCTGAAAGAAGCTGCGTATCTAGTGCAGTTTAAGTGTCCAAATGGAATGCTGCACCCCAGACTGCCAAGACATCACGATGGGTCGCAAGATCCTCAACTACGATGTATTGCTTGCATATACATATGCAACGGTATGGACCCGATTTTTCTTTTTCGCTGGCAGGTGGGTCTTTTTAGACTGGGTAGAAATGGATATCTCGATGAGGATGAACGATAGTTTGAACCTAACGCTTGAATAAATGCTGCCCTTTCAATGCGAAGGGGAATCGTATGCACAACAGACTAACATGACCCTAATCCCAACGTTGTTGACACTCAAACTCAACGTTCTCTGTACAGCCACTTGGAACGCATGGAAGCCAATGCCTCCACTAAACCGACGAACCCGGAATAGAGGATGATCTTGCTTACTTAGGGATTTGTGGAGACTGTGTTGTCATCAAGCCCGCGGTAGCCGGACGTGATGCACTACAACTAGAGAATGAGCCCAAGCAGCATTGCAACGAAGATGGGGATCATTACGTCTTCGCTTGGGGTCTGTAGGTATTCTAAGGACCAAGAAGTCTTACTAGGGATCGAACGACATGACAGAATGATGGTAAGTGCAACTCTAAGAGGTTCGTCATTGAACCATAAAGCCTGCGGTGACAATTCTTTTTTTTTAAAGCGGGAAAGGAGGGCTACTAAGTCTCCGCGTCGGTATCGATGGAAGGCGAAAGCGGCTAATAGCATGGGAAATACCACGAACAAGACCACGTTGCGGTTATATCGAGAATATGCATATGGGAAGGAAGAGACAAGTAGAGGGAGTCGACTCCCCAGTATCATCCACGATGTACTCTGCTAGGATTACAACCACATAGTACCTCCGCCGTAAGGACTCTCGACTGTTCAACACAACCACTATTGATCAAGCTGGACTACAATACAATGACCACGAAGTAAAGCAAAATTGAGAGATTCTATTAAGTATTACCTATCGCAAGGTATGCCACCTCCACGGGCGGAATATAAACCAGCCGCTTGGGACAACAACGGTAGACAACATTAGAGGGTCAATTTGGGTTGCATGGAGAAAGAAGTCAGCAGACCAAATCCAAAGCTCAAGCAACAAGCAAAAAGAGCACCCATCCTCCCCACAGGGTATCAAACACGAAAGCAAGTAACCAAAAAAGAAAAGGCAGAGTGGTATCAATCTAGTCGGACGACACACCACGTAACACATAGTCGCGTCGCGAATAGAGTCACAATCGCGGGACGCAGGTCGTAAAGGAATGAGCCGCAGTCCAAAGAGCTGGGGGCGTCGTTGACGCCGATGGTATTATTTTAGAAAATTCAATGAAAAAAAGCGACAGCGGGTATCTCATTGTCGTCATCTCAAGTCCAGACCCAAACATAAACGGGGGCCGTGGACTAAGACAACGACAGTGGCGAGGAAAAGCAAAACAATTGGAGCAAGTGGTATCAAATTTGCACCTTCAAGACTGAATTAGCCCATCAGGTATATCGCGGGCAGGCGGTGGATAGGACACGTCCCACCACCGTTCAAACTCCACAGGTCTCCGAGTCGCATCTCATGCGGCAGCCTGAACAGGGGTGGCGACGGCAACGTTGACATTCTTGGACTCCTCAGCGGTCTCGACGGGCTTAGGGGTCTCCTGGGTGTCAGTCTCCTTGGCAGGGACGGCGGGGGCCTCCTCAGCGGCGTCAGCCTTGGCCTCAGTCTCAGTGGCAGTGGCCTCCTCCTTGTCAAGCTTGACAGCCTTGCTGGGCTTGCGGAAAAGACTGCCGAGCTTCTTGGGCTTGGACTCCTTGGCCTCACCATCGATGAGCTCGTTGTCGGAGGAGTCAGCCTTCTTCTCCTTCTTGATGCCAAGGTTGCCGAAGAAGGAAGTACGGCGCTTCTCCTTAGGGGTAGAGACGGGCTCGGCGGCGGGAGTCTCGGTGGCAGGGGTCTCCACAGCTTCAGTGGGAGTAGTCGCGGCCTCGGCTTCGGGGTTGGCAGCGGCCTCCTCGACGGGGTGTTCGAGCTGAGGAGCAGTGCTAGCGACGGGAGTCTCCTCGGTAGGGAAGGCGTTAGCCTCCTTCTCGGACTTCTCCTGGGAAGGGCTGGTGACCTTCTGGAAGAAGTTGCCGAAGATGGAAGCACGCTTGGCCTTCTTCTCAGCCTTCTTCTCCTCGGTCTTCTTCTCCTCCTTGGCAGCTTCTGTAGTCTCAGCAGGGGTCTCAGCAGCAGGCTCAGCAGCCTCAGTGGGGGCAGCAGGAGTCTCAGAGGTCTCAGCGACGACGGGAGCAGCAGCCTCAGCCGAGGGCTCAGTGGTAGGCTCAGCGGCCTTGGTCTCCTCACTAGCGGGAGTCTCCTCCTTCTTCTCCTCGGCCTCCTTCTTGGGGAGGAGCGAACCGAAGATGCTAGCGCGCTTGCGGGACTGGGAGCGGCTCTTGGTGGCCTTCTCCTTCTTCTCCTCTTTCTTCTCCTCTTTCTGCTCCTCCTGAGCTGCCTCACCAGCCACAGCGGGGGTCTCCTCCTCGGGCTTCTTGGCGGCAGCAATGACAGCGACAGGCTTGGTCAGCTTCTCGAGCTCAGCCTTGTAACCCTCGCTGGAGATGATGGTCTCCTTCTCGGCCTTGGCTTCGGTGGCCTTAGCCTCGATGGCGACAACCCAGCTGTCACGCTCGGCGGCGCTGGAGGCCTGGAAGGTGTGCTTGTGGCCACCAACCTTGAAGAGGAACTCGTGCAGACCCTCCTTGGTCACGTCAGAGACATCTGCCTATGCAGTGTTAGTTTACCGCATCATATCACAGTTGCCAAAGTACTCACAAGGTTGAAAATGCCAGCGGGGGTGGCCTTGTCCTCAGCGCGCTTGGTGAAGAAAAGGAGACCCTTGCCGGTCTGGGTGGCCCAGGCGGCGATGGGGTTGGCGACGGAGGACTTCTCGTTCTGGTGGAAGACGTGGAGGTTCTTGCTCTCAGTGGCCTCCTCGTTGAAGTAGAAGAAGCGCTTGACGAAGCGGAAGCCCCTAAAAGAAACAAAGAATACCTGTTAGTCTCCATATCGCATTTGTGATCTCAGTCGCATCTTACTTGACCAGACCAGGGCCCTTGTGGCCCAGAACGCCCTCACTAGCGGGCTTCACCTCCTCCTTGGCGGGCTCCGAAGCCTCGGTGCTCTCGATGGCGGGAGTGGCTGTGGGTTCCTCAGTGGTCTCCTTGGGAGCTTCAACCGCTGCTTCGGTGGCAGGAGTCTCAACGGCGGTTTCAACGGGAGGGACGACCGGGGTCTCCTCAACAGTCTTCTGGACTTCAGACATGATTAAAATAATAAACGGGTATTAAAGAAGCTGAGCTTCGTAGGGTTAAAAAGGTCGTGTTGGGTATAGGGTATCTCAAAAGAAAGCAAAAGAAATTAGAGCACAATAGCTCGGGTATCACGAAGTAAGGGTATTTTGCTTTGTGGGAGGGAGAAGAGAGGAGAGAGGAGAGGAAAAGGGAAAAAAGAGGCAGAGGGTTGTTGATGGCGTCCTCCCAGAAAAGGAAAGGACCTGCAGGGAGCCCAGAGCTCAGTGGCCCCACAAAAAGATTAGCTAATGGCGCTTCAGGGGTTAATTGGTTTTTTTGTTTTTTTGTTTTTTGTTTTTTTGTTTCTTTTTTTTGGTCATTTTCTGTTATTTTCGTCGTATTTTCGTTCTATTTTTACGGACGTTGTTTTTTTCCTCCATGGATGCTGTATTTTCTGATTCTTTTCACTTTCATTCTGTCTTTTTTAAAACCATTCTGTTTTGCAATCCATCAGTCTCCGATGTAGCGTGGAACACGGTTTGCAACTAACTTTGCAAGTGGAACAGCCATGGACAACCTTGGAAGTGTGCCAATCTATGCCCTAAGGATACTTGCGATAACACGAACTTCTTTGTCCATGACGCTAAACCTGATCGAACCAAATTTAGGAACTAAACGTCAAACAGGAGAACGAAAACTCTGCAATTCTTGGCCTTTGACTGTATGAAACTATCACCCCATGGCCATGATCGGCCATGCAGCTTGAATCAACGGTCACATCTCGCTAAATAATCCATGTACTTCGGCTGCTCTTACCGATTTGAAAGCCAACTTCTTTTCGTTTCAGAGGCATCTATACAAAAAATATACATCGTCATGGCGGGGTTATCTCAGATTGGCAGCAGGTCATCAGACTCAAGAAAAGTATAGTTAGTCCCGCAAGGAGGTTCTACAATTGTTCGGCGGGTCGCCACACCGTTGGCGCTCATTCCACATCGCTTTTCAACTACGCCGTTACACAGTTCAAGGGGGGCGTTGCCGTTAGAATTGCCGAATCCATTCATTGTCAAAAGCAACTAGATATTTCGATGGTTCTTCTGTATTACTCCGCATACTCTGTAGTCGAATACTAGATCCGACCTTGCAAGCTTCTCCATCCCTCGGAAGGGCTATATCGGCACTAGAATATATCCCTTTGGAGGGGCATCCCTGTACTCCATGCCCACCCCCACCATCACCACAAGGCAGCCCGTCGTTTTGCTTCGTCGTGATCAGCTTAGTGCGCCGTACAGATGAACTTTGTCGCTCATTCATATGGCTTCGGTCGGATATTGGCTACCAGCCTATGCACCCATCTTTAGGTTCTACAGAATGGTTGGCCATCACGACTTCCTGGTGCAATCGTTACTCAGACCCCATGACCGAATATCAACTCTATGATGGAGTGGCGTGCAAACCCTCGTGGACAACCAACCAGCAGTGATACAGCCCCTCCTTCTTGACTCCGGCTTTGATGTACATCCCTATCGGCGTATCAACTGTCTTCGCCGCGCTGCGGGAAGAGTCCCATGATCTTTGCGCCCAGCCAATCCCAGCACATTGACAGAGTGTCGCCTCTTTACGTGATATGCGCATCATTCCATACCAGGATCGTCTCATCGCTCTAATCCACGGAGTACAGCATACGGAGTACAACATACAAAACTATTATGGTATCGCAAGAACATACAACAGTTGAAACTGAAAACGCGATCCACACGCCTGGACAATATGCCCCTAATTAAGCCCCTTTTCTGTCACCCTTTACAATAAACCCCCTATGTTTTCCCCGTAGATTTCTTAGTGGTAATAATATATCAAAAAAAGTACGTACAACATACGAAGTACGGAGTAGTCCCCACCGGGCTACGCATTTAGTTTCGAGTCTTAGCGAATAAGGGGCCAGCCCTACAAACTCAGTGCAAGTATCAAGCACTCTATTCGGTTCATTTTCTCATTTCCACGGTTCATCTACAAGATAGTGTCCGCAGGAGGACGGAAAGGACCTTGAGATGCAGTTTTTCTCGGCTGTACAATATACTATGGCACCATATTATATTTCCCGAGTCAGGTGGTATGATTCTGATCTACAACTACCTCAGGACAAGCAATCAGGTCGCAACCCAACCTGGCTGCCAGAATGTGGCCATTGAAACATTTCCAGTAATGATAGCCGCCGGGGGGAATCCACCCCCTTCCCGGTAACCCATCATGCCCTATCATGGCCCCCTTTTGCACCCGTCAGGCCTCTAGGGCGACTAAGCACCAGTCATGTTCCTACCAACCCTACCGTTTTCGCCCTTTTTTGCGGTCGCGAGGTCCTAGTCTCGTACTGCATCCCATGAATGGTTGGCGTTTACCGCTCATTGACGATCACACATCATTGTTCCAAGTCAGCATGTCGATCTTTGCTCCTCTCTTGTTGCTGGTGGACTGAATTTTGACACTATGCAAGTGCCATGCATAGCGGAACCCGGGCGCCTAGGGATTCTTTCCCGCTTTTTCGGGATGCATATTACGGAGTACATATGGCTCCATCTGACTCGTTGAAGTTGTGACTGTTCTAGGGACATACATTTGCACCGTACATGATGCATGTAACTATGAGTTCTGAGCAGGAAAAAACGAAACTAAAATATAGTACCACAGCAGGACTCTACTTTCATGAACGAAACATATCTCCCGAGCTCATTACCGAGTAAATTAATCTTAGTTAATACTTCCCGCCAAGCACCAACTTGACCTACGGTGTACAACACAAGGGACAGATTTCCCGTCCATTTAAGCCCCGATGACTCTAGCGTACTCTAGATCGACTCAACCATGGCACACTTTGATAAGGATGGGCGTTTATTTGCTCTTTGATATTAAATGTGGGTTCCTCACCCGAGTTGATCTTGTAGAACCCTCTGGATAAGGGTATACTTCCGACGGACAGTATCAAACAAGTTGTGATCCAAACGTCTTTCGGACTTTTGCGTAGTACGGGACGTGAGAACCACAATACAAAGTTGTGGGATAGGGGAGGATCCACACAAGCTCGGGTATGGAGTCTGGCTAGTTTTTGAGGCGACAAGTCTCGAACAAGGAGGTTTCAATTATTGATTCATGTTTGAGGTCTGTGGGTTGGTTCATGATTTCATTTCACTCTGGTGCAAGCATGAAACCTAGGAGATAAATGCATGGTACCTGTGTCCTGCACGTTGCGCGGTACATTCTCCGTAGTGTCATTCCTCGCCCTGACAGGTCCAAAAAGGGAGGTGGATGAGTCATATCACATGCACGCCTTGGCAACATCACGTGCTGTCAGTTGCTGACAAACAAGCGGTGGGTGGCGAATCTGGGAATCTGCCACCGCCATCCAGCGAGGGTATATATACCTGCGGTTTCCCCCAGCTGTTCCTCTTCTTTTCTTTCTTCTTCATACTTACCTTGTTTGGGTGACCGTGATCAATAAGACGTGTCACCACAGATTGGTCCCTGCATTGCACATCGTGGTGGAACAGTTTGTTCAATGGCTCTCGTGGTCATTGACAGGCGCATTCTTTGGCACTCTCCATTCGTGGAACTCTTTTCATCAAGCCTTGAGCCAGTGGCTCGAGTTTGGAGAAGAGATGTAACCTGTAGATCGTAGTGGTAATTTCTGGTCACCACCTCAGTTTACTTTCACTTTGTACAGACTACGGAGTATTTGTAACCTTTGCCTTCGATAACCACTTCTGTGGCGACCCTCTGAAGTCCCTCAGCACGTATCAACAACGGCTTGTCGCTTGTCGCGATCAGTAAATAAATGATAGCATATTCACCTCGTCTTCATCCTACGGTGCCTCGGGTCCAGTCTCCAGTCCAGGCCCCAGTCTCCCCTCCCAACCTTAAACTGCTGAATTCCCACTTCTCAGCTGCGTTTTGTTGACATGACGTCTGACTCACTGCCATCGCCACACGTGTGGCGACAAAGCCCCAGACCAACTCTTGCCAGCATAAAACCGGCGTGAAATCCTACTAAAGCCAACCTCACAACAGCTCGAGCTCTACTCTACCATCCTCACTTCCTTGAATCCAATTTGCTCGAAATCACTGCCGCACTCGCGACTCAACACTCAAACTCAACCAAGATGCCCGTTCCTACTGCCGATCTCTTTGACAAGCAACAAAGCCAAGCCAACTGCACACAACCTCCCAGCTCCGCTTCCCACACTGCCCCTGACCAAACCAACAACAACAGCTATTTCGGGACCGCGCCTGGAAACTCAGCCAGCGCTTCGCGGAATGCTGATAGTGGTCGCTGGCTGACCAAGGAGGATGCCGATCGCATGTACGAGGAGCGGATGCAGGAGGAATACGCGAAGAGGGATGGCGGTGCCTAAGTCGAAGCTGATCTACGGCTTTATATTCTGTGTGCTCGTCGACCCCACTCGATGAATGCTGGTGTCTATCTATGACGACGGGGTTGGGTTTTCGTTTCCTACGACTATGTATTATGAGTATAAATGATTAATCTCAGACAGTTTTGTTCTGAATTTCCAAGTTTCTGAATTGAGGAGGCCACGCTGTATATCGGAACTTCGAAAGCACTAAGATGCGCTATCCCGGCGTGGTGGTCGAAGCTAGGCAGCAATATATTTCTGTGAGGTCTGTTGAAAAGATACTCACTATCCTGTTTTATCGCATCTTTATTATGTTTTGCACATATCGCTGGTATGAGATATTACTGTAGACTAGCTAGACTAGCCAGCCCCGCGGGTGACTCACGCGAAATATATACAACTGTACTTTCGATATCCAACAAGAACCAGCTTCCAAGCACTTCGCATATTCCGTCAAAATGAGCTTCTACCCCGACCAAGCTACATCCGTGATCGTCCCGGCCGAATTGAAACCCATCCACACCAATCGCCTGTATCTACGACCGCTGACGGTAGCCGACGCCCCGGCCATTTTCGAGATTCGCCGACGGCAAGACGTGGCAGACTGGCTGTAAGATTATATTCAAAGAACAACTACCATGATAACCCGGGATAGTTAGATACTGACTTGTGACTATTATCTGCAGCTGGCCCAAAGTGCCCCACAAAGACATATCGGAGTCCGAGGCCCTCATTACCAAAAAGACATTCACAACACCGGATGCATCAGATGCCATTGGGCGGAAGTTCTTCTTCGCCATTATCCGCTCTGAGGATTCGTCACAGATGGTTATTGGAGGAGCGGGAATCAATGCTCTTAGTCCAGCTCCGTCAGTGGGGTACAATATACATCCTGACTTCTGGGGTAAGGGCTATGCCACTGAGGCTGTTGCTGGTATTGTAGATGCGTGGTGGAAGCTCGATAGGATGGCTTTCGACAGGACGGTCTCGGAGTTGAAAAAGGAGAAGCTGTTTGCGGCGTGCAATAGAGCGAATATTGGCAGTGTGAAGGTGCTGCAGAGGACTGGGTTTAGTATCTATCGAGAGCAGTCGATCGAAGGTGACGTGGTTGCACATTTTGAGTTGGAGAAGCCCACCAGATAGTACGGCAGACGAAATATCGACTCACTCGGTGATATTCTAACGCTCAAAGGTCTGGGTAGTTCAATATACTCTCTAAAAACCGTCGCTGCGGGTGACATTATACTGGGGAGATATTCGACATGCTTAGGGAATTAAGTACTTCAATATTCCAGTGAAAGATCTCTTAAATGACTTTGCAATACTTTGATGTGAGAAAATAGCTGTTAAAACCCTGAGGCTATGATACTTTTGAGTCTTCACACCTCGTTTGTATATTGCCCGTAGTGAGATTACGTTGTGTCGAACAGCAAAAACCATCTGAAAACCTGGAAATTCACGTGCAATTTTCCCCTTTGAAATATAATTCATGAAAAAGACCTTCTTTCTTCATCCTTCATCAACACCCCAGTCCTTGTTACTATCATCCAACACATCACACATCCACAACTGTATCAACAATTATCTCAGCGTCAGACCTCCAACGCAATCATGTGAGTCAACGAACATAACCGTCCTCAATAAAGTAGGGCCTTGAAAACTCAACCTTATAGGGATCCGATAGAAATGGATCGCTTCATATCGGTTCTCCAAGAACAGGTGACCGAGATGGAACGAGCACTACAGAGATTCGAGGAGACTTTCAAAAGCATTCTGCCTCACATACTCGGCTATCTCAATGAAAAAGCCATAAAAAAAACAACAATTTGTAAACAACATTGGTATGAACCATGTGAGAATCGAAGTTGCCGAACTGTTGGAAGCCATGGAACGTATTTGTTTGGAAAACAAAAAGAAAGACGATAAGGGAGATGACGAGGAAGGTGATGAGGAAGATGACGAAGACAACGAGGAAGAAGATGATGATGAGGAAGACAACGAGGAAGACGACAACGAGGAAGACGACAACGAGGAAGACGACAACGAGGAAGACGACGACGAGGAAGAGGATGAGGAAGAGGACGAGGCAGAGAAGAAGGAGCAATGAGCAACTATCACGACATGCCAGTGGCCTATCGAGGAGGACGTCTTTCAAGGTACCCCCCATCTGGCTATGGTAAATTCATCGTTGGATCGCGTCAGGGTTGGGGTGGGCGAAAGTCATGCAGCGGGGGGAAGAACTACAACTACTATTGCAAAGACTCAATCCCAGATCCCTTCACAAATAGCGCCTGGACCGGGCACGAGATTAGTTTCGTCAACACACAGTATTGTTCTGATTCTTGTCCATCAGGTTCCATTAGAATTACAGAGGAACTAATCAGTACCTTATTTGGCAATGACAAGACGGCACATGCGTCCAATTGCTATCATGGTATGGAGGCCTACGACAACCAATAAATGGGTCCATGCGCGCCCAATGCTGATCGAGCTTTGGTCTTGGAAGCGCTTTATTTCCTTCCTCTTGTGCTTGTATCATCATAGTGCCTACTTCTTTCAGGCCCTCGACTACTCTAAAAAGCGGTGTATAACCTTCTAAATCCCGATCTTCCAATGTCCCTAACGAGGGAATTATAGTTCATCAACCAGAGTACCATCTCTTGGTTGCCTATTATACAAGCCTCGATAATAGGAGAGACACGGTAGCTTTTGATATAGTTTTGTAAGGGCTCTGTTAAGCTTATATCCGAGGAATAGATCTCTACGAGCTTACGTAGAATATCGAAATTATCGTTATAGATAGTAATATAAAACGGATTGCTTTTATCGGATTGGTAACTTTTCTAGAATATATAGGTATAAGGATAATCGTTATACGACTTCAGAGCTACTAAATCGTTTCGTAAGATGATTTGGGAAAGTAGACCTTGGTGGGACGATCTATAGACCTGTGATCTATCTGAGTTAACTAAGATGGGGGATGGATTTGAATCATGATGCGGTCGATGGAAGTCAGTGTAAGGCACCTTTTATATTCTGAACAGGTAAAGCACCGCTGAAGATTTTTGGGGAAACAGAAAATTGGAAAATGCGGTTGAGGGTCTTGATATCTTGGCACTAAACTACGCTCACTATGTTGTAGATTGTCAGTTTTCAGGACTAGCCATTTCAGAGAGTTATATTATGACCCTAAACTCAAAACTAAACCGACCCGACTTATACCGATTATACCGAAATGGGAGGAATCAAAAAGGAGTGTAGTAATAATTAGTATAATATTCTTAATATTCTTAATATTAAATACCAAGAAAAGAAGGCCTCTTATGATAAGAGTCTCCAAGAATTCAACGTAGTAGTAAACGCTATTAAATCGAACGTCCTATCCGATTAAGCCTGTCTCATGAGATCACGTGCAAACTAAATCACGTGGCTCGATGCAGCCAGCTTGACAGAGCCACCCGGGAACGAGTGCAAGTAGAGCCCGGACTATTCGCAACAACAGAGCCGAGGATCTGTGCCTCTCATTGACTCTTTCTATAACTGTCGCTCTTTGCCTTTTCATTTTCCCTGTCTTCTTCCCAAAAGACACGGCTCCTGGTAGCCTCATTACACCATGGTTCCGCGGGACACCTTCTTCCGCTCGGCGGATATGAGCTTGACCCAGCTCTACATCGCCAACGAGATCGGAAGAGAAGTTGTCAGTGCATTGGGTGAAGTTGGCCAGGTTCAGTTCCGAGATGTAAGTGACGAATAACGCTTTGCTTTGATACTCCCGCTGATGTCTTTCTAGCTCAACCCGGACACGAATGCTTTCCAGAGAACCTTTACAAAAGAAATCCGCCGCCTGGACAATGTCGAAAGACAGCTTCGCTATTTCCATCAACAGATGGAAAAGGCCGCAATCCCTATGAGGTCTTCCTCGGATTTCTCCGATACATTGGCCGCCCCCTTGGCGTCGGAGATCGATGAGTTGGCTGATCGCAGTGAGAGCCTTGAACAGCGGATTATCTCTCTGAACGATAGCTACGAGACTTTGAAGAAACGTGAAGTCGAGCTGAGCGAATGGCGGTGGGTACTGAGAGAGGCCGGTGGATTTTTCGATCGAGTAGGTTGTTTCGAGTATACCGTTGATAGACAAGACTAACTGAATAGGCTCATACACAAACAGAAGACATCCGTCAGTCCTTGGACAATGATGAAGCTCCCCTGCTCCGCGATATTGAGCACCACGCCCCTCATCAAAATGGAGACACTCAGGGTCAGCAGAGCTTCTCGGAAATGAACATTGGATTCGTTGCTGGTGTTATCCCCCGGGATCGCATCGGAGCCTTTGAGCGTATCCTCTGGCGCACTCTGCGCGGAAACCTTTACATGAACCAGTCCGAGATCCCGGAGCCCATTATCGACCCAATGACGAACGAGGAAGTCCACAAGAATGTTTTCGTCATCTTCGCTCACGGCAAGAACATCCTTGCAAAGATCCGCAAGATCTCGGAGTCGCTCAACGCATCCTTGTACGGTGTCGATGAGAACAGTGAGTTGAGGAGGGACCAGATTCACGAAGTCAACACCCGTCTCGGCGATGTTGGCAATGTGCTCCGTAACACCAAGAGCACCCTTGATGCGGAACTTTCCCAAATTGCTCGCTCGCTCGCTGCGTGGATGATCATTGTCAAGAAGGAGAAGGCTGTTTATGACACCTTGAACAAATTCTCATACGACCAAGCGCGGAAGACGCTGATCGCCGAGGCGTGGTGTCCGACAAACTCTCTCACTCTGATCAAGTCGACCCTCCAGGATGTGAACGACCGCGCGGGCCTCACTGTTCCTACGATTGTCAACCAGATCCGAACCAACAAGACCCCTCCGACTTATGTCAGGACGAACAAGTTCACTGAAGGGTTCCAAACAATCGTGAATGCTTACGGTATCCCTAAGTATTCGGAAGTCAACCCTGGCCTGTACACGGTCGTCACCTTTCCCTTCTTGTTCGCAGTCATGTTTGGTGATTGCGGTCACGGTGCACTGATGACTCTAGCCGCTACTGCTATGATTTTCTGGGAAAAGAAGCTGGCGCGGACTAAGTTGGATGAACTGACATACATGGCATTTTATGGACGGTATATTATGTTGATGATGGGCCTGTTCTCGATCTACACCGGTTTTATCTACAACGATATTTTCTCCAAATCTTTCACTTTCTTCCCCAGTCAGTGGCAATGGCCCGAGGACATCAAGCCCGGCAAAATGGTCGAGGCAACATTGAAAGAAGGCTATCGCTTCCCAATTGGTCTGGACTGGAATTGGCACGAAGCAGATAACTCTTTGCTATTTTCGAACAGCATGAAGATGAAGATGAGCGTTCTCCTCGGATGGTGTCACATGACCTATGCCCTTTGCTTGCAGTACGTCAATGGACGGTACTTCAAGTCTAAGGTTGACATTTGGGGAAATTTTGTTCCTGGATTGCTCTTCTTCCAGTCAATCTTCGGTTACCTTGTCCTCACTATACTCTACAAGTGGAGCGTGAACTGGCAGGAGAAGGGTGCGAACCCTCCCGGTCTCCTCAACATGCTCATTTTCATGTTCCTCAGTCCTGGTACGGTGGAGGAACAACTCTATCCTGGCCAGAGCACGGTCCAGGTCCTCCTGCTCCTCATCGCTGTGGCCCAGGTACCTGTCATGCTCTTCCTCAAGCCTTTCTGGCTCCGCTATGAACACAACCGTGCTCGTGCCTTGGGTTACCGCGGCCTCGGCGAGAACTCCCGGGTCAGCGCACTTGACGCTGATGGTGACATAAACGGCGGGCTGGGCCGTGACAGTGTAGCTAGCGACGGAGAAGGCGTAGCTATGCTCTCTCAGGACATCGATGAAAGCGAAGAGCATGAGGAGTTCGACTTTGGAGACATCATGATCCACCAAGTCATTCACACCATCGAATTCTGCCTGAACTGTATCTCTCACACTGCTTCTTACCTTCGTTTGTGGGCTCTGTCGCTTGCCCATCAGCAACTTTCGATCGTTCTCTGGACCATGACCATTGGTGGTGCCTTTGACCAGGAGAACCCTGTGACCCGTGTTATCATGATTGTCGTCAGCTTCTACCTCTGGTTCGTATTGACCATTTGCATTCTGTGTGTGATGGAAGGTACCAGTGCCATGTTGCACTCCCTTCGTCTTCACTGGGTTGAAGCAATGAGTAAGCATTTCGTTGGTGAGGGTATTCCTTTCCTGCCTTTCAGCTTCAAGACCTTGTTGGAGGAGGACCCCGTGGATTAGTCCATCCGTTTCTTTTTCTACAACGCATGGGATTGTCTCCGTGTTTCTTTTTTGTATTGTAAAGGGCCTAGAATTATATATTATCTCCGGAGTATATTGCACCGATCTATCCCACATATATCCACACCGAACTAGTCTCTATAGCGTAGATAGCCCCCTTTAATTGGGCAGACACAACGATGGCATTACCTAAATCTCAGGATCTTTTCACGTGCGCATGACTGTGAGTGGGGTATAAGGAATTTCTTCCGTTGTTGATCCCGAGGCCGAGTCGGCCAAGGGACAGACCGGGAGGATCTAGATCATTGGACAGCGCGTCTTCGATTAGCTTGGACATATTCGTATGGGCGTGAAGCTAATTTGGGGGAGAATAGGGGTTTATCTCTAAAATGTCAGATTTGTGCAGCGATCAACAAGAATAGCGATCTTTGATAGGAAGCTCCATACTTAAGAGACGGGCGTTCCCGGCGAGGGAGGGGGAAAACCGGGCGAGGGGCGAAGGACGAGGGCCCGGGCAGGTCACGCGGGGCAAATGACGAAAACGGGACTGAGGTCACTCCCCATACTTCTACCCGGTTTAATTCCCCCCCGCTCACTGACGTTAAAGTGCTTCTCCTACTTTGTCTTCCTTGTTTCAAGCTTGCCACATTTCCGCTATTTAAGCTACTCTTCACTCGACACTCAATTGCTACACTTTTCCATTTTTATAGCCTAAATCCCCCAAACAATACCCCAAAATGGCTGCACCACCCGTCGGAGCGGAGAACATCAACACTGATATTGTCACACTTTCTCGATTCTTCACAGAAGAACAGATCAAGCACCCAGAAGCCTCCGGAGACTTCACCCTCCTGTGCCATGCTCTTCAATTCTCCTTCAAGTCAATTGCCTACTACATTCGTCGTGCTTCTTTGATCAACCTTACCGGACTGGCTGGTTCCTCAAACATAACCGGTGATGACCAGAAGAAGCTTGACGTAATCGGCAATGACATCTTCATCTCCGCCATGCGTGGCTCTGGAAAGTGCCGCATTGTCGTCTCAGAAGAAGAAGAGGAAGTGATCAGGTTCGACGAGCACCCCAATGCTCGCTACGCCGTTGTCTGCGATCCCATCGATGGTTCCTCCAACTTGGACGCCGGTGTGTCTGTCGGCACCATCTTTGGTGTCTTCCAGCTTCCCGACGAGCTCCTGGGTCCTAACAAGACCGTCGGCCCAGAGGACCTGCTCCACCCGGGTACTAGCCTGGTGGCGTCCGGCTTTACCATGTACGGCGCCTCAGCGCAGCTAGTGATCACGATGCGCGGTGGCGGTGTCAACGGCTTCACGCTCGAGAACTCGCTCGGCGAGTTCATCCTCACCCACCCCAACATGAAACTGCCCGCGTCGCGCTCCATCTACTCCGTCAACGAGGGCAACAGCCAGTACTGGGACGAGTGGTGCAACGCCTACTTCCACAGCCTCAAGTACCCCGAAAACGGCGGCAAGCCTTACAGCGCCCGTTACATTGGTAGTATGGTCGCCGATGCTTACCGCACTTTGCTGTACGGCGGTATCTTCGCCTACCCGGCTGACTCGAAGAGCCCCAAGGGCAAGCTTCGTATCCTGTACGAGTGTGCGCCCATGGCCATGGTCTTCGAGAATGCAGGCGGCCTTGCTGTTAACTCGCGCATGGAGAGGTTGATGGAGGTTGTTCCTGAGACTATCCACGATAAGAGTGGTGTCTTCCTTGGCTCTAAGGATGAGGTCCAGAAGGTCATTGATATGTACAACAAGTACAAGAAATAAGCGCCTCGCTGAGACGTTCTTTCATTCTTTCCGGATGCTGGTTTCCCCCGGCATATTCCCTCTTAACACTATTTATTCATCTACCTCATTCTTGGACATGATGATCTAGCTGGTCGGATTTTACATTTTGGTTTCCCGACCTCTGCCTCGTTGCAGTCTTGTTCTTTTCAGCGCTTTACGATAGTTATACCTGCACAAGTTGGGATTAAAAATAAAATTAAATCATTAAATCACAATGTTCTCTAGTGCTATCAACCTAGTACTCCGTACCTCCGTGCAGAGATGGGTACGCCACCAGATCCGGTCCCACACAGCATCTACACCTGCATAGTTCCAACGCTAGCTAATACGCTTACTTGATTTGACATCTAGAGTACACAACTCTTAATTAATTCCACAGCAGCCTCAGCCCTGCAGCAATATTGGCCTTCTTCAAGTTCGAAACTTGACCATCTCAGCACTTATTCATAGATTTTCCCGGGGTCAAACCCCGACCCCAACGAATCAGAACCGAGCTTGGCATTGCTTGATGCAATTTCTGGCGATAGCGTCAAAAATTTACCGGCGAATTTAATTGACTCCTCATTCTAGCGGCCGATGGCGTGCTTCGACTCAGCCCTATAACAGCTTAGAGCTCCCAAGGGGAAAAATGAAACGATTTCAGATATCTGATCGGCGGTGTCTATCCCCATACCCCAGAGGCTAGCGTTGTTGTCACAAGAAGACACATAGCCCTAAAGATAGATACCCAACCATGTCTTCTCTAGCCATCGAGAAAGCCCCGCGGACAATGGGAGCCGAGGAAACCCCCACGAAAACGGAGCATCCGTCCGGCTCTGAGCCAGCACGCCAGAAATGGTATGAGTGGTTTGCACCGACGGATACGCCCGCTGAGCGGCGGCTGATCCTGAAGCTCGATGGATTGATCATCGTCTTCGTCTTCCTAGCGTACTGGGCTAAGGTCTTGGATTCCTCGGCTACGAGTACAGCCTATGTGTCTGGCATGAAGGAGGATTTGAAGCTTTATGGGAACCAATTGAATTATCTACAGACGGTCTACATGTATGTTTATCCGACGGATTGGTGATGGTTTAAGGTTGTATGCTGACTTGGTATAGGGTTGGGTTCATCACGATGCAGATTCCTTTGACTCTGTTGGTTCGTTGTCACTTACAATCCACCCATCCCTGGAGGGAATGATTTCCTGACTGTCTTTCTAGATGACTCGCTGTCCCGTGAACTATTTCCTGCCCGTCGCCGATCTATTCTGGGGTATCTTCACCCTGGCGCAGTACAAGGCCAGCAGTGTCACCCAGCTCTACGCCCTCCGCTTCTTCGTCGGTGCTCTCGGGGGTTTCTTCTTCCCTGCCGTGCAATGGTACCTGGGCAGTTGGTATAAGCGCTCAGAACTGTCTCGCCGAGGCGCGATCTTCTTCATTGCCTCCCAAGTCGGCAGCATGAGCTCGGGATACATTCAAGCGGGAGCTTATGCCAGGCTTGACGGTCGGTACGGGATTGAAGGGTGGAGATGGCTGTACATAATTTGTGAGTGTATCCCAAGTGTCTAACAAAAGGAAGGAACGAAAGAGACACAGACTAATGATATCAGGTTTTGCATGCACAATTCCTATCGCCTTCCTAGGCCTATGTCTTCTCCCCAGCACACCAGACAAATGCAACTCGCGCTTCCTCAGCGCCGACGAAGTCCGCCTCGCGCAAGAGCGCATGGCATCCGAGAACCGCGAAGCCCGCCAACCCTTCACCAAGTCGAAGATTCTTGAGATCCTGAAAGGCTGGCGGTTGTGGGTTCTAGTCGGATTTGCATTCTTCTTCTCGCAGGCCGACGGTGTATCCTCGAACAGCGGCTTGCCGATCTGGCTTAAAGAGGAGGGATACTCGGTCGAGAGCATCAATACGATCACGACAGTCTCGCCGGCGGTCACTATTGTGGCATCTGTGATCTGTGGAGTTCTCTCTGATGTGTACGATGCGAAGGCTAGTTTGATTGCTGCTACTGCTTTGCTGAATATCTTTGCTTGCATTGTGCTAGCGATTTGGAATGTCCCTATCGGACTGAAGTTCTTCGCGTTCTTCCTGTCTGGCACGGCGGATGGTATTGCTGCTATCATCTATGCCTGGGCAAATGAGATCTGTGCCCATAGTGCCGAGGAGCGTGCTATTGTCATCAGTGCTATGAATACCATTGGTAATACCTTTGGGGCTTGGATTCCGCTTTTGTGAGTGTTGGTGCAACATGCTGATCTTGGAATTTATACTAATTTTTTTGTTATCTAGTGTATGGAAGACTGTTGACGCTCCAAGATACCTGATTGGATATAACTGGACCATTGCCCTTGATGTGTGCATGCTAGCTATGCTGGCTGTTCTATATCAGTTCTGGACCCGCGAGAAGAAGAGGTCTCATGCATAGATGGGCGTCATGCTGGCAGGGATAGAACAATAGATTTCTAAGAATTGAATGATTAGATTTTGGCTTTTCTTTCATGTGTCCAACATTGTCTGTTGCTAATCCCGAGATCGGCAGGCTGGGCCGTTGGGTCAGTTGACATAAGCAGAATTCGCCTATGGCAAGGCTAGTCCCAATATGGGCTAGATCCGGCTGAAAATGATCCCGCGCCGTCAGAGCTTGAAAAAAGTACAAATTTCTGTTTTCACTCTTTTCTCCTTCATCATCCTACCCTCATCTTCAGCATGGTTAATGATTCCAATGCACACGGCGACTGAGGTCGATTGATATCTGGCCTTGAGCCAACCATAATTCTTGACACAATGTGTTTCCCACTAACCAATAGCCGCCCGACAGGATCTGCAACGATGGTAAGATTTTGTCCTCTTCGATTCCCAACACATCTATGCACCTCCCAACATGATGATACCTTTAACCAAATACAAACTAGAGTCTTTGACCCTTCGGGGAATGAAACTTATGTTATTGCACGTCAGGCTGATCTCACATCATTGCTTTGAACCATCACACAAACCTTGAGTTGGACTGAGCTAATTTGCCTTTCCAGAAATGATAGTAATACATCTCAACCGTTGCAGATATCACACCCACGACAAGCGCAGATGGTGAGTTACCTTGGTCTCTTTACCTTACCTTTACCCTATATCATGATGAACGCGATGTGTATGAAAATACGCTGGAAATTACCGTCTCAGACCTTCGGGTCGGTGATGATACAAATGGCTATTTCTGATCTCTACCTTATCTCAACATTTGCATGAAAATTCTTTTTAGACCATCAGCTAATGTTCCGAAGACCCATAGGTTACTGCGCTACTGGCTCAAATGGTAAGACTGAAGCACCTTTCCTACACGACTCTCTGTCCGAAGATGAAACGGCACTGGGCTCCGACGGCGTTTAAAAAAATGTCCGGTCATGATTGGAGACGCCTTTTTGCGGCAGGCCTAGAAAACCTCGCCCACTGAGACATACCATATATTCATCGACTCGTGAGAAGGTTGCGTGACACAGTCACTAACCCTTTGAATAGAAGCCTTTTTGATTGTGCCCGATTGAGATCCAACTGTAACTGTAGAAGGTATGCGACTGAATCTTTTTGTTCTTGCTGCCCTACCTTCTATGATGATACCCTTTAGATGACGAGTCTGATTCGAGTTTTCGATGCTGACACAATCTTTTTAATAACCATTCATGCCTTTCTGACATTCATTCCTACACAAAATTTCACTCATCAAATTTCCTTGGCTGGTGCTAATGATTCTTTGAAGACAGGTATTCTCTATGAACTTGAAGAGCTCTCTTGTCTTGTCTTGACTGTGGGTGTATGTACGCCTTGTCTCCTTCCCTTTCCGACTTCACATGATGAAACGACATAAAAAAGACAAGCATATGTCCAAGTCAGCTTGCTGGCGAAGACGAGAAACTGTCATGCCTGATCAACTCACGAGTCTCAACATTGCTGCAATGTCCATTCAGTACTCGACGCTGATGGATCTCGAACAGAAACAATTCAGTGAACTAATAATTGCAGACGCCAATGGCGGTCTGCTTTGCCTTCTTTCTGTAAGTTTTGACCTCTTTTTTTTTTCTTTCTTTCCTCATCCTTTTATGATGATTCACTTCAATTTATCACGACGGTCAACGTAAGGATTTAATATTGACGACCATCGCCTGTGACAAGGCTTTATCTGAAATTTGTCCAAACACATTATGTTTCTTGCCATCGCTTGTTAGTCTTGACACTAATATCAAGTTCAGAACAGGTTGAAGAAGAGCAGTCACCTTATGCCTCGGCACATGGCTTATTATAATATCCTGGTCTTCCTTTATGGAAGGCTGCATTAGTTGGGAGTTTAATGGATAATACCAATAAGAATTCAAGAAAGCTCTGATCCCTACTTAAAATGTATGAAACTATGATCTTTTTTTAGATATTCTCGACCCTTTAGACACCCTCCTCCTTTGTGGTTTGTTGTTTGATTGCGGGGACACCGTCGCTGGGCCTCTCATGGAGCACGATAAGCGCTGAGCTTGGGCCGCGAATGTGATGAGAATGCCCTCAGGTGCATAACAATCCCCCGCTTCGTCCTGCGCTCATTTGTTCTCGATCGACTTCTTCTTTCTTCCGTTCCAAATTTAGATCTCATTTCCCGTACCTCGTATGGTCCATCAGACTCTGCCGTACGGAGGACTGCTCCGTATAGGCTAGGCTATTGTTTCCCCTGACCTTGCTCTCCGCAGTTGCAAAGAATAGAAAAATTTAGCGTCTCGCCTGTTTCGAGCCAATAGCTTTTTCTCTGTTCTGTCGGCTTATCCTCTTTCATTCCAGGCGTCATGGCTTCGGAACGGGTCTCCTAAATGGATGCACAGCCCAATATGAATAGGTGCGACCCATCTTATTCTCAGGGATATCCATATACTGATCTTTCCTCTCTAGCTGGCTGGGTCCAAGTCATGCGGGTGTCGAGCAGCCACTGAGCAACCATTATCCCGGCTGGTCATCGACAGCTGCGAGTCCTAGCAATCAGCCATCACCTCGCCGAGAGCATGCTGTACAGCCGCCATTGTTGACAACAGCACTGAGCGGCCCTCAATACCAGGGTCCTGGCGCTGGTCTTGGACTAACACCGACGCCTTCATCAACAACCTCGCTTTCGAGCCCATTTACGCACGGTCTATCGCCTGCTGTGTCATCGCCTGTTAACGGCAGATCAGTTTCGCTGTCTTCCATGGCGTCTAGAAACGCATACAATGTTCCTTATAATCCTCAGGACTGGGGGCCTCCGGGCCGGCCCCAGTCGCAGGCCCCGTATCTTCAGCCAGGCGCTATGCATCGTGTGACGCCGCAAAGAAATAATCCGGGTGAGTCTCGGTCACAGCTCATGCCTCAGACCAGTGATATCCCAAGACCCGCTTGAATTGATATTGATCCTTTGATAGATACGCCGTTGTCCTCACCTCCTCCACCATACTCACCTCCCAGCAACCAAAATCGAATGTCCCCGGAATTTTCTGGTCAGCCAAATTCTAACTTTGCCGGAACGCCTTCTCCACCTGACAACAGAGCGGGTGCGTTTGATATGCCTGCCCAGTATCAAAGACGCTCAAACCGGCCCCGGCCATTATCCATGGCTTACCCGTCTGACTTGGGGTCTCAGCGTCAGTCGCTACCTCCTCCACCTCCCCCGCAAGGACATCCAGCGAGCAGATCTGTTTCTCAAGGTCGAGTGGAGTACTATGGCATGCCCTATAATGACCAAGTTACGCAATATAATGCAGCAGCTAGCCTCAGGCCTCGGTTCGCACAGTATGAGCAGGGCCAACCGTCACCTGGCTTTAACGAGCATATGCCTCTAACACCTGCTCACTTTGAGACACCGTCGCGTGCCCCTGGATCCCGAAGAGCCGCATCTGCTGGGGCTGTGGTAAGCAGTGCGGGTTCATCAACAACAAGTCAGTCGCGAAACAGATCGCCGTCAAATAGTACATGGGAGCCCGGGATGCCACTTCCGCCGCCACCCCCAGGGCCTCCTCCCGCTGCGAGATCCGTCAGCGTGAGTGGCTCATCAGAATCATCTCTGAGAACGCCCCAGAGCTCGAACAGGACGACGAGACGGGGACCCCCTGTTCTAGGAACAGGACTGGGAAGCATCCCGCCTACACCAGCTGACTGGATAGATGAGGGATATTTGAACAGTCGACCAACGGAAAGTTTATATGTTGACACGGCAAAAGCGGCCAAGGCACCAGAGCCGACGGATGGAGATCCCCACGATTCCTCGAAACAAAGAACTCCTGGTAGTGGCGGTCTTTTCCGCAGCCCAGCAGTCCGCGACCCGAGTGCCAAGGGTATCCGTGAAAGGCGAATTGAACGACGTAACCGGCAAAGTCAGGTCTTCGAACCCCCAAGCGCGGTATCGTCAAATGGTAATCCTTGGGCCGATGCTCTCGAGCAGATCAAACCGTCAAACCTAATTCTACCAGACCAGACCAATAGCCTAGGTCAGGACAGTCATCCGACGTCGGACAAGTACAATCAAACCCCTGGAAGTACCCGCAGCATAAAATCAGAAGGACAACATATTGTCACGCGGCCTCGAGCATCGTCCAGCGCTGTCGTTACAGAACAATCACCCTATGCGACTCCCAGACCACTACCCAGCTCTGCTGGCCCCTCGGCTGCATTTGCACATACGCCTCCATTTTCGCCAAATCCAAATGGACCGGGATCGTCAGCTTATCCCAAAGAAGCCACTCAAGCAGTACCGCCAAAGGCACTGCCAACTCCACCTCTCAACTCGGCGAAGGAGGTCCGGCCACGCTCACGCACCCGTGAACCATCCCGAGGACCGGAAGACCGTCCAATCTCTCACATTCTCCATATGCCTAACGATGCCGTGTCGATAATGAAACCCCTGTCGCCACGTCGAACGCCAGGACAGCAAACGGCGCAGGTGTCGATGGAATCGATCCTTAGACAAGATCCTGCTTTCGTACAGGATGCGATTCAAAGACACAAGACCTTCATTGATAAAGAAGCCAGTGCCGAGGATGATACTGAAGCACTCAAAATATTTGCGGACTATATGCTCGCCGAATCTCAGATCCGGCGCCAGCGGTACTCGAAGGTCTGGGAATCTTTCCAAGTGGAGGATGTGCGCCGCAATCTTTTCGAGTTACCGGTCAAGCAACCACCAAAGCCCAAGCCCAAGCCCCAGCCAAAGCTTGATATCCCACAAAACCGAGCAGGTCGACCGGAGTCGGCGTGGTGGAATAACTATCAGCCTTGTCTGTCGCCGATAGCCAGCCTTAACATGAGCAACGAGGAGAGCTCTCGAGGCCGCGCACCAAGTCGCTGGTGGGAATCGGCAACCGGTTCCAGTGGTGAGGGGGCCGAGAGACGGGTTCAACGATCCAAGCGGGAATCGAAGTACATGGGCTTGCCTCGGGAGGCCATGCAGGGGGACCAGGAGCTGACTCCTTCTCAGCCCGAAGATGTGAGCATGAACTATGCGAGTACGGAGTATGGCTCTGATGAGTACCCGCCTGAGAAAGTAAGCTGGCCTGAAGATTCTCCCAGGAATTCCGTCGAAACTGGATATCGCCATGAAAGTAATTTAGATATCTCACGGTTGATCACTCTGCCTCCGCCTTATCCCCGCCACCACCCTGCTGTGAATAATAGCCATCCTGATTTGGTTACTCATCGGACTACCGTCCGGTCAATTACTGATCTCGCGGAGATCAAAACCACCAGACATCGATACAAGGCTGATGTGGAGCGAATGCTTCAAGAACACCAACAACAAGTCGACGAGGGCCATCGCAACTTCAGGTCGAACATCCAAAGCCAGATCCAAGAAGGCAGTCTCACCTTTGCGGAAGCAGCAGAGGCCGAGGCAGCAATGATCGCCGAAGAAAACGAGCGGGAAAGGGTAATGCTCAAACGTCAGCTAGACACGTACCAAGAAACAGTACTCAAGCCAATGCACGCCATTCTCGTCGACAGAATCAACAGAGCCACAACCTGCATCGACCAGCTGAGCAGCATGCTCTCAGACGATGCACAAAGCGGGACACCAGATCAAACCCAGGAAGAAGGCGACGAGAAGCCCGAGCTCCTAGAGAAATTAACGCAACTAAAATGGCTCTTCGAAGCCCGCGAGCAGCTCCACCGCGAGTCCTTCGACCTAATCAGCGACCGCGACGACAAATACAAAGCCGTCGCGCTGCTCCCCTACAAGCAGACCAAAAACGAAGACAAGCTCCGGGAGACGCAAGCCTTCTTCACGCAGGACGCACTCGACCGCCGCGTGCAGTACGAAACCGAGGCGCTAACCCGGCTCGAGACCTTCCTGGACGTCATCGAGCAGAACGTCATGCGCGGCGTCGAGGTGCAGCTCTCCGCATTCTGGGATATTGCCCCGTCCCTGCTCGCTCTTGTGCAGCAGGCGCCTGACGACCTGCGCGGCTTCCGGGTGCAGATTCCCGCAGACGAATATGAGGAAAACCCGAGCTACCATGAGCACCCGCTGCAGTATCTGTATACGTTGCTGTCGCATGCGGAGAAATCAAGCTACCAGTTCATTGAGTCGCAGACGAATCTGCTGTGTCTGTTGCATGAGGTGCGGTCTGCTGTTATGCGGGCTAGTCAGAAGCTGCTGGAGGCGCAGCGGATTAAGCGTGGGGAGGCGGAGGCGGATGTGAGGAGGGAAATGCAGGAGACGAGTGCTGGTGAAGAGCTGGCCCTTACGACGGATCTTAAGGATAAGGTTGCTACTGTTGAGGGTCAGTGGACTGAGGCGCTAGGAAGCCAGATCGAGGGATTGAGAGAACGGGTGAAGGAACAGCTTATGAGTGAAGATGGCTGGGAGGAATTGGAGCAATTGGAGGAATAGGAGGATTAGAAGAGTGGCTTTTGTGATTTTTTTTGCTATGTACTTGGCAGCGTGATATCCCCATTCGTTCGTTATAGATTGAGTGACGCGAGGCAATGCCTGCAACACTTGAGTTTTTGGTCTCCTTCAGGGATGCGAGAGTTGAATATACATATTTCAACCGGAAAAAAGATATATCTTAAAGAATTTCTAGCTGACGGTGAACTAACAAGTAGTAAGAACCACTAAAAAGCCATATAGTCCAAGATCAATGGTTGGTCGTACTATTGCGAATGAGATTGAAACAAACAAGTAAATATACAAATCGAAATTCCAGGGTTAGCTAGCGAAAAGAGCAATCCAGCAGACGACATCTAATTATGACAATTACCTTCCCACCCTTTGCTAGGCCTCCTGTCGCCCCCCAGATCTCTATGTAGCGTTATCTTGAAGTTATACGGCTTGCCCGCCGCCGTATTCCAGCCATGGCATTGATACCAGTTAGAGCTTTCATCCCCAATGAAGAAGTTGAATTGATCATGGAAGAAGTTCTTTAGCCAGAGTTCGGTTTCATACCTGCTTAGTCCAGAGCTGATCTTTCGGAAGAGCTCCGACGAAGCTGTTTCTATAGAAGTCTCGAACACCAACTGATTTTCCACCTGGAAAGTCTTGGTAAATGTGTCCAACCAAGCTCGAGTTAGGATAAATACCCGTGCCAGAGGATGCTGAACAGTACATAGATGTGTAAACGTTCCAGCCCTAGTCCCAGGTGGTTTCCAATAAGCTGCATGTTCTAAAGTCTCCTGTTGAGATCGAAAGTACTCAATTGGATGCTGCTTCTGATGGAATGTAATACTCGAGCATGGACATATATCAACTCTGTCATCGTGTTGGACATCGCACCGAGCATTGCATTCGGATATAGCGGGCTTGGAACCACATTTCCAATCAAGAAACCGCCATCTAGAGTTCTGGTAAAGATTTTGACATCTATGACAGTATACCCAGCGTTCGTTTTGAAGGCGACGAAGTAGTAATGTCCTGGGCATTTGCGATAGTACAGATATTCCACGTTGTCTGTTATATGAGACATAGCAGGCATGTAACCTCTTGCAACTCAGTGCAAAGCAAGCTCGATCTAGATCGGAAAGAAGCTGGAAGATCATTTCCACTATTTCTGCTGGGATCTTCCAGAGTGTCCTGGATTTCTGGACCGGTTCGACCCTGGGTGGATCGCGGAGTCGCAAAATATTGCAAAAAGAGCGTCGAGCCATAGTGAGCATTCGTTCAATTACCGTCTTTAGGTCGTGATGTTTTGTGGGAAGGGAGAGGGATTGACATAGTATGACACATACTACTATGACACGTACATATCCACGGGTGTCATAGACCTGTCAGAGCTGTCAGAGATCACAACCCGTTCATACTTTGTTGAGATGCAGATAGGCCTGAGTACGAGGTGTGACGTGCTGGATCATAAAAAGGGCATCAATTTAGAATAACTAAGACAGAGAGAGAGAGAGAGAGCAGGTGATGAAGTGGGAAAGGGCTTGCTTATATATAGCTGGCCACTTCTGCAAACATGAAACCATCGATCTTTCGCCTAGCCAGCAGACAATTTATGAACAAAGGAAAGAAGCAAATATCAAATAGCAGATCGCAAATCTCAAATCGCAAGCAAGAAAACCGTAGTCAAACCATCCGTAGAGGAGCGCTATGTGGATAACTGATGACTAGCCTACACACGAAAATATAACGTCGTTTACCGTAAAGCGGGGTGGTTTGAGGTCATTCTCTCCAGATTTGATGATATTCTAGCTCCATTCAACTGGAAAAAGATAGAAATCCAAAGAATACAGCTGGTAGCGAAGAAGAAGGGCAATAGAGAACTCGTTAGCGTTATCCACAGTCACGTGCACCTTCTAGAGTCTTCCGTCTTCCCTTCAAATAGCTCTCTTTCCCCTCCACTCTTCTTTCTTTTACTTCACCTCAGTGTCCTTGGCGTCCTTTGATGTTCTGGACTTGATTACACCAACTGTAAGTTTCACCTTGTGCTTTTACTACGTTCACCCTTGAGTGCAACGAGGGCTGTGGGGTTCCAACCTGCCCCTCGGCATCACTCAATTGGCCTTATATGAAGAGACTTCAGCTGGCACCAGTCTGAGAGATGATTCTCCATCTACTTGCGGACAACGCTTAACAAGTCCGGGATACGCCCCGAGACCTGACATTGGCCTTTCCTTACACATGCAACTTTCATCCATTGCGAAAGATCATCGCTAACAGGAATTTCCAACAGAACTTTTAGCACTATTTTTCTCAAAAAAAGGAAGCAATCCACTTTCCAACCCAAATCAGAATTTTCTTTTATTCCCCTAGTCAACATTCATCATGGTCCTTCACAACCCCAACAACTGGCACTGGGTCAACAAGGATGCCTCTGGCTGGGCCAAAGAGTTCCTGCAAAAGAGTCTTGTCGGCCTCAGTGTCGAGGAAGGGGGCGTGTCAGCCAAAGTAGACAAGCTGGTGTCCATGGATGGCGACGTAGATGTCAGCCAGCGCAAGGGCAAGGTCATCACTCTGTTCGATGTCAAGGTCTCGCTAGAATACTCAGGTTTGTAGTCCAATATCAATTCATTTTTATTTCGGTTTCTTGTTTTCTTTGTGGACCTGGCAGCTGAGACGCTTCCATAGGTAAGACCAAGGACGATGAGGAAGTCACCGGCACCATCAACATTCCCGAGGTAGCCCATGACACCGAGGAAGATGAGTACGTCGTATGTTCACTTGACCCATCCCCCATCGCCCAAGGTGATCTGTAACACTAACCATGTAAAACCCGTCTGCAGTTCGAGATTGAAAACCGCGCCGACTCCAACTCCAAGCAGCCCGTAAAGGATCTGGTGCGCACAAAGCTCACCGCCGAAATCCGCAAGGCTCTGTCCGGCCTCACCCCCGCCCTGATCAGCGAGCACGGCAAAGACCTCCAGCACGCCCCGGGCGAGAACCCATCCAGCGGCTTCCCCAAGGCCGTCGTCCACCCGCACATCAAGGCCGACACCTCAGCCACGAAGCCCACCACCACCACCTCCCAGACCGGTAAGATCGCCGTCAACACAACCACCGTGTCGGCCTCAGACGAGTTCCGCACCACAGCCGCGGAGCTATACACCACCTTCACGGACCCGCAACGCATCGCAGCGTTCACGCGCGGCGCGCCGCGCCAATTCGATGGCGCCAAAGTTGGCGGCAAGTTCGCCATCTTTGACGGAAACGTGACCGGCGAGTTCGTCACGCTCAATGAGCCCAAGCAGATTGTCCAGAAGTGGCGTCTGGCTCAGTGGCCCGAAGGACACTTCAGTTCTCAGGAGATCAACTTCGATCAGAATGATATCGATGGTGTTACTCAGATGCGTGTTTCTTGGTCTGGTGTTCCAATTGGCCAGGAGGATGTCACCAAGCAGAATTGGGACACGTACTATGTTCGCAGCATTAAGCAGACTTTTGGGTATGTCAATTCTCCTTCCCCCTCCTTTCCTTGTTTTGTCTGCACATTTATGTCTCGTATAATCTCTCTCTTCTGGACTTCTTTGCCAATCTGGCCTCTGTCTACAGATCTCAACCTCCCGCAAGACCCTCGCGATACTGGAATCAGTTACTAATAGTCCTCGTTCTTCTTCTTGGTGTAGGTTTGGCAGTATTCTCTGATCGAATACCTCTTTTACCGGTGGCATGAAAGACACAAAAAATGCATACGTCCGAAAAGACTTCTTTCCTCTTTTTCTCTCTCCGTGACTTGGCCACAGATAAAGATTGCAAAAAGCGCAAGCAGCTAGATTATTCGCCCTGCTTTCTTTTTCACTTCGTGTCTTTCTTTTCCACCCGTGTGACCCCCACTTGCGGTTGTACGTTGGGGTCTGCTGGGGCACACCTGGGCAATGATGCTATGATAAGAGAAATGGTGTTATGTCTATGATAATGAAGATAAGTTTACGTTTTGATCTGCTCGAGCTTCTTTGATAGATGGCCTGCTGGTTGCTCTTATATTTTGCCGCGTTTTGTTCGCCGTTGTGGTAACTTCGGACCTTCAAAGATGGCCGACTCTCAGATTGAGCCTGTTGTTGACGGGTGTCCTTATGGAAACACCCAGGACTCTGATAAAGAAGCCCGTGTAAGATATGTTTTCCGCAGCACTTTACTAACTACAAACGACAATCAGATCAAAAAAAATCACAAATCAGGTTAAAAATTACACTTCTTCTTTGGCGTGTAGTACGACTTAACGATGTACCTCGGATAACTTCGGATAACTCGGCAGAGTTAGACCGCCTTCGCTTGAGTCCGGTTGCGCTCCATCAACACTATATACTCCGTACCACGATCGGAAACCTCTTCTTTCAGTATATCCCTTAGGCGGGTCAAATCAGAAGGTAAGTCCATAACCACCCAGTAGAGGTTCGGCCTCTTTCTCCTCTTTGATAACTGTATATAGTATCGTACGAGATAATACATCGCACAACCTCTTCCAGTGCCAGGAAGTAGGCAACCAAGCGGCGAGAGATTGGCATCTAAGTCGAAGGCCCAGTGTATTTTGTGAAAGTGTTCAAGCAAATCCTTTGTATTCTGCTCACGGTTAACTGACTCCGTGATAAGCATCGGCTGATGCTCTTTCTAATCTCACGTGCTAGATGAAATTGATCATCAAAGTCACGCTCATAGATGTCCAAGCTATCAGGAATTGCTGGAAGGAGGTCTCGGGTGATAAAGCCATAGATGCTTAATCGTACGAGGGCGGATATCCGGATATCATGTGTCCTCCGGGGTTATCAGGCTGCTATATACATCGAAGTACGGATATGCAAAAGTGCCAATATGGCAGCTATTGCACCATTCGGATCCAATCAGAGACTCAGAGACTCAGATCATGTGACCGCAATAACTAGGTGACTATAGAGTAGCGTATAAGCGCATAAAATTACCATGGTTGGATGGAATAGAATAGCAATGCACACTTTGGTATTTCATTCATCGTCTATGTGATTCCTATAATTTTTACTAGCCGGAAGCATATTCATTAAGATCCGACTACACCCTTACAGAGTGCGCTCAATGAGCTCCATGTTGTAATCCTCCTTCAGGGTCTTGATAAGAGGGGCACAGATGTCCCAAGTCACGGGAGCGATAACACCCTATAATGAAGTGAGTATAGAGAATCTCGAGAGCAAAGGGGATACGGATAAACATACGGTCTTGCTGATAGTACCATCGAGAACCTGCTTAACAGCAACACCGCAAGGAATACCAACGGTGCGGGCCATAGCCGAGGTCTCGGCGGTACCGTACTCGCACAGGGTGGAGGTACGGGTCTCCTTGGAGCCGTCCTTGTTCTCGATCTCGAACTTGTGCTGGAGCATAACAAGGTCACGCTCGCCGGGACCGTACTGCATCTTCTGCTCGAGGGTAGCGCAGAGGGTGTCGAGGGCGTTTCCGCGGGGGATGGTCTGCTCATCGGAGAAGAGACCAATCCAGCGCAGGCCGGAAAGGAGACGATCGCGCTCGTCGTTGTTAGGGAACTTAGTCTTGGATGCGATGGCCCACTGCAGATCCTTCTCGGAGGACGAAGTAGCGCCGAGAACCTCCTTGGTGGCCTCCTTCCATGAAGTGGCCTTATCGAAGACGCTGTTAGGCGCATCGCTGAGGAAACCAATGTCGACAAGGACCTTGATCATCTCGGGGAAGCCCTGGTAGCGAAGGGTACCGCGGATAACGGTCTGGGCCTCGGGGATACCGTAGCGCTCGCGGAAGGGAGTCTGGAAAGATTAGTTGACTGAAATCGAAGCGTTTGGATGCATAACTGTCATACAGAATCGCGGTTGGGGTAGCCGACGAAGGCGAATCCGGGGTAGATGAAGAAGGGCTTAGCGGTAGCCATCAGATCGGGGCCGTCGATGGACACGATCTTACCATCTGTATTCTGCATTAATACTCGGGTCCTGTTAGAGTAAATAAAGCACGTACCTTGGTAGATCTTGGCGGCGTTACGGAGGGCAAGAAGCACACCGCGGCTGGGCTAGTTAGTCATTTGTTCAAGCAAAAACTCAGCAATGGACCGTTGCTAACCTAGACCACGAGAACTTGAAACAGCCATTCGTCAATTACTTGTCAAATTGGTGAGAATTGGGCTTTTACTAACCTTGTATCCCAAGGGGTTGTTGGAGCATTCGGGGGCGGGCAAGCTGTTGTTTGTTAGTTACATCCCTTATATGAAATGGGACTGATCGGACGAACCCTCCACAGAAGGAAATGAAACTGGTAACCTTGCCGCCAGCAGCGTGAACCTCGTGAATGGTCTTGACAGCGTCTTTTTCTTATCAGCGTCGGTCTGTTTGAATCCATGGCATGAACACTTACAGAGGTGATCAAGACCAGGGTCGAGACCGATCTCGTTCATGACTGTGATACCAGCCTCGCGACACTGCTCATCCAACTCCATCATCGCAGGGGAAACGTAGGACGTCGTGACCACGTTGGTCTATTGTATTAAATTAGTCCAGTGCCCGCTTCCTCTTCTCTATAGAAAGAAAAGTTACCTTAGTGCGGATAGCAGACTTGATGACGGTAGCGTGGAAAGTGTACGGGATAAGCGAAATCACAACATCGGCCTGGTTCAGGGCAGCATCGAGAGCGGCATCGTCGTTGACATCAAGGGAGATGGCCTTGGCGTTCTTGAAGCCAGAGGCCAGGGCCTGGGCACTCTCGAGGGTACGGCAGGCTGTTACCGCATCGTTAGCGATGATCAATGCAATATATGTTCGTATATATTCAATTGGACGTACCGACAGTGACCTCGACGTCAGCCTTGCTGAGAACATCAACAGTGGGCTTGGTGACTACGAGAAATCAGAAATTAGCAAATGTACAACTCTACATGCTCGATGCGGGGCAGCATCACGCATTTAGGTCTGGGAGATCAGGAAGAGAGGCGCGGGGCATACCGAAGCCTGAACCCAAAAGGAGGGCCTTGGAACCGGCGATTTGCTTGACCATTTTGAATTAATTGGTATGATAGATGATGTTCGGGTGGTTCAACTGGAGGTTCTTCTCTGTGGGACCAGTACACGGTGACTCAACATCACGTGAACCGGTATCGGCGCGGGGTGGACATCGAAAGGTTTTTACCGCCTGCTGCTTGTGGTTAAATGTTTTCACGAAAGGACATCCTTGTATTGTGATGTATAGTACGGAGTAATAGAAAGAGAGATGGATAAGAAAGAATCCATGATTCGTGGAAGAGAAAAAGCTGCAGAAGCAAGCCCCTTTCCTCATACATCAAATGTGGGCAGCTGTGTACGGATCTGGCGTATAGGAAGTCGAGGATTAGGAAGTAAATGATATTTTATTCACCAAAGACCGATGTAGTGTACGGCGATGCATAGATATATGCTGATACCAAGCCAGGCGTGCCCAACAGAAACTCCGCAAAAAGCAAGACGCCAGTGATGCCGAAGCTAAACAAAAGCAAGTAGACACAGGGTATATAAACAGACAGATCACTAAATGTCTTTGACCTTTCCCCCTTGACGCCACAGCATCGCGTCTAGTCCTTCATCGCTCACTTTTGCTTCACCGGCAAAGTTTCCCTCTGCATTGGGGTCCTGCCGGGACTTGGAAATCCGCCTCTGCCATCCAAGCATCACGGGTAGGAAGTGCCACAGGTCGAACTCTGGCCACATGACATCGAGGAACACGATCTCCGTGTTCTCGTGGGTCTGCCAGAGCATAAAGTCGCTCAGGCGTTCGACACCCGAAGTGCGGATCAGGATATCCAGGGGTGGAGTACCCTTGGTCAACATGTGGTCGTTTAAAGTCTGACGTGTGATCGTTTCGGGGGAGATATAGACCGAGTTATCTGCCCCAGTCGCAAGTAAACCGCCCTTGGGGTCTTGCTGATTTCCGAGGTGGAGGGTTGTGGAAGACGAGCAGGAAGACATCGATCCGTAGACTCGGTCGAGGTTGTCATGTTGAACAAATGCGTCATCATCCCGCCCCGAGGAGCTCGACGTAGACTCGGAATCACTGTGTGATTCATGCGTTGCGGAGGCGTGTGTCTGGGCGCGGATGTTATGTGCGATATGGGATTCCGAGAAAGGATTGCGGGAAGCGGCAGCCGTGGAGTGACCAGGCTGGATCGGCGTGGTATAATCCTCGACCGTCTCGCGGATAGCGGAGGCGATCTCGTCGCGGGAGGTATAAGGGAAGCAGATATTTAGGACGCGGTCTCCGTTGCGGCTGGTCATGTCGACGGCTTTGTTGACAGCCTCCAAGACATCGGGTTTTAGCATATCAAGACGGCCGAGGACGCGAACCTTTGCTCCGTATCGATCGAGCAGGTCTCCGTGCTGAGCCATCTGTGACAGCTTCACCTTGGCCATTTCCATGAGCGCATCCACCTCGAATTTTGAGCGTTTGAAGTTTTCAATGCTGAACGCATAGATCGTGACTACCTTCACTCCGCTCTTGTAGCAGACTTCGAGGATCTATCAGTCGTTAGGATCAGCCACAAGACGGGTGCTGCCGTGTAACACCGAGCTGCCAAAATGTAGCACTCACTCTTGCAAGAGCTTCAAACCCCAGATTATGTCCCTCCACTGTCTCAATTCCATGTGATCGGGCGAACCGCCTGTTTCCATCCATGACAAAGGCCACATGCTGGGGGATAGGGCCCTGTTGGAGTGCGCCGATCAGCAGTTCCTTGAGGCTTGTGATGGCGTACTCGGCAGGCGGAGAGGCGAGGAACCAGTTCCGGAGGCGTGACATATGCAATGAACCCGGCATGATGGATATGTGATAGAAGATAAGCCCCCTAAGCTCCGCAGAAAAAAACAAGAAGTTGGGGTAGAAACTGGAGAGTAGAAGATAAAAGGTGCACGGTTAGCGGCTGACCGGATTCGGCTCTGTACTACGAAACGCGACGTGGTCAGTTATGATGACAGTCGTTGCCGGCAATTTTTAGAACAAGTTGAGGTGTCGTAATTAAATTCGTAGGCTGCACCATTTTCATGTGCAATTTTAGATACTAGGGGCTTATTGTGCTCCTGCTCCTAACTCAGCCCTGTGGAAGTGGCGTGGCGAAAATGAATCGGTAAACACAGGCTCTGGGCAACAGCCAACATCTCCGTAATTGGTTGACACACTCGTATAGTCTCAAAGTATGATGTGTTGCGGTTCTATCTGGCTAATTTCTAGTGATCTTGTAGTTATTTATCTGCTAATACGAATATCTGAATGCACTGGTTGATCTCGAAGTTTCAGTCTAAAACACAGCATTACTTACGCGATATTTTATACTCAATCTCTATCGCATCCAACTTGATGGCCCGGGAATGAGTGATCAGGTGGCGCCAAGCTAGACATTGAACTTTTCTGCTGTCGTGGATCGGGCAAGTACGTCGCATATTGTCAAGCATGATGCATCTTTCTAGGCATCTGCTAATTATCATACCAAAGGCTTCCGTTTTTAGCAGATCTGTACTATCTATGACATTCATAATCAAAAAGAACAGAGGATATCGTGTATGGTTATATAAGAGTAAATACGTACATAGATTTGCGCCGAACACCACACCATGGTTGATGGTCGAGATGAGAAAGGAGAGAAAGGATTAAATGGCCAAGGCAATACACGTCTCAAATATCTTTTCGGGACTCATCACCGCTGGATGGTGTGCCAGGACCTGAGCTGGCCATATCCCAGCTTCCATCTTCGCTTCGACGCCGACGACGTTCTCCGCGCTCCCTCATGGCATCACGGATCCGTGAACTGACATCCTCAAGAGGGTCTTTCGGTGTGAGAGTGCTGAGCGGCTTCAGCCCGTGCCGAGACCCAGGTCGGGCGCTAGCAGATCTGCTGCGGCTACGATTACGACTAGGAGGTCGTGTGGAGAAGAAGCCAATGTTGGCCAGGTTGTGGAAGGATTCGTTGCGGGGAAGGGGCTCTGACGAGGGCATTTTCTCGCCATGTTCTGGCACACTGGTTCTTCTGATTTCCGGCAGTCCGTTATCCGCCTTGGTATCGTCTCGGAATGGATCTGTGACAACCCGAGCGGCATCAAAGTCGGGGAATAGCTCAGGACCCATGGTATTGATCGCGTCTGTCACTTGCTGAGCCAGTGCAGCGCGTCTCGCTCGAAGTTTCACGAGCGTGTTGGCCGATGATGGGTTCAGAGACAGAACAAGCGGGCGAAGTGACTTGATGATGTCCATGCCAACTTCACCGATCCGAAGAGCCGCAAACGTGACTGTGGGGAAGAGTACCATGCCGATCACCACTATCGACCAAAGTGGCACCCAGTCTGGAACGATTCCGTTGACTCGGTTCCAGTACGTCCAATAAGTCAGGGCAGCAGTGTAAAAGGCATAGAGCGCCGGAGCAAATGCAAGGGCAATAAGAAGCTTCCAGGTGGCCATGACATCTCGGCCCTGAAGTTTCACTGTAGAAGCAGCCAGTGCTTCCCTGGACTTCTTCGCAGAAATGTACTTAGTCGCGATGAAAACCGGGGTAAAGAGCAGAAAACCGGGGAGCGTCCCAATTGTCAAGAGTGCTAATTTGACTAGGCGATAAATCAAGGTCGCCACCACCTGCAAGATGGTGAACTTGGCGTAGGCCACTTGATGATCCCGGATTCCAAGAAGATGAAGCTGTTTATTATATCCTACAATAGACTTGCGTAGGGCGACGATCCGGGGATCATCTTTGAAGTGGGCGTAACCTTTCACAAGACGGCGGTTCAGCTCCACAACCATAGGAAGAGGAAGATTTTTCCCTTTGGTGTTGTACAGACGACGGGCAGCTTGAATGACCTTTGAATTGTTAGCAGAAGCAGATTTCCTAAGATAGAAATAAACTTACCATAAGAGTGTCATAATCGGGACTAATGACAGTGACCGAGACGAGACTTCCGTAGATGATTTCCAGCAAAGCACCGACAGATTCCCGTCGTTCACCTTGCTTGAATTGCTCCACCAACTCCGGGGGAATCTCAATTGGATTACCAAACTCAATAACGGCTCTGGAACGGAACTTGTGGGCATGGAAATAGTTCATGCCACAAGGCACGATCTTCAAACCACAGTCCGGGTTTTCAGCCAGGGTACCTAGAGCCATCAGGGCGACACCAGCTGTATCATGTCAGTAAATCCACCGTACCTCTTGAATACGAAATACGAAGAGCTTACCTTTCAAGGGAAGCAGTGTGGTGCGATCATGACTTCCACCTTCCGGGAAGATACCGACACAGCCGCCTGCGCCTAGCCTTTTGAATACTGCCTGATAGACTGCGGTCTGATCCACATGCGGAGCAACCTTGAATTTGGTGCCCTTGAAATCTGGATCCTGCTCGGATGCATCGCCAGTGAAATTCCCATTACGGTCAATGTCTTGCCGTCCAGTAAGCTGAAACAGCGCATCCTTGTTGGTGAAAGCCTTCTTGAGCACCAATTCCTCTGGTCCCTTGATCTCGGCGATCGCAGTACTGTATGACGTTCCGTTGATGGTGGGTAGGGCAATAGTTCCATCCTTTTGGAATTCTTTCGCTTCAAAATTGGTTCCCACACCTCGCAGCAGAGTTGGCTGGTTGACCGGGTCGGGAAGATAGATGGTGCCGGTCCCGGGTTTCAAGTTGTCCATAGCACGTGCCACGGGCAGTGTCCCAACTGCTCTCGCCAGAAAGCCGATAAATTTACGTTTGAAAGACTTTTCTGCGATAAGCCATGAGATCCGACGGTGCGCTTCGCTGCGAATGACGCGCATCAATACCAAAGAATCCACGAACTGGGCGAACATCCATTAGTATCTTGTGTGTATGGCCGGAAGCGAGCGGCATACCTGGTTCGCATGGGGAGCTGCCACCAGAATGATGGGACCGCGGCGGGGAATCTTCCATGAGCCTCGAGGGTGGACTTCGCGAAAGAAGAGGTCGATGAGCACGGAGAATGACCATAGGACCAAGTCATACATCCACCCAACGAGGGGTGGGATGTACTGGCCTTTTTCTCCCATTGTGCCGTAGAAGCCCGGTGGGCAATTTTTCGGAGAGAGAAGGCTCGAGGGTCGTCAAAGGATCGTGAAAGAATCGTGAGGGGTTATGATCTCGACATGAAGTCCCTAGCGAAGAGATAAATGTGAGTACGGCTAACCGGAAGAGCTTGCCCAAGTGGAGATCCACCTACTTGGCTATTTCGAGCCTCAGATTAGCACGAGCTATCCAATATATCGGATAAACAGGGTATCAGAACATGAAATCAAGAGAGAAACACGAGAAGAGGGGAAGAGCCGAAATTCGAAACTGAAAGGTTTGAGTCTTAGCGCGCGCTTTGACTCGGACGCTTCTAGAACGTGACATGTTAGAACAAGGCAAGTTCAATGTAACGATTTCGACTTTGAAATTGATTGTTCTCTTGTTCTCTTGTTCTCTGTGCAAATGCCAACTGTTACATGATACATGAGTTAATATGATCAGTCACACCGAGAAAAGCACTCTTAACTATGTTGTACATGGTTAGCCCCTTCTAGGTGAGCACAGGCCAGATCTTGCATCATTTGCGACAAAAGATAAGATTTCCATATGAGATCATTCCAACATCCCCCAACATCCCAACACATACGGAGTACATATACACCGGATTGAGGCCTTTAGTGCTCACCTCTGGCTGCTTTTCGCTCACTGAGTAAAGCTTCGAGTATTATGTAATCATTACCTTTCCTTCTCCATCAATTGGTTGTTTTATCGATCGATCTAGCATGTCACGAGACCTCAATTGAATGGTTTAATTCAACATCTTTAGCTAATTGTCTTTTCTTTTCCCTTGATTCAATGGGATATCGCTCCTTGCTGTCTGCCGCTTGCTCCTAGGAATACGACTTAGGCTCTAGCCACCTAGACATCCGCATAAAGGCCTATGTCTACTGGATGATCTAGCCGCCTGTGACAAATTTGCGGCCCCTCATTTGCCTAACATAACTAGCAGTCAGAAGATACCTTATTCTAAATAAATGACGTGTGATAGGACTCCCTATGAGCTCAATTGCTGGTACCTATTCGCAAAACCATGGCTGCTAATGAATGCTACGAGTCAATGTATATAAAAAAAGAAACACTGATCTCGTCTCAAGGTCTCCTCATAAGTTTGCCAAACGCAACCCCTCACCCAGAGCAAAAGCCTCGTCTACAATACATGACTTCCACGAGATCTCGTGATCGTCGGATGCATAATAATCCGCGAATTATTCTAGCCAAGTCTCAACCTGAAAATCGGCCATCCCTTCCTTTAAACGACAACAATACAGCAGCGTACTCCTCGCCTTCACGTTTGGTAGAAAGAATATATTGTATGCCAGACAATGGACGATTACCAGACACTCCTCGTGGCTCAATTCTTCGAGCCACTGCCAACCCTCTCCCAGATATCGTGTCACCAGTTCATCTTGCACCATATTACCCCGATCCTTTTTCCCAACGCTACCGGCAAGGTAGACGTGCAACCCAGTCCTTTCCAGGGAAGCATGAGCTACACCGCTATATTACATGCTCATCATCGTATTGCTGTCCAGTTTCGAAATGATAAGCAAGATCTATCTGGAGTTACCGAAGCTAGCCGCATTCATGGACCTATTGTACCCTTGGTAACATACCAGGGCACGTAAGAAGGGCTATTTGTATATACATCGCCTTTTGCAGAAGGGACACCGTATATCAGTGTCTTGATGTCTTCTCCGGATTTTGAACTACCGCTCCAGAAGAAGATAGCGAGTATCATGGACCTTGCAGACCTCGTAACTCGGGGAGCTAGAGCGAATACCACTATATCCGACCTTACCTCCACTCTTCACGAAATCCGCCGTAAGGTTAATAACTACACTTTTCGAAATACAAATCTCAGAAACAGCATTTCTACTTGTATTAGCAAACTCCTACCACAGCTACATAATCTCGCCGCCCTTCCCCTCACCCTTACCCACCAGGATCTCGCCCCATTCAATTACCTTATCGACGACTCCACGGGCCGAGTTCAAGATGTACTAGACTGGGATGGTGCTGTTACCTCCCAGTTGGGTCAAATTTCTATTTCATGGATACTCTTTTCGGGTTTATGACCCCAAGTGGTTGGCAAGATAACGGGGATCGTCAGGAACTAGAGGGAGCGTTTTACGATCGGGTTCTGGCTAGTCTTTCTACCCAGGGACTTGGGGGAATAACTAAAGAGCAACTAGAGTTGCAGAAGGCCATCGGGATCTTGCTATACAGTATGGAGCGACTTCTCAAGTTCAAAGACGAACGATCCGAACACTACCTAGATGGATATCTTCGGGGATTATCTTTCATGAACGGGTTCATGTTATCGTATTAGCTGTATCTGGACGGGCCCTTGGTGCGTCAGGCTATTCCAGGTTTTTGAACGAGATCGACCTGGATGCAACATAGCCAAATGTGTTGCGAAGCATTAAGCTTAAAACGGTGGAGACAATGCGTTTTATATAGATTGTTGAATACTCCGTACGGAGTAGGATACGGTAATAGGACTCTTTTGCTTCTCCTCTCTTCTTCTCTTTCTCCTTGAACGTTTAATTGCAGCCAAATTTCCTGTAAATTGTGTACAGGCTCTCCTTGCCCTTCACTAACTTGATCAGCATCTTGTTAATCCCCACTGCCAGATATTGCATATCCAAAACCTATGCCAACTTGACTGATATCGAAACTTGGGCCCACATATATCAGAGACTCTCCCGGGTGTTTTCAGACATTGATCTTAGTTTATCGGACTGGCATATTGCTGACTTAGGGGCGGATCACGTTCCGCGGGACACAACTTCACTCTTCGGCTAGTCTCCGATAATTGCAGGGTCGAGATTTTCATTGCCACAACTACCGCGAAGCTGGATAACATTTCCACGATTGTGTATTCGAGAGTGCTGGAAGAAAAAAGTGATCAGTTTCCACACTGTACAACGTGCAACGCGGAAATTTGCCCTGCAGCTTTATCTCCCCGCCTGCGCTTGCCCCGCCTTTCCACTTCAACTTCCCTCGATTTGATATTGTAAGTCTGCACTTCACTTGAAACCCTCTGAAAGGGTGGCCTTTTGATCTTGCCTTTCGGGAAATCTACCGATCTTGTTTTGGTCCCTCCCACGCTATCCACACCTTACATCTTCGAACGTCGTCACTCAACCCGACCACCATTTCTTCTGAGAGTTGGGCTGATTAAAAGCAGTGTCACATGCGACTGGAATGATCCCAAATTATGGCTCTCAAGTATGCCTCTGCCCCCATGGCTGTTTCTCTCCGGGGCCGGCCAGGACCAGACCCATATAAACTTGGAGCATCTATACTGACTGCCTAGTTGGGTAATGCTTGATGACCAGAGCTTCGTCCGTCTTCCCAACGAACGTTTGATCTACTCTTCCCCTCCTCGTACTAGTGTCTCTTTGACTCCACCGACTGGATACAAGGGCGCAGAGAAACTTTCAGTCCAAAGCAGCGCTGGCTGCATCCATCTCACCAACCAGAGAGTCAGTATTCATCCGTGTCTATGCCCGCGACCATTTTAACCCTCGCAGGTTGTCTACCTTCCCGCATCCAGAAGCGATGATTTCCAGTCCTTCTCGTCGCCCCTGTTGAATGTCCGTGACTCCCATGTATCTGCACCGTTCTTTGGACCCAATGTATGGACAGCTCTAGTACAACCAGTATCTGGAGGTGGCATTTCACCGTCCCTGCCTGCCGTTCAGTTGAAGGTGACATTCAAGGAGGGCGGAGCTTTTGACTTCCACACCAACTTCGAGCGGATTAAGGAACGACTCGAGCAGGCTGTTGAGAACACAAGCCAGAGCACTCGGGGCCAGCAAAATGTGGATCTCTCAGCAGTTCATCTGGAGGAGCTGCCTGCATATGAAGCTCCCCCTACTCCTAGCCATGCTAGACCCAGCGAGACACCAGAAGATTCAGAGAACAGTCGAGCATCTGACACCGATAACGAACCCATGGAACCGCCTCCATGTTACGAAGAGGTTCAGTCGCAAAGTGTAGCCCACGAGCTGGAGGAGAGGCTACGACGGGCCACCTGATTTTCCGGGAATTTATTTCAATATGTCCTTCTTTCGCATTTTGAATTGGCTCCTTTCTATTCCCTATCTTATGTACATTATGTCCCCGTCAATTAGCAATTAGCGACACAATAGCGGTGCTTCCGCCCTTAGAAATGGAGAAACGAATGAGTTTATATGCTCGCCAACGTTGAACCTCAACGAACAATAGTAGAATTATCCCAAACCCCGAGATCCTTAAATCAAGCAGAAGTAACTCCAGGACTAACTTCCTCATAAACTGCAGTTTTCAAGTCCTGAATGGCGTTGGAGCCCATTGGCCAATCACGTGCGGCATAATTGGTGTCTCTCAGCGGCCGGGCCTTTCCGATTTTCCAGTCCGAAAGAAGCAGCTCTTGGGCAAAACCAACAACCTCCTTCAATTACAACCCCCTTCCGCTTTTCCACCCCCACACAAGACCTCCGGTCATCATTCAATTGATCTCTGTCGCAATGGGTCTCTCCGAGTTTTTCTCTGACGTCGTCTCCTCCTTCGGTTTCACCGAGGCCCAGGCTGAGGCTCCCGCTCAAGACACCGAAACCGAGACCACCCAGGAAGAGCCCACCGAGAAGGAAGAGTCCGCTTCCACCCCGAGCGAGTCCACCGAGGAGTCCGCCACTGAGGAGGAGCCTTCCGAGGAGGCTGCCGAGGCTGAGGAGGGTGAGGCCGAGGAGGAGGAAGAAGAAGAGGAGGAAGAAGAGGAGGAGCCTGAGGACATCAAGCCCAAGCTCGAGGATGGTGAGTGACCTTGTTGTTTTTCCTGACTCTTACTTTAAATTCGCGTTTTATTCTCGCCTATGTTATGCGATCGTTGGACATCGGCTATTGTTCGTACCAATTGGTCTTAATGTGTCAGGATCCGCGCCTGGTTTATAAACCGCCAATGGCATTGCAAAGAGGAATTTCACCGGCTATGTCGATCAGAAACTAACTATCACTCTCAGAGTGCGCCCACTCCGCCGTCTGCGCTCCCTACAAGCACCACTACGACGAGTGCGTTGAGCGCGTCACCCGCCAGGAGGAGGATGAGGATTACAAGGGCCCCAAGGAGGACTGCGTCGAGGAGTGTAAGTGCAATTGATATCAACGATGGATTCAGAAAAACCATGGAACTGCCTTCCATCGAGTCCGGATTGTGCAACTAACATAACCCAGTCTTCCACCTCACTCACTGCGTCACTGCCTGCGCTGCTCCCAAGCTCTGGAAGGAGCTGAAGTAAACGACTCTTCCATTGAGTCTTGATTTCGGCGTTCCGTCCAACCCTTGCATCGATCCGGCCCCCGAATAACCTTCGCTCCCCACCGCATCGATACCGGGGAATCCTTTGGACCGAAACGCCGGAAGAAAAACCAATCCCGTTTTTATGATGGCTGCCAAGGCGGACTGATAGCCTGGTAGCTTGCCGCCTTGGATTGAGAACGCAGGATCGATCTAGAAACGTGAAATATGTTTTTGGTCGTTCCTTGCGTGTAAGTGTTCGCATATGTATTGTGTTTTCAAGGAAGGGAGGAGGGCTCACAGGAAGAAACAGAATAATAGATCATTCGCCCTCCTCTTTCAGCCTTGCGTGTACAGATAGCTGGTGTTCCGCCTGTTCAAACTGTGCTTTTGTTATTCTCTTGTTTTAAAACGAATCTCATCTGTCTAGATTGCATTGTGCCCTGGTAGACTAGGTTTCTTACTGTCGTGGCCAGATTATCCACAAGTATGCTCAATTCGCTAGAACTGATATATCGTCTCAAGTCCCTGTGGATGGTCATAGATTCAAAAGATATTATGGACGAGGTATAACTCGGGCTGACCAGGGACAACAAATAAAGACTCGTCAAGTGCACCGTGGCACATCATAAATAAGAAGAGCAAAGCGTCAATAGCTCTTCCGAATTGAGATGGATGAATTGCTCATCCCAAAAGAAATCTGATAGCGACACAAATCCTCATGTCTTGATCAGAGTATCAGTGTCCACAGCCGAATCATCAGACCTAACCCTCTTAACATCATCAACGGTCCTAGTCACCTCCACGACGGTCTGCATCTCAACACCGCGATCAACCTCCCACCTACGACGATGAACATCCCTCCCAAAGAGCCCAATCGTCAACGGAAACGGCGCAGCCACAACAGCAACCACAGCCGAAAACACCAACGCATTCCGCATATTATACGGCGGCGCAGCCCCAGCCCCAGCCTTCAACGCATCCTGAATAAGAATAAAGCACGCACCAAGCAACTGCCCGCCCGTCCAGCAGATGGTACTCCCAATCTCCGACGAGAGCGGATAAGTAATCTCCGCCAGGTATTCTAGCGCAATAGGCAGCATAGCGAACGAGGCCGCGCCCAACAGCGCCATAACCACATACGAAGGCGGGATTCCCGCCGCACTGCCCGGCGCGAAAATAAGCCCAATATACGTGGCTGCCACTATAGGCACCAGCACCCGGATGCTGCCCAGGTAGTGCTTGTACCGGTCTGTTATCGGCGACATGATTGCCGACGTGACAAGTCCCACCACGATCAGGATCGCCCCCGCAATGCCGGCTTCTGTCTCGGAGAACCCGTGCGGACTGAGGATTTGGTTCAGCAGCGAGGAGACGCTGTTGAAGAAGCCCACGTATACGGCGAACGGGATGAAGATCTGCCAGAATTCCCGCGTGGTGAGTAGTTTGCGCACTGCGTCGCCTAGTGGCGTGTGCGGCTTTGCGGCGGATGCGCTTGCTGGTGTTGGTGGTGATGCCGGGAGGAAGAATGATGGGATTGATGCGACGGTCGACTGTTGGGTTAACGTGGTGAGCGAGACCGAGAATGAACCAATGGGTAGGTGGGTTTAGGTTTTTGGGATGGGGTTTCACGTACGATGATCGTGATGTACAGGACCATATTTGGAATATCGGAGGGTTTCGACGCCCATTCTGAGTCGATTAACTGGCCGAGGGCTGCGCCAAGTGGGTTTGCTAGACTCGCGACGGCTGTTGCGCTCGTGCGGCCTTTATCTGAGAACCAGAGCTCGCTGTATCGGGTTGGTGCGCAGAGACAGAAGGGCTGCGCGAACCCTATGATGATTTGGCCGAGCATCGCGAGCCCGAAGATGCCTCCATTGGCTTTAGTGCCGGCATATCTGAGCCAGTTGCCGACTAGTAGGAGTGCGGCGGTAGTGATTATAGCTGGTTTGGCACTGCTTTTGTTCAGGATCCAGATGACGATGCTGAGAATCTGGTTAGTGAATGGGATACTTGGAGCGGATTTTATTTCTTTTTCTTTTGCTGTTTCAAAGCGGCGATTTATGTCTACTTACGGGCTAACAGCGCAGAAGGCGAAGAGGTAGCCAGTGCTCATCCAGTTAATAGCGCTCTCCGAGACACCGAAATACTCTGCGGCCGTTGTCGAGATTGACGAGAATGTCAACCACTGTTTACAAGAATCAGCGACATGCAAAGTCGATATATGGATCGATCACGAGGGCGCGCATACATCCCAACTGACGACAATATTCAGCAGTACCAGCTGGGCTAAGCCCCAGAATCGTCGCTTGTAGACCTTGTAGACAGGTCGAGAGCCCTGCTCGGTATCTGAGGAGCCAGAAGTCGACATGTCCACAGCGGAGTGTGACAGACCAAAATCATTCTATGTGGGCCTCTACGAAAGAGAAACAAAGCGGCATCTCCCATCCTTTTAGTCTCTTGGCTTTTCCAATGTTACTCTGGGGGATCCGAGGTACACGCAACCGGGTACTTGGCGGTACCTGCCCAGCCCTACTATGACGCTGCATTACACAAGTACTATCAAGTACTACTGGAGATACACAGCGGGGTTGATCGTCGAACCAAGTGAGGTCGGCTTATCTTAGTGTCTAACTAATATAGTTGTTTTAATATTTTACAGAAGATGAACAATATACGTAAATATATAGTCGAATGTATTAAGAAAATCCAATATAGTGGATTCCTCTAAAGGAATCATCTAAGACAAAGAAAGTGGAATGGCCAACCTTGGATCTCGTGTCGTATTCAGGGGTATGGACTCCATACATCAGAATCTATGAATCTATGAACCTTGAACCAATGAATCTATGATAACTACTCCGTACGCGTAGAATATTCGACATATCTTATACAGTAAATTGCCGTGGCTGAACCCTAAGGTGATGCCGATCGTATATTTTCTCCTTTGCTCCCCGCCATCTTTTATTTACTGTTAGCTACTCCGTGCCTTCGCTAAATACAGATCTCTCTCCACTATTCCCCTAATCCATAGTGACCCCTACTACATTTCCCTCCGATCGCAAACTCCAAGGTCTCATGATGCCCGACGCCTGTTCCTGAATTGCCTGCTCCTGAATTTCTCTTACGAGTTCCAATCGGAGAGACCCTGGCCATTGAACGACCATGAATTCAAGTATGCGCTCCAGCCTGTCCTCCTACGGGGACCCGCGGTATCCATCGAATATGAGTGTGAACGCCTCCGATGCTCCAGGTCCGGTTCCGCCGCTTGGAAAGACACTAGTGGACGGGTATCGAGATACTCTGGACCCCCAACATGAGGAGCGGTCGCGGTACAACCCGGTGAGTAGAGACGCAACACGCCAACCCGGGACTCCAGCTGACCATGGTTCTTTTTTTTTTTGTAGCTCAATCCGGCTCACCCGCGAAGCTCGGCTCTCCTTAATGCTAACGACCCCGTGGCTATGTACCTGTTGACCGAGACCGCGATAGGGGATAGCACGAATTACGAAGTCCTGTCCTTGGAAGAGGTGGAAGAGCTGAAGAAGGAAATTACACTACTGTCCATTCGCATCCAGGGCACGAAGCGGAAACTTGCGGTCGAAACGAAACTGCGTGATGCGGCGCAGTCACTCGGTAGGCTCTACAGCCCGCCCAGCCCGCGGAGCAGCGGCGAATACAATGCCAATGGTGGTTCGAACTCGAACCGGATGAGCCGGGGTATATTTGGTCGCAGTGGGGCTTCCGAGGCCCTCGAAAAGAGCGATTCCGAACTTGCGGTCAGCCAACGACGATGTGAGGAGTTGGCGCAGGAACTCTGGAGGCTGGAGAAGAGGTCTCAGACGATCTGCCAGCGCTTGCTAGAGCATACTGCGGGTGTCTTGCAGATGACACACAAGGGTCTGAAGAAGGGCCCTAAGAACGCTGCTCCGCGCAGTGATAGCACCTATGACAAATTCGACGATCGCAGTCTCTACCGTACAACTGAGGATTTGGATAACTTTGGCTTGAACGGGAAGACTGAGACCAACGCTGCCGCCGCAATGAATGCCGAGGCCATGCAGGCTACAGAACGACGATTGGAGGAACTTAGCGCGCGCATGCACGACATGATGATACAGTCCAACCCCGGTCAATTTGTCGACCCTCCCCCGCAGCTGTCAGAAGATGGAGGGCCCGTTAATCCTACAGCAACGGTTGACGCTCATTTGGACTATATCAAGAATAACATGGATAATATCGTCTTGCATAGGGGAGACGTTCCTGCTCCCGGGGCTTCTCGCGATATTGTACCTGAAGTCGAGTACGCTTGGAAGCACCAACTCACCGAAATCAACAATCGAGTGCAAACCATCGTTGATCGGTTTGGTTTGACCCGTTCGCCCACCTTGCCTCCACCCCCTGATGCTTCTCACGGCGAGGGACTGGAAGAACAGCTCTCATACCTTCAGGCTGGTGTAGATGGCCTGGAAAGTCGAGTGGATGGAGTACTTGAGCAGAAGAGTATTCTGACCACGCAAATCCAGCAGCAACGCGAGCTCAACTCCAAGTCGGATGCCGAACGCGATGCCCAGATCGGAGAGCTGACGGAACAGTTGACCCAAGTTCGCAGAGAGCTTGAAGTATCTGAGCGTGAAAACAACGCCAACCGCGACGAGCTGGCTCTTGTCATGGGGCAACTCAACGAAATGCGCCACGGTGGCTCTGCACAAGAAGAAGCCAAGGCGACTCTGGTTCAGGCCGAGGGCGAAGTCGCGCGCTTGCAAAGCGTTATTACCTCGTTGCACAGCGAGGCTGATGCCAGGACCAACGAAGTTAGCGATGCCCGGGATGCCCAAGATAAAGCAGAGGCCGAGGTCAAGCGCCTAGAACAATACATCGATGAAGTGCAGAGAGACAACGATACCAAAGCCGAGGAACTCAGTGATTCCCGCGACCGCGCGGAAGGTGAGGTCAAGCGTCTACAGGCCGTCATTGCATCGTTGGAGATTGATACCGAGGCTAAGAGCCAAGAGGCCAGAGAGGCCCGCGACCGTGCGGAAGACGAAGTCAAGCGTCTAGAGGTTGTCCTTTCGTCATTGCAAAATGATAGCGACACTAAGAATGAAGAGGTCAGAGAAGCCAGAGAGGCCCGCGAGCATGCGGAAGACGAAGTCAAGCGTCTAGAGGTCATCATTGCGTCGTTGCAGAATGACAACTCCACTAAGAGTGAAGAGGCAAGAGAAGCCAAGGAGGCTTGCAACAATGCGGAAGACGAAGTGAAGCGCCTACAGGTCCTCATTGCATCGTTGGAGAATGATACCGACGCTAAGAGCAAAGAAGCCAGGGAGGCCCGCGAGCATGCGGAAGACGAAGTCAAGCATCTAGAGGTGGTCATTTCATCATTGCAAAATGATCTCGACGCTAAGATTGAAGAGGCCCATGCCCATGCGGAAGATGAAATCAAGCGTCTGCATATCGTCATTGGGTCTCTGCAAGACGAAGCCGCTGCTAAAGTCGAGGACGTCAAGGAAGCCCGGGACCGCGCGGAGAACGAGATTCAACGCTTACAGAGCGTCATTGAAACACTGCAGAACGACAACGATTCTAGATCAGAGGAGGTCAGGGGTGCTCGTGACCGTGCAGAGCAAGAGGTGGCCCAACTCGAAGCAGCAATCCAACAGATCCGGATTCAATCTGATGCCCGCATTAAGGAAGCAGATGATCAGCGCGCACAGTCCGACAACAACGTCACTCGCCTGCAGAATGAGTTGACTGAGCTTGAAGGAGAGATTGTGCGGGTCACAACTGAACTGACAATGGCCAAGGCAGAGCTGGATGGTGCCTATGGTAGCCGAGCCGAGCGCGCGGCAGAGGTGGCTTCCAATCCCAATGTACAAAGGGAGAACGATGCTCTGGTTACCCGAAATATTGAACTCACTGAAGAATTGGCCTCTCTGAAGAGCCTCCGTGGCGGTGCCGATCTTCAGCAGCGGGCGGATAACCTTGAAAGAGAACTTCGTGAGATGATCGATGACTACGAAGCCATGACAAAAGCCAGCATCGAATTTGAGAAGGAACGCGAACGCTTCGAAATTTTCATTGACACTCTCCGGGATCGTTGCGAGCAACTCGAGACACAACTAGCGGAAGAACGTATCAGCTGGATGAACTTGAGTAGTCCCACATCTGTGGGCCGCGATGGCACTTCTGAGACGACATCTACCATGGTGCTCAAGAATGAGTTCAAAAAGATGATGCGTGACACACGCAACGAGAACATGAAGATACTGAGGGTGAGTTGTCCTTGTACCTTTCTCTCTTTTCTGACTAACACCCCCTAGGCGGAGCAAGAAGAGCGTCGCAGACTTGAAGGGTTGCTGCGAGCCCTAAGAAAGGAGCACGCCCAGGTGACTGGCAAGCCAATTCCCAGCCCAGGTGGCACTCCATTATGATCATGACATTCAACATTTTCGGGTTTAGAGCGCATATTCATTTGAGAGTGTACATTTAGATTGTTTTGTATAGTATTGTTTTTGGCTTGATCTCGGCAGGCACGATGAGGGTCTTCGAGGAAATCACATATTCTTCTTTGGGTATTCCCACCTATTACTCTCTCCCAGTATATTTTCATCTTGACCAGGCTTCGCTCCTTTGCCTTCAAGATGATTGCCCGAGGAAGAATCGATCAGTCCAGTAACCCTCATTCGCAGATTGTTTCAGCATCACAGAGCCTCCGACGTGGAAAGCACCCTCGTGATTCCGACTCCATTTCGCCATACGATAACCCAGACTCATTTGAGTCCACCCTAAGCGACGAACGATCTATATACAATGCGATCAGAGTCACCACACCAACTGCTTCCAGCCCTCGTTTCTACGCATCTCTCCTACAAGAGAACCCCGTTCACGAGCAAGGCCTAGCGGTTAACATGGCCAGATTTGTTCCTACAGATTCACAGGATGATCATACTACTATGACTGTGCCAGCCAGGCAAGGAAGACGACAGAGAATTGCAGGGAAGCTTGGAAATCACACCAAGCTTTTATCTGACCAGCACTGGCAAGCCACACAATGGTCGAAACCTCCTTTGAGTGGAATGGCATCGGTACCAGACCGCCGTCCGTCTTTGCATCGCAAGGCTGTTTCCCTCGGTGATGATAGTATCTGTAGGCCTAAATGGCCTGGGAACTTGGGACCTGCAGTGACGATTGTCCAACCTCGATATCCACCGCCAGAAAGATCGCCTACACCCCCTGGCCTTCCCTCCTTCGGCACATCAGAAGCTATGAGCATCTCTGCGCGGTTCATGATCCCAGATAACAATGCACGGCCATTGGCAAACATGCAATGTGGTGGTCCTACTAGTGGTCAGCGTGGCACTTCGTATGGTGACACCCTGAGGAGATTCTTTGGCTTGCCGTCTTCTGCATCTCATGCTAGTGGGATTTCCGTGAATGGGATAGGAAGAGCCGAGGATGGTACGCTAGTACAGGGTCGGTTCCCCCATCGACAAAGTGGACATGGAATGAATATGGGTCGACCGCTGCAGGACCACCCTTTCCACCAACGCAATCTTCCCGTTGCCCACCGCGAAGCCACATATACAAGCTACAATCCTTATGGTGAAGGTTCAAACAAAGGTAGCCTTGGGAGAGACCCAAGCAGGCGTGCCCAGCCTCTGGCCAGGTCCTCTAGACGACATTTTCCCTCTCCGTCGAACCCGGCCCCTGCTGTACTAAACCGCCCACCGCGGCCCAGAGCTAATGCACTTCTCAGCTTGTCGCGCAATCTGACCTGCTTAAACGGTCCTGCGGATTCGGTGGAGCCTACTGTCCAAGGAACGAGGGCGATTGGCGACCATATCCCTCCCAATCCATCGCGGTTGCAGTCGGTCTTCACGATGGCTGTCTGCGGCGGCAGTGCAAATGAAGGCCCCCACGCAAACATGCCTGTATGTCCGGACGTTCTGTCGTGGGTGAAAGCGCAGTCTTGCATCTTCTGTTGCCCGGGTAGCCATGAGGAACCGGATGATTCGCTCGGGGCAACCAGCTCACGGGACACATATATAACTGCGCAGAGTCAGGTATCGCCTACTGGATCTCAGAATGAGGGCAGTGAGGGGAATGATCATGTCCATGGCCTCCAGGCATGGATCTCATCTTTGTACGGTGTCATGTTCCCGACCCTTGTGAACTCTACCGCTGTTTAGTTTTTCATTCGAAGTATATGTTCCACGACCTCTTGCACTACTACTGTGGTGCTAGTTTCTTTCTTTTATGGATGCTCAGTGCATCAACGCACTTGCTACATAGTCTATCATTAACTCGAACGTCCTGTATACGTGTCGGGTCTCCGAGATCCATAGCCCTAATTAGCGGACTTCAAGGCCGGACTGGAATTTCCTATGAGGGCCAGACTCTGCCATCATTAAGGTGGCCTCCAAAACACGCAAGCCCTTCATAAGTCTCTCTCTGTTGTCCCATGCTTTACCCTTGAATATGAGGTTCTTCTCTCCCTGGTATCCGTAGATGAGCGTTTTCTGTCCATAGCTATCATGGCAACCTCAAGCCCTTCGAATGTACAATTCTTCCTACAATTGCACTGGTATATATATTAGTATGTGTGTATTCTTCATCCAATTTTCACCTAGAGATCGAGGAAGTCCAATCCCTCAGCAACAAACTATATTGTACATCATCCCTATCTCAGAAGATATCTTCATAATGCTCAAACGAGTCTGCAAGTTCTCAGCCTGCGCATAGTACTAGACTTGGGTCTGGGAAAATTTCCGAGTAGTTTATTAGTCGATCTCTAACTGAAGTTCCTAATGAGCCATATACTTTCCGCCGTGGTTTTATCTCCATAAAATGATATTGACTTGGTAGTCGGACGTTTCTGATTGATGCTAATCATAATGCTATGGATAGAATGCCACACCGGCGCCATGCAAGAAAGATAAGAATGAGATCGAAGAGATATAGAGAAAGAAACTCTGGGAAGAATATGTGACCTGGATAGCCAGGAAGGACTCCTAATACGGAAGTCAAGAGAAGAAATGCACCATTAAAAGGAGATCAAGGGCCCATCGTATGTATATGACACGACATTGAGAAGATGGGCAAGGAGAGGACAGGGGGACACGGAGAGAGACAGAGAAAGCGGGGGAGCAAGGAGCAATGTACCAAGCAAAGAAAGCACAACGCGATCGCATGGATGCTAATAATAGGAAATCGTCAAGTGAATTGAGCCGTCTGTTCGTTGGAAGGCTCACGATTCGCGCCCGGTGAGGACGATGCAGAAGATGGATTGAAGTAAAAGAAGAACAGGTGCTAGTATTAAAAAGCGTAAAAGAAAAGATTAAAGCCCCTTGAAGAATGGACTCGCCTCAATGATATCTTGATCATCGCAGGCAAAATCCCATCCCACAATGCGAGGGTCCACGCTGGCACAAATGAGCTTCCGTGCGTCAAACTGGAGTTTGAACACCCTCGCAGCTGTCGAGGACCCTTGAGGTCTGCGTTGATGGCCATGGTGGTGATGATGGTGAGCAGGAAGTGGGGCGAGCGGCACGGCATTGATAACCAGAGGAGGCAGAAATTGTGGGTTGGCACGACCAGCGTGGGGATTGATATTGGGATTTTGCCCAAGTGCCGCCAGAGCCTGTGCTGCTTGCAATTGCTGGGCCTGGGCCTGGGCCTGGGCCGCAACAGTGGTTCTTGCCACTTGGCTGAGGTTCGCACGAGCGGAATTGGCGATGGCATCACTGTGTCGCAGTTGATGGTCCGTTGTCCACTTGTTATTACGGTCTTTGTGCCAGATTAAGATTGACTCGTCGTAGGAACCGGACACGATACGGGCCCAGCTACTACCTCCCCCACCGGGTGGAATTTTTGCCCCCAGAGCAGGGATATCACGAGGGTCCCGCGATCCCGCAGTGTTCGGTTGGTAGCCATTACGGCGTTGCTCCCGATGACCCATGTCGACATCCAATCCGGCCTCTTGGGCTGCGAAAAACGCAGTTTCACACGCTATCGCTTCTTCGCGCAAGGTTTCATCGGCCCCCGGAGCATCACCAAACCCTGCTTGAAGGGTGCGGACGAGATTACTATGAGCTCGTAGACACGCCACCTCAGCTCCGGTGGCATGATCGTAGATGCGAACAGAGTTATCATTGCTGCCACTGATAATCCTTCGGCTGTCGAATTCGACACATGCGATACCTTTCTCATGGCCCAGCAAGGACTTTGAGCAAGCACCAGTCCGGATGTTCCAGACCTTGATCACACGATCTCCAGACGCCGTCACAATATCATCACCATGGATCTGCATTGCATTCACGGCGGCTCCGTGTCCTTCCACAGTCATAAGCAACGTGTAAGGCTCTAGGACTTTGTATTGATCATGCGCAATGCCAGCTTCAAGAACGCTCGGTGCAACCGTGTTCAAATCTACTATCCATGTAGGATATGTGGCGCCTGATCCATGGCAGATATGCGGATAATCCTTGCTATTCGGTAGAAGAGCTCGGCGGTTCCATACCTTCACAGTTCGGTCTTTAGAACATGTCACAAGGTAACGATTGTCGAATTTGAGATTGAGCACCGAATCAAGATGCGCGTCTTCGATTTGATGAATCTTTTCTCCAGTGGAGAATTTCCATATAATGACAGACTTGTCGCTGCTGCCAGAGATGATGATGTCTTCCTCAGGTCGAGGATCGAATTGCAGGCAAAGTACGGACTTGATATGTCCTACCAGCGGAGGATGCCACAGTCGTTTGGTATCCAGGTTCCAGACTCGCAAAGTCTTGTCTCGGCTCCCACTGACTAGCCATCGGCCTTCGAACTGGATCGCATATACGCATTCCCGGTGAGCCTCCTCTGGGTGAGACGGGTCAGGAAGTTGGAAATTGGTGTATCGGCCTTGATGCCAATTTGCTTCGAGCCGCCTGCGTTGCTTATAGATATGGAAATAGTTGACCTTCGCGCTTCCGTCGGTATCCCGAGTGAGAAGATGCGATCGTAGAGGTGGGTACAGTGGCGAAGGAGATTGGGAGACGTTGGTTGGCAAAATGAACTCGGGGTCTTCAGCTAACGAAGGTGTAGTCTGGTCGTCATCATCAGTCATGTGATGATCACCTTCACTGTCGGCCATCGGGAGTGCAGGGCCAAACACGGTCGGTCTTTGGGTTTCATCGCTTCGTGAATTGAGCCAGGTCGACGGCACGCGCTTTTTATGCTTAGGTTCCCCGAGATCCGGCTCCGAGTGTCGTAGGCGAGACTTCCGAGTCTGGGGCGACATGGCCTCGGAATGTTCTTGTTCAAACGCACGAATTGCGCCCGTGTCCATGTCCCAACCTTCGTGGATGTATTTGAATTTCCACAGACCCGAGTCAAGGATACGATCACGCCATGAGCGGGATGCAAGCGAAGCATTCAGAAGCGTCCGAGCGTCGAGGTAGGTAAACACCTGCCATGTGACTTCCGGGGGAAGCCTGACACATGGGTCAATATGGAAGATTGGGTTGAGTCGATCAACTACTGCCGCGATGCTTGAGGTTGGTAGGGACCGAAGAAGGCTGTATGCGAGTTCTGGAAGTGGTAAGCCCCCAGTTAGCAAGGGCAATCGCAAAGTGACAAGCAAAAGAGGCTGATGCTTCGCGCTCGTGGCAATTACCACAGGGGCCAAAGGGAAAGGGTAATCTTACCAGCTCTACCGGTCTCGGACTGGGCGAGCAACCAACTAGGAAGCGTCATGACATTGTCCGATCCCAGGTCTTTGTCGGCCTGGCTTCGAGTATCATCCGAGTAGCCTTCATCGAGCTTAAACGAGGGTGACAAAGAAAGCGCGGGGAACTCGGAAACGGTAGTCGTCTGCAATTGCAGCGTAGGGGAGATTCGAGCATCGGGGGCGTCGGGAGCATCGGGCAAGGGCTCGCCCTCCATTGATGCGGGTTTCAGAGGGGTCTGCGCCGGGCTGATGAACGGAACGCCGAGATCAATGGCGTCGGGCGATGGCTGCGAAATCCTGCTGGGAACTTTCCGTGGAGCGATTATAGAAATTAATAAATGAGGTAGCGTCCTGTGCAAGAGGAGGGTTGTGGGGAAAGGAAGGAGAAGGAGGTTGAGCAGATGGGTTGGCCTCGGTGCATGTCACGTCAGGTTTGGACGAGGCAAGGCGCACCAGTCTTGGAGATTGATAGAGCGCAACTTTCACGAACTTCAGTCGCAAGGTGAATAGAAAGAAGAGATTCGATTTAAAGCCGACGAGGAAGAAAGGTAGAATTTCATTAGAGTTTATATTCAAATACAGAGTCAACCTCAAGAGCCTATGCTTGGTCGCCCTGTGAGTCACGTGAGTCAAGTCTATAGAACTCCCGCTAGCTACTTCGGGTATATCCACCGCTGGCCGCAATTGTTAATGTAATACTCCGTAGTGTTCATAGTATTCTTAACACAAGCGCACCATTGAAGTACTTTTCTATGTCTATAAAATACATTTGAAATACTGCTATATATCTTCGTTAATTCAAATTACTTTAGAGTTTAGATTAGAGGGTATAAATAGGTATAGAAAGATACTTGAATGGTGTCATGGCGCGTGTGTTAATTCTGTAGGGATATATATGGTTGGTATTTATGGCCAGCGGTGGATATACCTGAAGTAGCTAGCGGGATTGTGCCCCTAGGATTTCTCAGAACCATAGCACAACGTACATGATACATATATTTAACTCCTCCACGAGAAAAACAAGCGTTGAAAAGATAATGAAGATACCAATGTGTCAAATCAAAGTGAAGAGGTCCATAATGAGCCGATTCCTCAGTGTCTTATGAAGGATTGAACTACTGCCGTAGAAATATGTAAGGAACAAACTCACAGTATATATATCCTGTCTCATTCCAGGGTTGGATTCAATGCAGTGGCTATGGATGAAGAAACCCCATGTCTAGGTGAGAGAAAAATATAGTACGATTGCATTTTCCTGAACACTAGGTCACTTAATATATAGTTACTCCGTGGTGCTATGTCACGAAGGGAACTGACAAAATCAGGACTGTCTCATAATTGCACGGACCATTTCTAGGCGCTAAAGACAGGGGATACTAACGTTTGAGGGCAGAAAGATTGTAATGGTACATGTGTAAGTTATGTATATATCTCAGTGAATGTACCTTTTGTATGCAAGCCCCCTACAAAAGGTACTAATGCACGTAGCTACCCCATCATCATTAGCTCTCTTCTCCAGCCTCTAGCTCTCTCCAGAATTTCAATTCACCAGCCCTCCAGTTCCCAGCCTTAAGGGCCTAGGCTGCCCAGCCTGCCCCCCCAACCTTGAAGGTGGAGGGCTGCTGACTCAGCTGCCCCTCTCCACACCACACCGCCCCATAAAACACGCGCTAAACCCTTTGAGGAAACTGACCAGACTCCTTCGGCCCCAAGGATCCTTATTCCTCTGTTCCATCAGCAGAACTCTCGGCTGTTGTGTTTGCTCTTGTCGTTCTGGTGCTTGACCTCATCTAAGTACTGAGTCCTTCTTGTTCTGGCTCCCCTTATCCTATTATTCCGTGCGCCCCCTTTTTCTCGAGACTTCGATTGTCCTCCGTTGTGTCCTAGTGACTGACCCTTTCGCAAAGGTGTTCCTCCGAATTCACTTTTACCTGATTTGACTCGCCTGCCCGGCTGCAGCGGTTATTTAAACACTTGAATCCACAACCCCCATCGATTGGGGCTGGCTGAAGGCCGGATTATATTCCTGGAGCCCCTCCTTTTCAAGTGACGGTGCATCGTACTTGATATTCGCGCTATTGGTTCAAACAAATATATAGGCATCTGATCTCGAGAGCGCTTCCCGGGATCCGCATACTCAAAAAGCACGCTCACAACAACTGACCGAGTCGCTGTCGGAATTTCGAACCTCTTGTTTGACACCCCCTGCGCCGCGCAGCTTACGCCCCCGGGGAACTCATGATCGTCATCTCTCCACTTCCGACGCCCGTCGATCTCTCCGAACCTATTCCTATTAGGTCTGCTGTGCAGATTTAAGTTGAGCCTGGCTGGTCTAACTCATCTATATCTGGCCTTCGAGGAAAGATATGATTGACTCTTCAGCCATGAGCGGCGCTCCGGTCGCCGAGGATAACATCATCAACCGCCGCGGTGGCGAATCGATCTACCAGAGCTGTGTCAATCTGAGGCGGCGGCTATCCGAAGTTCCCAACTTTGAGTCATACTTACAAGAGATGGATGATGATGATCGCATGAGAGGAAATACAGATCCGGTGGCTTCGTTGTGGAATTGTCTCAGAAATGGATACCCATTATTGAGCATCTATAATGCATCTGGTCCCGACGAGCCACTAGAAATTGATCCTGGGAAGGTAACCGAGGCGAAGCGTCCCAAAGCGGCGACCTTCAAGTTCCTACAGGCCTGTTTACAAGAGCTGGCATTCCCTCAGCAGGATTGCTTTTTGATCACCGACCTTTATGGCGAGAGTACCACCGGATTCATCAAAGTGATCAAAATGGTCAACCGCGTGGTGGACATTCTCGAGATGCAAGGTCAACTAAAGCAATCCGAGGTTTCAGAGGCTCCCTCCGCGAAAACCAATGTGAAGCTGACCAAGCGAGAGCATATTCTCAAGGAACTTCTGGAGACGGAGCGTGACTATGTTCATCACCTGCAGAATCTCCAAGCGCTCAAGAAGGAACTGGAAGAGACAGGCGCTTTGACAGGTGATGCGAGCCATCAGATTTTCCTCAATTTAAACAACCTACTAGACTTTGCCCAACGGTTCCTGATTCGCATGGAGCAGCACTACGCCTTGCCAGAAGAAATGCAGAACTGGGGTCACCTTTTCTACTCGCATGAAGATGCTTTCCGGCAGTATGAGCCTTTCATTGCCAACCAGATGCGCTGTGACGAAGCTTGTATGAAGGATTGGGACAAAATCTCAAGTGCGCCACGCCATATAGATCTCCAGCAAATGGTCGCTCAACCGAAAACTCTCAATGGATTCTTTGTGAAACCCTTCCAGCGTTTGACTCGATACCCGCTGATGCTTTTGGTAAGTTTGCTGAATGCTAGGTTCAAGATCAACGAGCTAATATGGCTGTACCATTTCAGGAGTTACGCAAACAATTAGAAGACGAGCAACTGCAGGCCGATATCTCGCGTGCAGTAAATTGCATCCAGAATGTGTTGGACTTTGCTAATGAGGCAATCCACAAAGAGCATTTGACTGCGGCGGTACTTGATCTATCCGAGCGCGTGGATGACTGGAAAGCATTGAAGATGGAGTCATTCGGAGATCTTCTTCGATTTGGCACCTTCCAAGTTGTCAAGGGAGACGGTGGAAAGGATAGCGAGCGAGAGGTATGTGATCTTACGTTTTGTTTCCCGAAATGACAGGTCACTAACATGTCTTTTAGTACCATATCTATCTCTTCGAGCGAATACTTCTCTGTTGCAAAGATATCAATCCCAACAAGCAAAAGTCCAAGCTTATGATGCAAAAAGATAAGCCGTCTCTGAATGCTAAAGGAAAGGCTCGTGTTCAACTGAAGGGTCGAATCTACATGGCCAACGTCACAGATATCGTCCTTCTTCAAAAGCCTGGTAAGGATCACTCTTGGCTTGTTAGGCTAAAAAATATACCTCTAATCGGTTCCCACAGGACTCTATCGTATTCAAATTTTCTGGAAAGGAGACCCTGGTGTCGTTGACAATTTTATCATCCGATATAATAACGAGAACACCATGCGGACTTGGTACAAGGAAATTGACACCCAACGGGTGATTCAAGCGGAGCGACGCACTATGCGCAATACTGGTACATCCGACAGCGAGTTCACATACATGGAGGGCATGCCGCACATTCCCAATCCCTATCAACAAGAGTATGATACCGACGATGCCAGCAACAAAGATCCATATCAATCCGAATTCCCCATGAGCCGAAATCCGTCCAGCACTAGTCTGAGAACCCGATCTGCCACCAATGGCAGCGCCATCTCTGCTGCTCACCCCAATGCCCGACCGCGCTATGCGGGAACTGATCCAACAATCGCGCTGCACACTCAGTTCCCCGGTAGCGGAAACATGTCCCCCGGTGATCGAAACGTAAGCTCCTACTTTTCCCCCACGACCGAGACTCCTTCCACAAGATCGAGTTCTCAATCCGCAGGGTTTTCCTTCAGTCGTCAGAATACCAATTCCACCACTCAATCATCTGTCTGGAATGAGGATACCCTTCGCTACACAGCACCAGCGTTGTCTCGTGTAACATCACGGGACGGAACAACCTCTGGCGGATATTTCCCACCTCAGCCTATTGCCAGAGGTGCTCAGCGTCCGTCATTGCCTCCACTCTCAGCCTCGCAGTCTCACGCCAATGGCATGGCCCAGCGGATGCGATCGGCTAGTAGCCCAGATATTCATCATCACAGTAACAATCCGGAGTCACGACGTTATATGGGAGTGCACACTATGCAGACCGTCGACAATGTCCCTGTGCCACCGATCCCTGCGCACATGGCCAGCATGATAACCCCCGTTAACCGCAGCCAGAACGGTTCGCCCACCAACACCCAGCTCCCTATTCGTACCCAGCCTCAACTCCACACGACGCACTTTAACGAGCCGGAATATAACGAGACCCGCAATTCTGGGCAAATCTCCGATCCTGCTACATCGCCCTTGACCCAAGAGCCAGAGGAAGGAGACTACATGCCCACTCAACTTAAGGCCAAGGTGAACTTTGAGGACAACTATGTCACGCTGGTAATTGCGACCAACATTATGTTCCGATCATTGACGGACCGCGTGGATGCCAAACTCGCTCGATTTACTGATCGATCCATCGGGAGCAAAACCGTCCGGCTGCGCTACCGGGATGAAGACGGTGATTTCGTCACGATCGATAGCGACGAGGCGGTCCAGCTTGCTTTCCTGGAATGGCGGGAACAACATCGTGATATGCTTGCCAAGGGCTTGGTAGGAGAGATTCAGCTCTACTGCCAGGTGGTCGATTAGATCATTTGTTTTCTTGTTCGCTTTCCGCTCATTCTTGACTTAATACCTCCCTTGATTCCCCCCCGGGCGAGGATCGATCCTCGTCTTTTCCTTTGCATCGCCTGTGGCGCTCGTTCTCCCATCCTGACCCTTATTACCCAACTGGATTTGGCCTGAAACTGTTGAGCAGCCGTTCTCGGGGGAGATACTTCTTTCTATCTCCCCTTCTTCTTTGTGACTTTCAGCGAGCCACGCCGTGGCAAACATGTAGTTGGACTGTGGCGTCTCCAGGCGAGCATCTAATGATTTGTTTACGGCATGAATGATGTCCTGGTGACGAGGTGAAGGGATAAAGACGTCCCCGTTTCTTTTTTTTTTGATTTTGCGTTCCCATTTCGCGGGTTGTTATCTCTTTACTGATCTCCTAGTATCTCAATGTCCACGAACGTACGAAGCTTCCATATGATGTATATGCCTATTGTTTTTTATATTTCCGTTGGAATCTATACCAGACCTATAATCCGTATCCACTTGTCTATCAGATCGGTATGCCGGAGCAGGTCGGATAGCCGATATTCTTGGCAAGGCCAGATTAGTTTACAGCTACAACATACGGAGTACTATGCATATGAAGTAGCTATAGCCCTGTATAAGGCTAGCTATAATTATACTCCTTAGCAGCTGAGAATTTATACTCGAGAGGTAGTTCCGGCACTCCCGGCTACCATTCGGAAGATCGCCCACTAAAAGACTAAATAGGAAATATCTTGAGATCACACCGTATTGGTCTGCGCTATTAATATATGCGCGGAGCGCCTGCTGCCCCTGAGGTCTGAGGGAATTATGAATAGGAGTCGAGTCGGTGAGCTCGTCGAATCGTCGGCCAGTATGTGCTGGCAAGCGGCCTTTTCGTCGTTCTATAAAAGAAAGGGCGCGCTGCAGATGATTTTTTTCTTCACTTTTGCCCCTCCCACTTCCGAGAGTTCCCTACTTTTCTGATAGAAAAGGAACCGTAATCGTTTTACAGTCAAACCAGAAAACTCGCCAAAAATGTCGTTCTCCGGCCGCCGACTGAGCATCCTACGCGCGTCCGATAACCGCAACCCATCGGCCAAGAAGGAACTGTCGGAAAACGGTATGCAATGACACGTTTCTGACATTTCTAGCTTTCTAACTTTCTAACTTTTGAAATCCTCAGAACTCAACTCAGAAACCCATCGGCAATTTCGAGAGGCTCACGAAGGTCACCGTCCCCACGCCGGTCTCGACGCTTCCCGTGCCTCCACCGGTGTCGTCTGGTGCACAGAGCGAGCCTGCGAGCATGGCTACGCCGATGATCCTTCCAGCTGGGCCAATTTAGGTCAGGGAGCCCCCGAGGCTGACGACGGCATCGAGGGAAGTTTCCCTCGCCCGACTGCTATCCCCATCACATCCGCTTCTCGGGAATATGGCCCGACCGCCGGTATCAAGCCATTGCGCGCTGCCGTCGCTCGTCTATACAACGATCACTACCGCCAGGGCAAGGAGAGCCAGTATACCTGGGAGAATGTCTGCATTGTTCCCGGTGGCCGCGCGGGTCTGATTCGGATTGCTGCCATTCTCGGAAACTCGTACCTGTCCTTCCCTATCCCCGATTACTCTGCGTACTCGGAGATGTTGTCTCTGTTCAAGAACGTGCGTTAAGAAGAGCCGAGCCTGAAGTGTTGCCGTTTACTGATTCTTCGGCAGATTGCTCCCATTCCCCTCCCTCTTTCCAAGGAGGAACACTACCACATCCACCCCAACAAGATCGCCGAGGAAATCGCCCGTGGCACCCAGGTGCTGCTGACCTCCAACCCCCGTAACCCTACAGGCCACTTTATGCCGCTAGACGAGCTTAAACAAATCCAGGACCTCTGCCGTGACCGCGCGACTCTGATTCTGGACGAGTTCTACGGCGGATACAACTACACAACGGGCTGCGACGGATCAACGATCAGTGGTGCACAGAACGTCGTCGACGTTAACAAGGATGGTACGATACCCGCCCCGAAACCCTAAATTTTGATCACGGGCTAACCGGCCCCACAGACGTTCTCCTGATCGATGGGCTCACAAAGCGGTTCCGCCTTCCCGGCTGGCGAATTGCGTGGGTGGTCGGACCCAAGGACTTTGTCGACGCCCTGGGTTCCGCAGGATCGTACCTTGACGGTGGCGCCAACGTGCCATTCCAAGAAGCCGCGATTCCGATGCTGGAGCCGTGGCTGGTGCGCATGGAGATGAAGGCGCTGCAGCAACACTTTATGGAGAAGCGCGACTACGTCCTCGGCCGTCTCTACGATATCGGTTTCCGTGTCCAGGACATCCCCGGAGCGACCTTTTACATCTGGCTCGATCTGACTTCCATCGAGCCCCCTCTGCCTGCCGAGTCTAACATCTCCGACGGTCTGAACTTCTTCAGTGCGCTGCTGACCCAGAAGGTCATCGTTGTGCCTGGTATCTTCTTCGACTTGAACCCGGCCAAGCGTCGTGATCTCTTCGACAGCCCGTGTCACCACTTCGTTCGTCTGAGCTACGGGCCTAAGATGGATGTGTTGAAGCGGGGTCTTGATGGTATTGAGCGTGTTGTTAAGCGTGCTCGTCTGATGGGTGCGCCGAAGTGGGATGCTGAGGTTGCCGTTGGGGATGAGTAGGCTTTTTACTTCCACCTTTTGTGTCAACACCAACTTGCCAGCTCGGCTGGTAGTTGGAAGGGGGTTAATAGAAAGAAGGCTTAGAGAAGCACTTATATTAGAGTATTCATGCACATATTTGCGACTGCACCTTGTCTTTCTCATCGAATAACCATACCTAACACAACGGAACACGAGGTCACCATTGCATGTACCATGTGAAGCAAAGTATGGATATCACGCAAATACTGTATCTGCTCATGTTCAGAGCCAAGGAGGGGTGGTCAATATCGCAACGGCCCAATCTCCTCCCACCTAGCCTCGGTCAAAAGCCATCCACCATGTGCTCGCGACATTCTGACATTCTGACAGTCTGACAATCTGACTTCTGGAATCCTTACTCCCTCACAAGTACATAGTACATATCCCAATTTCCCCAGTCAAGCCACATCAGCCCCCATTTCCAAAAACCTCCGGTCATCCTTGACCTCGGGAATCCAAGAGGGGTATTTGCATTTGTGCCAGGAGGGGCTATTCCTAGATAGGAGCGTAGTCTCTACATGGTACAACATACCACTGCCACTGCCACTGCCATACACAGACGGCATCTTCCTCAGCCCGGATGACGTCGCACGAAAAAAGGCTTATAAACGCAGCCGTTACCAGCGTCGTACACTGAGATCAACGGATGTCTGTCTTGGGTATATTATTATTTTATACGGTCCAGGTGGATATGGATATGGAAATGAAAATGATATGGATACACACTACCCCAGGCACTGTGATAGGCGCCGGTATTTTCGTCTAAAGTTTCCAGATGCGGTTAGGTTGAGTGAGTGCCTGGGGCATCTTTTGAGAATCGCAGAAGGAGAACGGGATGGCTAATTAGTTTACTACGGAGTGATTATGGCGTCCTGTATTTTTAATGCTGAGGTGATGATTTGTTTGCATTCGGACTCGTTTGAACGAACATGTACGATGGAGGTACTACTCCGTGTCAAGACGACTTCGTGTCACGACACAAAGGAACGGTATAAAACGAGGATCCGATCTGACTAGATCTCGCTTTTGATCCTTGGATAGCACGTCTTACGGAGTTGGGCGACAGAGTGGAACTAAGAACCAGATATAGTGGGTTGATCTGATGTAACATAATGTCTATGTATCTCGGCACCCATAGCTGCACTTTAAGATGTTGATCTATGGATCCCGCGCAATCTAGACCAGACATAGCTTCAATATGAACTCTGGTTCATCGAACTCCTCCTTTTCCAGAAGAATCAAGATATAATTTTAGAACGTGGAAACTTTCTAGCCGAGCGGTAATTTTAATTGTAATTTCAAATGTAATCTGTTTTTGTCTCTGTTTTTTCCTCGTATTTTCGTTTCAAAACACAATTCCAAACTTTGAGATCGGCCTGAGCCGCAAAAATACCAGAACGGACTGAAATCCGTCGATCGCTCGTATCCAACTTACCATTCCAAGGTCAGACCCATTCCACGCCTTCATCGTACCTGGACGTCTCCTTCGGAAATGACTTCGCGTCCAACTCATTGGATCAACCCCCGATCTGAGATGAACGCGTCCTCTACCCCATCCATAAAGCTTGTTTCTGTCTCTTTCGGATCGGGCTAGTCTGGATAGAATAGGTCATGAGTTGAGGATTATCACAATATGTATAATAGAATCGAACTGAATACTCCACTTCTCCTTTTTACCCCCGATATAGACGGTGCAGGTCTTGTCGGGGACCACATGGAACCAGAAACTCACCGGCTAAGAGGTGAGGTTTCGAATTGTCTTTGACAGGTTACATTGTGGATTTGCCAAGGGTTTGTTTTCTTTGGCTTTGGACCAATGTGGTTCTGCATATTACTATTACCATATATTACCATTTATTACGATAATATACGATAATATACCAAATTACCATCCAATACACCAGTACCGGGGTCCAGTGGACCTTCGGGAACGGTCCATAGCGTCCGCAATGTCAAGCGTCGTGACAATACAATACCCGCACCTACCAGGCTCTGTGCCGTGTACCCCGGTGCTCCCGAAGGCCCAAGCTCCTGACTTCTTTGGTAAATAGTATACAGTATAGTATAGTATGTATCAGGATACGTATATTATTTATAGATCTATATACTTAAAATTTACATTGATAGGTTAGAAATAACCCGGATTCAGATAAATCCCCGTGGACCAGGGGTCTTCACATACTACATACCCCTTTAGGAAAGTAGTTAGTTCCTCGCATTCCCCATAAAAAGTTGACGTCTCCACCCCGCGTTAATACCGGCAAGCTATACTCCGTGCAACGGCGCCTACGATTAATTACTTTGGCTTTAGACGGAGTACTCCGGAGTGCGGAATAGGAAATAGCCTATGTCCTAGCTCCGACACTAGCTACATGCTGTGGTCAACTTCCTTACTTTTCTATCAGAACCCCTCAATAGCCATACACCATATACAACATATAACATATACAACATAGGGGATATCCATAATAATCATACACATCCTGGTTCTAACAATGATCGAGGTCTCTGAATATTCACACGGCAAGTCCAGGTCTCGGTGGGTCCATCCTCCTAATTCCCCTTAGATCGCCGTTAGAAAATACCCCCACACCGACTCTTACGACCGACTCCGTAGGGATCTCGCCGCGGAGCTTATACGGAGTACGGAGTACCATACCTATTACGGAGTATAGTCAATTGGATTTAGATTGCAATAAGGAAATCAGTCCATAGCCGATCACCCACAAGCGGAAATAGTTGCGCCTAGCTCTTCCCTTCCAGCCCTTGCAGTTTATCTCCTATTTTCCTCTACTCCGGTATTGCGCTTGTTGCGAAATAGGTTACAAAAATACTGCTGCTTCGATGTCGCTCGTATGATGTCCTCCATCTGTTTGATTGACACACCTGCCTACCCCTGGAGACAAAATCAAAACCAAGTAGCCTGATACGAGTGAAAGGGCTTGGCTTGGGCTGTCGCTGGATATTGACCATAATGCCTCCTTTCTCAATTCAGATTGCATGTTCCATCGAGTTGCGTCTTGCACCATCTTAATTACTCGTACTCCCTAGAACATGTGCTATATACACGCAAGATTGAACCAATCACCATGTCATATTCCGACTCATCCCACCCCGACATATCCTGATACATAATCTAGCAGCGATTAGATCCTAGTCTCGCCAGGAAATGTACATGCGCCCACGGGAGTAGCTGCCCCGTTAAGCGAACTTGAAACTCCGGTACGCCCAATGCCATTTCCAGTCCAGATCATCGCCCGAAGTCTGGATTTGCGCTCACCGGAGCAGATGCTCGCCTACGGGGTCACGGAGTACAGCTTATACTTATTATATTGCATGGCGGCTCGGAAAGTTGGGCATCGCAGGACGGGAGCGCCACTTTGTGATTTGGTAGATCGATTGGAGGGAGATAAAATGAATGGTAGAACTAGCTAGCTGGGATCAGTGTTAATTAAAGTCTCAGATGGTAGAAGCGAGATGAACAACTCTCGGGACCCTGTCGAGAGTCCACGATTGGGGGGTATTGGAAGTGACTAGTCAAACCAGACCCAGTTCGAAGGCTAACGCCCAGGTTGCGTAGTTAGTTTGTGACTTGCATGTGGGAGGGGCGACCCCATGAAACACGAGAAACACGAGAAACACCACGGAGGACTTGATTACTAGTGTGTGAAATACATCGTAGATCACCTCGGCCTCAAGTATGTCGTATGAGGCTTTTGCGTCCACCTACATAGTATACAGTGTCGTAGCGTAGTGCGCAGGTACATACATACTATGATAACCATCCAGTCCGCCGGGAAAAGGCCCGACAGGCCGGGTCTTTGTGTGTCCAGCTTAGTCTACGGAGAACTGAAAATAAATTGGTGATCCTTCTGGAGGCGGGATCTACCGGCCCTTTCACATTCCACACGTTTACCGGGGTTTATCTCCCCACTCTCGGACGGGTTTGGTCCCCTCTCCCTGGCCCCCCTTTGTATGGATCATTGGATCTGCGTCGGTGTCTAGGCCCAGGTCCGGAGACTCCGTTTGAATATTCAGGGAAAGAGATCTCCGCGAGAACGAAAAGGGGAGGTAAAACGACAGAAGATCATCAGTAGATATAATCAATTTCACCAACTAGAGAAGAGGAAGAGGTTGTTTCCCATTTCAAATCGGAAATAGTATCCGCTGTACCTTTAAGAGCCTTACAGTAGCCTAACAACCCAAAAGAAAACCGGTTTTGGGCTGCAGTTGATGGTCGATATTGATTACACTCTATTGACAAATAGGTAGGAAACCTCGCATACCTCGCCCGTTGGGATATTTGTTTAATTCATTTTATTTTGGTGATTTGGATTGGATGTTCGAATTAGAACTACTTCCTCGAGGATTGTCCGATTGTCCGATTTTCTCCTCGATTCTGACTGGCTGCGTCGTATATAAATCTCCATGCTAATGAATCCCAAGTACCTTGTACCTTGTACCTTTCAACCCAACCCCGTATACAATCAAACAAACCTACACAACCTCTCTAGTAAAGACAGATGTCTCACTAAGGTCTCGTCTCGTCTCGAGAAGCGGCAAAGGCAAACAGACCCTTGTTCAAAAAAGAGAGAAATTTTCCTGTTCGCCACAAGGTACTAACTAACCAAGGACGACTCTGGACTCCGGTACCCCCACGGAGCTGGTCGACTAGTGGCGATATTGTTCTAGGCAGAGTGCAACGTTGAATATTCCAGCCATGAATCGAAATCGGTTACTCAATAACTATGCAGAGCAGGGAACTAGTCCGCATCCACCTTGGTGGAGCAGCCTGGTAGAGATAGATCCCTACCGAGATATCCACCAGGATTCGTCTAGTAGGTAACTAGTTATGTTTGAGGGTAAAACAAATTGCTGTTGCATTCGGGATTTCGGGGAGCGAAGGGCCGAATGGATTCTACAGGGGTGTTGGATAGTCAGACAGACAGACAAATGATACTGTAGTTAGATAGTAGGAGTAGTAAAGCATAGAAATTATTGTAGATGGCTGTCTGAAGTGTCCTTCCTAAAAGAGAATATTAATCAATATAATTGTCACCCATTCTAGAAGGGTAAGCGAAAACGAGTGTAAAAAAAAAAAATGTCTTTGTTAGCGAGACAGGGTTGCGCTCCTCGAATTTCCCTTGGCTTGGCTCTCCTTGGCTCTCCGAGGAAAATGGGGCCACCGCGTGTGAAAAAAAAAGAAGAGAAATTGGAAGTTTGGAACAGAAGGAATGAAATAGCGCACGAGTCATGCAATTATTTCGGATTGATCTTACATGCTATGACTATGAACTAGCTTTAGTTCTCGAACTAGTTCGAAGGATTGTAGCATAATACGGGAGGCTGAAGAGAAAGTAAATACGATGTGGAAAGGATTTCTGTTCAAAGGCTAAGTCTTGGAGCCAATCAGAATGCAGTTTCCATCGCAGTATTATTCCTGGGAAACGACTAGCTCTGATATATCATGGGGCAATATCGGAATGACCGTCTTGGTAAGGAAATTCTTGGGTGAAAATAGACGACCAATACACGCAGGAGTAGGGAATATAACAGAAAAAAACAGAAAACATTCCATGTTCAGGTATCAAGAAAAGATTCGCCAAGGGTAACACCTTTGCCTCCGTTTAGAATGACAATATATAGAAAAGAATAACGTAATATCCGAGGGGGAATCCAGAATCAAAGCGCCGAAACCTAGAAATGGAGCAGAGATAGGAAAGAGCCAATCCAGAACCAGAAACAAACATATGCGAATTTCTGATCTGCAAAAAAAAGCAAAGAAACAGCCGGAGAAAGCAGGGAAAGTCGTAACGGGCATTAAACACGCATTGGGTCCACAATCTAGGTGGAGTCTCGTCTTAGCCTACTCCCAAAAAGCCCCAGTCAGTCCCTTCGGCTTGATTCAAGAGACGGGAGCCTGGGGGTTTGTACGCATAGTTTGGATGGTATGAAACCATCATTGGCTGTTCGGGTGGCGGTTGATGGCCCTGAAAAGATGGATGTTGGTACTGTTCCGGGAGGTAGTTGGTCCGGGGACTCGTCTCGTAACGCTGTTGCATCATCTGTAGGTACTGTTGGTGGTGCTGCTGCGGATGCGCATGGTGCTGCGGGTGTGGCATGTTTACCGGCGAGGATCCAGGTACAGTCTGCGGCACGATCGGAGGGGCAGGTTCGTGAACCGGTACGGATCCCATCGGCACACTCTGGGGCGAGTAAAACTCATGGCTCGGGGTCGCCGATTGCGAGTAATACGGTTGCTGGTTGAGCATGTACTGCTCGCCTGGGCCCGAGACCGGTACGGGTGTTTGGTGGTACGAGTGCTCGGAGGTCGCATCTTCTGAGGATGGTCGGGTCAAGCTCCCTGGGGGGTGGGAGCGATGTTGGTGTTTGGTGAGGGTGGTCTTGCGACAGAAACTGCAGTTTCAACAAGACAATTAGAATAGCGCTGTCGACTTCCCACGCAGAGTACTTACCTGCGTTCGCATGTAGGCTCATGGCATATATATGGTCGCTTGCCGGTGTGGATTCGGCGATGACGGGCCAGACTCGATGACTGTGATAATCAGTAATGCAGCACATGTAGTAAATGCGCAACCGGCAAATCCAAGTCCTTACATCTGAAAATGCCTTCTGACAGCCTTCATGGTCACAGACATGAGGCTTTTCGCCCGTGTGGGTCCTCGAGTGTACGGTCAAGGCACTGCGCTGAATAAAGCTCTTGTTGCAGTCCTTTACGGTACAATGATACGGCCGCTCATTAGTGTGTATGCGGTAATGGCGACAGAGATCGGATTTGCGATTGAACGACTACCAAATAGGTTAGAATATGACGAGTAGAACCCGCGGAGACACCGACCTTCGCACAATGCTCCCATGAGCAGTTAAAGTCGCGCCCACCGCCTGGAGCCATGATGAGATCCGAGAACGCGAATAGCTGAGTCGTGGACTTGGAAGCCAGGAAATAGACAAAGGGGGGAAGAGGGGAAAGCACGTAAGCGCATATGCGATCGCAGACGACCTTGAAATCAGAGAAATAGATCCTGGTCAGGCTGGATTAGTAGCCGGGATGTTGCGAATGCAGAGCATAATATAAACGAAATGCGACACTGATAGAGGATCGAGATCAAGAAGAGGGGAGCCTCAAGTATTATAATATAACCTTGAAGGGGGAGGAAAACGGCGCGGATGGGACCGTAGAAGAGCATATTTATTCTATTTATTTTGGTTTTATATCGGTTATTTATTATATTTCTTTTCTTTTATGTATATTGCATGTATATTATTTATTATATTATTATTTCCCTGAGGTACCAGGTACCACTTGATATATCCCAGGATATATCCCAACAGACCTATCAGCGACCAGCTACAGAAATATCTCTGCCTAGCTCGCCTATCTATTTCTTCTTGGTTGAATCCGCCATTTGTTATACAGTACATCATTGTCTCAACTCTCGAGAACAGTGTAACATATCGGAAAACCGTCCAATACCTGAGGTAATTTATCCTCAAACTTTGACTGTCAACGGGATACCTGGAAATCAAGTAAATTGCGATAGCCCATGGAAAAAGAGAAACCCCCACATTACCAGCTTGTTTACCAAATGCCCCACCTGGGCCCCCAAATGACAAGACGGGCTAACCAATCCGGGCATGGAATGGTATGGTATGGGATACGCTGTATATGACCGTATTTGGAAAACGGCCCCTTTAACAATCATTACTACCCAGTTAGGTTAACCAGTCAACTATAAACTATAACATAAAGTCTGAATGTATACTGTACAAGACTAAGTTTCAGCCCTCTAAAGAAACCAGTAGGAATGGGCTGTGGGCGGCGTTAGATGATATCATATACTTTGTACTATATACATGAACCCTCCATTCATTGGGGGGGCTCGGGAATCCGTCCATTCAAAGACGCCCAAATGACCACTGACAAAGGTTAGCCGCGGCCGAACTCCTCCGATCTAGTTTCCAAATGAGAGAGGGTCACTACGGAGTACGGTCAACGCTAAAAATGATCTTCTCGAAGTAAATGAGATTGGCGATGCAGAACTCCATAGTATGTAATTTCCCTAGGGCCTAGAGGGACTCCATTAATATCCGCGTCTCCATAAACAAAAGAGAACCACAAAAAACCACAAAAACCTGCGACATTACTAGGTAGGAAGCATAAGTACATAATAGTCAGAGGGAAAGAAACGACAAATGCAAGGGATGCTTTATGACGCGGCATCTGCACCCCGTAACGGTGTTCACAAATGGATCAGGTACCCCAGCTCTCCCGCTTGTCCACCCCGAACAGCCCCAAGGCTTCGGGTCCCATTTCCTTAAGGTTGGGGCTGTTCCCGTCTCTCCACTCTAACTTGTGTCAAGTTGTAGTATGTTGTCGTTGTAGTATGTTGTCGTTGTAGTGTATGTCGTCGTTGTAGTGTATGTCGTCGTTGTAATGATATGTTGTATGTTGTACTCCTGACATTCAAGTCCCAATCTTATAGACTTTGATATACCCATGCTATCCCCAAACAAGGCACTACTCTCACCGTACTCCCGTAGCGCCAATCACCATAATTGCTTTTTATCCGTAGCTGGGTCGATCACTTAGCTCCCTTCGCACCCGAAGTCTGTTATAGAATAGACCACTTAGCTTCCCATCCATGTTGGTTCTGATAGAATTCCAGTGGCGAAACTATTTGCGTCGACCATCTAACAGATATCGCCTCAGAGGCGGCACATCGGGTAGACTCGGTTATCGCGGGATGTTCCCATTGCCAATCGATAGGCTCAACGAAAAGTGTCGCAAGAAGCTTCACCATTCGCGCAACTCCTGCGGTGATCAGAGCCAAAAATGCCAGAGCAGGCTGGAGATCTCCTGGCAAAGTCCAACAGCTGAAACATAAATAGCAGAGGCGTTTTGGGTGGTAGCCACTACATACTCCGTACTGAACGTGGCAAGCCACTTGCGCTCACCTTTGATCTTACAACCTTATTACACCGGAGCAATGAGAGCCGACCTATAGATTCCGTGTTTTTTTTCACTTGTTGCTCTCTTTTCGTGATTTTCTTGATCGACAAACCCTGTTTCGCACAAGGTATGGAGGATGTATGCAGTACTTCGAAGAGCTTCGGCTAACCATGTGCAGATCTGTTGCGGTAGCTTACTTGGTAGGCGGAGTGAAGTAGATCTCGTTCTCAGGACCAATAGTGCTGCATATCTGGATCGCGATGATGCACGCAGTGTACGAGGCAGCAGCATGTGTGGATGGGACCCACACGTAGTGGCTAATGGAGACAGCCCGGCTCAGCCATTGAGGTAATCGAACATGACCTAAGAATCAAAATATAATTGGAATTATGGGGATAAACGGTTGTCAGAAAGACGAATGGGGATAAATTCCAAGAAATGCTATTGTATGTTGTATAGTGTACAGAAATTTGCACAGCCCACCATTTCCCTCCACAGGGTCCAGATTTGTCAACACGAAACATCGAAACGGGAACCCCCGTTCAGAAAAGAGCGCCAATGTCCCCGCCGATCAGAGATAAATCGCGACTATCACTAAGCCCGCCCTAATCGGTTCCCTGGATACACGCTACATGAAACGGTAATCGCTCGGCTATGATATGTGTAGGTTGATCAGGTAGGTACAGCACATGCATGCTCCACTTGAGGCACATGTGCATATTTCCATACTCCGTCTATCGTACAATATGATGCCGTAAAAGCAGGGCGCGGCTAGTAGGGCAAGCGAAAATCAAAAACCGGTGTGCTCGCATGCGAAAAAGGAAAAAGATAAAAGAAATGAGGCGTCATTCAGAGATACCCATGAGCCTGGTCTTCGGATTCTTTGTTCTCGCGTGCAGACTAGTCTTATTTGTGGAGTGGATGGCTCCCAAATAGGGACGGGCTCGTTTGGGGGCCATATCATATTTGCTTTGGATATTGATATCTCCACCGTCTTGCCCAGCTGATCGGAGTAGGTAAAATGCAGGGAAAAGGGAGTCGGAAGCTGTTCGAAAGCTGTTTAAAGCTGCATGAGTATCGCATCACGCAAGGACAATGACTTCCAGGATGGTTTCATAGAGTTCGATAAGGGAATCTATTTTTTTCCTCCTACTTTTTTTTCCCTTGATCTAAGAAGCTCTGACTACCCCGCATTTTGTTTCATCTTGGCGATTCAGAGACGATATGACGCTGTCGGGGAGCTCTCTGATTTAGCCCCTCTTAGTCTTGTGGCTAAGCCGCTAACAGTGTTGGTAAATATTGGTAATTGGTCGTATACGAGGGAAATATGAATGTACTTTGTACGGAGTCCAATCAAAACGGATTCACAGTGTGAAATAAACAGATCGGACATGTCTCCATGTCGATCACCTATACCCATGTGAAGATTGGGAAAAACTTTACCAGGAGCTCCAAAACAAATATCCTCCTCCACATGCTCCGAAAAGCCACTAAATTAATCTCCGACGCGCGCATGGCGACGCAGTAATGAGAGCAGCTCATTGGACTATACATATCCTTCACTTTAGAACTAAGGAAGCTAAGAAACCTGTGGACTCCGATTCGGTAATCTGGCTATTCACTCCGCGAGCTTTCTCACCAAGCAGACGGTAGACGGTATGAACGTGGTGATCATGTTTTCTCCAAGCGTGTGTACGGTCGACGATCGATGCTAATATCCCCCGAGGAGAATAAGCCGGAACAAATCCCTCGCATTTTCGGCCCTTCTCCGCCATTTCGCATTCTCTCGCTCTCGTTGTGCGAATGTCGGTCAACACCGGGCTTTGCGCTCCTATCAGCGCTCGATGATAACTTACCGGCCAGGATCTTGCGACAAGGCGAACAGCCACCAAGTGACCCCTTGCAGGCATTTTGACTCCGGTTTCGAAGTTAGACACCAAATGTTGGTTCTGGAGGTCAACAACGCCAGTGAGAGAGAAGAGAAGAATGTGGTCACATCAGCGGAGAACTTACCGCAAGCCCCTATCACAGCTGACACCAAAGTTAGGAATTCGGTACTCCTTACTGGAAGCCCGGAGGTGTCTTGCCTCAAGAGACACTATCTCCGAAGCTCCTATCTAGCATGAATATGTAAATATAGAAGATACAAGACACCTCTCGAGAAAAGAAACCATAAATGACGTATTGAGGTTTGGCGTTTGGAGCTGATTCCGTCCTCCCCCGCAAAACTAAGACAAGAGTATGTACGAAATTCCCGCAACCCACCGTTTCCGTGCAAGGGGGCGTTGATAACCGCAACACACGGGAGAACATCGGCTCTATTCTGTACCATCACCGTCCCATGTTACTTCCAAACCAAGCCCGGTGGAGCCCAACGAACGGGAAACCCGAGGGTTGAGAGATAACTAGCGGCTGGTGTGTGCCTTCGGCCTTGCATCATTTGCCAGTCATCTGACGTCCAGTAATGGGCAAAGAACCTTGCTCATTCGCAGCGTATGACGTTTTTCTGTGGATTTTCTTTGTAGGGCCGTCTCGGCCGTCGGGTACGCATGCACGCCTTTGCTGCAACTAACGTGCTATGGAGCACATTCGATAGCGTGGCTTTCTAATCTTTTTGGAATGTGGATGTTTGAGATACAGTGGTGTACCGTCCGAGTAAAATTGAGCACGCCCCCTGAGGTCCGACGGGTACGGGTACGGAGGTCCACCGGTGCACGGTCCAGGTGGGAGGATTAGGTAATCGGGTTGGCGGGCCGGTCCCGACGGAGTTAGCACCGAGCACCGAGTATGTTTACGTAAGTTACCTGCGCTGACATTTCAAACAATATATGATACATAACTATACGGAGTAGTAGGATAGAGGATAGAAGGAGATCCTGGAGATTTGCAATAGTCTGTTTAGTCGTAGGGCTTGCAAATCTTGACCTTGCAGTTAAATTGGCTTGCATGGCTGCATGGCTTGCACATGCATGTCTGGAGCCTGAAAAGCAGCTTATGGGCATCGACATTGCTTGTCGGCGTTAGTATGTTTCATCTAGTAGGAGGCATAGGGTATCACTGTAGTCAAGTGGCTGTAGTCAAGTGGCGAATGATATCCTATGAGGCACGGGAAGCGAAACAAGGCCAAGTGTTGAGACTGGAGATACAACAGCATAACCATCTCTTCTCTCAATTGGTGTGACGGTGAAATCTGTACAATCGGTAATAAATAAGAAATAAAATACAGAGCCTGGCGAAGACGGAGTAAAGCTGTTAGCGGGATGCACAAGGCAGATCTGACCCGGGGCGCAGTGCCACATGTATAGAATACTAAGAACAAAAGATACATCAGGCAATCAACCTCAGCCGAGAATAGCAATATGTCCGTGATATCCACTATACCAACTCCAAAGTACCAACCAACCCTAGCCTTACCAACTCGTCACCCCACGCTCACGATCAAACCCGGCCCGCAACTGCTGCGCAGGCTTGAGCAGTTTCCCTTGCAAGACTGTATATCGAATAATATTCTCACACTCCTCTGGTCGCACACGCGCCAACCAGATTCCCTGCGTCGCACCCTCATCCTGGGCCCGCCCCTCCCCATCCGCAGGAGCTTCCCGCTTGTACCAATCGAAGTCGCGGCGGCGGTACACAATCACATTCGCGGAGTATTTGTGACCGCCGACATGGCTGATGAAGTAGATACCTACGCCGCCAGGCCGCTGGTCGTCCATGTCGCGGTACAGACCGAGTGAGCGCAGGTGGCGCTCGAACTCGCGGCGCAGGAGGGGTGCGGATTGTCCGCAGCGGGCATCACGCGTACGCTGCGAGCAGAGCAGGATTACGGCTGCGTGTGGGCTGGGGTGGGACTTAAGGGAGGTAGGGATTGATGTTGTGGATGGGTGTGGGAGGTCTGTTTGCGTAGGGTCTTGGTCTTGGTCTTGATCGGCCTCTGTTGGTTTCTCTGGAATTGCGCCTAGTGGCGTTGTTGTTGTTATGGTCCGGTTGATGAAGTTCTCGATCAGATCTGGGACTAGCTGTGGGGTGACGTGCTCGACGACGGTGAAGCTCGGAAGCAGGAGGACGTTTGTGGGCTGTTTGCCTGCGTCGGCCATGTGGTATTCGTCCGGGACGGGCATGTTAGATGCTGACAGTTTGAGTCGCTGTGAAAAGGATTGTTAGAGTCTCTATGTCATTGACTTTGGCAGGTATAGGGATGGTCGGGATATTGTCATACCCCGTTGCTCGGTTCCAGTCCTCCCTTTTCAATGGCTTCCATGACGCTCCCTTTCTCATCTGCCACATCTCTCACCCAATCTGACTTGCCCGTTGCGACGAGCAAATGTGTCGCCCATCCGTTGACTTGTCCGTATAGTTCGTCTTGCTGATCGACATCGAATTTTGCGGGGTATTTGACCGTGCATGTCGCGCAATCGTGCAGGCAGTCTTCGCCGTCTACCGCTGGATCAACGTTTTTAAAGAGCTTATCGCTCGACGAGACTTTTTGGAACCCATCTGCAGCGAGGGCATTGTCACCCACAGCGTCGGTGGTTATATCGGTCCTGGAGGAGGCGGCAGAGACATTGGAGGAGCTAAAGAGGGAGGAAGTCCCGCGGCGAAAGAGATGCATTTTACAGGGTATGGATATCTTCTTCAACAGTGGGAAAAATGAGAAAATCGGCTGGTTTGGACTCTTTTTTCTGATGACGAGTCGTCTGATAAATTGATCTTATCGATCATTTTGCAGGTTTTGCCAAGGATCGGAATGTTTTCCGCCTGACTAAGTCCACCCCCACTTCCGTTGGTGCAATTGCATGTCCAAATATCGTTGTTCTATAAGTAACATACAGAAGGTGAATAGAATATTATCATTGCCTACGTCCAGCGTAGTCAATTGTATACGGCAAATCTGTCGGATCTCGTGGCTGCCTCAGACGAATAACACTTCCTCCCGAACTGCCGGATTGGCCCGAGGCCACGCGTCGTAGAGACCTCGTAGAAGGTGTGTGAAGAGAGCTTCGTATCACAGAGGACCCGCTGTTCGTTGACAATTGCGACGCGGCACTTTGCATTGCGGGCGCAGTGTTATACCCGGACCGGGTCTCCCAGGTAGACGCATTCGATGGGCGAAGGCTGTTACTTCGCATGTACTCTAGAGTCCCGTCATAACCATAAGCCCCGGTATCTGATTCTCCCTCCTCATCCGAAGACTCAATGCTAGATTCGCTATAGGCTCGTCGGAAGCTAGCGCTGTCGCGAATTTCATCCAGGATTGGTGGTGCAAGGGACGTCATCCCCCTCAGAATCTCCGCAAAGAGATGCATCAGGTCGCGAAATTCCGTCTCGTGTAGATCGCGCGTCGAGAATCTGGCTCGTTCGTACAGCGCAAGGAAATCCGCACCGAGTTCTGGCGGATCAATAGCCCCGAGGGACGTCAGATGGCGGATATATTCTCTCAGACCCATTGACGCTGGACGTTGTAATACTTCCACCACGCGTGTATCCGGGAGAGACTGTATCGTAAGGTCGCCTGACGGATCGAAGTGGTATGTGGGCGCAGACGATAATGAATCAATAGGGGCAAGGGATACAGCTTTGGCTTCAATCAAGCTGGGGAGTTCGTGTATGACTGTGCGGTATGGTAGATTCGGTAAGTCTGGCGAATCTGGCGAAGACCAGCCGGGGTGCTCGACATGGCCCCATGGGGGTCGTTCGGGGTCAATGAGAAGTGATCTGTATTTTTGGAAGCTGTCCTCATCGGTGGAGACGTCGCGCGGGCGGGATTGATAGGCGATGACGGCGCTACGGACGAGGCCTTCCTTTACCAGTCGCCTCACGCTCTTGTTCACATCTTCCTTCTCCACGGGGATCCAGGCTTTTGGTATGCCGGTGAGTGCACTGCGATTCGTGTAGATGCGTGTCGCATAGACGAGGACTGCAAATATGAAGGTGACCACATATGCGCCGATAATGAAGAAGACGTTGGTGAGTCGGTTAGTCTCGTAGCATTGGTAGATGGCGTCCGCTGGTGTAAGGAGAATGAGGCAGAAAAGGACGATCGCGAAGAAGAAGAAACCGGTTGTGTTGAGAAACCGCTCAAATCTGACTACCATGGCTCCCTGTATGCCAACTGCACGACATTTGGGTGATATTTAGCAGTTCTTAGCCATGAAGCGTGAGAAGGAGGTATAACGGAACCTTGGAACAACCCGTTCAAGGTGGACTATGATTCCGATAAGGATAACATTTAAAGTTGTACACGCACGTGATCTGTGTGATGGGCACTTTCCCTGTTCGGTAGATTTTCGACAAGAGACCTCGACAGTGCTCACTTCGGGGGATTCATTTCGTCTCAGGTGCTGTAGATTGCCGCATACCTCCTCTGTTGCGACAACCAGCAACAGCCTCTCCAGCCTCAGCTTCAATCGTTGAGCATCTTATCACGTTAACCCCTATCTCCGATATCAAAAAAATTGCCGAGTCAACAAACTCAAAGCAACAAGCCATGGATCAGGTCAAGTCCGCTAGTGAGCAGCAAAACATGTTGCACATCCTGGTGACAGGAGCCAACAGGTGCAAACCTCTCAATATACCGATTTAGCTCAATTCCCTATACTGACTTGCACCATCCGCAGCGGCCTCGGTTTCTCTATCTGCTGCCGCCTTGCCGACGAATTCCTCTCCTCCCACCCAAAATCTGAATCCCTCACCATAATATTCACAACTCGAAGCGCGCGCAAAGCCCAAGACACAATTCGCAGACTAGAAGCACACCTCCAATCAACCTCCCCCTCCGCATCTGCCGCCGCGCGCGTCCACTTCGTCTCAGAGAGCGTCGACCTCGGCGATCTTCGCTCGGTACGCGAACTTTCCCGCAAACTAGTGCACACTCTTCCCCGACTAGACTCGATTGTCTTGAACGCCGGGCTGGGCGGCTGGTCTGGCATCAACTGGCCCACGGCCATTTGGGACGTATGCACTGATCTCCTCCACGCGGTGACCTGGCCGTCCTATAAGCTCGCGCCAACGGGCGTGTTAACCGACAAGCAAACAAAAACGGAAGAGGAGCCCCCGCTTGGAGCAGTCTTTTGCGCAAATGTCTTCGGGCACTATATGCTGGCGCACAATCTGGTTCCGTTGCTGAAGCGGGCGCACGCGAACGGGCCCGGCCGTGTAGTCTGGGTTTCTAGTCTCGAAGCGACTTGGAACTTTTTCAAGGTCGATGATATTCAGGGTTTGCGCACTAATGCGCCGTATGAGTCTTCTAAGGCTCTCACTGATATCCTCGCGCTGACCTCCACTCTACCGAGTACGGCCACCTGGGTTGATAGCTTCTTGCAGTCCGAGACGGAACTTGACACACATGCTATCCATACTGATGCCCCCGAAGCGACCCCGCGCATGTATCTTTCTCACCCTGGTATCTGCGCCACATCGATCATCCCGCTTATTCTGCCCCTTGCGTGGGCGATGATTGCTGCTTTTTGGACTGCGAGAATGCTGGGTTCGCCCTGGCATCCGTTGTCTACTTACCTCGGCGCTTGTGCTCCGGTCTTCCTCGCGCTGGCATCGCAGGCTGACGTGGAAGCTGCCGAAGAGCCTTACCACCGGGCTGGTGGTGGTAGAGCAAAATGGGGATCGTCTTGCGGGCGTCTGGGCATTGAAAGTGCTGTTTCCACTGAGGTCGACGGCTGGGGACATGGAGGTGTTGTCGGCACGCCTGTCGTTGAGGCTGATCGGCTCCGACGTCGTAAGCGCGGCGCACAAGATCTTACCAAGGAAAAGAGAGAAGAGTTCGAGGAACTTGGACGCCAGTGCTGGAAGCAGATGGAAGAGTTGAGGATTCAATGGGATGAGATCCTGGATCGAGCTGAGGCTCGTTCCTAGAGACAGTCCAAGGACAGCTTTGTCAAAGACTCATTAAGCTTCTCTTAAGTCTCTCCCTCGGTTTCCTACTTCACACCTTCAATGCCTGTATGTAATTTAGCCCCAAATATGTATCTAATATTCCATCCATGATACTTCTACAAGATACCTAATATGAAACATCTGAAGAATCGTGTTAAAGATCAAATAAACTTGTATCTTTTTTTGCGAATTTCGCCTCCCATTATTTACATCAACAGAGCCAGCCCACGCCCATGTTCTCATTAAAACGGATATGGCATGATTTCCTTGCCAATCAATTGCCAGAAGACTAGCAGTAAAAAATTTGAAAAAAATTGAATGAAAACAAGTGGCCAAGCGCAGGGGAGCGGGGATGTAGCGACGAAACCCTCAATATGTAGCACTAAAACGGGGATAACTCGAAGGATAAACGTAGACAAACAAGACTAAAAGAAGTTATTTCTTGCAAAACAGCCGAAATCGCACGCTTTCACCATCTAGGTTTCTGAGTGCATTATCGGACGGAAGGAAGTTGTGAGGGCGATAAGCCGTCAAGGAAGAAAAAGGAAGCCGGCAATAGAAGAGAAGACAGAAGAAACGCAGTAAACGACTCCGGTTCTATGCATCAAGAGGGCGGACTGGAGGGTGGTATCGGCACGAGAGTTGAAGGGAGGTATTTCAAAAGGCATAGCGACGTGAAGGAAGAGGGGGAAGTAGGAAAGGGATTACATGATGATCGCGGGAACTGTATAAATTGATTAGTATATGTTTGTTAAGGTTGATCAGAAACGAAAACTTACCATCAATGTTCTGCTTGATGCTCTTGTGGGGCAGAATCGAGCCACCGTTGACATATACCTCGTCGGCGATGGTAACGTCGTCTCCGAGAACTGTGACGTTCTCCAGACGCGCCCAGCGTCCAACAGAGCTGTTCCAGCCAACAATGGTGGACTTGATCCAAGCGTGGTCCTTGACCTTGCAGTTCTCCATTATAACGCAGCGTTGAAGACGGACACCGTCGCCAACAACGACGTTAGGCCCAATAACCACATTGGGACCAATACGGCAGTTCTTGCCGATCTTGGCGGTGGGGTCAACCATGACATTTCCGCCGTAGACGTAGGGCTCTGTGTGAGAGGCAAGCATCTTGGGGTTGCGCTTGGCCAGGGAGGTGAGGTACAGGCAAGTACCGGTGAGGAAATCCTTGGGCTGACCGACGTCCATCCAGAAGCCCTCGAGATCGTAGGAGTGAAGTTGGCCCTCCTTACAGATGGCGGGGAATGTCTCCTGCTCGATGGAGGTCGGGCGGAGCTCAATGCGCTTTAGAACACTGGGGTTCAGAATATAAATACCGGCGTTGATGCGGTTGCCAACGAATTCGACGGGTTTCTCGACGAAGCGGTCGATGCGCGACGCATGATTGGGCTTGTGCACGACGACACCATACTTGGAGGGCTCGTCCACCTTGGTGACGACAATGGTGCCCTCATCACCGTGGTTTTTGTGGAATTCGGCGAGCTCTTTGAAGGGGTAATCGCAAATAACATCCGAGTTGAGCACGAAGAAAGGCGAGTCATCCTTGCCCAGGATCCCCTCCGCCAGCTTGAGCGGGCCAGCCGTGCCCAGCGGTTCGGACTCGACGGAGAACTCAATGTTGACTCCGTATTGCTCCTCGTACTTCTTTAGAGCCGCGACCATCACATCCGGGCGGTAGTTGACGGCAAGAACGATATCAGTAACACCCGCAGCAGCCAAGCTCTCGACCTGGTGCAAGATCATGGGCCGGTTTCCGAACTCCACCAATGGCTTAGGAAGGGTGAGGGTCTTGAACAAATCACAATTAGCATTGCCAAATAGACAATAGGCCATAAAATAAAAAAAGGTATATTTACCAGAGGACGCAGACGGGTTCCGAACCCTCCAACAAGAATGAGAGCTGTAGAGGGGTTAGCGGGGAGGAGTGGAAGCATTGACTATAGCACATACCCTTCATGATGTATTGAAATTGAAAGTAATAGTGAGAATTAGAGAAAATTAGGAATAGAGTAGAGAGGCTAGGAGAAGCAAAAGGAGAGACGCTCTGTTATTTAGGGAACACCTGGCCGTTGATGGATTTATTTTTGTCCAAGTGGGGGCACGTGAGTGGCGGTGATTGGAGGGGCCTGTTTGCGGGAAAAGGGGGCCATATACTTCGACTTCAGCTGTTTAGGGCTTGGGTAACTGTTTACGGATGTTTGGGATGAAATGACTTTGTTCTTTACTTGATCTGAATGAAATAGACATTCCTCTAATTACATCCAAAGAACTAGGCGACTCCGACGCGTGTGTGAAGTCTTTGATCTCCTGAGGCCTAGTCCAGCCATCCCCGGCCTATATGGCCAATGCTATTGCATGATTTATACGACAATGCAGATGGCGCAAAGTAAACCTCAATTTCCTATGGTCATGAGGTATCGCCCCTGAAACCTACAGGACTACGGAGTCCTCCGTAGGTGATGGGGAGATTGGTAGTGGGGGGATATTCCCTGTTTCCCCTCTCCCGTTTCAGATACAATTGGTCTGGCACTAGTACGTACACTTAAAGACACGTCTCTGCGGAATCTACGGATATGAAGTTAATTTTTCATACAAAGCATGAAAGCAATAGTTCCTAGCCGAACCAATGAACTAACTACTGCGTATCCGGAGGAAGTCCACATGGATGCGACATTCCAACCGAATCCGTCACAAATCGCAGCATCCAATTTCGGACTCGGCGGGCCTTAAGGACCGGCTGATCATCCTGGGAGCTAATTTCTTGCATTCTGCCCTGATAGAATCCAACCGCATCCGTCACATCCACCGGTTGACGATGCAACAGCTCGACCGTGGTCATCCCTCGGCGCAGACTTTGTCCGTACACCCGGTCTTGGAATGTACTGAGTCCGACGGTCCGGAGTAAAACGATGTCGCGAGATCGAAGTGACGCCAACGATCGAGTTAGACGATCCGCTTCATTGTTTTTGGCGGTCGGCTTCTCTGGCTTCAGCCAGAAATTGACTCCAAACCCAGCCCTTGTCTCGTCCCCAACAACAAGCTCGATAAGGTCCAGTTCGGTTTTCCATTGTCGTGTTACTATCCGACGTGGGGGGTGAACTGCCAGCACTCCCACAATCATATTCACCGTCATCGTTTGCGGTGCGATAGATTGGATGTACCTTGCTGTGGGAAGATCTTTCAAATTGCTGAGGGATCCAGGAATATGGAGGATGCGAGGTGACCTCGGAGTGTCTGTCTTGTCCAGCCCCGTAGTGCTAGCCAACAGGCTATCCTCGTCCAAACTGCTCTCCTGTGTGGAATCTGCTATGTACACATCTGAGCCAGCTACCTCGGAGGTTTCGTGGATGGCAAAAGAATGGTCGTAGAATTGAAGAATCGAATCTTCTGAATGTCCTTGTGTCGCATCCGTCGCGACAGCCAGTTGATGCGAGATGAAAAAGGCCGGATCGTCATAATGTTGGAAAGAGTCATAATTGTCACCTAGCTTATCGACTGATGTTGACCGTAATAATCTCCATCTTACAGATGGTTGATCCAGGGATAGCTGTCGTTCTGGGCTCCTTGTATTCTCGTGAAAGGGAGGTATGGGCGTGTTCAGAAGCTCGTCTGTATCCCAGTTCAGACTTGCAGGCGACGGAGCTCCTACCAAGAAGATATATTTTCGAGACATAGCAAGTTCGTAGGCCAAGGGGAGCTCTTGTCCTGGAGAAAGAGCGTAGGCTGAAAGGTCACTGGAGCCATTGGGCAGGGGAGTCACAGGGCCCTTTTTAAGAGCATCGAGAAAGTGAATGAAGATCAAATTCCCGTAGACGTCAAGACGTTGAAATGCGTAAGATCGGGGTGCGAACCATGGGCAGCTTCTGTCAATGGCAACAGCCCTGGTGTGCCTGGCCCTTCCCAGCTACTATTACCCGTTTGCTACCAACTTGCTCTGCCAAATTGCCCATATATAATTGATTCATACAAATATTCTCTATTAAATGTCCCTTCCATTCCATTAGACTGATGAGAGCTGATGACGCTATAAGAAGCGTCCGGCTGTGTCGTGCACGTGCCACTTCCGACCACGTGATATATATTCGGTCGCCTATTCGGACATAAGTGGCTGTCGCCATTCGCCGCATCAAAGCGGAGCACTTTATCGCCTTCTTCTCTACCTTCTCTTCTCTACTTTCATTTTTGCGTCAGCGATGACAGTCTCCTTATCTCGGACTCAACAGATTTAAGTTTGATTTCCGATTGTAAATTCGACCAAGAGGAGCACACGCCCATCCTCGCACCCGGCCGCGTGCCGCTGTATATCGGAGAGTCATGGCCTTCCAAGTCTCGATCCCCATGCCTGTGAGTACCACTTCGCGGATCCTCATCTAGATCCCATGACTGATAATAGGAACCTGCTAGAATGTCGCTGCCGTGACATCGGATCTCTGGCCTTCAATGTATAACATCCTGGCTGCTCCCTGGAAGCAGACCGGGCGAACGACGACGACCAATGTCAGCGAGTCTATCCGGCGCAGTACTAGCCGAGGAACTGAAACAGTATGGCATAACCTATCACCTACTTGGCGTCTTCATGCTGATAGAGACAGATCTCTCAACGCGCTACCTTGCCCGAATACCTGGAAGGCGTTTCCACTGAAGCCCTACGAGCGGAGGTCATCAACCGGCCTTCGCAGCAAACGTGGTCGTCATTGCTCAATCAAAGTATGTTTTGGCCTGAGAAATTGCTTCGATGAATCATTTCTAACTGCCGATAACAGACAACGCACTTCGGCCCACCTCATCTTTCATGCCGATCCGCTATGCTATCCCCGGTGCTCGTTCATACTCAACTCTAACTCCATTCCGTCTTAACTCCCTCCGCGCGGCCCCGAAGGTCAATGGTATTTCGAAGATACAGCAGCAACGGTTCTTATTCGGAGGGTCCTGGCACCATGTACTAGCTCAGAAGGAGAAGGTCGCCAATCAAAGTCCCAACAACGCAGATGCTCAAAATGCTTTCTATTCGGCTCTTTTGCGTGCTAAAATGCCTGGCATAGTTCTCGAACGACACCGGAGCGGCTATTTTGCAGGAGATCTCACAACTGAAGCATTAGTCCAACAGGCCCAGTCAATCGTCGGTGGCGCTGACGCTGGAGCTGGAGCTTTCGCCGGGTCAAACCACAATCTGACCCCTGAACAGCTTCAGGCAGTCGGTCAAGCGGTCGCTGCTCGGGCCACTGGCAGTCAAATTGGAATGGGAAAACAAAATGGTACCGGTGCCAAGGACGCTCCTCTCTACGTCGTGGTCGATGAGTCTCTCGGAAGCACGGTGTTCCGCTGGGTCAAATTCTTGCTCATTTTCGGCTTTTTCACTTACATCTCTCTGGTCACGGTCACTATCTTAGTTGAAACTACCGGCGTTCTGAAGAACGTTCGTGGTGCGCAGGATAAGGAAGCTCAGCCTGAGCAGCAAACCGCTCGTTTCAGTGATGTGCATGGCTGCGACGAGGCTAAAGATGAGCTACAGGAGCTGGTGGAATTCCTTGTCAACCCCGAGCGTTTCTCTTCCCTAGGCGGTAAGCTGCCCAAGGGTGTTCTCTTGGTCGGTCCTCCCGGTACTGGTAAAACTCTGCTTGCGCGTGCTGTTGCTGGTGAAGCGGGTGTCCCATTCTTCTACATGTCTGGATCTGAATTCGATGAGGTATACGTCGGTGTTGGTGCCAAGCGTGTTCGTGATTTATTCGCTCAGGCCCGTGCCAAGGCTCCGGCTATCATTTTCATTGATGAACTGGATGCGATAGGTGGAAAGCGAAACGAGCGCGATGCTGCTTATGTCAAGCAAACGCTCAACCAATTGCTCACGGAACTCGACGGATTCTCCCAGACCACCGGTGTCATCATCATCGCTGCTACCAATTACCCTCAACTACTAGACAAGGCACTCACTCGACCTGGTCGGTTCGATCGCCGGGTCGTTGTGGACCTTCCTGATGTCCGCGGCCGAATGGACATCTTGAGGCATCACATGAAGGAAATTCAGTACGGTCCTGAAGTTGACGTCGGAGTCATTGCGCGAGGCACTCCCGGCTTTTCTGGTGCTGATTTGGAGAACTTGGTCAACCAAGCTGCCGTCCATGCCAGCCGTGACCGCAAGGCTAATGTTGGGCCGCTCGACTTCGATTGGGCCAAGGACAAGATTATGATGGGCGCTGAGGCTCGCAGCCGCATTATTCAAGACAAGGACAAGCTCTTGACTGCTTATCACGAGGCTGGTCATGCCCTTGTTGCACACTTCTCTCCTTCCTCCACTCCTCTGTACAAGATCACCATCGTTCCCCGTGGTATGGCTCTGGGTATCACTCATTTCCTTCCGGAGATGGATACCGTTTCAAGGAACTACACCGAATACTTGGCAGACATTGCCGTCTCTATGGGTGGCAAGGCTGCTGAAGAGCTGGTTTTCGGCCACGACAATGTTACCAGTGGCATCTCAGCGGTAAGTCTTACAGGTGTCTCTGTTCTTTTCTCAGTACTAACGGTCTATAGGATATTCAAAGTGCCACCGAGACTGCCTTCACGCTGATCACCCGGTTCGGATATTCCAAGAAGCTTGGCAACGTCGACCTGTCTACGAATTACGACAGCCTATCGTCGGAAACCAAGCAAGAGATCGAGGGCGAAGTGCGCCGGCTTATAGAGGAGGCTCGTGACCGAGCAACCACTATCCTAACCGAAAAGCGCAAGGAACTCGAGCTTCTGACAAATGCGCTCATCGAATACGAAACGCTCACAAAGGAAGAGATGGAGCTGGTGCTGAAGGGCGAGAAGATCAGTAAACTCAAGTCCTTGCCAGGTGCGCCGTTGAAGCTTCCTGAAGCTTTGCAGTCGGCCAATCTCAGCCCATCTGCGGCGGCAGGAAGAGCACCCACGGTCAATGAATAAGTCACCTCCGACTCTGTAATCTTTTTTGTTCATTTCCTTGTCTTATTTTCTTGTTCGCTCTACAAACAACCACCTATGTATCCTGTTTCTCATCTCCATTTTGCATCTCGATCATCCAGGCGTCTATTGAAAATACCATATCTCTTTGGTTCTCTTTCTTCTGTTCTATTATCTATATCATGTCTCAGTCAGGTCGACGCTTGACCATGTAACCGCTATATGAGGTCATATACACACTCTTGCACGTGACCACGTGATCCACGATCGCATTTGTAGAATGAAGCTGCCAATCCTCTTTGGTACACTTACAGACATATGGCTGTATCTACAGACAGGTCATCAAGAGGTCCGAGTGTGGAAATATAGCATGAAGATAGAGATGTATATACTCCACTCCGACTCTTCGGTGTACATGTAGATGAACATATATCCCAAACCCGATCCAAATAGAGCAACAACTCAACCCAAAATCCAAGTTCAGCCTTGCGGGGATCATGACTTCACCTACCCAGGCCTTACCTCACCGCTGCCTACACACTGCACGCATAGTTCACAAAGCACAATCTTGATTGAACTCACTTCCCCCTCACTGCTAAAACCTCCAAGGGAGAGAAAGTCCTCGAAAGCCCACAACATTTCCATGTAGATCGTACGTACGATTCGAGCACTGTCGCTTGAAGGGGTTCGACAGTGAACACCAAGACGGGGACATCAGGCCTCAGGCTTCATTGATACCTTAGGCCAAAATGATCACGATATTGAGAACATATTCCTAAACCCAAAAACGAAACCAGCAAATGAAACAGATGTCTCACTCCACTATTGGTTCAAACCAGTAATCTAAGTTGATCAATACCCCGCTGTGATGATGTCATGGCGTTTACGTCAATCTGGAGAATGAAACTGGATTCCGGGGTATCCTCGAGTCCGGGTGGGAATGCTGTAATAAAGTTTAATATCCATATCCATTGTTTATTTGCAATAAACATGCGGAGTACGGGTGAGCAATGCGAGAATGATATGTTTATAATTTTTTTTTCTTCTTCATTTCTTCTCGAAAAACGGTTTGTATGTACACAAAGTGGTAAGTCGAGCTTGTTCCAGGAGAGGAAGCTAGCCAACAGCAACATGAGATGAAAAAAAAAGTAAAAATCCCCAGCTCTTCTTCTGGAACAAACGACTTCCCGTCATAACGGTCATGATCGGAGGGGGACATCGGCGTTGGCGGATAAAAACGCCTTATTAGGACGGACTTTCTAGGTCGGGTTTGGAAATTCTCTAAATATGTATAAATGGAAAACGCGGGGTGTTCCAAATGTCCCTGTGAAAAAGAAAAAATTCCGGGTATCTCCAAGAGAGAATATGTGCGATATCCGGTTGATATGATCTTCATGTAAACCTCTCAAATCTCTCTTGCTTCTTGCTTCTTGCGCTTGTGTATGTATCGTGCATAGTATGAATTGCACAACTGGGCCGCGGGGTCGATGATGGACCTGATTAGGGTCATCTCAAAGGGATATGTAAAAAAGTTGTTTATTCGTCGTATTCCTCTCTGTCCTCGTCGGCCATCCAGCCGCGCGACATCTCCACGGCCTTGGACCACTTTTTATACATGCGGCCGCTGGCTTTGACGGACATCGTTGGAGTGAAGGAGGCTCGGTTGGCGCGGTTCATGTGCTTAAGTTCGGAGAAGTCTTTCCAAATATCGATGGCGAAGCCGGCGGCGATTGCGGCGCCGAGGGCAGTGGTTTCGTGCATGGAGGGACGTTCGACGGGGATTTGAATAATATCGGCTTGGGTCTGAAACAAATAACAGTTAGCGTGCTGTGCGGTTAATAGGAAACACATTGCAACGTACCTGCATGCAAATATCAGAGTTACTCATGCCGCCGTCAACAGCCAGTTCTGTCAAGCCCTTGCCACTGTCCATTGCCATGGCGTCGAGGATAGCTTTAGTTTGGAAACAGGCCGCTTCCATGGTTGCACGGGCAATGTGTCCTTTTTGTGTATGTGCGGTGATACCCCCTAGCAGTGTTAGCGATTTAGGTTTCTGAGATGAGCACGTTCAGACTTACAGATAGTTCCCTGGGCATCATCGATCCAATAAGGAGCAAAGAGACCACTGAACGCAGTGACAAAAATGCAGCCTCCATTATCTGGCACGCTGGCAGCCAAATCGCTGACCTTCCGCGAGTCACGGAAAAATCCAAGGTTATTCATTAGGAAAGAGACACCACTGCCCGCCACGGCCACACTGCCTTCCAGTGCGTAGACGGCCTTGCGGTCTCGGCCTAATTGGAAGCCCACGGTGCCCAAGAGACCGTGTTTTGAGATAACCGGCTTCTCGCCTACGTTGTAGAGCAGGAAGCATCCGGTACCATAAGTGTTTTTGGCCATTCCCGGAGAAAAGGCACAGTGACCGACCAAGGCCGAAGCCTGGTCACCCAGACAACTGGTGATGGGAACACCCTCCAGCGGCCCTTCGGCCATTCTACCAAAACCGTCGGGATCGGCCGAGGGCAGAATCTCGGGCAGACGGATCTTGGTTGGGTCAATGTCGAAGAACTTCAAGAGGCGATCGTCATATTTGAGGGTTTCGAGATTCATGAACATCGTTCGGGAGGCATTGGTCACATCGGTCACCAGAAGCTTGTTCTTCGGACCACCGTTGAGGTTGTAGATGAGCCAGCTATCGACCGTTCCGAATGCAGCACGGCCATCATCATAGGCCGACCGGACGTCGGGCAAATGGTCGAGCATCCATCGTAGCGTGACGGACGAGGGGTATGTGGAGAGGGGTAGACCGCAAATGTCACGGAGTTCATCGGCGCCGGGCCTTTCTTTCAGTTCCCGTACCAAGTTGACGGTGCGAGTATCGGTCCACGTGATTGCGTTGTGCAGGGGCTCGCCGGTCTCCCAGTCCCAGACCAAGGCAGTTTCTCTTTGGCTGGTGATGCCAATGGCTTCGATGTCGGATGTGGAGTAGCCCAGGGCAAGGAAGGATTTCATGGCCTCTTCGATACAGATGTAGACCGACTCAACCAATTCGTAAGGGTCTTGTTCGTGCCATCTGTGGGGGGTGCGGGGCAAATTAATATCTGAGGGGAGGGTTCAACGGGATGGGTTTCGACACCTACCCTGGATGGTCGTGAATCTGACGGAATTCAGTCTGGTATTTGGCGACAGGAACACCGGTGCAATCGAAGATGATGAATCGTGTACTCGTTGTACCTTGGTCAATGGTGCCAATGAATCGACTCTTCATTTCATCCTCGTCCTCGTCTTGCAGCAACGACCGATCTCCATCGTCTCTCTGTTTCGGACGATAGTCCAGGTTCAGGTGTTCTCGTTGTATGTCCTCCACTCGCTGGTGCACATGTTCTTCGTGGTACTCGAAATCCCGGGCGGGCTCGGAGTCTCCATCGAGGCTATCAAAGTCCAAATCGAATGGGTTTCGCATCTTCCAGAATGTGTGACAAAGAGGTATTAAGAGAGAGAGAGCGATTTTACTGTCCAAGATTTAAAGAGGGGAATAACGGAGGGGAGGAGAACTACGAGGTGGCGGTGTTGGGGATACGGGGACGAGCTCCCGTGGCAGAAAAGTGGAGCGTGACGTATCAGAGCAGTGGCCAAGGTATAGAAGTGGAAGATGGCAGTTCACGTTCACCGTTGTAAACAGATAAAGGTGGGATTGAAATTGGAACGTGTTGGAAATTGGTGCGGGGGGTGAAATGGAGGACCAAAGATCAATAGTCGAGTCGAGTATCGCAAATATAAAAGTCGTGGATATAGGGAAAACGGAAGAATCGGGAGAAAACAAGAAAGATCCCCAGAGCACCAGGGCAGCGGTCTTTATCCAAAGGGGTGGACCATTGAAAAAGCCCAGGTGGGGGGGGGAAATGAGAAATCCGGTTCGGGGGATTTTTTTTTTTTTTTTTGATCAGAAGACCTCGTCACTTTCCCCCACTATTTGGCTTTTATAAATGGGAGATTAGCTGGAGAACTACGGTTATGTTTTATATGGATTCCATTGATCGGATTCCTGATTTAGGGAGTATATATCTTATTAATAGCGAGCATCTACCCAGTTGATATCTAATACTTCTATATCCTATAACTATCCTGTCCTATATAGACTATTCCATCCTCTATATTACACATATACTACTCTCAACCCCGTCTATCCAAGCCTGGGCACTCCACAAGCCCCGTCGATCGTACACATGACACGGTCCATTTTTCTTCTGCGACTTTAGTCGTTCTAGAACCCCCCCTTTCTGATTAGTTTACATTCTTTGATTAATTCCTATTCATGGAGAATATCATATCCCACCATATGGAAGATTGATCAATTTATTTGGCTTTCTTTTTGAGCCTATGGGGGAGGAGACGAAGAGAAATAAATGGGAATCCCATCTGGAGAACGGGCTCTAGTCCAGGCCAAGAACATTCGAGTGCGTCAACCCCTCCGGGGAACTGCCTATGATCTTGACTCCCTACTTCCCGGGTCTCATTCAAGATCCCTGTCTTGCATTTATGCTTGATGTAGAATAGTCCAATCTCAACACAATTCCCCAGCAGATGACGTTATCTAGAGGTACAATAACAAGGTTCCTTCCCCCACGGAGAACTGGAACTGGTTCTGGTTAACCGGCTTAATTGCCCTATAAGAGGCCATTATCTCCAGACGTGGGGAGGGATGGTGTCAAACCTGCCAGGAACAGGGACGTGCGAGACAAGTACCTAAACCTTTACCAAACGAAATGAAAAGGGCGCCATAGATTAAGAGCCCAAAAAAAGAAAAAATAAGCAAAAAAAAGAAAACGAAAAGAGAGGAAAAGGCCGATCTAGGTGGATTCCAGCGTTGTTTTTCTGGCGCCATTGGGCGCTACTCTGCGTACCTCGCATGCAGGTCTCGCTTTACCTTCCCTGGAAGGCCGTTTTCAAGCAAAGAAAGCCAATGCCACTTTCGCCAAAGTACCCTCTTTTTCCCATTTCCAGCGCCGTTGCAGCTAGCTCCGTTCAGGAGATCTTTAGTGATATTTTCGGCACCCCGTGACAGTTTCAATGGGATCGACCCGCTCGAGTATGTACGTGAGATTCGTTTGACCCCTTTGGATTATCCCTCTCCGATCTGCGGCAACCCGTGTGACCGACTGGAGGAAGATGCCGATTATCAATTGTACCCCTTTGCAATATATATAGATCAATGGATGCAACTTATGCAGATGTTTTAGGCACCTAATCTTGCAGCTTTAACTCAGATTTGATGCCAAGCACGTGTGTAGCTTTAGTGAATCCGTAAAAAAAGAAAAAAAGAAATGACAATTTAATGCGGGAGCTTCCCATGGATACCTATATCCTGCTACCCGTACGCTTATATCTACCCCCACTCGACGGAATGGTCAAATCCCTCAGATTCAGAAACGCATTGCTGTTACTCAAGAATACGTCGGTGTCCCAACTATTGACACTGCAATTGAACAAAAGAAATTTCAGTGGCCTAGTGCGTTCGTTCTGCGTATATTCTACAGGAAATCACGGTAATGCAAACATCGAGATCAGTCTCGGGGGGATGCCCCTCACCTTCAAAGGCATATTTACTCGGAATCCTCGGCCTCGAGGGCCTCCAGACGGCGAGCTGCAGCCTCCTCCTTCTCCTTCTTCTGCAAGAAGAGCAGAGCGTTGATCTTGTCCTTGATGCTGTGCTCGGAGGCGGTGGTCAGCTGGATCTGCTCACGGCCGATCAGGGAAGCCACGATCGAGGCACCGACGATGAAGGTCAGCACGAAACGGTACATGCCGTACCAGTGAGGAGCACGGCCGGCGGCGGAAGCACGCGCGTCGTTGTAGTACAGGAAGGTGAAAGCGAAGAACTGGCTGATCAGAGCGTACTCAACGGGGAGCAGCAGAGTAGGCCAGGCCACAGCGGGGGCGATCACACCGGCGGCGTAGCGGCGGTAGCCGAACTTACCGCCGTAGCCAGCCCATTCAAGACCCCAGTGGATGGCACCGAGGAAAGAAAGGATCTAACCATAACGGCAATTAGCAAACTTCTAATTATCAAGAGACTGCTGAGTAGAGACTACAATCGGGATCACTCACGACGGCACCGTATCCGATCTGGACGGGCTCGAGCATGTGCAGCATCAGCTCAGCACTCTCGCCAGAGAAGATCAGACCTTCACCGACAGCGGCAGCACGGTTGATCTCGTAGGAGAGGAAGACGGTCTGCAGAGAGGTGGCCAAGTAGGGGACGACACCAGCCATACCGAGCCAGAGGGCCTCCTTGGGGACTTCGTGCAAGCTGAAGGTATCCTTGATGACTTTCTATATCGGCGAGGCGCAGTTAGCATATGTACACCCGGCTCCATAGCGGATGGAAGTACGTACAGCCTCGGACTTCATACCCGCCATAACATCAACATCGTCATCATCGTGGTCCTATTGGATCGACATTAGCCATTGAGTGTCTTTTTACAATACAAATCACAAGGCATATGCCTATCTCACCTTAGCCGCAGAAGACGAGTAGCGCACAAGGGCGGTAGTCACGGGCTTGTGAGCGGCGAGCGCGAAGCGCGAGACGGCGGGACGGAGCAGACTGCGGGACGACGAGGTCATCTGGGCCTTGCAGATCTGCTTGCTCAGAGCGGAGCGAGCCACGGAGGCATTGGAGCTCGAGAATGCGCGGAGCGCGGAGCGGGCGGCGGCGTTGCGGTACATGGCGGGGAGATATAGAGCTTTTCGTTGTCGTCGGGTTAGCAAGTTGGAGGAGAAAAGCCTCGGGTACGGCCGGACAGCAGTGTCAACTCACCCAATTGGCCTGAAAAAAAAGCTGGACAGAAGTAGAAGAGTGGAGATTGAGGGTATACACCCGGAAAATGACTTTGATCAGAAAGTCGACGGCGTGGGCTTTCCGGGAGGGAACAAATAAGAATATCCAGAAATGAAGTGACCGAGTGATGAGGTGTGGTGTGCTTTCGGGCGGACCGCAGCGACCGAAAGTGCAGATTGTAGCTCGATGCAGAATTTTGGGCCTCAGGTGTCAATATAGTTGCCTTAGGCATGTACCCATTTACCGGCCAATCAAATTCGGGGGGCTGCTGCCCTAACCGGGTGCCTACGTCACTCCTGGGGTAAACAGGTGTGTATCCACCAGTACTCCGTACGGTACAGTGTATGGGTTCAGGGCCATTGCCTCGTGCGTAAACGGCTTCGATAACGGAAGGAACCAAAATACGTACCATTGGCCCCCCAACTTCCCACGTAGTGCCAAGTGTATCGTGGTTCGAGTACTCTGTACCTTGCAAATACTTTGGTGGTAGGCGGGAACGATACCCGCCCCTGGCGTAAGAAGCTGTACCCCGTTTGTATCGAGTACCTCGATCATACAATTTGCGTAACAGATATCATCTCTTTTGATCCACGCAATCAGGGTCATCAACTTGCCTGAACTTGGGCTGGAATACCCAACCTAATTTTGTCTCAATTAGCGCTTGTGATTTCTCTACATCCCTTCTTAATCTGACACCTAGTCATATCTTAACCGATTTCCGCTCTGCTTGGAGGGGAAAAAGGTCCCACCTCAGTATCGCGCGTGCTCTCAGTTGGATGGCTTGGATGTCCCCGATCAGCCAGGGTTCCTAAAAGCAACCCTTATATCGCGTAAGAGCCCATTTAATGAAGAGGCTCCCTTCCTTCCTTTCACTTGGATCGCCACTGACTTGCGAAATCCCTTCAATTACAGACTATCGTGGAATCCCCACCTACTGACACCCGCCCCGGCCATAGAGCCCGACCACCAGGCCCGGTCAACGGCTCCACGCCGCAATCATGTTGGAGGGAGTGGTTGCTAATTTACTGAATCGGTTCCTGGGAATCTACGTCAAGAACTTCGATGCGACCCAGCTCAACATCGGAATCTGGTCAGGCGACGTCAAGCTACGGAACCTTGAACTACGCCGCGAAGCACTCGATCAGCTACGTCTCCCTTTGAACGTCGTCGAAGGCCACCTCGGAGAGCTTACACTGTCAATTCCATGGTCAAATCTACGAGGCAAACCGGTGAAAGTCGATATTCAAGATGTCTTCCTGCTCGCGGCACCCAGAGAAGATGCGGACTTTGACCCAGAAGAGGAAGCAAGGAGAGAGAATGCGCTGAAGATGGAACGGGTCGAGAGCGCCGAGATTCTGCGCGAGCGCAATGCGGAGGGCATGAGCCAAGAGGAACAGCGCCGGAACCAAAGCTTCACGCAGAGCTTGATCACGGCCGTGGTGGACAACCTGCAGATTTCTATCAAGAATGTGCATTTCCGCTACGAAGACTCTATCGCATCGCCTGGGCATCCGTTTGCTGTCGGCGTGACACTCAAGGAATTGAGTGCCGTCAGCACAGACGGGGAATGGAATCCGACTTTCATCCAATCCGACTCCAGTGTCACGCATAAACTGGCCGTTCTCGGTGCTCTTTCGGCCTATTGGAATACGGATGCCAAACTGCTCGGAACCGGGCGAGGCTCTGATATTGGCGCAGAGGCCCAGGGAATCAGCCGCGCTGATCTGATAGAGAAACTCAGAACTGCAATTGATACCGACGAAGGAAACCAATTCATGTTGCGCCCCGTCAGTGGCCGTGCTGGACTGGAAATGGACAAGTCAGGCACATATGAACGGCCCGCAATCAAAGCACGGTTGCTCTTCGATGAGCTCGGCTTCGTGCTTGATGAGAAACAATATCGCGACGCGTTGATGCTGGTGGATCTATTCCATTATTTCATTCGCCACCAGGAACATAAGAAAATCCAGCCTAAAGCCTCACCGAAGGAAGACCCCCGAGCATGGATGAGGTTCGCAGGAGAAGCTGTTCTTAGCAAGATTCACGAACGCAACAGGCGCTGGACCTGGGACTATATCAAGGAGCGCAGAGATGACCGCATCGCATACATTGCCTTATTCAAGAAAACGAAGAAGGAAGAAGTGTTAACGCCCGAAGAAACCAAGGATCTGAAGAGACTGGAAGCAAAACTCAGCTACGAGGATATCCGATTCTGGCGCTCACTTGCACGAAATCAGCTACGAAAAGAAAATGTCGGTGTCAAAAAGCCCGCACAACAACAATCATGGTCTTCCTGGCTCTGGGGCGCTAAGAAAGAGGAGTCCGAGGAGACCGCTATGACCGAAGAACAGCGACAAGAGTTGTATAACGCCATCGACTGGGATGAAAAGAAAGCTATCACCGAGAGTGTGGATGTGCCCCGGGAATGGGTTAAACTCCAGGTCAATTGGAGTCTTCGAGCTGGTAGCTTCACGTTAATCCAGGACCCTCACGGGTCGGCCAATGAGGTCATGAAGCTAGTGTTTGACAATTTCCGAGCCAAGGCACTTCAACGCCATGATTCCTATCTCCTTGATCTTGACCTTGGAGGGCTGAAGATGTATGATGGCACTACTGCTGGGACTCTTTACCCCCAGATTGTCAAAGTCAAGGATTCTCCCCCTGAACCTACAAAGGTTGAAGAGCTAGGCGAGGACGATGATGACCTTTCCTCTCAAACCAGCGCAGACGATCTTGAGGATGAGGACAGTTTGTTCCATCTGCAGCTGGAGAAGAACCCGCTCGACAGCGATGCAGACACAGCGGTAAAGGTCAAGCTGAAGAGTATTGAGGTCATTTACAACCCTCGATTCTTGGTAGGAATTGTCAAGTTCTTTGAGCCGCCCGAGCGACACATGGAGTCGATTGGTGCTCTCTTAGACACCGCTGGTGCCACGGTTGAAGGACTGCGGCAGCAAACCCGGGCCGGCCTCGAGTTTGCCTTACAAGAACACAAGAAGGTTGATGCGCAATTTGATATCCACGCGCCTTTGATTATTGTACCAGAAAGTATCACCAAACCCAGTTCACTTTGCTTGATCATCGATGCCGGTCATGCCAGTGTCAACAGCGAATTGGTCGACCGCCAAGCGATGCGAGAGATTCAGTCCAAGCAGAAAAAACAGTACGCGGAGGAAGATTACAAGCAATTGGAGCATCTGATGTACGATCGCTTCCTCATCAAACTGGACTCCACCCAAGTCCTCATCGGACCTGGCGTTGAAGCAACCAAAGCGCAGCTCAACACAAATGTCGAGTCTAGGAATTTCCACATCATCGACCGTATCAATGTCGACTTTGCCTTGGAGATGTGTATCGTACCCAACGTGACACAGCTTACCCGAACGCGCATCTCTGGACATCTGCCAGAGCTTCACGCATCAATATCAGACACCAAATACAAGGGCTTGATGAAATTGATTGATATTGCAATACCGGAATTCGATACGGAGAAGTCTGCCTCTGATTCAGTTACCGCAGCAGCCAAGGAAGAAGCAGCCCTAGCTACACGAGACAGATCTGCATCCTTCCAACCAACAGCCCAACGTGACCTCCCTGTTGTTGATGACGATGATGATGAAGTAGACAGCGAACATGCGAAGAAGCGTGTTGACACACCGGCCAATATCCATCGCCGAGACTTCGAATTCAAATTCACTGTTGGCCGCCTACGTGGATCACTCTCCCGTTCTGATCCCCATGACCCGCAACGGGATCAGTTGCTGGTTGAACTGGTTGCCGAAGGATTTGAGCTGGACTTTTACATGCGCCCCTATGACATGGTCGCTGAGGTCATTCTGAAGTCCTTGAGCGTGGATGATCATATCGAGGAGAATCTGGTGCCTGAATTCAAGAGAATAATCTCCTCTAAAGGCTTTGATGCTGACGAAGACAAGGACCTGTTCCAGCTCAAGATGGTGCGGGTCAAACCCGAGTCCCCTGAGTTTGAATCAACGTATGAAGGGGTTGCCATGAACCTTGACATATCAGTCTCGACTATCAATCTTGTTGTGACAAGGAAAACACTTCTCACGCTTCTGGACTTCACCCTCCTTACATTCACAAATCCTCAACAACCAACTCAACCCAATCCAGAAACAGGCAAGGCTATTGAAGGGACCGCCAGTGTGGAAGAGAAGCCCGAGCAAGCTGGGAAGATTCGTATCAAGGCTAATCTCAAGAGTATTGCTCTAATTCTCAACAATGATGGAGTCCGCTTGGCAACTTTGAGTTTGAACACTGCCGACGTCGGGGTTTTCCTCGTGGGCAGGTCAATGCTTATTCAGTCTCGGATAGGCAGTCTGACTTTGGTCGACGATGTCAACCTGGGTGCCGCGGAGGACTCTGATATCCGACGCCTTTTGACTATAGAAGGAGATGATTTCGCGGACTTCAAGTACGAGACATTCGATCCCGAAAGTGGCACACACCCCGGCTATGATTCCGAGGTTTATCTACGGTCTGGTTCCATCAAAATCAATTTCCTCGAGGAGCCATACCGTAAGATCATCCACTTCCTCGTCAAGTTTGGCAAGATGCAAGCCATTTTCAATGCAGCTCGCCAAGCCGCTGCCAGCCAAGCCAACCAGCTCCAGGAGAGTGCTTCACGTGTGCGGCTTGACATTATTGTGAAGACGCCCATTGTAGTTTTCCCTCGCGTTATGACGGAAGGCCGGCCTCGAGACACGATCACCGCTCACCTTGGTGAAATATATGCCAAGAATGAATTTGTCCCTATGGACGATGAAAAGGACAGTCCTGCTGTCAACGTCATCTCGACAGGTGTCCGCAATATTCGCCTAACCTCCAAATTCCATTTCGAAGACGGTACATCCGAGGAGCTGGAGATGATTCAGAAGGTGAACTTGGAGTTCAGCATCTGCTATTTGGAGCATCAAGCAAACAACCCACGCCCCGACATGGAAATCGAGGGTTCTCTATCTCCCATCAACCTCCGTATCTCCCAGAGCCAGCTCAAGTTCTTGCTGGAGCTGTCAAAGTCGATACCGAACGCGTTTGCCACAGATGCCGAACAGCAAGAGCTCGAGGCTATGGAGTCGCTGCCCTCGTCAGTAACTGAACCTACGAGGGAGGCTACTTCAAAGGCCGTCCAGGCACAAAATGGTTCGGGAGGAGCGCCCCCCGATGACGAAAACAAAGAGACTTGGGTACGACTTGATATGATCTTTAAGGTTGACAGTGTCGGCTTGGAGCTTATCCTAGCAAATGACGACCAGCCCGTCGGTCGCCTGGAGGACTCCAGTCTGTCCAAGTTTTCTCTCAATGACACTCGAGTCAAGCTGCGTATGTTGACAGATGGCTCATTGGAGTCGGAGCTCCTCATTCATTCATTCTCCATCCGCGATAGCCGCAAGCAGGATTCGAACAAGTTCAGAAACATCATGTCTTTGATCAACAACGATGTCCAACAGCAGTTCATGGCTAGCGTCTCTATGTCTGGAGGACCAGAGAAGCACCTCATTGCGATGCTGACTATCGACAGTCCTCGCATTATGTTTGCTTTGGATTATCTGTCTGCCTTGCAGTCATTCAGCCAGTCTGCATTTGCCTCTGAAGGACCAATAGAGGGGGTTGAAGATGAGAGCGAATCACCCGAGGAGTCTGAGTCAGGGTCCGATACTGCTATAACCTCCGACAAGGCTATAACCGAAGCTTCTTCGGGCGATGCCACAGCAGCGGCTATGACCGTATCATTCCGGGTGAATCTTGTCGACGCTCAGGTGATTATGGTGGCCAATCCTGCCATTCCTCACTCCGAAGCTATCGTCCTTGGTACCAAGGAAGTTCTCATCTCCCACCAAAATGTGTCGACTCTGCAGATTCAAAAAGTAGGCATGTTCCTGTGCCGCATGGACATGTTTGAGACGTCTCGACTCCGCATTCTGGATGATTTCACACTTGAAATGTCCATTGATAGCCGATCGCAAGATAAGGGATCTGCTTTGACCTCCATCGAGGTGCACCTTGAGCCTTTGGTTCTTCGCTTGTCTCTGCGTGATATTCTGATGGCAATCCAGATTGTCAATAAGGCTTCCGAAATGACTCGGAATACCCAGCAAACTGAAAGCGGAGAGGCGAAGAAAATCACGGACACGAAGACAACCAGAGGGCGTTCTGCTAGCAAGACGTCCTCTGCCGTTGTCAAGAGACCGCACCGCCCGAGTCAAGGAGCTGGAAACCAGACAACTGGGCCACAAAGTTCGG